>JAGIQG010000004.1:59163316-60363316 GCA_024679065.1 Sphyrna mokarran | reverse complement strand
TGTGCCACCCTTAGTTTCCAACTTTTACAGAGAGTAAGAGGGCAGAATAGAGGATGGGGATTGCATTTGAGGCATGTGTTGCTGCCAATGAAAATATAAACTGGTTAGCCCTCATCTGGAATAACACACACATTTTTGGACACCAGGGCTTAGAAAACATTTGGAGTATAAAAGCAGGGAGATCTTGCTGCAATTGGACAAGGTATTGGTGAGGCCACAGCTGGAGTACTGTGTGCAATTTTGGTCCCTTTATTTATGAAAGAATATATTGGCTTTGGAGGGAGTACAGAGAAGGTTCATCAGGTTGATTCCAGAGATGAGGAGGTTAGCTTATGAGGAGAGATTGAGTAGATTGGATCTGTACTCGTCGGAGTTTAGAAGGCTGAGGGAAGATCTTATAGAGACATATAAGATAATGAAGGGGTTTGACAGGGTAAGAGCAGAGAGATTCTTTCCACTTAGAAACGAAACAAGAAGTAGAGGGCACAGCCTCAATATAAGGGGGAGTCAATTTAGAACAGAGTTGAGGAGGAACTCCTCCCAGAGGTAATGAATCTTTGGAATTCTCTGCCTATTGAAGCAGTGGAGGCTACTTCGTTAAATATGTTTAAGTCACAGACAGATAGATTTCTGACCAATAAGAGAATTAAGAGTTATGGGGAATAGGCAGGTAAGTGGAACTGAACCACTATCAGATCAACCATGATCTTATTGAATGGCATGGCAGGCTCGAGGAGCTAGATGGCCTACTCCTGCTCCTGTTTCTTATGTTCTTATGTGAAAGATATATTGACATTGGGCAGAGATTCACCAAATAATACCAAGTCTTTTGGTAATACAGAACTGCAAAAAAAAAAGAGACATGTTAAAGCTGTTTGTCAGGACAATTTGCAAGAATACCGATATTAGGGGAAAACAGCAATTCATATTGTATGAAGAGAAAATGCTGATTGATAAAAGTGTGATCATGGAAAATGCACCCATTGATGCTGACTGACAGTTAACTGCCAAGCATTGTTTAACATTATTGGAATGATATCTGTGTTCCAGCATTACTTTATGAGAGGAGATTAAATTATATCAGAACCAAACTATTGGGAGGAAGTTAGCAAATACTTTTTTGCTTAAAGGGCAAGAAAAGTATGGAATTTGTTAATTCAGCTAAAGCTGAATTAATAATTATAAATCTGAAAGATTTGTTAATTAGGGCTATTATGGGATAGAAATCCAAGGTGGATGGATGGTGTCAAGATACAGATCAGCCTTGATTCCAATGAATGTTTTTTTGCGGGGGAAATAATAATCTACTCCTATACTTCTAATTTATTAACATTGTCCAAAAGGCCAAGTGGAAAATATTTAAAAATCTGATTCTTTTGGGTTTCGCATATCCTGCAACTGCAAGTATTCTCTCTCTGTGATGTCTTCACAGAACACACCATCCTTTTTCAACACTCCTAAGGCATATATCTCTCTGGGACTTAATTTCTCTGGCTTTTCTTCCATCTCAACATCGTCAGAGTGTCCCCAGATTGTGGCCTTTGAGCTCCCAGACAATCATCTGGGCTTTGTCGAGGATCAACAATGGCCCCTTCCCCCTTAGTATCTGCTCTTCCTTTTCAAAGATATCGTTAGCAAATACATGTGTCATCCTGGTAACAGCCTGTTTTACCCCAATACCATTCCCACAACCTTGTGACCATTAAACAACCTTTCCACATGAAGTCACAGAAGTGTCAAAATTTAATCCATTTGAACATCAGGAAGGTAGAACCCCTGATTCCTCACCAAAAGCTTCACATCCTTTGCCATTGACTCAGTCCTCTTGATCAAGGTGAAACACTCCATTTACCACTTCAGCAGTTTCTCCCTCCAGAGTGTACTCAAACTTTAATATTCCATCTAATAATCCTATCACTTTCCTCCACTCCTGCCTGTCCCCCAGCACTGCTGAAACCCTTATCAACACCTTGATCACCTCTGAGATGAATCTTCCCAAACCTTTGCCCGTTTCTGCTTCCATCTCTATTTCCAAAATCTCTAAAACCCCAATTTTTCAATGAAGTGCCCAGTCACTTGTTCTCACTTTGCTTTCCTTCTCTGTGCAGTACCTAAACATATTACTCCACATTGCTGTCATTATCTAAAAGAAATGTGTTGTTGGCAAACATTGTAGATAATTTCAGATTGGAAAATGAGGGAGAGAGAGAGAGAGACGGAGTCTAGGGGAATAATTAGGGATTACAAGTTCCAGTTTGATGGCAGTATTGTTTATAGAGGGATCAGTTATTTTGGTTCCTCTTACTGTGAGGGTTAAATTCAGGTGAGGATGGTGCTCATGACTTGGTTGAAATTTCAGTTCTTGCTAAGAGAAGTCTAACGAGTTCTTGCTAAGAGAAGTCTAATGAGTTCTTGCTGAGAAGTCTAACAAGTTCTTGCTGAGAAGTCTAATCTGGTTTTGCTGTGAAAGGTCAAAGTGAACCCAGTAGTGGAAATGGACTGAACTGGGGAATGCTGGATTATACACTCTGTCCAATTGCACTCATGCTTGCAGTCAGCATACTGTAATACTGACAGGATGTCAAAACACAATTCACCTAATCCCTTCACTTTTTCAACTGGCTGATAATGCCCCCATCCCGTCCAACCATATGTCTCAGCTCCAGGATCTTGGGGGCTGAATGTTATCCCCCCCAGCAACCCCATCAAAACCAAAATTACACTGTTAGCCTCTGCCCTCTCCTGACTTAATAGGATGAATCTAATGCCCCCTAAAAAATGCAAATGAACTTAGTAGTTCAATCAAAAGATCAGAGATGAGGTGATCTTGTTACATGGTCAAGTGAACTGAATGCCAGAAATGAGGTGAGAGTGACTGCCTTGACATCAAGGCAGTATTTGACCAAGTACAGCACCAAGGAGCCCTAGTAAAACTGGAGGCAATGGGAATTGGGGGGGAACCCTTCACTTTTTGGAGTCATAACTGGCTCAAATGAAGTTGGTTGTGTTGGTTGAAAGTCAATCATCTCCATCCCAGGACATGGCTGCAAGAGTTCCTCAGGGTGGTGTTCTAGAACCAATTATCTTAAGCTTCCTTCCATCATAAAGTCAGAAGTGGGTTGTTTGCTGATGGTTACACAATTGTTCAGTATCATTCATGATTCCTCAGGTAATGAACCAGTCCTTGTCCAAAGCAGCAAGACCTGGACAATATCCAGGCTTGGTTTGACAAGTCGAAAGTAACATTTATGCACAAAAGTACCAGACAAAGACCATTTCCAGCAAGAAAGATTCTAACCGTTTTCCACTGATATTCAATAGCATTACCATCACTTAATTCCCCCGCTATCAACATCCTGGGAGTTACTATTGACCAGAAACTGAACTGAGCTAGCCATATGAATACTGTGGCAACAAGATCAGGTCAGAGGTTGAGAATCCTGCAGTGAGTAACTCACTTCCCAACACTCCAAAGCCTATCTGTCACCTACAAGGCACAAATCAAGAGTGTAATGAAATACTCTCCACTTGCCTGGATGAGTGCAGCTTCAACAACGCACAAGAAACTCAACACTATCCAGAACAAAGCAATCCCCTTGATTTGCATCCCTTCCAAAACTATTCATCCCCTCCACACAGTAGCAACAGTGTTTGTCATCTACAAGATATCCGACAGCAACTCCTCAAGACTGTTTCAATAGCTCTTTCAAAAGTCACAACTTCTACCACCTAGACAGGCAAGGGCACAGAAGATACATCACCACCTTTAAGTTTCCCTTAATCCTGATTTAGAAATATTTTGCTGTTCCTTCACTCTCACCGGATCAAAATCCTGCAACCCCCTTCCTAACAGTATTGTGGATATACTTACAGCAGTCCAAGAAGGCAGCTCACTGCAATCTTCTCAAGGATAATTAGGAATGGGCAATAAATGTTGGTCTAGCCAGAGATGACCACATCACAAGAATGAAATTAAAAAATTGTAGAAAAAAATTCCTTGCTCCCACAAATCAGATTCCATCTCCACAATCCAGTTGACAGTTGTTTTCCAGAAGGAAACTTACTTCTCCCCAAGGATTGGAAAGAAGCTTCTCTTTCCCACTCCCACCCAGATTGCCTTCTGAGGAGGGAAGAAGCTGTCCTTTTATAATTGGCACACACTTTTCAAGTTCCCAGCTAGCCCAATCCCCAAAGGACCAATAGAGTTCCAAAAATAAGATTCCAGTGGCTTTCCTTCATCAAGACCCTGGTTTGTGACAAGAACACACTGCTCCCCCTCCCTCAACACCGAGATTGACACCCCACCCCCCTTAACACCCAGAACAGATAACACCTCCCCGACACCCAGAACTGAAACACCCCCCCCGACACCCAGAATAGAAAACCCCCTCCCTGACATCCAGAATAGAAACCACCCCCTTCCCAACACCCAGAACTGAAAAATCCCCCTCCCTGACACAAAACAAACAAACCCCCTCCCGCACCACCAGAACAGACAAACCCCCTTTCCCGACACTCAGAATGGGAATATCACCCTCCCCGACACAGACTGACAATCCATTCTCCTCGACACCCAGAACAAATAAATGCCTCTTCCCAACACGCAGAGCAGACAAATTCCCTTCTTCCTACACCCAAACTGACAAGCTTCCTCCTCCCTTGACACTCAAACTGAGAAACCACCCTCCCCTGACACTCAGACTGACAAGCGCCTCCCCCCACCCCATACCCAGACTGACAAGCCCCTCCCTCCCCTTACACTCAGACTGACAAGCTCCCCTCCCTCAACACCTGGACTGACAATCCCCCCTCCTTCCACCTCTTCCCTCCCCTTACAAGAATGAGACAGCTGCCTTGAGAGTTGCTGATTTTAGAGTGAGTGAGAGCCTGGTAGAGCTATGTTGATCTCAAATTGAAGGCCATAGTGTGAAGTGCTGAAGCGTGAAGGAGAGGATTGTTTAATGGTGCTGAAACCAATGTCAGACATGTTGATTGGGTGCTGGTGGAACAGAATGGGAAAGGGAACATTGCCAGGTCATTTCAGGTTTGTTGGCAATGAATTAAACAGTACAAGGTTACACTGTACTCTGCTAAAATATCAAACAGTCCAGTATTACCTCTAAAAGTATTCTCGTCACAACTTAAACAAGAAGCAGCAGAGATAAGAGGAACAGCCTTGAATGCTGGAAAGACACAGCAGCTCAATCAAAATCTGAAAGATAAAAGATTTATTCAAATTCTTTTGTCAAAGACACATACATTAATTACATTTTTCTCTGGCATGATGAGATGAAAAGGAAAAGATGTCACCTTGTAGCCTGAACACTGAGGAGTTTATTTGCATCCCGCACTCCACATATCGGGATGCTCACTCACCCCCACCCCAAACATCAAAGGGCTGGAAGTTGTCCATAAACCGGAAAATTAACCTAGAAGAAATTAAAGTACTGTTACAAACAACAGACCAGCACACGTTCACACTATCACAAAGTGACAACAAACACACAAATGCACACACACAACTCAGTGAATAGACAAACACACACACACACACACACATGCAAAGTGAATGCATGCAGTGAACACACACACTTGTGCAGTAAATACACACATGCAGTGAATACATGGTGAACACGTACGCGCGCACACAGTAGAACTGGAGGCCATTGAGGGCTGCCTGAGAGGATGGTGACAAGGGCGGGGAGGGTCCGCTTTGGGCAGCATCACCATGATACACAGTCAGTCTGGCACACTAGTAGTGTCCCCAAAGTGGAAGTGCCCAGGGGATGGGGCCAATTAAAGGGGTGGACCAGTTATGGCAGGCCGTTCAATTTTGAGGAGGGAGAACATTGCGTACTCTGCAGTGCAGTGGGAGGAGGAAGGGCAGTACCACAGCCGCTCTGCAATCACAATCAGTGTTGGGGGGGGGGGTAATGGGTGTTGCCCTGCAGCAGCTATTAACTGGGGGAGAAGGGGAGGGTCATGATTGTTCCAGGTTGAGGGGGAGGAGTGGTGGGGGGGGTGATCAGCTGCAGAGTTCTGCTGTAGCCATGAAGGGAAGGGGTGCTGGTCCATGGAAGCTGGCAATAGCAACAGAGGCACTGACAGGTCTGTGCTCTCAGAGCACAGAAATCTGCACATGTGCAATGGCACTACTTTGGTGCAATCAGCCAGCTTTCTGGTGAATTAGGCCCCACCTACTCCTCCTCCTGGTGAAGTTTGACTGGAATTATCCCGTTCACCACAGAGCGAGCAAGAGGCAGACCATGGAAAGGTCTGTTGACCTCTGGCAGGATTTATGGTTTGGGGACGAGCAAGGCCATAAAATCCCACCCACTAAGTTTCTCAAGGTTTTTTTGCCAGTGCCAGGTAAGATTCGATTTTTAAGCCACCCAAAACAACAATATGAATATAGAACATGGAACATATCTCCTGTTTTCACAATCATTTGGCAGTTTTTGGTAAAATTGGTCCCACAGTATCTTTTTCTCTCTTTCACACACACACACACACACTCTCTCTCTTCCAGTGAAAACGCATCCACGTCCACATACAGACACACTGTCCCACATGCAGGCACATTTAGTGTCATATACAGACACACTTAGTCCCTCACGCATGTGCACATACACACATACATATGCACAAGTAATGTGGTAACATATTGCATATATATTACTGGGCAGGGACACAGACTAATAGGATGCAATTTTTTCAGTCCATTGTGCTGCTTAAGTAGCACAGTGGATTGGGAAATACCAGTGGGACAGCCGAAATGGAAGCCAATTGTGACCTTTCCAGGCTATTTTTTATGGCATATTCAGCCCAGTTTTGTCTGGGCTCACTAATTTTTTCAATGCCTCTGGGGGCTGACTGGGGGGGGAAGGAGTTCCCTCTGCACTCTGCACAACAATTGGTGAGGGAGGGAGGGAGGGGCGATCAGGACTGGTCATGGATAGTGGCGGGGGGATATCGGGATGGCTGTTGGCGGGGGGGAGGGGTGTACGGGGGTAGGGATCTGGGCTGGTGATGGAGTGCCAGTTTACATACACCAATCTCCCTACTTATTATGAGAGTGGCGCACATGCAGCAGCCTGCTCAGTACACTGATGCCAGCCTCTTAGGCAGGTTAGCTTCCCCCCCCCCCCCCTCCACTACTAGCTGTATCTCTCGGTGGACTCTGTGAAGCACAGAGTGCCAGAAATCCAACCGACCAAGTTTGCTCAAAAAAAAAGTGGTGAAAATCTCCCACTTTCCCACCCATTGGATACTTACCTGTTTTGGGGAAAATCGCCCCCACAATCTTTGAGATGAATGTCCAAATCTCATCATAGCAGTTTGTCAATTTGAATTGAGTTAACTAAATAACTGGATAATTGAATTACAAGTTGTACCTGTAATAGTGACAATGAAGTCAAGGAATTTCATGAAACCCATCTTGTTCATTAATGTTCTTAGGGAATGTAACCTGCCACCCTTACCTGCTCTGGCCTGTATGTGACTTCAGATCCACACCAACATTGTTGACTCTTAAAGCCCTTTAAATGGCCCATAAAGCCACCCAGTTGTACAAAACCCCTACAAAAATGCGTAATGATACTAAAATTGAACAGATTATCTGGCACTGCCTGAGATACTGAATTTGACATGTTAAAGGCACACCCTGCAAAGTCCTCCTCACTAACGTAATGGTGTTGTGCTAAAATGGAGAGAGCTGTCTCACAGATTAGTCAAGCAACAGCCTAATACATATGCAGTCTTCCCATCGTTCATTTCTTACAGCGAATGTCCAATCACCACCATCACCATTCCTGGATATGTCTGTCCTACTGCCGGGACAGACTCAAGGGAATTGCCCTGGGAATCCTCAACATCAACTCTAGACCCCATGAAGTTTTATGGCACCGGGTCAAACATGGGCAAGGAAATCTCCTGCTGATGTAATGTCCCCCTCAGCTGATGAATCAGTTCTCCGCCATGTTAAACTCTATTTGGAGGAAGCATTGAGGATGACAAGGTGCAGAATGTATTCTGGGTGGAGGACTTCGATATCCATCATTGAGAGTGGCTTAGTGGTACCACCACAGACTGAACTGGCCAGGTCCTGAAAGATATAGCTGCTAGATTGCGACTGCAGCAGGTGGTGAGAGAACCAACAAGAGGGGAAAACATATTTGACCTCATTATTACAAATGCTTTTGCCCATTGGAGTGCCCATCACAAAATTATTGTGGCAATTAAGTTCTATTTTCATATTGAGGACACCCACATTGTGTTGTGTGGCATTGAGCTAAATGGTAGAGATTCAGAAGAGATCCAGTAACTCAAGACTGGGCATCCATGGGCACTATGGGCCATTGGCAGCAGCAGAATTGTATTTAACCACAATTTGTAACCTCTTTGCCTGGTATATCTCCCATTCAACCATTACCACTAAGCTGGGGGATCAACCCCGATTCAATGAAGAGTGCAGGAGGGCATGCAAGGAGCAACACCAGGCATACCCCAAAATGAGGTGTCAGCCTGTTGAAGCTACAAAAAGCACTACTTAAATGCCAAACAGCATAAGCAGCAAGTAATAGACAGAGCTAAGCGATCCTACAACCAATGTATCCGATCTCAGCTCTGCAGTCCTGTCATTATCAGACTGTGAATTGTGATGGACAACTAACCAATTCACTGGAGGAGTAAGCTCCACAAATCTCTCTGTCCTCAATGATGAAAGAGCGCAACACATCAGTGCAATAGATAAGGCTGAAGCATTTGCAACACAAGTGCCAAGTCAATGATTCATCTTGGCCTCCTCTGGAGGTCTTCAGCATCGCCGATGTCAGCTTTCAGCCAATTTGATAAATTCCCTGAGATAGCAAGAAATATCTGTGTGCACCAGATACTATAAAGATTTATGGGCTGCAGCAACACCCCAAAGTAGTACTGAAGACTCGCACTCCAGTTGCCCTGTTCCAATACAGCTACAACACTGACATTTACCCAGCAATGTGGAAAATTGCCCAGGTATATCCTGTACGTTAGAAATGGGACAAATCCAAACCAACCAATTACTGCTCCATAAATCTACTCGATCATCAGTAAAGTGATAGAAGGGGTCTCAACAGTGCTCTCAAGTGGCATTTATTCAGTAATAACCTCTCACTGACAGTCAACATGGGTGCTGTCAGGGTTACAGCTCCTGATCTTATTATAGCCTTGGCTCAAACATAGACAAAAGAGCTGAATTCCAGAGGGTGAGGTGAGAGTTTCTGTCCTTGACATCAAGGCAGCATTTGACTAGTATGATGTCGAGGAGCCCAAACTGGAGTCAATGGGAATCAGGGGAAAATTCTCCAAAGACTGGGTTATACTGAGCACAGAGAAGTGGTTGTGGTGATTGGAAGTCAACCATCTCAGCTCCAGGACGTCGCTGCAGGAATTATTCAGGGTAGTGTCCTAGGTCCACTACCTTCAGCTGCTTCATCAATGATCTTTCCATTATAAGATCAGAAGTGGAGATTCTTGCTGCTGATTGCATAATGTTCAGTACATGAAGCACTCCATGTCCAAATGAAGGAAAACCTGAACAATATTCAGGCTTTGGCTAATAAGTGGCAAGTAACATTTGAGCCACAAAAGTGCCAAACAATTACCATCTCCAGAAAGAGAGGACCTAACCATCTCACATTGACATTCTACATTGACGTTCAAGTTAAAGTTTATTTATTAGTGTTACAATTTGAAACTTATATTAACACTGCAACGAAGTTACTGTGATAATCCCCTAGTCGCCACACTTCAGTATCTACTCAAGTACACTAAGGAAGAATTTAGCATGGCCATTGAACCTAACTTCAGATTGTGGGAGGAAACCCATACAGACATAGCGAGAATGTCTGTGTGGAGTTTGCACAGTGACTCAAACTGGGAATTTAACCCAAATCCCTGGTGCTGTGAGACAGCAGTTCTAACCATTGTGTCACCATGCTGCCTCTAGTTGTATTACCATCGCTATCAATGTATACATCAGATTCATTGAAGAGGTTTTGCTATTCTGTGCTGGAGCTGCTTGACCCTGCTTGGTGACTTTCCTGCAGCTAACAGTCTTGGAATTAACATTGACCAGGAATTGGGCTGGACTAGCTATATAAATACTGTGGCTACAAGACCAGGTCAGAAGCTAGGATTCTGCAGCAAGTAACTCATCTCCTGACTCCCCAAAACCTGTCTACACTTTACAAGGAACAAGTTAGGAGTGCGATGGAATACATTCCATTTGCCTGGATAAGTAGAATCCCAACAACACTCAAGAAGCTCAACTCCCATTCAGGACAAAGCAGCCCACTTGATTGACATCCCATCCATCACCTTAAATATTCACTTCCTTTATCACCAGTGAACAATGGCAGCCATATGTATCATCTACAAGATGCACTGGAGGAATTCACCAAGGCTTGTTTTGGATAAACTAAGGTGACCGGTACTGTCTCAACTTAGACAATGCACAATTCATGAGGCAGTTATTTCTGTACAAAGACATAATCATTTATTGAATCATAGAATCCCTACAGCACAGAGGGAGGCCATTTCACCCATCAAGACTGCACCAATCACAATCCCACCAGGCCCTATCCGCACAAACCCTTTACTTACACTGTTAATCCCTAGGCATTAAGGAGCAATTTAGTATGGCCCTAAATGCTAACCTGCACATTTTTGCACTGTGGGAGGAAACCGGACCATCGGAGGAAATCCACGCAGGCATGAGGAGAATGTGCAAAGTCCAGGTAATCACCCTAACCAGGAATTGAACCTGGGTCCCTGACACTGTGATACAATCACTGTGCTACCAATGATAGCTGTGGGACGAGTTAAGCAGCTCCAGCATTGAACAGCAAAACCTCTCCGATGAATGTGACGTGTGCATTCAGAAACAGATCAATTATAGCTTTCCTTATCAAATATTCCCACCTGTGTTAGTTTAACATCAACTATATTTAGTATACATATATCAATATAAATCTGTCAACTCCCTCAGCCAACTGCAATCTGCCATCCAGCGTAGTGATATTCATTCATTCAAACCAGATGCCAACTCCCATCTTGGCTAAACTCACTTCCTTGTTGCTAGGTAACTGTAGACGCTCATCACAGAAGTTAAAGTGAACATTCCCACCAGATCATTGCCAAAACTGGATACACACGTAATCCCTAGCCTACGCATGTATCTATATCTAGACAATGAATACTTCTATTCATAAAATCATATTTATTCATATTTATTCCTGCATGAGAAACTTTCTAATTTTCATTCAGCTAACTAACAGGTTCGGAGACCTTTGACTCTGAACTGTTAGTCTCTACCATCACACCTTGTGGCATCTTTGCTTTGGCTGAAGTGAACAACACTTAAAATACATTTAAAATGTATTTAATATATTAGCACGTAAGTGTTCAATTCTCTTACTGCATTCACATATATGTAAACTATTTATTAGCATATTAACTTGTTTTAAGAATCATCAAACTCTTTACTGATAGTATACGTTAAAGGCATTGACCTGACTATCTGAAAACTTTATTAACTGGTTAGAAATCTTCCACATCAAGGCTCCTCAGGCAGCATCTTCCAAATCTACAACCACTACTACCTAGAAAGACAGGGGCAACAGGCACATTGGAACACAGTCTGGAAGTTCCCCTCCAAATCACTCACATCCTGACTTGGAAATATGGGCTGGATTTTCACCTTTGATGTGGATAATGGGAGTCAGAAACCATAAAGGAAATTTACACATGGAAGCTAGGGCATGGCTGAGTTATTAAATTATCACTTTGCACCTGTCTTTACCAAAGAAGATGATGCTGCTCACGTTGTGGTGAGAGAGAAGGTAATTCGGACACAGGAAGGGTTTAAAATTGATAAGAAGGAGGAATTGGATAGGCTGTTTGAACCTAATGATGATAAGTCATTAGGCCCAAATGAGATGCATCAAAGGATTTTGAGGGAGATGATAGTAGAAATTGTGAGAAAGTGGCCATCATTTTCTAGTTTTCCTTAGATTCGGGTTGGTGCCAGAGGACTGGAGAAGTCACCTTTGTTTAGAAAAGGGTGTAAAAATAAACCCAGCAACTACAGAGCCAGTCAGTTTAACTTCAGTGGCGGGGAATGGCAGTGGCATGGATTCATGAAGGGAAGGTCATGTTTGACTAATTTGATGAAATTCTTTGAGAACGTTACATGCGCAGTGGACAATGGGGAACCTGTGGATGTGGTGTTTCTGGAAGGCATTTGACAAGGTGCCACGCCAAAGACTGCTACATAAGATAAAGGTGCACGGTGTCACAGGTAATGTATTAGCATGGATAGAGAATTGGTTGACTAATAGAAAGCAAAGAGTTGTGTTATTTGGGTAATTTTTTTGTTGGCGTTCAGTGACTAGGGACATGCCTCAGAGATCTGTGTTGGGACTGCAATTGTTTACGATTTACATGGATGATTTGGAGTTGGGGAACAAATGTAGTGTGTCAAAATTCGCAAATGACACTAAGATGAGTGGCAGAGCAAAGTATGCAGAGGATGCTGAGAGTCTGCAAAGGGGTGTAGATAGTGTAAGTGAGTGGGCGAGGGTCTGGCTGATGGAGTACAATGTTGGTAAATGTGATCTATTTTGGTAGGAATAACAGCAAAATGGACTACTATTTAAATGGTAAAAAAATTACAGCGTGTTGCCATGCAGAGAGACCTGGGTGTCCTAGTGCAAGAATCACAAGGAGTTGGTTTGCAGGTGCAGCAGATAATTAAGAAGGCAAATGGAATTTTATTCTTCATTGCTGAAGGGATGGAATTTAAAACAGCGAGGTTATGTTGCAGCTATATAAGGTACTGCTGACGTCACACCTGGAGTACTGTGTACATTTTTGGTCTCCTTACTTGAGAAAGGATACGCTGGCACAGGAGGGGATGCAGAGGAGATTCACTAGGTTGATTGCGGAGTTGAGAGGGGTGGCTTATGAGGAGAGACTGAGTGGACTACAGCTGTATTCACTGGAATCAGAAGAATGAGGGGAGATCTTATAGAAACATATAAGATTATGAAGGGACTAGATAAGATAAAAGCAGGGAAGTTGTTTCCATAGGCAAGTGAAAATAGAATTACGGGGCATGGCCCCAAGTTAAGAGGAAGCAGATTTAGGACTGAGTTCAGGAGGAACTTCTTCACAGAAAGAGTTGTAAATCTGTAGAATTCCCTGTCCAGAAAAGCAACTGAGTCTACCTCATTGAATGTTTTTAAAGCAGGGATAAATAAATTTTTAATTAGTAAAGAAATTAAGAGTTATGGTGAGCAGGCGGGTAAATGGAGCTGCGTGAAAAGATCAGCTGTGATCTTATTGAATGGCAGAGCAGGCTTGAGGGGTCAGATGGCCTACTCCTGCTCCTAGTTCTTATGTTCTTATGTTTGAACCTTGGTGGTGGTGAAATTTCTAGAAACAATAATGCAGGGCTAAATAAATAGTCATCTGGGTTCATGGAAGTCAATTAAGGAAAGTCAGTATAGATTTGCTAAGGGAAGCTCATGTTTAACTAACTTGCTGGAGTTGTTTGATGAGGTGACAAAGAGAATGATGCGTATAACACTGTTGATGTAATGCACATGGACTTCCAAAAGGCATTTGAGACCTTATTGAAACATATAAGATAATTAGAGGTTTAGGTGGGGTGGACAGTGATAGCCTTTTTCCTAGGATGGAGAAAGCTAGCACGAGGGGACATAGCTTTAAATTAAGGGGTGGTAGTTATAGGACGGATGTCAGAGGTAGGTTCTTTACCCAGAGGGTGGTAAGGGTATGGAATGCCCTGTCTGCTGCAGTTGTAGATGCGCCAAGTTTGGTGGCGTTTAAGAGGTTAGTAGATAAGTTTATGGATGAAAAGGGAATGGTTTAGGTTAGAGGGTCATTGCTTTTTCTTAATTGGTCGGCGCAACATTGAAGGCCGAAGGGCCTGTTCTGCGCTGTAATGTTCTATGTTCTATGTTCTATTTGATAAAATGGTGTATGTGTGTGCGTATGAATGTGTGTCTGTGTGTGAGTGGGTGTGACCATGGGTGTGTGTGTCTGTGTCTGGGTGTTTATTTATGTGTGTCAGTGAGTGTGTGAGTATGTGTCTGTCTATGTGGTTGGGCATGTATGTGTGTGGGTGTGTTTGAGGGCATGTGTATCTGTTATATACAAATTGCTTTGATATGATGGATGGCTGCTCTACAGGAGATGATGAAAGATAAATAAATAGCCTCACTTTAACACACTCGCACCGACTGGATCATTTGTTTCCGTTCCCCCTGACAGTTAAATGTATTTAGAGCTTGTGTTTTGTTTTACAAATACAGGAAATACAGATGAAGGAATTTATGGAGAAATATGACAAGAATGCAGATGGCAGGATTGAGATTGCTGAGGTAAGTGTGTCTGTACCACTAAATGTGGCCAAATTCATATCAGCTCCCTCACCATCTACTCTCACCTTGGCTGCTGGTAGGAATGTAGAGTATGTAATCCTTGTTGCTTTCTAATACTGTGACACATCATTGGAAAGGCCAGGTCGGGGGGAGAAATGATGTTGGAACAGCATTTGAATTGGGATCAGCACCTTTGGAAGGGAAACAGGATTGGGGTCTGTCTTGATGCCCCCATAGTCAAATAGCTTACGAAACTCAGGATCAAATGTCACTCCATCAGGAGGCTGTGGGTGAAGTTGGAAGAAAGAAAAACGTCTGAATATTTTTGCTGTTTTTAAAAAACCACAGAGCAATTTGATGGAGCTCTGACTCATGGCAGTTACCCCCAGGATACTCCTAGAACCGAATATCTAATCTTTGCCACGCTGGGCTGGGGCAGATCAAAACCATAGGCACCCCATGTACTCTTGGCTGCACCCAAGATCAGCTGTGGAGTTGTGATGATGGGAAGCCAGTGAAAATCCTTGCAGCTCTAATTCCTGATTGTTAGCTGTGTTGGGGCAGTGGGGGGGATGTTTAATGGAGGACTGCAAGAAGCTGTAGACCAGACAGAAATACTAACATTCCCTCTATTTCCTTGCAGCTGGCCCAGATACTTCCGACTGAAGAGAACTTCCTCCTGTGTTTCCGGCAATGTGTACGGTCCAGTGCAGAGTTCATGGAGGTAGGAAAAGTGAGGTGGAGACCTGCATCTGGAGTCCAGATCAAACTTGCTCCTAAAAGCTAAAAGTACTGAGACTGGGACAATGCTGCAATGGCTGTTAGTTGCACTAGGTCTAGTAAGAAGAACTTTCCACATTTCAGTATCAATGGATATTTATCAATTGACTGATTTGATCTTGGAGTTCATTTTAACAATACCTAATTTGATTTATTATTGTGTGTAGTAACATACAGTGAAAAGTACTGTTTCTTGCACGCTATACAGACAAAACATACCATTCATAGAGAAGGAAATGAGAGAGTGCAAAATGTAGTGTTACAATCATAGCTAGGGTGTGTAGAAAGATCAGCCTAATGCAAGATAAATCCATTCAAAAGTCTGACAGCAATAGGGAAGAAGCTGTTCTTGAGTCAGTTGATATGTGACCTCAGACTTTTATATCTCTTTCCCGAAGGGAGAAGGTGGGAAGAGAGAATGTTCGGGATGCGCGGGGTCTTTAATTATGCTGGCTGCTTTGCCGAAGTAATGGGAAGCGTAGACAAAGTCAATGGATGGAAGACTGGTTTGCGTGATGGATTAGGCTACAATTATGACTTTTTGTATTTCCTTGTGGTCTTGCAAGGAAATACAAGACTGCAAGGAAAGAACCAGAAAGAATGCTTTCTATGGTGCATCTGTAAAAGTTGAAGAGAGTCGTAGCTAACATGCCAAATTTTTTTAGTGTTCTGAGAAAGTAGATTGTGGACTTTCTTAACTATAGTGTTGGCATGGAGAGAGCAGGACATCTTGTTGGTGATCTGGGCATCTAAAAATTTGAAGCTCTCGATCCTTTCTACTTCATCCCTTTTGATGTAGACAGGGGCATGTTTCTCCTTTACGCTTCCTAATGTCGATGACGATCTTCTTTGTTTTATTAACATTGAGGGAGAGATTATTGTTGCTGCACCAGTTCACCAGATTCTCTATCTCATTCCTGTACTCTGCCCCTGCAACAATCACCATCTAGAAGGAGAAGATTCGAGGTGGTTTATTGTAAGACACTTTCTTACTGCTACTAACGTACAAGAAGTTCTGCCTTTAAAGTGTGCCAGCTGTTCTATTTATAGTACAATTAATGTCTCATGTTAAACAAGATAATTGCCATAAATTGTGATTGAGTGCATTGACATCACACACCATCTGACTTAGACACATATCACTGTTCCTTCACTGGGTCACAGTCCTGAAACTCTCTCCTGAACAACACTGTGTTTGTACCTGTGTCACATACAGACAAACACATGAATTATGAGCAGAAATAGGCTAGTCAGCCCTCCGAGCTTGCTCCGTTGTTCGATAAGATCAGGGCTGACCTGATTGTAACCTCAACCCTACATTCCTGTTGACTTCCCTCCCAATAATGTGCCCTGTAGTGTTTTCAGGCAGCTCATCACTATTTTTGAAAAGTTGTTTAGAGATGGGCATTAAGTGTCAGGATAGTCTTTCTATCCTGAAACTTAAGAAGTTAAATTTTCCATTCCAGTTGGGGATTTTTTTTATGAGGAGGTTTCTTTTTCACAGGAGGGATGACCCTTGAAACAATTAAGTTTATTTATTAGTCACAAGTAAGGCTTTCAGAATGTGGGAGGAAACTGGAACACCCGGAGGAAACCCATGCAGACACAGGGAGAACATGCAAACTTCACACAGACAGTGACCCAAGCCGGGAATCGAACCTGGGTCCTGGCACTGTGAAGCAGCAGTGCTAATCACTGTGTTACCGTGCTGCACAGGCAGTGTTGGTTTAATTTGCTTGCAGGAGGGAAATAAGCACAGGCTTGGAATCTTTGTCCTTTTGGAGATTCCAGCTGGCCTATTACATTGCCCAAAATGGGGGAGGTACTTCCTCAGTCTTTACTATTGGTGTGGACTTTGCACATTTTCCCCATGTCTCCCACAGTCTAAAGATGTGTAGGTTAGGTGAACTAGCTATGGTAAATGTGTGGGGTTACAGAGATACGTTGGGGGATGGGATGCTCTTTTGGAGAGTTGGTGCAGACTTGATGGGCTGAATGGCCTCCTTCTGCACTGTACAAATTCTATGATAATAGTCTGGGAAACCACCAAGGCCATTTCTGTTGGGGATAGATAGATCAATCCTCCTCTCTGTTAAGAAATATAGAATTGGGACGAAATCCAGAGGTTTGAAGCCGGGGAAAAGGGAACTGGAACCCCAATACAATCATTACCAATCAGTGAGCAATGAGGCATCTTGGTAGAGACCAGAGGTGAACTGAGCAATTTATAGAATGGGAGATCTCCTGATACCCCAGAGTAAAACATTACAAACTGTGGGAATTTAAGCAGGGAAACTGATGCTGTACACATTGTAACAGTGCTGAACAGCTTCTTGTTTCTCATGGAAATCAAAATCAAAAAACAGTTTATTAACTGCCAAGCCTTGCTGTAACTCCCACCTCCCCAGAATCCCAAAACATTTCCCGAACAAATAATCAGCTACCAATCTTACCTTTCCTAACTTTCACAAAACAGAGCTACTCGATTCCTCAGTCTCAGCCAAAGTGATAATAACAATTTTCCTCACGTGGAAAAGCTCCTGGTTCGACCAGGCAATTAAATTTGCAAACAGCCTTACTCAGAACCAGAAAATGAAGCAAGAGGCAAAGGTGAAAAATAGAGGGAGGATAGAAAAATATCAGAAAATTAAAGAAGAGAAATAGAAATTTGAGACAGAAAATCAGACAAACAGTGAGAGAGAGAGAATGGAATGGGGAAAAGAGAGAGAGATGGTAGAGAGAGAAGGAAAGAGAGATGGGCAGAAAAATAAGTAGAGAGAGATCGGGAGAAGAGAGAGACAGACAGACTGAGAGAGAGACAGAGACAGAGAGTGATGAGAAGAGAGAGATGGGGAGAAAGAGAGAGAGAATGAGAGATGAAAATCAGAAAGGTAGAGGGAGGGAGAAAGAAAGAAAGGGAAGGAAATAGAGTGAGAGAGAGAGGAAGACTGAGGGATAGACAGAGAGAGCAAGAAACAGTGAGATGGTGACCAGAAAGGGACCATAGAAAGGTAGGGAACAAAAATATGACTTCTATTTTGAATACTATTTGGATTTCTCTTGGGGACTGTGTGGCTTGATGAGCAATTTAAGTCTAATTCAATAGGTTTCTTCAAAACCCTGTCTTTACAGCAGAGATGATATGGAGATGCTGGTTTTGGACGTAGAAATTTGATGTCTGTATTGATATAAGCGATCTTCTTGGAGATTCTCCCACTTGGAGCCGGCAGTTTGCGGTGTCAACGATAGTCATGATGTGGAGATGCTGGTGTTGGAAATCCAATGCCGGCATCTCCACATCATGGTTATCATTGTCACCACAAACGGCCATCTCCAAATGGAGAGGATTTCCAAGAAGATCACGTATATCAACACAAACATCAAATTTCTACATGGACTTTGACCTGGTGTTGAGACTTCTTACTGTGTTTGCAGTAGAGAACATACTGAGCTCTCTCATACTTAGACTGTTCCATTGTCTCTTCTCAGTCACATGGGTTGCTGATGTCACTGTTATGTGCTCTCCAATCTGAAATGTTTTTTTAAAGCATTGACATGCCCACCATCTTCCCAGCAAAATCTGAACTTCACACGTTTAAATATACGGTATCTTTATAGGTTCCTAGCCATGCTCTTTTCATCGAGGGTTCTGATTTTTAATTGGTTCGCTCACTGGCCCAGTATTCTGGAAGGTGATTGATGTTGCCTTTGTTTCATCATCTAAAGCTTGTGATATTCAAATTCATTTGTTCTTGCAGCCTTTAATAATATTCGAGTGTTTCTGTCTCTCCTGAATGTTCCAAGGGGAGTGTGAATGAGATGGGAAGGTAATTGGTCTGTTTGTTGAAGATTCATAATATGCACCAATATCTCATTACCATAACTATTAACCCATTATCCTACAGTGAAGGATAGCAAATAGAGAGGAGCCAGAAAAGCAGATGAAGAGGGAGAAAAAAAATAGAAAAAGGATTTAGAAAAGTTACAGAAATAAGAATGAGAGAGAGAAGATGGGATGAAGAAAATATCCAGGAATGAGGAGAACAGGACAATAAAAAGATGAATTGAAGGAGAAACTGGAACAAAGAGGGACAGAGCTAGGACCATGGAAGGGAGGGAGAAGGGAGCAAGTAGAAGCAGAAAATAAGGCAGAGAATGCAAGGGAACCAAAATAAAAAACCAAATCAAAATAAAGAGAATAAATCCAGAAAATGGAAGCGGTAAGAAGACATATAGGAATGAACAAGAAAAGCAATTACAGGGAGAAATACCAGAAAAGAGAGAGATTGTGTGAACGACGGAAGAGGGGGATTGTGTTAGTAACAAAAAAGAGGGAAGTGGAATGGAAGGAAGACAGAAGAGTTGAGAGCGAGAAGGGAATTAACAAAAAGCAAAAGAATGCAGAGAGAGGAGGTAAAAAATGATTATACACTAGTGGATTTCACAATGGCAACTCTGCCCTCCATGGTGTTTGGAAGAAAATTCACAGAGATGCTGGGTGAGAAAGCTTGTACTGCCACTGATATCTGAACACTCATCTCTATGGAGAGAAGAATAGATCTCTCTGACAGTGAGTGCAGAAGTTCCAAAGGAAACAGAAACTGAAGCTGGTGGCAGCATTGGGCTGCAGTAGAGGAATGCTGGAGTAAACCTGATCTCTCCTCATGGCTTTAGAAGAATACTGTTATAATAAAATTTCAGTTGTACTCTACGAACAGGACAGAGAGATCAACTGCCACTGTATTAGTGGCAATGAGAAACACCCCCAATAGCAATCGCTGGAAACAGTCTTCAGTTTTTCGTGATCATCAGTGAGGCAGGTACTGCGCTGAGGGATCGAGCTGGCACGTGTAGTGACAGGAATGCTGCAATACTGGCCAGTGTTCTGGCTACCATTTTGCGACCTATTGGTAAGTCTCCTCGCAGCAGCCTAGTGCAATAACAGCCCCATAGCAATAACCACCCAACACACATGGTGATTTTCCCATTGTGTTTCCTGTTGTGCCCAATGTACCTCATTGCAAAAACTGCTTCTCATATTTATAAACCACACTTCTTACAAAATATCTAGCTTTGGAATACTGGCTCAATCTGGTGAAAAGGCAATTTAGGGCAGAAATCGGGAGAAAGCTATAATATGAATAATGCTCCAAGTTCCAAGTAGTTTCTTCGGTCAAATTATGCAGGTTAAAAAGTTTTGGGCAGAGTTCTCCAGTCTCACACAGTCCGCTGATGCTGCCAGAGAGAACGGAGAATTTGGTATTCAGCTAATCCATTCACTGCATTGGAATTGGGGCTGCTGGCGAGGACAGACTTTACATCATGAGGACAGAGAAACCCAGCCAGGTTCATCTATTCCACAACCAGAATGTAATCACATAAAGACCTCTGCTGACCTCTAGTGGATAGAGAAATGATTGCTCCATAGAATTTAAGAACTTGTCTGTTTAAAAAAATATTCATAATCTTTCTCCTCTCTTCTAATCAATAATCTGATTGCTGTATTCAGTGAATGACATTATCTAACAACCTGCTTTGGTGCATGGGATTTAAGTAATGAATACTCACACAAATCTTCATTCTTTTCAATTTGATATTCACAGTTTTATTAAAATATTATTTATTCTTTCATGGGGATGTGAACTTCACTGGCAAGACCAGCATTTGTTGCCCCTCATTAATTGTCCTTGAACTGAGTTCCTTCCTTGGCCATTTCAGAGAGCAGTTAAGAGTCAACCACATTGCTGTGGGTCTGGAGTCACATGTAGGCTAGACATATGGATGGCAAATTTTGTTCCCTAAAGGATATTAGTGAACCAGATGGGTTTGTATTACAATATTGTTTCATGATCATCATTACTGAGACCAGCTTTCAATTCTTGGTTAATTAATTGAATTTAAATTCCACCAGCTGCCTTGATGGAATATGAAGCTATGAATCCAGTTTGGATCTCAGGATTACTACATTACCAGTGTCTCCCCTTTAGCCATCCTAATGTTTTCTTTTCCCTTAATTTGCTTGACCTTTCACTTTCAGGTTTTACAGACCAAAGCCTGTGTCCAGTGACCTACTTTGCTGTTCACACCCTGACCTCAAATACTCGTACAGGTGACCCATGTCCTCTATTCTCTTTAACGGCCGGATCAATGTGCAGTGCAGCCAGAATTCACCCAGGGCCCAGTCTGTGCCTCAGTACTGAAAATGAGTGGAAGTCCTATAGCAACATCCCCACATCCAGCATTAGATATGGTAACAGATAAACAAAGAATTCTGCAAATGCTCAATAGATCAGGCAGTTCTGTGGAGAGAAACATTTCAGGACAAGTGACCTTTATCAGTGACCCCAACATCCGTGAATAAGTGAGAGACACACATTGACTCTAATTGATAGGGATTTTGCCACAGAGAATGCACCAGTTGATTGATGACTGACAGTTAACTGCCACACTTTGTTTAAATTCAAACTAGGCAAGTTGATTCTGATTGATGAAGGTATTGCTCTTTTTTCAACAATGCTTAAGATCCCATTTTAATACATATTGTCCTAATTTTTATATTGCCATCATAAATTCCATGTATATAATAGAAAATTCTTAATTAAATTTGTCACACTGTATTAACACTTTCCTTCCAGTAGTGGCATTGCAGCACCTCTGCTGAGGGAACAGTGCAATTATAGTATGACAGGATTCCTCTTCCAGGTACCAGGCAGTAAATATTTTGCCCAGAACTATGAAATTCTGAGTTGAATTTGGATTGGTTGTGATTACTCTTGGTAAAGTACTGCAATGGTTTACCATTACTCTCTGCTGTATGGTTGACCAGGGTTCTTTCCTGTTCTTTCCTGTTCTTACCACCTGAAGGATTTATAGGCTGATAATCAACCTGTCAACCTACGAATGCTCCTTCCTTGGCCACCAAGTCCTGTTTGACTTGAATCCAGAGGTAGGAACAATAGTACTGTGCCACAGGAACTCCCTCCGTGACAGGCAACATGAACCCATGATCCCGGTTGAGGACGTCCTTGTGGGCGGAACTTGGCTAACAGTCTCTGTTCAGCAATTCTGTGCTGTCGTGTGTCATGAAGGCCACCTTGAAGAAAGCTTACCTGAAGATCAGAGGCCGAATGCCCATGACCACTGAAGTGTTCACCAACAAGAACATTCTTGCCTGGTGATTGTCGAGTCTTGTTCATTCATCCATTGTCGCACTGTCTGAGCAAAACCTCACTTATTGTACTGTCTGGAGACAATACATATCTCTTTAACCTAATAATCTCTCCACTCACATAGTCTGCATCTTTAAAACTTGAATAGCAGGTTAGCTGTAAAGACTCACATTCTAATCAGTATTCTGTAAACTGTGTGTGCTATTACATGCTTTGTCTGAAATCAGAACTCTCCACTCACCTGACACAGGGGCAAACCCTGAAAGCTTGTGGGTTTACTATCAAATAAACCTGTTGGACTTTAACCTGCTGTCGTGCGACTTTTTACTGTGTTTACCCCAGTCCAACATTGGCATCTCCACATCATGCTTTAGTTATAAAGGACATTGGTAAAACCACATTTTGAACAGTGTGTGCAACTTTGGTCTCCTTATATAAGGAAGGATGTAAATGCATTGGAGGTGGTTCAGAGGAGGTTTTCTAGGTTGACACCTGGATTGAGTAGGTTTTCTTTTGAGAAGAGCTTGGATAGATAGGGTTTATTTCTACTTGAGTTTAGAAGAGTAAGGGGTCAGTTGATTGAAGTTTATAAGATTCTGAATGGTATTGACAAGGTGAATGTAGAAAAGATATTTTCTGTTGTGAGTGAGTCCAGAACTAGGGTGCAGTGTTTTAAAATTAGAATCGCCCCTTTAGCACAGAGATGAGGAGAATTTTTTTTCTCTGAATGTGTGTGACCCTGGAACTCTGTCTCAGAGGCAATGGAAACAGGGTCACTAAATCTTTTGAAGATGGATTACATTAAGCAAGGAAATCAAAGATTATCAGAGTAGATGAGAATGTAGAACTTGAAATACAAACCACAATCGTATTGAATGATGATGGAGCAGGCTTGACGGGCCAAATGGCCTATCTGTTCTCATATTTCATGAAGAAACATCAAGCTGATAAGCCAAAACAACTGGAATTAATTTGCTGAAATGCTCCATAATCCTCTGATTAAAAACTCAATCAGCACAGTTTTCAATGATCCCTAACCATATCTTTTTGTTTTACAGACCTGGAGAAAATATGACGCGGACTGCAGTGGATACATCGAGGCAAATGAACTGAAGGTGCCCCCAATTCTATATTGTAATGTTGTAGTAAATCCAATCGTAGAGCATGCCTTTATTCACATTAGGCTTTATATAAAAATCTATAATCTGTTTCTGTTGCAATTTTCTTATTCTGAAGTTCAAATTCTCATTCAATATTCAAGAGCACCTATTGATTAGGAATGAATGACTTGCTATTATGTCACAATGTTTCACATCCCAGACACAACTCCAAGTGTTTTAGATTCAAAAGGGTAGATTTTCACTTTCTAAGTGGTAGGTTTTATAGCACATTAATCATCTTTCTGTTACAGACCCCAACTAATTGTCATTCCATCATTTTAGAATCGATTATAATTTGGACTGCTTCATCCCTACGGTGTTCTGCCTGTCATTGATTTTGTTTGTTGTAGTCTGATTAAAGTTAACATTGCGAGTTCAAATTCAACCACAACAACTCATGTTGAATAAAGTTGGTTGTGTTTTTTGTGCTGGATAAAGGAAACAATCATAGAACCTGGCAAATGGTCCTAAAAGCACACCTGTAATACATGTCCTTCAGAGAGTATATCCTGCCACCCTATCCAATTGGCACAACTGTGGCAATAAATGATATAGTTGACTTTCAATGCCCTCGGTAATGGCTTAGTAAACTCGAAATAAGAGGAAAACTCTGCAGCAGACTTCTGCCCAAAATAACAGAGTGAATTCAGTTAATTTTCAACACAAAACTATCCAACTTTGTGAAACTGAATGGCAAATCACAGGCCCCCTTTTGATACCATAGTGAGGCAAGATATGTGTCAATATTGAAAAGAAAATGTGTATTGTGAGCTGAATGGATATTGTGCTGGTATGTTATCTGTTTGGATATCTTAGCAAAATGGTCTCTGACTGGATATTTTGCTGAATTGGTCTTTGATTGGATAGTTTGGTGAGATGGTGTCAGATTAGTGAGCTAATCTATGATTGGAAAGTTCATTGAGATTGTCTCTGTCTCTGATTGGATATCTTGGTGAGATGGCCCTCAAGTTGTGTGTGGAATTAAAATGGCAGATGCTAAATACATATTTGATTAGATCTGGAGGTTTGCTCATTTTTATTAATGTACAATACCACGACATTGATAATTTCAGAGTCAGAATTGAGATATTCACATTCATTACAACATTGTCAGTGCAGTTGCTAGAGCTGCAAAAATCCAGGCAAATGAAGAGTATTCCATCAAATGCCTTGTAGATTGTGGACAGGCTTTGTGGAGTCAGGGAGTGAGTTACTCTCTGGGAATGAGAACTCCCAGCCTCTGCCCTGCTCTGGTAGCCTCAGTATTTATATATGGCTTGTCTAGTAAAGCTTCTTCTGAACCATGAACCCATAAGATGTAAGTGGAGGGTTTAGTGATGGTAGTGCCTTTGAATGTGAAAGGGAGATTGTCAGATTCTCTCTTTGGAGACAGCCATTACCTGACAATTATTTGGCCTGAACATTACTTGCCACCTGTCCGGTACATAGCATGGATGTTGTCAAGATTTATACACAGTGCAGTGTAAGTGCACTAAAAAGGCCCATGCTCAAATAACAACCAGAAATTCAACCACTGTGGCAACTTCAATACTATCACAGCACACAATCCCTCTCACAGGACTGTCAGTGTTATGCAACATCAAATAACAATGATCTTATACCCAGTGTCTGTGATTACTGAATTGTTCATACTGGAGGAGAAATGTTAAACTGTGCAATTTTATCATTTCTAAGAATCTATGAACTTTCTTGCTTTGATAGAGATCTTCCAGGTTGAGATGAGGCAACTAGTGATAGATTATTTCCATTGTTGGTGACATGTTAGATGAGGACAAATTTAAGAGCATTGCAGAGAGAATTGAAGGAAAGCTTATAAAACAGCATTCATTAAATTGTTTTTTAAAAACGCCATGATTTTTCTCCTGGGGATTTTTTGCAACAGTGTCTGGAAAATTAATCTTTAATTCCTGGAACAGCCAAGATGATGAGGGAGAGTTAACAATCTTAATTACTACATTATAACAGTATTATACTGTGCAAATACTCCGTTGACTGTAAGATACTTTGGGATGTCCTAGGTTGGTGTAAGGCACTGCATAAAAATAAGATTTTCTAGGTGTTCTACATGATTGCTACTCCAGAAAATCAGTCCTAAAGTAGGGATTGGATTGCCAACTGTGATTAAATGTAATCCTGGAAGTTCGTCATATGACTTGGCAGTCAGCAGGGAAACGGGTTGCGTGCTTGTCAACAAACAAGTTGCAAATCTCCCAGGCCAAGCTGGTGGCTCTGATTGGGTTCTCGGGACATGATGCATATTCAAATGTACAACTTCAAATATAACTAGCAGGTTTGAAGCCCAATTCAAATAGCTTTCATTATTCACCCAACTTGCACTGAGCAGGCTTTGGTACAGGTACCCATAAGCACTTCTTTTGTGCGAGAGGGCCCTGTCTCTGAACAGTCCAGTATCTGAACAGCGGGGCTGACCATCAGGTTTTTGTTGGCACAGGCACTTAGACCCAATACAGGAGAATCGTGGCCATAAAGTTCCATTATGATTCAGGGCAGAAAAAAAGGCATACTTGTTTTTCCATCATGTATTTCAGTCTTAAGACATTCCAAAACATGTAATAATGAAACGCTTCTTTTAAAGTATAGCCTCTGATGAAGTGAAAAAAATGATATTTGTCCTTTTGTTCCTACATTACAAGAATGAGTGGACTTCAAAAATTGCTATGAAGCACATTGGCATGTTCTGAGGCTGAGAAAGGTGCAATATAAATTAATGTCTTTATTATTCTTTATGAAAAACATTTAATCAATCCACAGGTTGCTACTCTGCTTTAGATGTGCCTCTGGATAATTGTTGTGAAGTTGGGTAGAGTAATTGGAGATTAGGAGATAGGAAGTTAGAATTTGGTGTTTGTAGAATTGCTAAAACGTGATGTGCTTTTTTTGTGCTTAGAAATTTTAAATGCAAGAACATAATGAGCCCAACTGAAATATTTGTTTCAAAAGGCCAAACAGCAGTTTTACCAAGACAATAGGCTTTTGAATTCTTTGAATTTAGCCAATCGATTTGAATCAGGCACTTAGATACCAAAAATCTATTAAATTTAAATCCAATGGTTTTAACAACGAATCCTATTGTCGGAAATATTGATATTTCATCACAGGTAAAAAAGGGGGCAGTGGAACAAAGAGAGTAGAGCTACTGCCACCTGCCAGAGTTAACAGATCACAGCTCTCAACTCTTGAAGATAGAGAATTGCTGGCTCTCATAGCTTCATCAGTATCTTAGAGAATGTACCATCTAGACAGCAGAAGTACAAAGAACAAAGAACAAAACAGCACGGGAAACAGGCCCTTCAGCCCAACAAGCCCGCGCCACCACCCCGATGTTCCCACCTCTACCCATGATCCCTGTCTATGTTTATAGATCTATGGATTAAAAACCACTAAAGGAGAAAGAAGCTCCAGACAGAAGAATCAACAGAGCAAACCCAGAATATTCCGCAAGACACAAAACCTAGTTGTATTTTAGAGAGTGAATATGTTTTATTTTGTTAATGAGTGGGAATTGTATTTATTTGACCAGCATACCATTAGAATCTTGTTTTATTTGGGAATAGTTAGAAGGGATTTGTTTGGTTTGTTAATAGTTTAATTAATTTGCTCATTGCTAGTTGAATAAATAAATTGTTATGTTTTTATTTTACAATGTCAGGGATTTAATTTTATTTAACCATGAGAAGTTGCTGAATAACAGGTCGCACTACTTCCCACGCACTTTTTACAGATTAGAAGGTGAGGTACTTCTCTTTGGGTGTTTCAGTGTTAATTTTCAGAGGGTGGATCACCTCTGCTTTATAACAATATAAAGCCAACCAGACAGAGTGCCAACATGATGAGTGACACAACAGATTACTAGGCCAAAATTTTAGGGTCCCACCTAATGCAGGAATCGTTGATGGTGGGACAATAATTGTGAGACCGAAAAATCCTGCCTATAGTTATTGATTTTTGCCTGCAACACTAAGAGGGACAGAACTGGTTCTTTATGTAGAGAAGGAAATGAGCTGACAACACTCACATCCATGCAATATTATGTCATGGAAAGGTTGGAGACCTCTGTCACTGTGGGATCAGAAGCTTTGGTGGCTCTAGAATATATCATTGGGCTCAGTGACCTTATTGCTGATCGGCACTGCACCAAACCCAGGGGTTTGGTTTTGGCTCCGAAAGATCCATTTTAGAGCTGGCTGGCCCTACACTCCATTGTTCATAATATAAAATCACATTGGAAGTATAACAGGGAGTCAGGGATATAGGGGCAGGGAACACCCCATTGAACCTGTTCCACCATTCAATATGGTTAGATTGACCCAACCACCCTCACTCACACTGGGCCAGTTCAGTTACAGTTTTTATACAGGTCTAGGAATTGTTAGGCAGAAACATCATCCATGGATATAGCACTTCTTCATGCAGAGCTCATGGTGCAAAGCTGGAACTCTCTGACTCCCATAAAAGCTCCAAGGCTCAGGATTAAATGAACAATTGCAAAACAGATTGAAAGATTTTTGTAGGATGTGGATATCAAGGATTACGGAACCAAGGCAGGTAGGAGGAGATAAAATATTAATCAACCACGATGAAATTGAGGAGTACAACAAACCTCAGGAGTTGAATGGCCTCTACTGTTCCTGTGTTCTTTCATATCCAATGGTATCTGCTCTGATTGTCACAGCATCATAAAGTAACCATACTGAACTGTTTCTTTCCACAGAACTTCTTACTGGATTTGTTAAAGAAAGCAAACAGACACTACGATGAGAAGAAGCTGCAGGAATACACACAGACTATAGTGAGTAAAGGCTGACTCTGGCACTGATACCCCTTACACATCCCCACTCCCAGGCCCCCACATCGATTCGGGTGGCATTGCTTCCTGCTCTGACCTCAGCAGGTCTAGCAGTATGAATGCCATTTTCACAAGCATCCTTCACAAATGAGGGAGTCACTTCCTGCTCCCGATTAGTGACTCATCTTTGTAAGATGCATGGGGTGTACTACTGGGCACACCCAGTGGTACACACAAAATCCAACTGTTCTTTGACGTTCACACTGCTTAGGTTCAGCATCAGGGCAGGGTGTGAGACTAGTGTTGAGCCCTCCATGGAGAGACAAGGAGTGGAAGACCAGGCCATTCCCTCACACTTTTACTTTCCAGCATTAGGCAGTGGTCCGAGAAACTGTGTACCAGGTAATGTTATTTCTCTTGAGAAGGCAAAGAGAGGCACCAAACCTCAGCGAACAGGACACCATGTTGGCTGAAAAGAATAGGTAAAAGAAATAGAGATGTGGAGAAGGAAATGGCAAAGCAGATTATGGATAGGTATGGAGATCACAGGGTATTTATCATGGGTGACTTTAACTTACCAAATATTGACTGGAACCTTTATTGGTTGAATAGTCCGGATGGGACATTTTTTTTGTACAGTGTGTGCAGGAGGGCACAATGGCAATGGCACAATGTGTGGATAAGCTGACGAGACGTGGGGCCATTTTGGACTTGATACTGGGTAATGAACAAGGCCAAGTGTTAGATTGGTTTGTAGGAGAGCTCTTTGGAGATAGGGACCACAATTCAGTGTTTTTCATTATTGCAATGGAGAGAGATAAGATCACACAGCAGGGCAAGGTTTATAATTGGGGCAGGGGTAATTATGATGTGATTAGGCAAGAATTAGGCAGCATAAGATGGGAACAGAAACTGTCAGATAACAGCACAAATGAAAAGTGGAGCTCGTTCAAGGAACAAATATTGTGCCCTTGATAGATATATCCCTGTCAGGCAGGGAGGAAATAGCTGAGTGAGGGAAAGCATGGTTCACAAAGGAGGTTGAATGTCTTGTCAAGAGGAAAAAGGAAGCATGTGTAAGGATGAGAAAACAAAGTTCAGTTGGGTCGCTTGAAGGTTACAAGATAGCAAGGAATGAGTTTTAAAAAAGACTTAGGAGAGCTAGGAGGGGACATGAGATGTCCTTGGGGGTTGGATCAAGGAAACCCCAAGGCTTTTTATCTTATGTGAGAAATAAAAGAATGACCAGGGTGAGGTTAGGGCCGGTGAAGGATAGTAATGGGAATTTGTACATGGGTCACAAGAGATAAGTGAAGCATTGAATGAACACTTTTCTTCAGTGTTCACTAAGGAGAGGGGTCATGTTTTTGAGGATAAGTGTGTGATAAAGGCTGATAGGATGGAGGAGGTAGATGTTCTGAGGGAAGATGTATTAGCAATTTTGAAAAACCTCAGGGTCGATAAGTCCCCTGGGCCAGATGGGATACATCCTAAGGTTCCTCCCATAGTAAGCTCATGAAGAAAGTAAGGAGATGTGGAATAGAAGGAAAATTTGGCCCACTGGATAAGTAATTGGCTGTATCATAGAAGGCAGAGGATGGAAAATTTTCAGATTGGAGGCCAGTTACCAGCAGTGTACCATAGGGATTCGTACTAGGTCCTCTGCTGTTTGTGATTTTGTCAGTGACTTGAAAGAGGAGGCCGAAGAATGGGTCAGTAAATTTGCTAATGACACCAAGATTGCTGGAGTGGTGGATGAGGTGGAGGGCTCTTGTTGGCTGCAAAGAGACAAGTGGCAGATGGGGTTTAACACTGTTAAGTGCGAGGTGATTCATTTTGGTGGGACAAACTTGAATGAGGATTACAGGGTCAACAGCAGTGTTCTGAGAAATGTGGCGGAACAGAGAGATCTTGGGGTTCATATCCACAGATCTCTGAAGGTTGCCACTCAAGTGTATAGAGCTGTGAAGAAGGCTTATAGTGTGTACGCGTTTATTAACAGGGGTTTGAGTTTAAGAGCCATGGGGTTATGCTGCAATTATACAGGACCTTGGTGAGTCCACATTTGGAATATTGTGAGCAGTTCTGGTCACCTCACTATAAAAAGGATGTGGAAGCAATGGAGAGAGTGCAGAGAGAAGATTTACCCAGATGCTGTCTGGTTTGGAGGGTAGGTCCTATGAAGAAAGGTCGAGGGAACTGGGGCTTTTCTCTTTAGAGTGGGGGAGGATGAGAGGCAATTTAATAGAAGTTTATAAGATGATGAGGGTATAGATAGAATGGATGTTCAGAGACTATTTCCTTGTGTGAATGTAGCTGTTAGTAGGGGACATAACAATAAGGTTCATGATGGAAGATATGGAGGGATGTCTGAGGTAGGTTCTTTACTTAGAGAGTGGTTGGGGTGTGAAATGCACTTCCTGCTATGATAGTGGAGTTGGACACTTTAGGAACTTTCAAGCGGTTATTGGATAGGCGCATGGAGCACACCAGAATGATATGGAGTGGGATAACTTGATTTTGGATTCATATCTAACTCGGCACAACATCGAGGGCCGAAGAGCCTGTACTGTGCTGTACTGTTTTATGTTCTGTGAGCCAACTGGACATTACCGAAGATACAATACATTGTTACTGCGATGCGTGTGACGCTGTTTCAATAAAGAAATGAACTGATTATGGGAAGATTTTATAAAAACACTGTGAACATCAGGAATCATTGGAATCCTCATGTGATTAATACCTTTCTTTTCAGCTGAAAATGTTTGATGCAAATGGAGATGGGAAGCTGGGCCTTTCTGAAATGGCACGGTAAGTTCACCAAGAGATCACCAGACTGGAAGAGATGATGGCGTCATTGGTAATCTCATTGGACTAGTAATCCTCTTTGGACATGAGTTCAAATCCAAACTATGGCAGTTGATGGAATTTAAATCCACTTCATAAAATCTGGAATTAAAAACTGGGTGGGATTTTCCTGTTGAATGCATCCCATGAAAATCGCAGTAGGGATGTGCCGTCACTGGGAAAAGAAGATCCCACTGGCATGAACAGCCAGAAAGTTGCAGCCTTAGTCTTGGTAATAATGACTATGAATAATAATCTTTGCTGATTGTCGTAAAAATTCATCTGGTTTGCTAATGTCCTTTAGGGAAGGAAATCTGCTGTCTTTAGCTGGTCTGGCCTACATGTGACTCCAGACACACATGTAGTCACATGTAGGCCAGACCAGCTAAAGACAGTGTGGTCGACTCTTAACTGCCCATCTGAAATGGCCTAGCAAGTCAGTCAGTGATGCTGGCAACCACCAGTGACATCTCCATTCCATGAAAGAATAAAAACAAATAGAAGAGGGGAGGAGAAAATATTTAATCAGGAAGCTCCAGCCACCAGGAATCACTCTGAATCACAGTGCCAGATTTAAAGCCCACACCATAACTGGAATGTATAAAATCAAAGCTGACACTCCAGTGCAGTAGTGAGGAAGCACTCTGCTGCATCCATCTTTCAAATGAGATGTTCAACCTTGAACCCAGACTATTTTCCAGCTCTGAAATTCCTGCCCAAAGTCAATGGAATTTTGGCTGGTCTCCAAATTTTGCCCACAATCCCCAACACTGCTGGGAGCAGAAAATCCATGTGGCAAATGAAGTTTCAAAATGAGATAGGCAAACTGTGGTCATTGTGTGCACAGGCTCAGGAAATATTTGGAAAGGGGACCAGGAGTAATTTGTCACTTCCATTACCTGGACAACGTGGCAGGGTATTTACATAGGAATGCTGTTAAAAGTCTGAACGGCAAAGTATAAGGCTGCTGGAGTGTGAAGATTGCAGCAGCGTTAATAACTATGATTCTGGTCACCTTGCTACCTGCATTAGAGAAGCCAACCGTGAGTTACAGGGCAGCAAAACTGACCCAGAATATATCACAATCAGAGAGGATAATGAAGCTTGGGGACTATGAAATAAAGAATGACCTTCAGTCAGGTTTCTGTAACTAGAACATCTTGATCCTATCCAAACCTCAGAGCAGCAGTAAATGTGTCCATCCTCCATTTTCTTATAGAATCCATGGAATCCCTATAGTTCAAGAGGAGGCCGTTCAGACCATCAAGTCTGTACTGATTCTCTGAAAGAGTATCTAAACTCAGGCCCATCCCCCTGTCTTATCCCAGTAAGCCCATGCATTTACCATGGCCAATCCAGCTAACCCAGTGTGTAAGTTTATCACATCATGTTATAAAATAGGCTGTGTTTGTCCAAGCTTATTTCACGTAGAACCCTCACATCAAACAAAGAGAACTTAGGATGGATGGTGGCACACTGGTTAGCATGCTGCCTCACAAAATCAGGGACCCAGTTCAATTCTGGCCTCAGGTCACTGCCTGTGTGGAGTTTGTACACTTTCCCCCTGTCTGCATGGATTCATTCCGGGTGCTTCAATTTCCCCCCACAGTCCAAAGATGTATGGGTTAGGTGGATTGGCTGTGTTAAATTGCCCCTTAGTCTCAGGGAGACTAGCGAAAGTAAATGCATGGGATTGTGGGGATAGGGCCTCGGTGGAAATGTGGTTGGTGTGAACTTAATGAGCCGAATAGCCTCCTTCTGCACTGTATGATTCTATGAACTATTTAAACTGGATTTGAACCAGGACCTTATTGCTCACAAGAATTTCTGAAAATTGAATTATTTATTGCAGGAGATAGCAAGATAGTCCTGAAGGATTTGTGACCTGAATGATCTTTGCTTGTTGCCTCCATCTGAGGTTGTGAATTCAGCAGCACAATTGTGAGGACGCTCATTCAGCCAAGCACTATCATTTATGATCTTTAGCATTGTTTTACTAATGATACAGACCACATCAATCTGTCACTTCAGTCTAGATGAATGTGCCTGCTATACCACTTCCAGATCGCACCAAGCCAAATTCAGGTGCTGACACCATGCCACCATCATCAATCAGGTCAGCACTGTACCACATCATTCCAAATCAATGGAGAAAACTCAGGTGGCACCTCATTCTAAATCTGCTTTTAAAAGTCCCGAGTGTTGTGAATTTCAGTAAAAGCAAAATTCTCAGATGCTGTTGATTTGAAATAAAAACAGAAAATGCTGATGGAAATCAGCAGGTCTGGCAGCATCTGCGGAGAGAGAATTAAAGTTAACGTTTTACTTCAAATATAATTTCTTAAGAACTTTTTCAGTGTTGAAGAAGAATCATATTGGGCTCAAAATGTTTCTCTTTCCACAGGTGCTGCCAAAGCTGCTGAGTTTATCCAACATTTTCTGATTTCATTTTATGAATTTCAATGTCGGTTAACTTGGGAACTATAGTCATGGCTTTCCTCACCAGGGATTTAATCAAATACAACAAAGGTGTTAGAGGGAACTCCCAATACCTATCACTCAATCTTTATATTTATGTTTGTTTTATTCTAGTGAATGCCCAATGCCTTTCTCAGCATGGGCCTCAGTGGGAGCACTCTAACCTCTCTCTACATCAGAAAGTCATTTTCTAGAGACTTGAGCATATAACCTGGTCAGTCCCTGCAGTGCAGTATTGAAGGCGTACTGCACAGTTGCAGGTACCATCTTGTGGATGAGCCATTAAACTAAGGTTCTGTATCTGCCTTCTCAGGTGCAAATAAATGATCCCGTTTTGAAAAAGAGCAGGGGATCTCCTGTCATAATGAATATTTGTCTCTCAACTAATTTCACAAAACAGATTATTTGGTCATTATGGATTTACTGTTTGTAGAAGCTTGAGGTATGAAAATTAGCTGCCATGTTTCCTACGTTCCAACAGTGACTATATTCCTGTGAGTATTTCATTAACCATAAAGTGCTTTGGGATGAGAAAAGGCTCTAAAATGAAAGTTTCTTTTCACTTAAATTGCAATATGTGTTATTTTTGCACATGTAATAGTAATTCCTTTTTTTTGTTTTTTTTAGTTTATTACCCGTGCAGGAAAACTTTTTGCTAAGGTTCCAGGTGAGTGTATTTGCGCTTTTTTAATCCTGTTTTCATTCAACTTTCTTCCCTTCTCCCCTCAAGGTGCAGTGTCTTGCTCAAAGTGCAGTTCCAGGAACACTGCCTGCAATGTGGCACTTCACCCGAGTGCCCAATCTTCATATGTAGCCTGGACTATGAATGCCTATTCAACTGCGTAGGGCGCCATAACAAATGCCAACCCTGCTCGTTACCAGAGTCTAACACACTGTGCACTTTCCAACACTGGATAGTGATGAGGGGCAGCAACCCCAGTTGAGTTTGCCCTTCTGTAGTCCAGTAGTATTCATTTTACCACCATCACAACACCTAGCTGATGTCAGCTAGCTGAAACACAAAGCTGGAGATTTCATTTGGGACATTCATTCTTGGTGTGTACAATTCACCCTGAGCTACACCTACATTTCCCCACTGAACCATGAGAAGGTGATCTCCTGTTTCCCTGTAATGGGCAGAAAGTGTATTTGTTACACCCATTGGCCCATTTGAAATAATTATCCAATGGCTTTGTATCATTATTGTCATATGAAGCTTCCCTGAGAAGCTCTGATTTTCTCCCCGGTCCTTTGAATGGTTTACTATATCACTTCCACCAACCTCTGCTCAGTCCATTTTATTGTCCACAACACTAAGAGTGCCTTGGTTCAACATTGTGACTGTGATCATATTACCTTACCCCTCCTTGTCCTTGTAGACCTCTTCATGGTCTGAGATATGTTGATCATTCTATTATCTTCTCACACCAGTCCTCCATGATATTGCCTTCTTAATCTTATGATTCTTACATGTTCAATGTTACAAAGAACAAAGAACAAAACAGCACATCTCCTGAAAAAGATTCTCGCTTGCTTCTGCACCAAAGCCCTTGGCTCCCTTTTATTCCTTACCTACATGCAGTGTCTTAGCAAAGTAAGTCAGCTTCCTTATGAATCAGATTCCCATTTTTACTCTCGTTATCAGTCTTGATTCCACAACATTCACTGAGATGTCTCACCAGTTGTTTAAAATCAGATCATGGGTTAGCAATAATTTTCTCTAGCTTACTATCAGAAAGATGGAAACCACTGGGGGGAATTTTTCCGTCTCATCCACCATAGGAATTGGGTGTGATTTTCCGCCCTCATTCACCCCAAAACCGGAAAATCCAGCTCGAGGTCAATGGACCTTTCCATGGTCTGCCCCTCGTTGTTCCGATTCCCATGGTGGGTAAAACTCCTCCCCTTGTCTTTGGTTTCCAACAATAATTCTGCCTCCAGCTGGACTTCTCATTGAGATGTGCCCATCAGTGTATAACTTGTTTGATCCTGGTCAGTGTTTCAAACTCCACCATTCTAGCATTCCCTCTCTGTCATGCCACTCTTCATCAAAACCTGTGCCCATTCTCCAACTACCTCCGGTCTCCCTAGTGCATTTCAGTAACTTTGCCTTTATTTCAAAATCCCACCTATTTTCTCCAGGACTCTCTCTCAATTATACATGCCACTCATCTGACCTGAAGCTTGTGGTTCTCTGCCTCCCATCAAACTGCTGCTTCTACCATACCTTCAGTTATCACATTTCCACAATCCGTATGTCCACCTCATCAGCTCTGTTAACTCTTCAACCCTCTGTCCTAACCTTCTTTACAACTCTCTGTTCAGTATCAGTTCCACTTCCTGATGCTTTTGTTATGTTAAAGAAACCTATGCAAGTGTTTATTATCGTTGCTCATCAGTGAAAAAGCAGACTGTTTAACTCTGTTTGTTGTCACTTGTCTGTTCAATGTCTCTGCTGCTACATTCAATATTTTTTAACAAGTTTTCTTTGTTTTACGTCCATCCAGAAAAGGATGTCAGTGCTGGAAATTGAAACTCTTTCCACATTGTGACACAAGATAGATGCTAAGCTCTCTGTCAGCTTCCCATAAGTGAAATTAACCCTACACTCTTTCTTAATAACCACCACCTTTAGAGTAACTCAGAGAGATTGCCAATCACACCCAGTTAGCAGTAGGTTTATCTTGTGGATTTCAGGAACATGTTATGGTTAGCCTAAACCCCACTTCACATAAGCCAAGAAAACTTTCAGTCCATCAATTAGGCTGGATTTAATCCAGGTGACAGAAATGAAAAACCAGTGTCTGGACCTGGAGTGGATTCTTGAATCTCATCCATTCCCACTCCACTGCCAGTGAGAATGGAAAATTTGGCACTCAGCCAAAACTCCATTCACTGGGATTGGAGAATCCCAGCCGCAGATGAGGTTGGAGGTTTCCAGCACTAGTCTCTGAAATCAAACTATAATGTTCCAAAGCTCTCTTAATTCAAGAACCATTCCTTAAGATTGGAAATTTCAACTTGTCACTCTATTGTTTGAGAAGGAGATATAGGAAAATCAAGAGCTGAATTTTAGATGGTGGGGCTCAACAACTGATCAGAGAAGTCAGCATAGATTTATAAATGATAAGACAAGCCTGAAGAATCTGGTTAATTTTTTTGAAGCAGAAGCTAAAGTAGAAATAGGAGAATCACTAGTGGATATTTTTAATATGGAATTCCAGAAGGTACTTGATAAAGTTCCTCATTGGAGACTGTTAGTTAAAGTTGAAGGCCATGGAATTGAAGACAAATTATTGTTGATCCTGGATAGATCAGTTGGATGTCAGAAGAGAAAGTAGGATTAATGGGCTGGTACTTTAATTGGCAGAATATGAGTACTTGTGATGCACAATGGTAGCTGGTGACTAGTAGAGTGCTTTCAGGGTCAGTGCTAGGACCACAACTTTTCACTATGTGCATTAATGACTTGGAGAAAGGAAGTGAAGGCACTATTGCTAAGATTGCAGATGACACAAAGATATGTAGAGGGACAGAGAGTATTGAGGGAGCAAAGGGGCTTTTGAAGGATTTGGACAAGTAGGAGAATGGGCAAAGAAGTGGCAGATAGAATACAGTGTGGAAAAGTATGAGGTTATGTACTGTGGAAGGAGGAATGAATTTTCTACATGGGAAAATGCTTAGGAAATCAGAAACACAAAGGGACTTGGGAGTCATTTTTCAAGATTCTTTAGCAACACAATGGTTAGTACTGCTGCCTCACAGCACCAGGATCCCAGTTCAATTCCAGCCTCGGGCCACTGTCTGTGTGGAGACTGCATGTTCTCCCTGTGTCTGTGTGGGTTTCCTCCGGGTACTCCAGTTTCCTCCTACAGTCCAAAGATGTGTTAGTTAGGTTGATTGGCTAAATTGGATAGGATTTTACAATCTCGCCCAAGTAAGATCGTAAAATTCTGCCCATACCTGATCTAGCAGTGCCTTTGCTGACAGCAGGCCCCTCAAATAAAAAATGTTTCATTCTCCAGCACAAACTCCGACACAAAACAAGGATCATGCTAACATTTAAAATAAATAATTAGCTGTTTGCAGCATGAAGGAGGGAGCTGTTTACAGGTAAAGCTCGATTTCAATGTGAAAGATTGATGAAGTTCTATTTTACTCTCAGGATGACAAAGGAACGAAGGTAAGTGTCAGTATTAAGGTGATTTTGATTCCACTTTATAACATTCCACATTAATAACAGACGTTTCCTCAGTGTTACAGTGTTCATGTGTTGTTGTTTTGTCATTGTCTGTGTTTTACTGTCCATTCCTCTGTAGATACACCTAGAAAAAGAAAATTGTTGACAGTTTGTTAAAAAGCAAAAATATAGCTACAATATTAAAAAAAATTATATGAAATCTGAAATATAAACAGAAAGTGGTGGAAATACTCAGCAGGTCTGAGTATGGAGAGAAAAAGAGTTATAGTTTTAAGTTAATCTTTGATTTCCTCCCACTATCACTCAACTGTGGCCTGGGATTGGAAACATAGAAAATAGGAGCAAGGTTAGGCCTCCATTCAGTGCCTCCAGACTGCTCTGCTCTGCCATTCAATATGATCATAGTTTTATCTCAACACCATACTCCCGTGCTTTCCCCATACCCTTTGTCATTTTTAGAGATCTATCTATTTCCTTCTTAAGTATATTCAGTCTCCATTGTCTTCTGTGGTAGACATTTCCATAAGTTCACCGCTGTCTGAGCAAAGAGGTTTCTCCAAATCTCAGATCTAAATGGCCAACCCCAGACCCTAAGACTGTGGTCCCTTATTTTAGACATCCAGCCAAAGGAAACAACATTCCTATATCCAGTCTTTCCAGCCCTGTCAGAATTTTATACATTTCAATTAGATCCCCTCTTATTCTTCTTAATTCCAGTAAACACAGGCTTGGTTGGCCCAATCTCTCCTCATATAACAATCCTACCATCCCAGGAACCATCACTGTACTCTCTCACTATGGCATGTAGAAAAGGAGACCAAAACTGTACACAGTACAGGTGATGATACAAGATCCTAAGTGGGTGTTGTATCTCTCTGTAAAGAAGTCACGTGAAATGAGTGAATCAGTCTCTGCACTGTTTCCAGGCAATGTCACTTAAAGGGGTCACAAGATGGCTGATGAACAAAGAACAGTAGAGCAAAGGATTAGGCCCTTCAGCCCACCAATCTGTGCTGACACACATGCTTCACTAATCTAATATTTTCTTACCTCTACATGGTCCATATCCCTCTATTCCCTGCTTATTAATGTATCTATCCAAAAGCCTCTTGAACATTGTTATAAAATCTGCTTCTACCACCTCCTCCAGCAGTGTGTTGCAGGCATTCACCATCATCTGTCTGAAAAACTTGCCCCTTACATCTCTTTTAAAAATTTTATCCCTCTCATATTCAATCTATGCCTGAGCAATTGACCCTTTGATCCTGGGAAAATGACTGACTATCCACCCTATCCAAGCCTGTCATAATCTTGTAAACCTCTATCAGGTCCCCCCACATCCTCCAACAATCTAATGAAAACAATCCAAGTTGTTTCAACCTTTCTTCATGGTCCATATCCTCCAAACCAGGCAACAACGTACACCCTTTTCTGCACCCTTTCCAATGCATCAACATCCTTCCGGTAGTGTAGCGACCAAAATTATACATAATACTCCAAATGTGGCCTAACTAAACCCTTATACAGCTGCAACATGATTTTCCAATTGCAATACTCAATGCCTGGACCACTGAAGGTTAGCATACTATATGCCTTCGTCCACCAAAATTGTCACCTTCAGAGAACAGTGGATCTGTATGCATAGATCGGTCTGTATGCTAATATTTAAGGCCTCTACCATTTAGTATACTTTCCTTCTGCAGAAGACCTTCTGAATCACATCACCTCACACTTGCCCAGATTAAATTCCATCTGCTGTCTTTCGGTCCATGTCTCCAACTGATTTATATCCTGCTGTATGTTCTGACAGTCTTCCTCACTATCTGTTACTACCCCGATTTTTATATCTTCTGCAAATTTACTAATCAGACCACCTACATTTTCCTCCTAGTCATTTATATATATATATATATAAATACAAACAACAGAGGCCCCAGGACTGATCCTGTGGAACACTGCTTGTCACAGACCTCCAGGTAGAAAAGTACCTTTCCACTGCCGCTGCTTTCTGTGCCCAGCTTTGGAACCTTTCCATATCAGCCTGCCATGAGGAATCTTATTAAAGGTTTTACTCAAATCCATGTATACAACATCCACTGCCCTTGCTTTAATCAATTTTTCTTGTCACTTCCTCACAGAACTCAATCAAGTTTGTGAGACACGACCTCCCTTTCACAAAACCATGCTGCCTATCAGTAATAAGCCTATTCTCTTCCAGATGTGAGTACATCCTGTCCCTAAGAATCTTTTCCAATATTTTCCCCACCACTGATGTAAGGGTCATAGGTCTGTAATTTTTCAGATTGTCTTTTCTGCCCATCTTAAACAGAGGAACAATGTTAGCTACTCTCCAATCCCTGTGATACTTCGTCCATGGCTAAGAAGGATACAAAGACTTTGGCCAAGGTCCTAGCAATTTCTTCCCTCGCCTCTCTCAGTATTCTGGGATAGATACTATCTAACCTGGGGGACTTGACATGAATCCACAATCTAGCAACTCAGGAGTCAAGCGTGTTAGCATTGAGCCATAGTTGCAGTGAAACTCAGTGCAGGCCTAACAGGGAATAAGTTATATTTGTCCATTAGGTATGAAATACAGATGTGTTGACAACTTCAAAATGTTCAGAATGGAGAGCATTCTATCTTAAGTTACAAAGAAAGATTTTGAGCTTGCTTTCTCAAAGCTGATCTTCAAAGTGACCTAGAAGACATTTACAAAATTAAGTGGTTTAAGTTGATCTAAACACATTGGGCTCTATTTTATCATTTTGATTCTAAGTGCTGGGCAGACTTGAAACTGGGAATGTTTCAATTCCGACTTTTGCACCCATTCTCAGGTGCCCCCATATGCATACTGCCTTCGAAAATATCAATGATTCCCAATTGCGCTGCCCAAGCCTTTGAGTGGGGCTTAATGTGCCTGAAACCCTGCGATGTCATTCAGTGCCTTCAACTACATGTGCATAGAAAAATAATGATAGAATGCTACTCCTCTGCGACATCCCTCCCGGGCTGGATAATTGTTCCAACAATATCCACAGACATTGTCCCACTCCCACAACATTACTGACCTCCATATCAACCATCCCCCACCACCCAGACTGATTGCAGACCCTTCTCCCTTTCCCCCCCACCGATCTCAGTCAGAGTGGCAGCGGAATCCCTTCCCCCCACCACTCTTAGGCAGAGTGGCAGCAAACATCCTCTTCCCCCTCACTAATCTCAGTCAGAGTGGTAGCGGACCCAACGCCCCCCCCCCTCTTTTCTCCCTCTCTAATCAGGCAGAGTGGCATGAGACCCTCCCCCTTTCTTAGACAGAGTGACATTGGACCCTCCCTCATCGATCTCAAGCAGAGAGCCTGAGATTAGAGAGGGGGGGTCCGCTGCAACTCTGCCTCAGATCAGTGAGGGGGAAAAGGATGTCTGCTGCCACTCTGCCTCAGATCGGTGGGGGGAAGGGGGGGTCTGGTGAAGTTTGACATTCCCAACCTGTGGCTCTATTCCATTGCTGGGATTGGGGTTGGGGATGAGAGAGCTGGGCTTCATATTTAATTTTTATTTGATGTATTTTTCAATTATTGATTGGAAATCATTGTAAAACTCCTTTTACACTGTCCCCATCAAATACCTCCAAGATTAGATGCAGAAAAATTCCAAAGTATACAATCCTAATCCTGCTATACTTGTAATGCATTTTTCTATTTCCCATCAATTATTCTATGGTCTGTATGTAAATTTGTGACTTGCCCAGATTTTCACCACCAACATGGGTATTCAAGTCAAGAAATTTTGCTCCAATAAAAGGGCCTCTGAAAGATGCAGTTTTCTTTCCAGGAAAGGGGATATGGGATGGAGTTGTGCCTGCTCCTCCCAGAAACACAGGTAACAACAGAAGTAGCTGAGCATCGAGGCAGGCTGGTTAGAAGACCCATCTCAATTCGCTGGATTTCATCCCAATTGTATGAAAGGCTGCTTGTCCTTCTAGCCCTTAACCTCCCCCACACAAGCCTATGGCCCCTTCTAGCCCCCATGCCACCTTAATGCCAACACATGTGAACCTAATGCACTCTACTCACATCCCTTATTTTCTTACGCCAGTTCAATGCCAACTCACACCCTCCACCAATTCCCCATGTCTTCCTATAGTCCCTATACCAACTCATTGTTTATATTGTATTCTTGCACCATATGTATAACTGATGAAGTAAAGTCACCATAGTCCCAAATGACCATAGCCTGTGATTAGTGGTGATTTAACTTCAGGATCACTGAACCTTAGGCAAGGGGCAAGGTTGAGAAGACGGGATGTTCACGAATAACTCAGCCTGGAATTCAGCCCACTCTATATCATTTACTAGTTGTCCAGCTAACTGAGCTAAACCGACCCCAGTGAACTCTGTAGTAAAAATGACATGTAAAAAAATTACATGTTTTTACAAATGCATGTAAAAACAAATACATGCATTCATAAGTTTTTTTTAAAAAAATGACTGCTGTTCCTACAATCCTTAAAAGGGTTAAAGGGCTTAACATGCTCGAACTAAGCATTAAGATATCAATAACAGAGGCTTCAAACACTTCACTCCATTTAATCTTATGCAAATAAATATTCAGACACTGACAAAAGTGATCACAGAATGAACAATTTATCATAAGTATTAGCGATGTCAATCAAGCAATGTCAACAGTTATCTCCAGCTGTCAAAACAGAACCTTTGCTAAGAAAACCTTTCAAGAGTTGGACTTTTAGCTAAACATTCATAATGAGGCCATTCAGTTCTACTGAAAGAGTTATTGCATCTGTTCTTATTATGTGCAATTGGCCTGGTATTTAAATGGCAATTTTGCAACATGGATCAGTTATCCTGAAGCGGGAAATATCACAAGAATATAGGAATATTAACCAAAATGTTGTCGGAAACCGGCAAGCTGCATCTCTCTCAGACTGAGCAAGTCATTATCAATATGGCTTCAGTCATTCTGTTCCCTGTTTCTTTGGAAATACTTATTAGAGAAGTATTACAATCTCCCCACACCCCATTCCACCCCAACTCTCTGACAAACCTGCAGCTCAATTCCCCTTTACGTCCCCACCACTCTACCTAAAGGAAACAGTAGCATCTCTACAGTACTCCTCACACAAGTTATTTAACCAAGTGTGGAAAGGCTAGCACTAGGCAGGAAAACGAAAGGTTTTTGTTTTGCTGGGGTGGTACTTGAAACAGAAAGTTACGGTGTTGGATTTTAACTGGAGAGTTGCTGCCACAGTAACTGGACTGAGCAGGAGTGGGCTCAGAACCTGAAGAGCAAAGGTGTGAGCAGGGAGAATCACTTCAGTAAAGTGGGCCAAAAAGTTTAAAAGTGAGAGAAAGATCTTTACATGCACTCAGTGAGACACAGGAAGCAGGTGGAGCTTGACAACTTTGGAGGTGTTGGATGAGAGAGATCCTGCATGGAGTTCTGGATCAGACACTGCCACATTGTCCATCATTCACTCACAGAAATAGAATAGGCAAGGAAAGAAACAAGAGGAGTAAGAATCATATTTGTCATCATGATAGCTGCTCTTCACCTGGAGTCTCCTGCTGCAGCTAGACTTACATCCCATTTACTGTTATCAAGGCCAGAATAAATATAGAGTCCTGGGATGTCTCAGCCCCAAGACTCAGCCATTGATTTCCAACGGTGGGCTCAGGGAGACCAATGAATAATGAGAGAAGAAACACTTTTGAAGAAAGGATTTCACCCTTCAATACAAAAGCTGAAGTCTGAAAACATGTTGAAACGCAACATGGATATTATGGTCTTCTTATAAATATACACTGCTTAATCATGTTGCTAATTTAGATTTTTGTGTTTTCAGGGTATGAAACTGACCGCAGAAGAGTTCAATGCAATCTTCACTTTTTATGACAGGGTAACTATCACCTCAGTGTTAATATCACATCCTATTGAAGGAATTCACTTGGATCTGCATGGTCTATCACAGACATTTCATTTTAACAAATTAATTAAGATTTTGTTTCCTAATTTTTTTCCCTTCCTGCTGAAGACAGGTGAGTTTTTCCAAATGTACAGCCCCATAATCTCATACACATGAACATATGAATTACAAGCAGGAATAGGCCACTCAGCCCCTTGACCCTGCTCCACCATTCAATAGGATCATGGCTAATCTGATTGTAACCTCAACCCCATATTCCTGCCGATTCCTGATAACTTTTCACCCACTGCTTAATTAGGAATCTATCTAGTTCTGCCTTAAAAATATTTAAAGATTCTGCTTCCACTGCCTTTTGAGGAAGAAAATTCCAGAGAATCATGACCCACAGAGAGAAAGTTTTTCTTCTTGCCTCTGTGATAAATAAGATTTAAAAATTAAGATGTATTGATTAGCGTTACAAATAGGCTGACATTAACACTGCGATGAAGTTCCTGTGAAATTTCCCTAATTGCCACGCTCCAGCACCTGTTTGGGTACACTAAGGCAGAATTTAGTACAGCTGGTACAGCTAACTGGCACATTTTTCAGACTGTGTAAGGAAATCTGAGCAATCGAAGGGCACCCATGTAGACATGTGGAGAACATGCAGACTCTGCACAGACAAGCTGGGAATTGCACCTTGGTCCCTGCCACTCTGAAACAGCAGTGCTAACCACTGTGCCACCATGCTGACCATGATCCCTTATATTTATCAGTGATCCTTGCTTCTAGATTCTCCCACAAGAGTCAATATCCCTCAAGATCTTAAAAGTTTTAATCAAGTCACCTCTTTTCCAAACTCTAGTGGATACAAACCGAACTCTTCCAACTTTGTCACAAGATAACCCACCCATTCCCAGTATTAGTCTAGTAAACCTTCTCTGAAAAGCTTCTAACATATTTCCTTAAATAAGGAAGCCAATATTATATACAGTATTCCAGGTGTGCCTTCGCTGATGCTCTATCCAATTGAAATATAACTTCCCCACTTTCGTAATCAATTCCCCTCACAATAAATGACCACATTCTATTTGCATACCTAATTACTTGCTGTACCCAGGGAGACAGTGGCATAGTGGTATTGTCGCTGGACTACTAATCCGAAGACCTAGGATAATACCCTGGAGTCCAGGATTTGAATCCATATATGACAGATGGTGAAGTTTAAATCCAATAAAAAATCTGGAATGAAAAGTCTAATAAGACCATTGTCGATTGTTGTTTAAAAAAAAAACCCACCTGGTTGACTAATGTACTTTAGGGAAAGAAATCTGCCATCTTCACTGTTCTGACCGACATTCCAGGTCTACATTAATGTCATTGATTCTTAAATGTCATTTGAAATGAGCAAAATATATTGGCCCATCCAACAAAACCTACACCTATGATTGAATTTTAAAAAAACCTTTAATGATTTATGAACTAGAATATCCAGATCCCTCTGCACTTCAGAATTCTGCAATTTCTCATCATTTAAATAATAAGCTTTTTTTAAGCTTCCTGCCAAAATGGACAATTTCATATTTGCCTGTATTACACTCTATTTACCAGATTTTTGCCCACTCACCTAACCTATCTCTGTCCCATTGTAGCCTCCTTAACGTCCTCTTCACAATATACTTATTTATCTATCTTTGTGCCATCAGCAAATTTAGCAACCACGCTCTCAGTCCCTTCATCCAAGTCATTATATGTGTCCACAGCGAAGACAAATGCAAAATCCTTGTTTAATTTATCTGCCATAGCCCTATCTTCCATTATTAGTTCTCCAGATGATTGTTAATTCTTTTAAATTTAAATATCTATAAAACTCCATAATCCATCTTTATATTCCTGGCCAGCTTTCTCTTGTACTCTAATTTTTCCCTCCTTATAAATCTTTTTGTCATTCTTTAATCTTCTTTATACTCTTTCCAAACTTCTGACCTGCCACACATCTTTGTGCAAATATATGCTTTTTCTTTAAGTTTTATGCTGCCTTTAACTTTTTTAGTTAACCATGGATAACAGGCCCTTTCCTTGGAAATTTTCTTTCTCATTGGTATGTATCTGCACTGTATTATGAAATATCGCCTTAGATGTTTGGGATGGCTCAGTGTTTAGCACTGCTACTCATAGCATCAGGGAACTGGGTTCGATTTCCACCTTGGGTCACTGTCAATGTGGAGTCTGCGTGTTGTCCCCATGTCTGTGTGGGTTTCCACCTTGTGCTCTGGTTTCGTCCAACAGTTCAAAGGACATGTTGGTTAGGTGCATTGGCTGCACTAAATTCTTTCTCAGTGTATTTGAACAGGTGCTGAAGTATGGTGATTAGGGGATTTTCATAGTAACTTCATTGTAGTGTTAATGTATGCCTACTTGTGACTAATAAATAAACTTAAACTTATTTGTCTTATTGAACCTCCATTGAGAGTATTTGCCAGTTCAATTTAGCTATCTCCACTTTCATACCCTCATAAGTTTAAAAAGGACTTGGACCTACTTTTCTTTCCCTTGAACTGAGTGTAAAATTCAATCATACTATTAGCACCATTACCAGGGGAGCCTTACCTAGAGGTTATCCATGAATTCCATCTCTTTGCCCAATAACAGATCTATATAGTCTGCCCTCTGGCCAACAGAAAATGGACTGCAGTTCTCCCAGAAAAGTTGTAAGTATCGAATATACAGGAAAACTGGTGTAAATTATGCTGTTTTTTTTTCTGTGTGATTTCAGACAAGAATCTCCCACACTCTGTGCAACACAGAGGTCACAATCAGGAATAAGAGCTCTGGAGGTGGGGCCTATTCCTGCCAGAGACTGACAGTTCCGGTCCTCTGTACATGCACAGTCTCTGTCAGCCTGCAGTTTGCAGGCCAGCTCGATCACCGATTCGATCACAGCCCCAACGACCATTCCTGGGTCAGCCCCAAGCTCCTCCTGTCCCGGAGCACCCCGATCTCCAGCCACCTGCCCCCCCCAACCCCCCCCCCAACTCCACCACAGATCGCTCCCTTGGCAATGCCCCATCTCAGTAGGCAGTGCCAAGGTGCCCCCTGGGAATAGGCACTTTGCCCCTTGAGCAGTGTCGGGGGGACAGGCTGGCACTGCCAGGGTGCCCATGACCAGGGGCCACAACTGCCAACCCTCTGTTGCCCACTTGCCCCCCTTCACTCCAGCAGGGTCGTCCCACGAGTTCTCCAAGAGTGGGGAGCTACTCTGAAATACTCCTGGCAGGGTGGGAGATGCTAGCAGGCCTGGAGAATTTAGTCTTGGGCCCACTAATTACGTTTAAATTGTAGTTTAAAGGCTATTTAAGTACTAGCCCTACCTTCCAGCTGATTTCTGACACCACACGAATGCTGGCTGAAATCTGGGCTTGGTGGGCACAATCAAAGCACAAACACTCATGGGAATCCTGTGAATTGACTGACACACCATTCCCTCCATGCTAAGGGAGAGCTGGTACAGTCCCCACGCTGTCTCAAAATTATCTCATCTATGCTACCTTTGCCCATTTGATTTTTTTCAATTTACATGTAGCTTAAAATTCCCCATGATTATTGCCATGACTTTCTGACAAACTCCCATTATCTCTTTGTTTACACTCTGTCCTACTATGTAGTTACAATTAGGGGCCTGTAAACCACTCCCACAAGTGACTGCTTATCTTTCTCATTTCTCATCTCAACTCATACTGCTTCTACATCCCAGTTTTCTGAACTTAGATCATCCCTCTCAAATGTGCTAAAACCATTAATTAACAAAGCCAGCTCATCACTTCTTTTAAACTTCTTTTCCTTCCAAAACGTCACATACTCTTCACTACTCAATCTCCAATTTATGTCATCCTGTAGCTATGTCTCTGTAATCAGATTATACTCATTCATTTCTATATGCAATATTAGCTCATTTGTTTTGTTTCTAAGCCTACATGCATTTAGATACAGAGCATTGAGTTTTGTTCTTTCATTATTTTTGTAGCATCTCACTTTATCTGCTAATATATTCTTAGAGAACAATCATTGCTTAATTAGCAAGCTGTCCTAATTATTTATCTTGGGAGGGTGGAACTAAATTGATTCCATTATTTTTCATTTGGGTTTATTTGGTATTTCTGTCTGTTTTCACAGGATGGAAATGGCTACATTGATAGTAATGAACTGGATGCATTACTGAAAGATTTATATGAGAGAAATAAAAAGGTGGGTTCAGGAGTACATCATTCATAGATAGGAATGTGGGACCCTTTCTGCTTGCTCATTACAGTGAAGGCCATCAATATGGGGAAATCAAACAATTTTTGCACTTCATATTCTGTCAAATATTTCCAGGGCAGGTACAGCACATGTTAAATACTGAGTAAAGCTCCCTCTCCCACTGTCCCCATCAAAGACTCCCAGGAAAGTACAACACAGACTAGATGCAGGGTGAAGTTCCCTCTACACTGTCCTCATCAAATACTCACAGGACAAGTACAGCACATGGTTAAGTAAAGATCCCTCTACACTGTCCCCATAAAAAATTGCCAGGGCAAGTACAGCACAGGGTTAGATACAGAGTAAATCTCCCTCTACGTTTTCCCCATCAAATGATCCCAGGAGGATACAGCACAGGGTCAGACACAGGATAAAGTTCCTCTGCACTGTTGCATCAAATGCTCCCAGGACAGGTGCAGCATGGGGTTAGATATAGAGTAAATCGCCCTTTACACTGTCCACGTCCAATGACAGGTATAGCACAGGTTAGATATATAGTAAAACTCTCCCTACAGTGTCCATAAATCAATCAGTCCCAGGGCAGTTACTGTATAGATTGATCCCTAACTGCAGTGGTGTGACCCTATAGCCTTTTAATTGCAAATGGTTTGAAATTGTCTAATGCTATTGACCTCAGGAGCTGTATTGAGATTACATGGATCAAAAACATGATGCATTCCTAAACAGAAATACGTTAGGCACAAGATGGCTGGTGTGGAAATCTGAAAACGTTACCCTGGTTTATAGCTGGCTTGGGAATGCTTGATGTTGATACTGATTAATTAAAATCGGAAGCGGCATAGTATCACAGTGGGGTCAGCACAGTAGCACAGTGGTTAGCACTGCTGCTTCACAGCTCCAGGGACTTGGGTTTGATTCCCAGCTTGGGTCACTGTCTGTATGGGTTTCCTCTGGGTGCTCTGGTTTCCTCTCACTGTCCAGGATGTGTGGGTTAAATTGATTGGCCATGCTAAAATTATTCCTTAGCCTCCTGAGATGCATAGCTTAGAGGGATTAGTGGGTGGATATAGGGGTAGGGTCTTAGTGGGATTGTGGTTGGTGCTGACTTTATGGGCCAAATGGCCTCTTTCTGCATGTAGGATTTCTGTGATTCTAAGAAATGTTCCATTTCCCCACACTAATATTCAAAGATAGATTACCAATGGTTAATTCTATCCATTTATTAATAAACTGCAGTTACTACCTTCTATTTAGGAAGGGCTAACATTCCACATCTTTGAGCTCAAAATTTAAAAGAAGTTATTCAACTACATTTGCAAAATATATCTCAAAAATGACCGACATCTAAAAATTATTTATTATATTTTCACCCTAGGAGATGGATATTAAGAAATTGACTGCATACAAGAAAAATATCTTGTCCCTGTCTCACGGTGGGAAGCTGTATCGAAGGGAGCTGGAGATGATTTTGTGCACGGAACCGCTGTAGGGAGGACTTCTTTAACAACATCAACATCCAATCCAGCCATCCACTCTCCCTCTCCTCCATCACACCCCTAACCAATGTCAACCTATCCCAGTGCATGTGCAGGGTGTCCTGAAGCCACAAATGTGCTTGTATTACAGGTTAAGAAAATCCACAAGGAATGGACATTGAAACTGTGTGGTGCAAACTTACTCACAGTGATTGTCTATTATTTTCTATATATCTCCCCCCACTCAGCATTTTAATGCAACAGATAATATATTAGATACATATATATATATATATAAAAATACTATAATATATATAAAAGTCCTTTGAGTCTTGGTAAACGCTGTTGTTTGCCAAAGGTAAGCCTGAGATTTGCAGCAAAATTTCAATTATCCAAAAGACAATTAATTTAAGGGGTTTTTAAAATCATTGTTTTTCACTCCAATCTCTGAAGATTCCAGAATTCATGTGGTGTTAAATATATAAGACAGAGCTGGATCTCGGAGCCCATGATGGAATCTATCCATCTGCTTCTGGACACCCCAGATCTCCTCTCATTCCCAATAAAACATAATCCAGCTTGCTCCAGGCTCTATCTTCTCCCCACCATCCCCCCCAACAAAGACCATGGTTGGGAGGGAAAGCGAGGACAAGTTTAAAAACCATCAAAGTAAATTGCTCAGTGGCGCAAAGGATTCAATTAAAGTGCAGTAAGTTCAAAGGGACATTACGTGGAACCTCATCGTCCAAAGGATAATAGAATTGGGAATCAGTTACAGGGCAGGGCACCAAAGAGATAATTGCAAACGATTCTTCAGAGTAAACAGAGAGGTATAGTGAGAAAATGTCTTGGTGGGGGTTTGAGAAAATTCAAAAAAGGCTTGATATTTTGATGTAATGATCTGATCATCTTGTTGAACAAGGAAACAAACAGCTGATCTGCTTCTCTTCAACCACTATGTCAACAAAAGTAAAGTCCCTGGCAAAGAGCAAACTTCAGCATTTAAAAATGACACTCACAGAGGCATCTTTTGGTATGGGCATGATGATTATTGGTGATGTAAAAATAATCATTATGACCTGCATAAAATGCTCTTTCAGAGAGTCAGTGCAGATTTGATGGGCTGAATGGTCTCCTGCTGCACTGTAGGGATTTGTATGGTTTTGTCAGAGGCTAGTGATATAAACATAACTATTACAGTCTGTCAGGAGTCAATGATATAAATGTAACTATTACTGTCTGTTAAGGGTCAGTGAGATAAACATAACCATTACTCAGAAGTCAGTGATGCAAATATAATGTGAAGGGTCAGTGATATAACCAATACACTCTGTACGGGACGGGGGGGGGGGGGGGAATCAGCGATATAAGTATAACCATTACAGTCTGTCAGAGGCTAGTAATGTAAATATAACCATTACAGTCTTGTCAGTAGTCAGTGATATAAATATAATCATTACAATCTGTATAAGTTAATGATATAACCATCACACTGCGTCATGCCAGTGATATAAATATACTTGTCATAGTCTGTCAGAGACCTGTAATATACATATTGCAGTTTGTTGGTAATCAATGGTATGCATATAATCATTACAATCTGTCATAGGTCGGTGATATAACCATTGCACTTCCTCAGCATTAGTGATGTAAATGTAATCATTACAGTCCAACAGTATCCCATTGCTTGTTAAATTACTTGGGTAGCATGGTGGCATGGTGGTTAGCGCTGCTGCCTCACATCGCCAGGGACCCACATTCGATTCCAGGCTTGGGTCATTGTCTATGTGGGGTTTGCACATTCTCCCTGTGTCAGCCTGGGTTTCCTTTCTGGTACCCAAACAGGTACCAGAGTGTGGTGACAAGGAGATTTTCACAGTGATTAATGTAAGCCTACTTGAGACACTAATAAATAAATTTATTTTTCACTAGTCCATCAGCAGTCCACTCCAAATGTTGATCACTCATTGTGATGATAAACTATTTCACAGCAATCCTAAATTTGCTATTTACTAATTTAAACATATATCCTCTGGTCATTCTCCCACTGTTTAACTTAGTTACAGATAATTATCCCTTCTCAGGCGCCTCCTTTTCTGTATTGTTTCAGTCATTCCTAATAACTGGGACTTCTGACACTGAAGATCTCTATGGTATCTCCTTTAATGCCTGAATGTCTCTCCCTTGTGTCGTGGTAGCCAGAATTGGGTACAGTATTGAAGGTGTGGTCTGACCAGAACATTATGCTGCTTGATATTTTCCAGTATTCATTAATGTCTATTAGTAACGCAGTCATATGTATGTAGAGGATTGGTGAAACATTGGCACCTCAGAGTCGGAGCATTAACCACATCATTTATCCACAACTCTCTGTTGCCAAATTGCACATTTAGCCAATGCTGACATAGTGGATATGAATAGGAAACTTTTCAGCTGGTGGTATTCTGGGGCCATCACTTTAAACTTGCAATTGATTTAGAAATACAAGCGTGCCATAAAACTGTAACATTTGTTATGTGACTAGCTAATAATTGACAGATAGCTCAGTAGGTAAAAACATCACCTCGTGTCCTAACGAACTACAATCATTAGAACTGTCTCAGCTTTTGTCCTATGTCTATGCTGTCTGCAGCCAGGGCAGTACTTGAGAAAGTAATTTTGAGCTAGAGAGGTCTAAAAAATAAAAGAGCAAGGCTGCAACTCAGTGAATCCTTTAGAAAATGTTTGTGTTTGAATGTACGAACAGGATCAGGTTTGGCTGTGATCTGCCTCAAGGTTGAATATCTTGCTAATATGTAATGCTCAGGCTCCCATGTGGATGGGATGCTAGAATATTAGCATCTTCGGCACCAATTCCACAGGAAGAGTCAATCCTTTCAATAAGAAGTAGAAAAAATCTCTCAAAGCCAAAATTGAATATCCAAATGACAGTTCTCTCCAAACTGGTAGCCTGATAATTAACCTTCCGCTGACCATGAAAGTCTCTTTTATTTGCATCACATGTGAGTTGTTTTTAGTTTCTTTCTCTCAGCCCTCTTTTATGGTTTTATAGACAGTTGTGCAGCCTTCTGTTTAGATGATCTGTTACAATGCCCATTCTATCTGGTGAATTGTAACCTTTCTTATTGCGTGGCTGTGAAGCTATGTTGCTGTAAATCAATTAAAAACCTTTTAGTTGAACAATGTTCTCTTAGCCTGAGTTTATTTTTATAAGTCTGGGAACTCGATAGAAAATAGTATCTGGAAAGCTCTAGGTAAACGCAGACACAAATGAGGCATTTTTTAAAAATTTATATATGGATGTTACTGGCTGAGCCTGCATTTATTGCCCATCCCTAACTGCCACACATCTTAGAGGGTATTTGAGAGTCAATCACATTACTTTATAAAATAGGCATATAACCCAATCATCCAACTATGTCGTATTTCGAGTTATTCATTCATGGGAAGTAGTCATCACTAGCAAGACCGGCATTTGTCGCCCATCTATGATTGTTCTTGAACTGAGAGACTTGCAAAGCCATTTTTTGGGGCAATTAACAATATTCCGGTGGAACTGGAGTCACATGTAGGCCAGGCTAGGTAAGGATGGCAGATTTCCTTCTCTAAAAAACTTAGTGAACAGATGGGTATTTCTATGGCAATCAATGATAGTTTCATAGTCACCATGACTGAGACTAGCTTTATATTCCAGATTTTATTCAATCAATTTAATTTCCACCAGCTGCTGTGATGAGATTTGAACCGTGTTCTGGAGCATTAAGCTAGACCTATGGATTACTAGTCCACTGACAGTAGCACTACGCCACTGCATTCAGATAAAACAAATACCCTTTGCAAATCATCCTCACTACATAATCCCAATAAACCAAACACTCTTCAAATTACTTCCAGAAAACAGAGTAGACATAAATGGGTCATCCTCAGAATGGCACGTTGTTACTAGTGGATCAGTGCAAGGATCACTGCTGGGGCCAAAGCTGTTTATAATCTATATCAATTATTTGGATGTGGGAACCAAATGTAATTTTTCCAAATTTGCTATGACACAGAACTAGATGGGAATGTAAATTGATAGGGGGATGCAAATGAGACTTTAAACGATTTAAACAATCTAACTGAGTGGGCAAGATCATGGTAGATTGAATATAATGTGAACCAGTATGTTCTACTTTGGTGGAAAATTCATCTGGTGTATAGAATCCCAATTGAACAAACCATTCACCCTCACAAAATAGAATTCTAAGGATCAAATCTTTCCATTTTAATTACACCAACTTCGAACAGACTAAATTATTTTAATTTCATTTCCAGTCCAAAGAAACATGAAATTCCGATTTACGTATCAAATATTCCCCAATAAAGGTGGCTATGATTTTCTCATAATGTCAGTTAAAGTTGGATTTATAAGTGTTAGTAGCTCTGAAAAATAACAACTTTCTGCCGAGAGTTATTCAGCATCATTCGGCAGAAGTAATAGCAGATGAGTTAGTAGTTATCTATCAAAATTTGCTGGACTCTGGGGAAGTGCTGGCTGATTGGAAAATAGCTACTGTTACGCTGCTGTTTAAAAAAGGAAGTATACAAAAGGCAGGTAACTACAGACTGATTAGCTTAACGCCTGTGGTTGGGAAAATGCTGGAATCCATTATTAAAGAAGAAATAGCAGGACACCTGGAAAAGAATGGTTTGATCCAGCAGATGCAGCACGGATTCATGAAGGGGAAGTCCTGTTTGACGAATTCACTGGATTTTTATGAAGATGTGACTAGTGTGGTTGACAGAGAGGAACCAGTGGAGGTGGTGTTTTTGGATTTCCAGAAGGCATTCGATAAGGTGCTTCACAAAACGTTGCTGCAGAAAGTTAGGGTGCACGGAATTGGGGTAAAGTGTTAGCATGGATTGAGGATTGGCTATCTAACAGGAAGCAGAGAATTGGAATAAATGGATGCTTTTCTGATTGGTAGTTGGTGACTAGTGGCGTGTTGCAGGGATCAGTGCTGGGGCCTCAACTGTTTGCCATATACATAGACAATCTGGAGAAGGGGACTGAATGTAGGGTAACAAAGTTTGCCGATGACACGAAGATGAATGGGAAAGCGATTTGCATGAAGGACGCGGAAAGTCTGCAGAGAGATTTGGATAGGCTGAGTGAGTGGGTGAGGGTCTGGCAGATGGAGTATAATGTTGGCAAATGTGAGGTTATCCACTTTGGAAGAACTAACAGTAAAATGGAATATTATTTAAATGGCGAAAAATTACAACATGCTATTGTGCAGAGGGACTTGGGGGTCCTTGTGCATGAATCACAAAAACTCAGTCTGCAGGTGATCAAGAAGGCGCATGGAATGTTGGCCTTTATCGTGAGGGGGATAGAATATAAAAGTTCTTGCTGCAACTGTACAGGGCACTGGTGAGGCCATAACTAGAATACTGTGTGCAATTTTGGTCCCCATATTTGCGAAACGATATATTGGCCTTGGAGGGACTACAGAGAAGGTTCACCAGGTTGATACCAGAGATGAGGGGGTTAGCTTATGAGGAGAGATTAAGTAGATTGGACCTGTACTGGTTGGAGTTCAGAAGGCTGAGGGTGAATTTATAGAAACATATAAGATAATGAAGGGGATGGATAGGGTAGAGGTAGAGAGATTATTTCCACTTAGAAAGGATAGCAGTACTAGAGGGCACAGCCTCAAAATAATGGGAAGGGGCAGGGCCAGTTTAGATCAGAGTTGAGGAGGGACTTCTTCACTCAAAGGGTGGTGAATCTTTGGAATTCTCTGCCCATTAAAGTGGTAGAGGCTGCCTCATTGAATATATTTAAGTCACGGGTAGATAGATTTCTGATCGAAAAGGTAATTAATGTTATGGGGAGCAGGCAGGTAAGTTGAACTGATCCACTACAGATCAGCCATGATCTTATTGAATGGCCGGGCAGGCTCGAGGGGCCAGATGGCCTCCTCCTGTTTCTATTTCTTATGTTCTTATGTTCTTACTCACCTCTTCATTCTCCCCCTGAAAGTACGTTTCATCACTCAATTAGTGATCTAAATCTTAGAAGATCTGAGGTTTCATTTGCCCACTTTAGTTCCATATCTCCTAATATCCTTGGCTAAAAAAAATCACACTTCAAATTTTCAATGGAAAGCTCACCTCACCAGCTTTGTTGGAGAAAAGAGAATTCCAGACCTCCAATTTTTGTGAAGACATGCTCCCTGACATCATCTTTTTACAACCTAGCTTTCATGTTAAGATTCTGCCTCCTTCTTCTCGACCTCCCCCCAGAAATACAGAGTCTCTCTCTATCCTATCAAAATCTTTAATCATCTCAAATACCTCAATAGGTACTTGGTGATTGCTTATCAGTAACCCACATTTCCCACACCTCCCAAAACAGCATCTTTCAAATTTGTGATCTGTACTATCTAGAAACATAAGGGCAGCAGAGGATATCACCACTTACAAATTCTCCTCCAAGTCACACACAGCTTAACTTGGAATGTTTTTTTATTATTCTTCCAATGTTGCTGGGCCAAATCCTAGAACTTCCTTCCTAATAGCATTGTATAAGAATCTGACACATGTAGGATTAACTTAGGACTGAGTACAGCCTGGCCCTCATTGTGATATAAGAGAGCAGATGACCCACATTCAGGGTAATTTAATGTTGGATAGAGCCATGTATACCAGCCAGGATGGAGACAGTTCCCTTCTGTTACCCTTTATTGGGCAGAATTCTCCAAAAAACGGCAAAAGCTCAGGTTCAGTTGGAAACTGGTGTTCCTGATGAGATCTTCCCACATGTTGCCATTTTTTTCAAAAGTTGGGGTGGGGGGCGGGGGGTGGGGGGAGCAGTGCTTCACACCATCGTTGTCAAGTGTAGAGCCTAGGCATGCTGGCAAGCCCAGCTTCACAGAGATCAAGAGCATCCCGATCGGATTGTGAAATTAAATGGTCACGTGGAGATTGGGATAAACACAGTAAGCAGTCTCACAACACCAGGTTAAAGTCCAACAGGTTTATTTGGTAGTAAATGCAATAGCTTTTGGGGTTTTGCCCCTTTGTCAGGTGAGTGAGGAGTCCTGATCACATCAGAGCATATAAAGGCACACACTCAATTTACAGAATACTGATTAGAATGTGAGTCTTTACAGCTAATCAAGTCTTAAAAGTGCAGACAATGTGAGTGGAGATAGCATTAAGCATTGTTTAAAGAGATGTGTACTGTTTTCAGACAGGACAGTAAGTGGTATATTGCAAGCCCAGGCAAGTCTTGGGGGTTACAAATGATGTGACATGAACCTTATTTGTAACCCCCATGACTTGCCTATACTCACCGATCATATCCCTACCTATTAGGCTTACCTATAACCCTCAATCCCATTAGTTCCCATATATTCATCTAGAAGTCTCTTAAAAGACCCCAACAAATACGCCTCCACCATTACCGATGGCAGTCAATTCCATTCATCCACCACCCTCTGAGTGAAAAACTAACATCTCCTCTGTACTTGCTGCCCAGCACCTTAAACCTGTGTCCTCTCGTAGCAACCATTTCAGCCCTGGGAAAAAGCCCTGAGAATCTACCCTATCTATTCCTCTCAACATCTTATACACTTCTATCAGGTTACCTCTCATCCTTCATCTCTCCAAGGAGAAAAGACTGAGCTCCCTCAACTTAGAACATAGAACATAGAACATAGAACATAGAACATAGAACAATACAGCACAGAACAGGCCCTTCGGCCTTCGATGTTGTGCCGACCAAAATAAAAAGCAATGCCCCTCCTAACTAAACCATTCCCTTCTCTTCCATATACTTATCAACTAACCTCTTAAACGCCACCAAACTTGGCGCATCTACAACAGCTGCAGGCAGGGCATTCCACTCCCTAATCACTCTTTGAGTAAAGAACCTACCTCTGATATCCGTCCTATAACTCATACCCCTTAATTTAAAGCTGTGTCCCCTCGTGCTAGCTTTCTCCATCCTAGGAAAAAGGCTATCACTGTCCACCCTATCTAAACCTCTAATCATCTTATATGCTTCAATAAGATCCCCTCTTAGCCGCCTCCTTTCTAACGAAAACAACCTCAAATCCTTCAACCTCTCTTCATAGGACCTGCCCTCCATACCAGGCAACATCCTGGTAAACCTCCTCTGTACCCTCTCCAATGCCTCACATCTTTCTTATAATGTGGGGACCAGAACTGCACACAATACTCCAAGTGCGGCCGCACTAGAGTTTTGTACAGTTGCAACATGATGCTGCGGCTCCTAAATTCAATCCCCCTACCAATAAAAGCTAAGACTCCATATGCCTTCTTAACAACTTTATCCACTTGACTGCCTACTTTCAGGGATCTATTGACACATACACCAAGATCCTTCTGTTCCTCAACACTATTAAGAGCCCTACCATTAGCCCTATACTCTACACATTTATTGTTCCTGCCAATGTGCATTACCTCACACTTTTCCACATTAAACTCCATTTGCCACCTCTCGGCCCAGCTCTGCAACTTGTCCAAGTCACTCTGTAAACTATAACACCCCTCTTCACTATCTACCACTCCACCGACTTTAGTGTCATCTGCAAATTTACTGATCCATCCCTCAATACCCTCATCCAGATCATTATAAAAATTACAAACAGCAGGGGCCCCAAAACAGACCCCTGAGGCACACCACTCGTCACCGAACTCCACGATGAATATCTCCCATCAACCACCACCCTCTGTCTTCTATCTGCCAGCCAATTCCTAATCCAATTAGCTAAATCACCCTCTATTCCACACATCTGCATTTTCTGTAGAAGTCTTCCATGGGCCACCTTATCAAACGCCTTACTAAAGTCCATATATACTACATCAACCGCCTTACCCCCATCCACCTCTCTGGTCACTTTCTCAAAAAACTCAATGAGGTTAGTAAGGCATGACCTACCCTTCACGAAACCATGCTGACTATCCCCAATCAATTCATTTCTCTCTAAATAACTATAAATCCTATCCCTAATAATTCTCTCCAATACCTTGCCCACAACAGAAGTAAGACTCACTGGCCTATAATTCCCAGGAAGGTCTCTCTTCCCTTCTTAAACAATGGGACCACATTCGCTATCCTCCAGTCCTCCGGAACCACACCCGTAACCAACGAGGACCTGAAGATCAGAGCCAGAGGCTCTGCAATCTCCTCTCTTGCCTCCAGAGAATCCTAGGGTAAATCCCGTCCGGCCCAGGGGACTTATCCAACTTCAAACCCTCGAGAATTTCTAACACATCCTCCCTATCTACTACAATACTCCCCAATTTGCAACCCTGTACCTCAGTGCTCTCCACAGCTACATTTCCAGCACTCTGCGTGAATACCGAAGAGAAATATTTATTCAGTGCCTCACCAATCTCTTCAGGATTGGTGAGAACTTATTTGTTTACAAGAACTTATCCTCATTTACAAGAACTTATCCTCATAAGGCATGCCATCCAATCCAGGCAACATCCTTGTAAATCTCCTCTGCACCTTTTCAATAGCTTCCACATCCTCCCTGTAATGAGGTGACCAGAACTGAGCACAGTACTCCAAGTGGGGTCTGACTAGGGTCTTATAAAGCTGCAGCATTATCTCCCGACTCCTAAACTCAATCCCTGGATTAATGAAGGCCAGTACGCCATACGCCTTCTTAACCACATCCTCTACCTGCGAGGCCAATTTATCCGGGTTGAAGTCCATCTGCCACTTCTCCACCCAGTCTTGCATCCTATCTATGTCACGCTGACATTCCTCCAAACTATCCAAAATACCACCAACCTTTGTGTCGTCAGCAAACTTATCAACCCATCCCCCCACTTCCTCATTCAGGTCATTTATGAAAATGACAAACAGCAAGAGTCCCAGAACAGATCCCTGGGACACTCCACTGGTGACCGACATCCATGAAGAAAAAGACCCACCCACAACCACTCTCTGCCTTCTGCAGGCAAGCCAGTTCTGGATCCACAAGGCAACAGGCCCTCGGATCCCATGCCCTCTCAGGTTCTGAATTTGTGATTATTTGCACAGTTAACCTATGTATGACTATGAAAAGCTCACCAGGCTGACTGAACTGCAACCAACACCCTACAACAGGGAGTAACTGCATCACATGGATGTAGGGTTTCATGAAGGTGGGCAATTATGGGCAATAAATATAAGTCTTGCAGTAAGGTTCACAGCTCATGAACGAATAAATAAACAAAAATCAGGGACATTTAATAGGGGCCAATGAGCAACAGGCATACTAGGCAGAATTTAATATTGATAGTGCAGGTGCCAGTGGGTGGACCCAGAAGTGGGCAGCATTGCCATATGAAGCGAGAGCAGTCAGGTGAATACAATAATGTAACAAATGATCTAAGGCACGTCCAATCAAATGCTGGAGGTGGACAATTTTATGATGATCTTGGCTTCAGCTGATGAAAGCACAACTGCTAGCAGCATTTTCGAGCAGCAGCCAGATCGGTGAGTAGTGTGGTAAATCTTTCTGACTTGTTGTGCCTGCAGCTGTGAGGACCCACCACACAACGAACAGCAGTGTTCAGCTGCAAGGCTCAAAGCATCTTAGTGAGATCGAGATCCATCACTAGTCACACCAACGCTCTTTATCTCTAGTGGTTATAATTTTCAATGACTGGAATCTGGGAGAATGGACTGGATTGACAGAGCGGAATCTCAGAGTTCAGCCAAGCCTCTCTTCCAGGCACATCAGGCGGTATTTTCCCCAGTGGATGTAAAGGAGAGTCTTCCTGTCTGACTGAGACAGCCCAGATCAAAGGAACAGCATAGGTAGCCAGCCATCAGCTCCAACAGAACAACTAGATCCAGAGTCAGAAAAAGCCTTCAGGCATAATGGTGATTTCTTATGAAGTGATACAGTGGAATTTGAGAAATGTGCTAGTCATAAAACCAGATTCAGGTGCTTTTAAATATATTGGTCCAGATTTTAAATATAGTAAATCTGGAATACTTTAGATCAGCAATATCATTTAGAGATTGATAGAAGAGTCAGATAGATCAATCAGATTAATAAAACAAAAAGATGATTGGTTTATTGAAAAATTATCATGGTTGCATATACTGAATTACAATAACAATATAAATAAACCAAATAATATTCATGACATAATTACAGAATTATTAAAATAAAATTATAAGACAACAGCACAACTATAATCATTCTGGTATATGAATAATCACAGTATGTCGTAAAATGCAGCTCTCCTGAATTTACAAAATAGGAACAAAATCTCAATTGCACTCTGCATTTTGTATTAAACCCCATGGTTCACATTGTCGGGTTGGAATATTATTAAATTTTCAGTTACTTTCATCCTGACTAACCATGCTAGGTCATCACAGAAAGATTATGTTCTTTCTAAAGAAGAAACAAAGCAACCAAGAGGCTTGATCAGTCAGTGGAACTGGGTGGGCACTGAGACGAGACCACGTACTAGTTTTGATATGTTGAATTAAAATATCTGCGATGGATATCAATAAAACATTTAATAATAAATCTGGAGAAAGTTCCCATCCTTAGGTGACCCAAAGAGTATGAAGCTGGTCATATTTATTGATGCTAATCTTCCTGATGGGAATTCAGAATATTTCTGATGAATGAGAATTGGAAATGTTAGCTTAAAGAGGTGACAATGCTACCAAGGAGATCCTGTACATTGGGCATATTGAAATTAGGATACCCATTAAATGTTGGGTGCATAAATCGCTGAATATGGGATAATGAAGACAATTTGAAAATGTGAGTGAGAAAAGGTTACGAACAAAGTAAAGGACTATGATGAGAAATGTTGCTTCAGCCTATATGCTCATGCATGCCTTTGTAGCCTTCAGATTTTGTGATTTCTATGCTCTTCTAACTGATTTCTTTCATGCTTCAAAAACTTGAGCTTATCCAAAATTCTGCTGCCAGGTACCTAACTACCAGTTTAGCGACAACTTTTGAATTCAAATCAGTCCCTGGCCTCACCTCCATCTCTAATCCCCTCTTTTCATCATCACACTATTGACAGCCATATCTTAAGCTCTAGAATTGCCCCTGAAATCTTTCTCATTTTCTCTCTTCTATTAAGATGCTTGTTAAAAGCTCCCTAATTAACCAAGCCTTTGGTCTTTTACAGCTCCTTATGTGGTTTTGAGTCAAATTCTCTTTGATATTGCTCCTGTGAAGTATTTAGGGACATTTTACTATGTTAAAGGCATTATTTAAATACAAATGGGTGTTGTGGCATTAGCTGGGAGTATATGTAAATACAAGTAATCTGGGATATATCCTGGTTGTGGCAATGCACTAGAAGCCAGGAGATAGATTGTTCCAACAGCAGATGGTGCCATAGCATCAGTGCAGATGAATCACCTTCAAGCTGGATGAATTTTAATTAAGTTTTTATTCATTTTTGGGATTTTTAATGTAATACATCCATCCATAAATAGGACAAGGGCACTCACAATCTAACAAAAGCAAACATGACAGCACACTTTTCAATGCTGAATAGGCAAGCACATGAGGGCTAGGTAATCAGCAAGGGCTCCAGTCACTAAATCGCTGGGGCTATCATAGGATCTTGGACCAGAACACCAAGTTACATTAGCAAGTCAGACTTGACCCCAACAATTTTTCTGTTTTGGCATAAATGTGAGGAAAATATATTTCCTTTCAGGAAGGATTTCGCTGACAAAAATCATAGAATCCCTACAGTACAGAAGGAGTCATTTGGCCCTTTGCTTCTGCACAATCCCACCCAGGCCCTAGCCCCATAACCCTACATATTTACTCTGCAAATCCCCTGACACTGGCATCAGTTTAGCATGGCCAATCAACCTAATCCACACGTCTTTGGACTGTGGGAGAAAACTGGAGCAACCAGAGGAGAATGTGCAAACTCCATTCAGGCAGTGATCCAAGACCAGAATTGAACCTGGGTCTCTGGCGCTGTAAAGCAGCCATGCTAACTACTGAGCTACCGTGCCATACAAAGTAACGATTCTCTATAGGGAAACAAACTTTACTTAATAATACAGTTTAAATGTAACACTAACAAATGAAGCAACTTAATCATTCATAGTTCAGTAATATTTAAAAATGAAAGGAAGTAACTTTACTTTCTAATTTTTGACTGTTCCAGTTCCAAATAAGCACCATTCAAATCACTTTCAAATAAATAGTTAGCAAACCCAGGTATACTTGCTTTAACATTTGCTAATAATCTTGGAGCTTTCAGACGAAGAGAGAGAGAGAGAGTTCCAGAAGTCTGCAAGATCCTTGTGACTTCAAACAGGCTTCAACTGGAACAGCCTTTTTCCTCTGTTACAGACCCAGCTCTGTCCATGAAACACATCATCACATGGCTCTGTCAATCACTGATAGAAATCTCAAAGGAATTTAAGTCTTTGTAAACGAAAGTTCATTAATTCTGCTTAACATAAACACTAGCAAAGTTGAAATGAATATTCATTCTGCTCTCCAAAATCTAGTTGCATTCCCTTGAATAGACCTGTAGCCTAAAGCTGAAGTTTTTAACATTCCCCTTAAACATAAAACATAAATATATATATATATATTATATATATATACATATACATGTATATTCATGTCAGTTGCACTACAATCTTCATACCACCCACCTCACAAAACCATGGGAGAAATTTTCCCATTACACCCGCACAGGAATCGTAGCAAGTGGGGGGTGGACCATGCAAAGGTCCATTGACCTCGGGCGGGGTTTTCTAGTTTTGGGGTGAGCGTGTCCGGAAAGGCCCATCCATGATTTACTTGACAGAATGTTTAGGGAGTGATTTTAAACTAACCTGCCAAGTGGGAAGGCAATGGGAACATGAGGATGGGGAAGGGGTGGAATTTCATGGAGGTAGGCCTCATCATGGTGGAGGTGGGATGGTGGTTGATTCAATTCCGGCCAGCCCTCGAATATTGTTCTGGCTATTAACCAACAGGCCATTACTTTACATTAAGCAGGTATGTGTTGTGGGAAATTACCACTTCGGAGTCAGACTGGGAATGCAACAAAACAGTTTTATTTAACGAAACTTCGTGGAGAAAAGCCACTGGCACTCCGCAGTACTGGGCAGCTACCTTCTTTCAATAATACAATAGAAGCGGTTTATTTTTATACCTTTCAGACAATGGATAGTCTAGACATTAGCCACTTACTGCATTGTTATAGTTGAGTAGTATCAATAGTTTAACACATCGTTACAGATACAAGCATGAGCATTTTAATATTGCATTGTTCCATGAATGGATAAATTTCCTCTTTATCAATAACTTAGTTTCGCTCTGTTCGTACAGTAATTGGTTTTACTGCATTTATGTATTCCTACTCCTATTCGTGTCTAATCTCTCTATCAAACCCATTGTCCCAGGACTGTCTTTATTTTTAAGGTGCCTGGCTTCCTGTCGTATTTGTTATTTATATATTTAATTTAAATCACTGTCTGTTCTGCATGTTTAAATTTCAAATAGTTGTCTGCATTAAAAGTCAGTGCCTGCTTAATGACTTTTAACCCCTAATGTGCCGGGCAGCTTATCACTACTGGCAGCAGACTTTTAGGCATCCAACAATCAGACAACAGACGATTACAATTAAAATGAGTATGACCAATCCATGTAATAAATAAGATTGCCAGGATCCCCCTAGTAGCCATTCTAGCCAGTTACTTCCTTTCTTGGGTCCCTGTCTGAAGCTATCAAGTTGTTCCCTGATATTATTAATGATTTGTGTAATACTATAAGACTTGTCTGTGACATGGGTTACACATTTATTGCCTATAATTGTACACACTCCCCCTTGTTGTGCTAACTGGTAATCAACTGTGTATCCTGTTTGTTGTGCATATAATTTCAGTTCAGCCATTTCTTGGTTAACAGCCTCCAGTGCCTTTGAAGTGCTGTTTCCCACTTTCCCACTCATATTGTTAGTCCACAAACAATATGATTCCTATTCTTAGCATGAAATATTCCTGCCACATTTCTCCCCACCACCCCCCTCCCCTCCGCCCCCAGAGATAAGGCTCCAAGGAATCCATATCCCAGTGAGGATCCCATTGTGCCTGAGGCTTTCCAATCAGTGCAGAATACCTTGCTGATAACCTATTCTCCTCTGTATGTGCCCCTTCTGAAGGCATGGAATCATCAGTAGTCCTATTGTTCCTACTGCAAAATGGTTTGGGGGGTTTGGTGTTTCTGTCATGTAAGTACCATTGAAGAGGAACACATATCTCTTCTTAGTCTGGTAACATTTAGTGTCTTGATTATGAGTTTATTCATATTGCCAATTGTTTTATTTACTTGACTCCCTGTTTGGCCCCATGACTTGTTAAGTATCAAATGGTATGTCCATTTGGCTGAGCTTACATAAATTCCATTGCACTGTCCACAAATGAGCTGTCTTCCTGTGGCTATATTCAGACATTTCCATTCCTCACAAGTGCAAGTAATCTGTCCCTTATTAACCCAATAATGTTGATGGACACACTGCGTCTGCTTGCAGGAACCATTCTTAGGGACCAAGACATAGGCACACCTCCATCCCTGCCCTGTAAAACAAAGCAAACAGCTTTCAGTATCTGAACAAGCTTTTCTTCCCACCTGTTGGAATTCCCTGCACACAGAATCTTGGAGTTTACAAGTCCCACACATCTCCCTTGTATACATCTTTTATATTTGCCAATATGTCCCTTACAGGGTGCATCTGATGTATCTACAGTATATAAGGCATGAGGAGTCCATCCAGGTGGCTACAAATAGTGCTTCTACCAATTGTGCCAATGGGTAACATATTGTTCGATTCCCGTGTAAATGTATGTAAGCCTTATAAAATAGATTATCCTCCAATCCAGTCAAATTTACAGTCGTGACAATGCAAAGTAGTTACATATGCAATTATATACATATTCGCAATGATCAAATATCAAATTTAACAGTATAATTTATATAATCTCCAAAAGTTATATTGAGCCACACGCATCAGTTGTTTTTGCTTGCAGTCTCTGCCTGTGTTGAGGAAAGCAGTTTGGTTAATTCACTCACTCATTCATTCATTTTCATGCATTTCTTGGTGTAATTTCAGCTGTGTCCAATGTTTCCATACACCTTTCCCTCTTATGTCCATACAGACACAGGTATCTCCACTAATTATAACTTCATATGGCCGTTCCATTTTGGTGCAAATCCTGGTTTGGCAGGTAATGTTTTCACTAGGATGCTACTTCCCCCCCTCCCTGCTCTTGGGACATAAGGGAGCATTTCAAGTTCTCTCTCTGCATTTCTTTGTTTTTGATTATTTCTTACAATTTACTCATCCCTTTGAGTTGGGTGCTTAGTTCCAAAACATATCTCCTGATTTTATCTTTGAGTGGACCTACATCGTTCCCACCTGTTACGATGCTCTCTGGTAATTGCACTGCCTGTCCTGCCATTAGTTCATTAGGAGTTAATCTGGTTGTCTGGTTTGTAATAGCTCTTAATCTCATTAGTATAGTGTATTAATATATTTATACTAATATAAATGCAGACATACATGCATTAGTATGTCTGCATTTTTCCCGATGTTTGTATGGCTTTAGCTAGTGCATTTTTGAGTGCTCTATTCATATATTCCACCATTCCAGAACTCTGTGAGTGATAAGGGATGTTAAATTTTTGTTTTATCCCCATTAATTGGCATGTTGTTTTTACCACCTTTCCAGTGAAGTGCATCCCTTGGTCCAAATCAATTTGTAGGTGCACCCCCCATCTAGGGATTACCTCTTCTGCCAATATCCTAGCCACTGTGGTAGCAGTACACTTTGTAGTAAGGAATGTTTCTACCCACTTGGTGAACTGATCTATAATAACCAGACAATAGGCTTTGCCATGGGATTGTGGTAGTGATCCTGTGAAATCTATTTGCACATGTTGCCAGTGTCTCTTTGGTCTTGGTTGGTGTCCCATTTTAATTTTTATGAGTCTACTAGGGTTGTGTTGTGTGCATGTCACAGAACAGTGACAGTGTTGGGTTATATCTCTTCCCATCCATTTCCACACCATTCCTTTCCTATACTAGTTATCATGGCCTCTCTACCCACATGTGAGAGTCCATGGTGTAGTTCCAATGAAGTGTTTTGTATGCACTCTGGTGCTATTACCTTATCTTCCCATCTCCAAAGGTTATCAGCTTCTTTGACTACTCCCTGTGCTTCCCATCTCTCCTTTTCCTCTTTCGAGGCATCCTCATGTAAGTCCTGAATATCTATTTTGTCTCCTGTCTGTTCTATCTCTGCTGTTGGCAGGTTGTCAGTTGTCTCCTGTCCTAAGGCTAACTGTGCCACCCTATCTGCGGCTTGATTCTCTTTGAAATTTAACCAGTCCGGGTCATCTCTTCCTGGTTCTTTCTGGTGCGCTTTAATTTTAATTACTGCATCTTCTCTAAGTTTCTTGCTGGCTCTCAACAATGTCTCAATTCTTCACTGGTGCTTAATAGGGGTTCCTTCACTGGTTATGAACCCTCTTCTTCCCCATGCTGTCATGTAGTCATGTATGACTCCGAATGCATAGCAATTATCCGTATAGATGTTTACCATTTTGCTTCAGATAACTCTAGTGTCTGTGTGAGTGCCACTTGTCCTGCTACTTACACAGATAGATTCCATTAATCATTCCTGACCTTACTGTTTCTAATTTGTCATTCATTACTACCCATCCCGTTCGGGGTGATCCTTCCACATATTTGTGTGACTCATCTACAAAAAGGGTCTCTTCAGCTGTTATTAAGGGTATATCCTTTATCCTACCCTCTCCTTTGTACATACCTATATCCTCACAATTGTGTGGCTCTTCTGCATTTAAAATCCCTTCTATTGGGTTATCCCCTGTATCCCTTATTATTATCACGGACTTGCTTGCAGGTAGGAGGCAACTTCCATGTAGCCCTTCTCGTGTTTGAGACTGACCTTAGTTTTGCTATGTTCAACGTCTCCACCAAGGTGTGTTTTGTGTGAAGGATTACATTCCCAGTCATGATTATTGGCTCGCTAACCTTTATGCTCCAGGCAGTACTATTTAAGGCAGCTATGCACCTTGGCAGTTCGGTGACTACCAGCCCTTCTACTATAGAATAATACCCGATAGGTCTCTTTCTGTCCTCATAGTCCTGCATTACCACTGCAGAGTAGACCCTCCCCCATTGCTACAGTGGATATGGAAGTCTTTATTAGAATTGGGTAATCCTAGTCTAGGGGCTGATATTAATTCTGTTTTTAGTTTACCATAAGCTGTTCTTGCTCAGGTCCCCATTCTGCAGGATCTAAAGCTGATTTACCCCCTTTGACTAGTCTTTATATGAGTTCTGCTGGTTTTATGAACCCTGCCATGAAACTTAGGCTACAGTTGAATAAACCTAGCCCCTTTCTGATTCCTCTTATGGTGACAGTCACAGCATTTGTTGTATCGCAGTCTTTTAGTCTATTGGCATTTCTTTAAGTCCTTGGGGTATAAGGTGTCCTAGGTATAGGGCCTGTGTTTTCCCACTTTGTGCCTTTTTGGGACTCCCTCTAACCCTGCAGCTTTTAATTCATTCAGTACTAAATATAAATCTTCTTGATGTCCTGACTTGGACTCCAAAGCTATTAGAATATCATTTACATGTTGTAGGACCATATTACCCTCTGGCAATTCTACCCTATTCAGGATGTCACTCATTACACAATGGGCTGTTGTGAAATCCCTGTGGTAAACAAGTCCAAGTGTACAATGTCTCCCACTATAAAGGCGAATTTGTCTTGGGGTTTGGGATCCAATGGTAAGGACTAAAATCCATTGGCTATGTCCAATACTGTGAATATTTTGTGCTTCTGTGACAGTCCATTCAGGATTTTCGAAGGGCTTGCTATAATGGGGTGCAACTTGAACGTGACTTTACTGAGTCCGGTGTAATCTATTGTGAGCCTATAGCTTCTGTCAGGCTTGCTCACTGGCCATGTTGGGGAGTTAGTGGTGCTTGTGGTTTCTCTCAGAATTCTCCTTTCCACTAACCTTTAACTATTTTCACTACAGCTTTCTCTGCCTCCAGTTTTATTGGGTATTTTCGGTGTGGCTTACGCTCCCATCCCAAAACCTTTATTGGATCCGTTTTAGTCAAAACGGTATCAAACTTTGTTTTAGCCCTTATCCCGGGGACAGAAGCACAGATGGCTCCAAACTCTCCTGTCTCTAATTCCCAATTTCTGGTGGTGACTGTGTGGCCACCTAATGGTTTCAAGGTGATTTGTGAGTTTCCCTATTCTAGTTTTCCAACCATCTTGCTTGGCCAGATTAATTCTCCCTTTCCACAGTCTATTAGAATCTCATATTCTTTCATCAAATCATTTCCTATTATTGTACCCTCATTATTCTTGCACACATAAAACTCCATTATATATATATTATTTATCTCTACTAACATGATCTCGCTCAGGTAGGTGGTGTTTTGTTCCCGCCTATCCCCATCAGGTGTATCATTTTATTTGTAGTGGGTAAATGTAGGTCAGTGACAGATATAGATGCTCCTGTGTCAACTAGCATCGCACATTGCCTGTCCCCTACTAGTGCTGACACGTAAATGCTTCCCTCTTTCTTACCCTTGTGAATGGTGGCTGCAGACCGTCAATTTTGCTGACCCCGGAGATTCTGTGATTCCTCCGGTTCTGTTGTCGTCATGGATCAGATCAGGGGTCTTGCATGCTTATTCCAACACACTGCTTCAGTGTGACCATATTTATTACAGTGGCTGCGATATTTCCCACTATTCCCAAATCTGGGCCCCACTATCCCTTGCAAAGTGCCCTTGTCGTCCATAATTGTGGCAAGTCCATTTTACGCTTTGTTCCATTCCTGTTACTGTAAGCTAACCTTGTTCTGGACTGGGATTTCTCTTCTCCTGGTATGCCACTAGACCCTCTACCAACTCATCGTAATCTTGGGACATAATGACTCCTTTTTAGGATAGCTTGGTGAGCAGTAGAGAGCCTATCCTTAAAAGCCTGGATGAATGCTTAATCTCCTTGACCTGGGTTCCCTTGTACTGAACACACTTGATATACTTGGAACAATTGTTCCCCATATTCAGAAGCTCCTTCCCCTTTTAACTGTTTTGTAGTTATTCTGCTCCAGTTAATGGGAGCATTCCCTAATATCCTCTGAACCTCTGCTTTAAACTGGATGAAGGGTGCCTGTTGGGTATCTATCTCCAGTATTCGGGCGGCTACATATGTCCACCATTCCCCATTATAATCATGTGCTGGGGGAACGGCAGCTCCACCTGCTCCCTGCCTCCACTTATCCACTGGACAGGCTACTGGTGTACGTCTCTCGGGTGAAATTGGCGGCCTACCCAGATTGTGTCTAATTCTTCCCAGAGTTTAGTGTTTGTGCTTCTACGCTGTAATTTACCCAGGGAAGCCATTTTCTGCTGTCTCTCACCTGGGGTGAAGGGTTTATAATTTGCCTTTGGCTGCACATCTGTTCCTCCTTGGGTCACTGGTGCTAAGTTGTATTCTAGTGCTTCCCACTTCTCTGGAGGATCAGTTGGTCCCTGTTGTGTGGACTCATAAGGAGGCAGAGAAACAGTTTCCCTTCTCCATTGCTTGTCTTCTAATACATGGTTTTGTTTCTCCAGTTCCCTCTCTGGGGATTCTAATTTTCTCTAATCTTTATTTTATCTTCACTTCTTAGTAGAGGCAACTACTTGCTCAATTACACCCAGGAACTGACGTATAAACATTATTCCCATCTTCTTTGTCTTCTCATTTCTTTGTCTATCCACTTTGTCTGCTGCTCTAAGATCTGAGAAGTATCCCAGCCATTCTTTTGCATTCTCTTTATTAATTGTTGCCTGTCTGTCATGTAAACTTCAAAGAGGGAACCTGCAGATCCCCTTTTAACTTCATTACCTGCCATTTCACAGACTTCACTACTCCCGGTCATGATTACTCCCCAGTAAGGTGTGCTCTCTACTATAGGGACTTCATTACCCTGGCCACTATTACTACTGTAGACCATGTTTCACTACCATCTCAGAGTTTCAATTTATTCTCATGGTTTCCACTATTACCATCTCGGTACTGTGCTTCTCTATTGCAGTCCGATTTAGGTCAGAGTTGATCAAACTCCTTTTCTGCCCCGCTTTCACAACATTGACAGTACAGTTCCCAACTTCACAAACTTTCATGCAATCAGATGGCGTTTGTTTGTCACTATTGAGTCGGATCTTAACCGATCTCTGCCACTTGTGCTTCATGATCCTAAGTGCCCTTGGTGTCTCTTTTCCCACTTCAATACCTGACCTCTTAACATCCAGTCTAAGGCAAGGTTCAGAGACAGGCACTACCTTGTCCTCTTGTCAGTCAGTGCATGTCACAGTTGTTTATCACTATCAACAGTTAGTACTTACCGCTGTATCATATATAACAATACTCATTACCTACTATAAACACCCCTTAAGTTTAACCCCCCTAAAGTTTAACTTCTTGCAAACCCCTTGTCCAACTCTCAAAGATTCAGTGATCTCTAGCCCAGTTCCAATCGTGGCCAATCGATCTCACCAGTAATGGGATCCTCGTTGACTACATTGTGGGAAATTACCACTTTGGAGTCAGATTGGAAATGCAACGATACAGTTTTATTTAACAAAGCTTCGTGGAGAAAACGCACTGGCACTCCGCAGTACTGAGTAGCTACCTTCTCTCAATAACACAATAAGAGCGTTTATTTTTATACCCTTCAGACAATGGATAGTCCAGACATTAGCCATTTAACACATTGTTATATCTGAGTAGTATCAATAGTTTAACACATCATTACAGACAGATATGAGCATTTTAATATGCATTGTTCCATGAATCGATACATTTCCTCTTTATTAATAACTTAGTTTCAGTTTATTCATCCTGTGATTGGTTTTCCTGCAATTATGTATTCCCACTCCCATTCGTGGCTAATCTATCAGACTCCATTGTCCCAGAACTGTTTTTATCTTTAAAGTGCCTAGCTTTCTGCAATGTTTGTTCCTTGTATGATTAATTTAAATAACTGTCTGTCCTGCATGTTTAAATTTCAAGTAGTTGCATTAAAAGTCAATGCCTGCTTAGTGTCTTTTAACCCTTCATGTGCCAGGCAACTATTTTATGCCAGGTATCCATCTTTATGATTTTTCTCCACCTCATATAATAAACAAAACTTACAAATATTATTACTTTTTACAAAAGTTTGTTTCGAAGGCATGATTGTTCATTTCCTATGGGGCAAAACACTGCTATGGAACCTTAATTGTAATGGGGAGATGCCAGCGTTGGATAGGGGTAAACACAGTAAGAAGTCTCATAACACCAGGTTAAAGACGAACAAATTTATTTGGTAGCAAAAATCACTAGCTTTTGGAACACTGCCCCTTCATCAGGTGAGTGTGAATTCTATTCAGTCTCTGCTCAGCAACTCTGCGATGTCGTGTGTCATGAAGGGCACCTTGGAGAATGTTTATCCGAAGATCAAAGGTCGAATGCCCATGACTGCGAAAGTGTTCCCCAACAGGAAGAGAACACTCTTGCCTTGTGATTGTTGAGCAGTGTTCATTCATCCGTTGTCGTAGTATTGTTTCCCCAATTACCATGCTTCGGGACATCCTTTCCTGCAGTGCATTAGGTAGGCAACATTGGCTGAGTTACAAGAGTACCTGGCGAATGGTGGTGAGATAATGGCATCTGTATCGATGATCCAGCACATCTTGCAGAGGTTGCTGTAGCAGGGTTGTGTGTTATCGTGGTCACTGTTCTCCTGAAGGCTGGGTAGTTTGCTGCGGACAATGGTCTGTTTGAGATTGTGTGGTTGTTTGAAAGCAAGAAGTGGGAGTGTGGGAATGGCCTTGGCAAGAAGTTTGTCTTCATCAACGACATATTGAAGCTGGCCAGCAGTAAGCAGCACAATAAACCAATGCTTCAGTTTTGTCACGTCTCAACTTCTTTGTCCATGCTGCCTCCTTTGACCACTTCCTGACCTAAAATTATCTTGAAAGATCTCTTCCAGCTTTCATTTATCTCATCTGTCTGAGCTCTTTCAAACTATGCACTTCCTGGCTACCCCCAACCAACGAATACATTTGTTACCATTGACCAGACACTGAACCAGCCATATAAATACTCTGACTACAAGAGCAGGTCAGAGGCTGGGAATCCTGCAGCAAGTAACTCACCTCCTGATTCCCCAAAGCCTATCCAGCATTTACAAAGTATAAGTCAGGTGTGTGATGGAATAGTCTCCACTTATCTAGATGAATGCAGCTCCAACAACACTCAAGAAGCACAACACTATCAAGAACCAAGCAGTCTGCTTGATTGCTACCCATCTACCACCTTCAACATTCACATTCTCCATCACCAACACATAATGGCAGCAGTATGTATCATCTACAAAATGTACTGCAGCAACTCAACAACGCTCTTTCACCTATATCTTCCCAATCTACAATGTTTAACACCTTGAAGAACAAGGGCAGCAGATAGGAACACACCACCTGTAAGTTCCCCTTCAAGTCACACACTATTGCGACCTAGGACTATATCATTGTTCCTTCACAGTTACTGAGTCAAAATCCTGAAACTCCCAAATAGTACTTTGACTGTGCCTACACCACATGGGCTGCAGCAGTTTAAGAAGGTGCCACAGCCCTACCTTTTTAATGGCAAGTAGGGATGGGCAATAAATATTGGTCTAGCCATCAAAGCCTTTGAATGAACAAATAAAAGCATTTTCTTTCCATTGAATTTATCAAATTTGCTCTTAATTTTAGCAGATCTTTATTATTGCTGAAAGACACATCCTGTCAAAATTTTTCATCTTGCATTCTTCAGGACAGATTTTCAAGAATACCAATTGTAAAGGGAACAACAATTTATACTGCATAAGAGAGTGCTGACCAGTTGGCAAGTGGCCTCTGATTGGTAGAGGCATTGCCAATCAGAACGTACCATGGAGCAGTTGACTGCAAAGATTTTATTTAAAGTCAAAGTAGAAAGCTTAACTCTGGTCAACGAATTGCAATGGGGCCCGAATCAGACATGGTTGTCCACAACTTTTGTTTAATTGAAGAAATTGCAATGCTGGGATGTCTGCCTGCAAGAGAAAGGGCTCTGTGTGTGACCATATCTTTTAGCATAGATAAGTAAGCCACGTTCCAACCCTGGCTGATAATTAAGTATCAATTCCATAAGTGTTTTGCACTGAAGCAATGATTCAATGACCTGACTGAGTCAGCCAGGCTGCAGGTGTCGCTGTGCCTCAGTCCGAGCACCGAACTACACGGTATAGATTATCTTGCCCGCATGTTGGGCTCTCCTTGTTTTCCCGAGGTTTTATATATAGCTGGCACTAAGCCTACCACCACTGCTTCTCTTAACTCCAGCCGTCATTGAAGATGTTTAGCTGCTGCAGGATCTTCTCCACAGCCAAGCACCACCCGGGCTTGGCTGCGCTCTCCGCCCGAGCCAGGTAACCGGTGGGAGGAATTGGAGGAAGCTCTGCTCCGGCAGAAACCGCTCGGGTTTTTAAATCGGTCACAAAGGTCCTTAGGCTCGGGCTTCACCACTAATCCGACACTGTGAAGTGGATTCCGAGGCGGTGGAGCGGATTAAATGGGTTATTATCTGAAGTGATTTGGTGCTGGGTTAGGGGAGGGAGGGGGGGGCTCTCCCGCTCCCTCCCACTCGGCAGAGCCACCGTCCTACGTCACTGTCCAGTGTGGAGCTGCTCTGTGATTGGTAGAGGAATCAGTGATCGTCGTGTGCTGATTGGTTGAGGTGTGCTGACGCCCTGCTCATGTAGGGTGCTGATTGGTTGAGAGACGCAATACTTGCAGTCTGGTAAACTGATTGGCTGAGCCGCAAACGGTGAGCGTTGATTGGCTAACAGACGCCCGAAGCCCCGCCTGCTGATTGACGGTCCGCCCCCGTGCCCTTGATGAAGGCGAATTAAAGGACACAAGAAGAGCGAGCACGTGGTCTCCAGTGAATGACAGGAACTGTGACCACGAGGCGACTGGGACTAGCAACTAGGGAATTAAAATGGGATCGTTCTAGTTGCGTTTGGGGTATAACAATCATTATTTCAGTAATCATTAGCATTGTTGCTTCACAGCACCAGCGACCTGGGTTCAGTTCCAGCCTTGGGTGACTGTGAAGTTTACACGTTCTCCCAGTGTCCACACGGGTTTCTTTCAGGTTCTTCCCACAGTCCAAAGATGTGCAGATTTGCTGGATTGGCCATGGGAAATGATCTATCATTAGAACCCTACAGTGCAGAAGGAGGCCCTTCGGCCCATCGAATCTGCACCAAACACCACCGCCCCACCCCCGTATCATACCCACTAATCTCTCTCAACTACGCATCCCTGAACACTAAGGGGCAATTTCTTAGCATGGCTGATCAACCTAACCCACACATCTTTGGACTGTGGGAGAAACCAAAGCATGTGGAGGAAACCCATGCAGACACAAGGAGAACATGCAAACTCCACACAGTGACCCGAGCCGGGAATCGTACCCACGACCATGGAGCTGTGAAGCAGCAGTGCTAGCCACAGTGCTACCGTGCCGCCCAAATGTGGGGAAAGATGATTTGGGGCGGGAGTGGAGGGCAGAATGGATGGGTTAATCTTTTAGAGAACAAGTGTAGACTTGATGGACTGAATGGCCTCTTTCAGTGCTGAAGGGATTCTATGGTTTTAAGTGTTGAGTAGGCAGACACGCTGCTTGATGTGCTATCATAACCATGTGGAAGGTCCTAGTTTGACCTTTCTTGTGCTGAGATAGATACAATGAGGGATGCTGCAATTTTCCAGAGCACCTGGGTTAGTTTATTTATTAGTAGGCTTACATTAACAATGCAATGAAGTTTCTGTGAAAATCCCCTTGTCGCCACATTCCTCCACCTGTTCAAGGGAGAATTTGAGGGAGAATTTATCATGGTCAATGCACCTAAGACTGTGGGAGGTAACCGAACATGGGGTTGAATGTGCAGACTCCACATCGACAGTGACCCAATCCAGGTCCCTCGCAATGTGAGGCAGCAGTGCTAACCACTATGCTGGCTAGGGTTCAGACTCAAAATCACTGCTCGATATCTGCCGGGTATTATTCCCACCTCTTTAAATTAGCAGTTCTTGGGTTCAAGTCTGTACTCAAGAGACTTTGAGTACAAAATCCAACCCATTTTTATTTAATATATACCCTGTCCATCTAACTTCTGGCAGCAGTCAGGTATTTAAACCTTTTTGAGTTAATTGTAATCTTTAAAGATGCTTCTGAGGTAAAATGGGAAGGTTATAGGATCCTAGGCCTGTTTCCACTATATAGTTAGATTATCACTAAAACTTGCTTTTGCTCCACAGTCCTTATTATCACTGTAGCCACAGCCATTTGAGATGAGGCATAAATCACACGGACATCAAGCCTGTTCTGCCATTCAGCGTGGTCATGGCTTACCTTGGGCTTCAATTTCATTTTCCCATGCAATCCCCATATCCCTTAATTCTCTGAGAGACTCAATCTGTCTATCCCAGTCTTGAAATACATTCAACGATGGAGCATCCACAACCCTCTGGGTATAGAGAATTCCAAAAGTTTGGTGCACTTGGACAAAGATATTTCTCCTCTCCTCATCTCAGTTCTAAGTGATTGGCCATTTATTCTGAGACTGTGCCCTTGTGTTTTAGACTCTACTATTGCCGAAACAGTCTCTCAGCATCCATCCTGTAGGTTTTAATAAGATTGCCTCATTTTCTTAATTTCCAACAAAAATATAAGCTCCATTTATTCAGCCTCACATCCCAGGAACCAATTTAATGAAACTTCATGGTACTACCTCCAAGGCAGTAGTAAATTTCACATTTCAACTGTTTGAAAAACGATTCCCAGATTCCACAGCTGAATTCTCTAGCTCTTCAGGATATCAACACCAGAAAAAATAATCCTCTTCAGCTTAACAGTTTTAAATCCATTTATTTTAAATATCTCGATTAGGTGAGTCTACTTTCTGGATTAGATTTTAACCTCATCTCAGAAGCTTACAGATTTGTCCAAATATAAGACATCAACACAAAAGTCATGACTGATCCTCGAGTAGAATGTTGTATTGTAGATGGTGTTGCATTTTTAATGAGACCTCAAACTGAAACTCTTCCTGCTCACAGGTGGACATAAAAGATCCCATAGAACTTGCAAGAGACGCAGAGAGACCTGGGGGTGCAGGTTCACAAGTCTCTGAAGGTGGCAGTACAGGTGGAAAAGGTGATAAAGAAAGCGTATGGTATGTTAGCCTTCATAGGAAGGGGTATAGAATACAAGCGTAGGAGTTTGATGTTGCAAGTGTATAGAACGTTGGTTAGGCCTCACTTGGAGTACTGCGTCCAGTTCTGGTCGCCGTACTACCGGAAGGATGTGGAGTCCTTGGAGAGAGTGCAAAGGAGATTTACCAGGATGCTGCTTGGTATGGAAGGGCTGTCTTGCGAGGAAAGGTTGAACGTACTGGGGTTGTTTTCCCTTGAAAGATGTCGGCTGAGAGGGGATCTATTAGAGGTATATAAGATTATGAGGGGTATAGATAGAGTAAATGGTGGTAAGCTTTTTCCACCATTAGATTCGGATAGAATGAGGGGTCACGGCCATAGGGTGAGGGGGGCTATGTATAAGACTAATATTAGAGGGCATTTTTTCACACAAAGGGTAGTGGGGGTGTGGAATGCACTACCAAGTAAGGTGGTGGGAGCAGGCATGCTAGGGTTGTTTAAGGGTCTTCTGGACAGCCACATGAGCGGTCTGCAGATAGAGGGATATAGGAGGACTGTTTAAATACTTTAATTGTTTCCACAGGCTGTTCGGTCCACCTTGTTGACCAACAAGGTGCAGGCATTCGGCAGGTCGTGTGAGGGCCGCTCCTGGATGTTACTTCAGGAGTGGCCTAGTGCTTCATGTCGTTAGTGTATGCTTAAACTGGACCATCAGATGGGCAACATGACAGCTCAGAGACTATCGCTGTTGCTGTGCAGACACGTGGATTTGGGCCTGTGTCTGCGGGAGTTTGCGCGTTCTCCCCGTGGTTGCGTAGGTTTTCTCTGGGTGCTCCGGTTTCCTCCCATATCCCAAAAATGTGCTCTTAGGCTGATTGAGTAACAAATTGTTCCTATATTGGTCTCTATATGTCATTAAGACATTAGGGTGGCGGTGCGGGCTCGTTGGGCCGAAAGGCCTGTTTCCTGTGCTGTGTTGTTCTTTGTTCTTTGTTCTTTGCTCAAGAAGAGTAGTTGGTTTGATACATTGCAAAACAGTGTCTCACTTTCCCATCAAACACTCCCAGGGCAGGTACATCACAGAGTTTGATACCGAATAAGACTCCCTCTGCTGCCTCACCAAATAGTCCCAGGACTGGTACAGCATGGAATTGGATTCAGAGTAAAGCTCTCAACATGTTCCCATCAAACACTCCCAAGACAGTTACAATACAGAGTTAGCCACAGAGTAACTTGCTGATTGTTTTAGCCCAAACAGCCAAAGTGTATCTACTCTTGTGAACATCTGCATACTTGGCATCAGTTTGAAACTGCCTAAAGTTATTTCATGAAGAACTTTTACATCTGCAGAGAAGATTATCATTCTGTATGGGGCTGTATCTGAATCGATAACCTTCTTGAAAGGCTCAGTTTGGGGATTCTGTTCTGTTTTCTGGTCACCTGTTTTCAGCCTGGAACATAAGTAGACAGTCTTGCCAGTTACATGACTGGAAATGAATTGAAAAAGATGCACTTCGGACTGATCAATATCCTTTTCTGATGTTGAGGGTCTAACAAATCATTTTATAACTCTGGATTAAATTAATAGTTGATGTATTTTACTCTGGTTAACTGGTTACTAATTGTTGAGGGCTCCATAATCTATATCCTCTGTCTATTGAATGTAGTCCCTAAAGCCTAGGATTGTTGTGGTTACAGTTACTTCAAGATTTAATCCCAGTTCATCAAAACCAGTTCAGTAGGTTAATGCCTAGTCCTTCTAATGTTTGTTCCTCAGGACCAGGTGCCTTCTCTGCCATTGTATTGTCGCTGATGCCTTTTACTGAGAATACCCCCACACCAGAGGCAGTACAGCAGGAGGTCAGCCCTTGGCACACTGCACCAGAACTAACTCAACGAGGCTCATATTTTAGGAACTGCTTTCACTAATGATGGCAGTGAAATTCTACTTGCGTCTTCAATGCAGTATGATTGAAATGAATTGAACCAGAGTAGCAGATCTGGGAACTTTAAGTTATATCAAATTTCCATGATTTTTAATGCTAGTGAAAGATTTCGCACCACAAAAGTATGAGGCAATGACCATCTTCAAAAGAAAGAACCCAATCATCATCTCATGATGTCTAACATTCAATCCAGAACTATCAACATCCTGAGAATTACCATTGATCAAAAACTGGACTGGACTAAAGCACGTAAACCATATAAATACTAAGGCAACAAAGAAGGTCAGAGGCTAGGAATCCTGCAATGAGTAACTCATCTCAAAGAACAAAACAGCACGGGAAACAGGCCCTTCGGCCCAACGAGCCCACGCCGCCACCCCAATGTTCCCACCTCTACCCGCAATCCCTGTCCATGTTTATAGATCTATGGATTAAAAACCAAATTTGAGACAATTTAGGGAGAATTTGTTTTGCCAATTAGCCTAAGAGCACATCTTTGGGAGGAAACCAGAGCTCCCGGAGAAAACCCACGCAAGCACGGGGAGAATGCGCAAACTCCCACAGACACAGGACCAAATCCATGTATCTGCACAGCACAGCGATAGTCACTGAGCTGTCGTGTTGCCAATCAGATGGTCCAGGTCAAGCATACACTAACAACGTGAAGCAGTAGGATACTCTTGAAAAAGATCCAAGAGTAGTCCTCCCACGACCCATCGCGCATATGCCCCTCGTTACAACAAGGTCTATCATCATCTATTTACACACTTCCCAGGGACTCCCAAGGCTCATGATCCCTATTTTAAATCAGTTTTCTATACCCCTCCATACCCATTCTGTTCATGTGCCCATGTAAGTATTTCTTAAATAACTCCAGAGTGTATGCCTCCACCACTTTACTTGGCAGTGCATTCCATACCCCCACCACCATCTGTGTGAAAAAAACTCCCTCTAGCATCCAAATTATACCTTACCCCCTCACCCTAAGCCTGTGACCCCTCGTGATCTCCTGACTCCCCAAAGCCTGACCACCATCTACAAGACAGGAATATGATGAAATATTCTCCATTTGTCTGATTGAGTATAGCTTCAATAACACTCAAGCCTGACATCATCCAGATCAAAGCAACCCATGTGATTGGCATCCCATACACCATCTTAAATATTCAGTATCTCCACCACTGACAGAGTAACAGCAGTGTGTATTTCCTACAAGTTGAATTGTCACTCTTGAAAGCATCTTTCCAATCCATAAATAATCTCTTACCATGTATAAGTACAAGGATAGCAGATATATGGGAACACCACTACCTGGAGGTTCCGCTCCAAGTCACACACCATCCTTCCTGATTGGGAAATATATCTTGGAAATATATTTTCTGGATGTTTTCCTGCACACTCTCCTTTCCTGTATGAACAAAAAAAATTACACACATAAACAGACCCTTTGGCCCTCCAAAGCCTGCACTGACCATGCTACCTGACTTAACTAAAACCCTCAATCCTTCAGGGGACCATATCCCTCTATTCCCACCCTCTTCATGTATTTGTTAAGATGACCCTTAAAAGCCAGTACCATATCCGCTTTTACCAGCTCCCCAGCAGCGAGTTCCAGGCATCCACCACCCTCTTTTTAAAAAAAAAAACTGCCTCGTGCATCTTGTTTAAACCTTGCCCCTTGCACATTAAACCTGTGACCCCTAGCAATTGACTCTTCCACCCTGAGAAAAAGCTTCTAGCTACCCAGCTGTATGCTTTGTCTAGAATGCAAGAAACAATACTTTTCACAGTATACTAATACATGTGACAATAAATCAAATCACCATTCCTTCACTGTCATTGGGTGAAAATCCTGGAACTCCTTCCCTAACAGAGTCTATCTACACCACATGGCCTGCAGGTCACCACTGTTAGAGTTCACTGAGCAAAGGAGGAATCTGGAGCCAATCTTTCCTTCACGTTGATGTATTCACAAAATCCAGAGAGCACAGTGGAAGCCAGTTCTTAACTAAGAATAATGCTTTAATCCTTCCCATTTAGTACTGCTGTTCTCACTTCCAATGTGTAGTTCATTGTGACCGGATTACAATATTAACAACCAGCATCTCCTTAGGGCAGTTGAGGATGGGTGGCAAATGCTGGTCTTATCAGTGATGCCTGCATATCATGAAAGAATAAAAAAAATAATTTCACCAGAACAACCCTTCTCTCCATGATCTGCATGTTATATTAGGCGACTTTCTGACACTTGCACCATTCATGGCCTTATGCTGATTTTGCCAGGCACTTTTTTTAAATTTTCACATATTGAGAAGTATTTAATTTAGTATACAACAATTAAATTCATCAATAGTTCAGTATGTTTTTAAGTCATGTTCAAGTATTTAAACTCAAATTATTCATGGGTGGAGGATGAGACACTTACTAAAAATGTTTTTTGATGCTAAGCCCATTTTCAGCTATACCAATCAAACTGCACCAGGTTATCATTCTTAAATACACCAAGGAATATTCTATAATACAAGAAGAAAAAGTAAATTACATTCTGTGATTCTGAAAGACTGTATCTTTGTGATTTTGCAACTAACTTTTCTAGATATTTGACTATTAGCAGCATAACTTTAATTGCAATTTGTACCCAATTACCCGATTGCTCTCATTGCAAAACTTGCCCCATTGTCCTCTCCTTTCATCCCGAGAAACGACTGGATTTTAGCTGTTACAAGATCAAATGCTAGTGAGAAGGATGCATTTCTTCCAAGTTGCACAATTCTGCTTTGCACGGCTGAATCTTATCTTTCCATCCTTGCACTCCCTGCCTTCCCCCTCCCTCCCTCCCTATTATCCATTGCCTTTCTGTAACTTCTCTTCTGTGATTTTACAATGGTGCTGGAAAGGAAGCCTCCTTTTCTGGGGTTTCGCAACACAGAAATTAAGTGGCTGAATTTTTTTTCCCACAAAAGGATTCTGATTATCAAAGTTAGATATAAATTCTGGGTTGAGTGATCTTCAAAATCAGGCTATTATCCTTCAGAGGTTTGTACGGTGACTTCTATCCTGATTAGTCTCCAACAGCTTGTGCTGTATTCAATTTCAAATGTCACCACTGAAAGCCAATTATTTAAAGTGCAGCATGAGCTGTATTCATCGAGCAAAATAACTTCCACACTGAGCAGACCAGCGGGGAGATTGTGTGGTACAGTGAAGTAGCAATCTGACCTTTCAGCTTTGAAATTGAATTGCTGAAGGTAGTGGTGAAAACACACACCTGGAGTACTATACACAGTTTTAGTCACAATATTTAAGAAAGGATGTCATTGCTTTGAAGCAGTTGGGAGAAGGTTCACTCGACAGATTCCTAGCTCTGGGAGGGTTATCGCACACAGGTTGGTTTGTGTCTACTGGGGTTTAGAAGATTGTAAGGTGATTTTATGGACACGTGTAAGATCCCAAGAGGACTTGACAGGGTGGATAATGAGAGGACGTTTCCTCCTGTAGGAGAGACTAGAATGAGGGGACTCGGTTTAAAAGTACGGTGTTTCCCATTTAAGATGGATGTTGGATCATTTTTCTTTTCTGAATCTGGGGATCTCTGAAACTGGAAAGCAGTGGAGGAAGAGCTAATGATTTTTTTTTAAGGCAGAGGTGGATAGATTCTTGACCAACAAGAGAGTTGGTGGGTATTGGAGGTAGGAGGCAATGTGGAGTTGAGGCCACAATCAGATCAGCCATGACCTTATTGAACTGTGGAACAGGCTTAAGGGGCTTAGTGGCCTACTCCTAATTGGTATGTATCTATGAACGCTAATCTTTGTGTCAGGATCCTACTCTGGGACTGAAGAATAATCTGAGTACTGTTCTAGAGGGACTTTTAATTCAGAAGCAGGAAATGTTGCAAGCATTCAGCAGGTCAGTCAGCATCTATGGAAGGAACAGAGGAACTAACTTTACAGATATAGAGCCTTCAAAAATGGAAGAAGAGATAGATATTTGTTTTCATAATTGTCTTGGGGAGGCAGTGGCATAGTGATATTCTTGCTAAACTAGTAATCCAGAAATCAAGGAAAAGCTGGGGACCTGGGTTCAAACGTTGCCACGCAGTTGGCAGAATTTGAATTCAATTAAAAATCTGGGATTAAAAGTCCAATGATTGTTATAAAAACCTATCTGGTTCAATTCTATATAATGAAAGCCACAGGTACACTGAGAAGAATGCATGAGTGAGCTAATATAAAGAAATAAAGGATTTAAAAATACTCGAGTATTGGACAGCACCATGGATATCACTGTTGCCAGGGACTGGATTCGTTTCTGGCTTTGGTTCAATGTGTGGAGTCTGCACGTTCTCCCCGTGTCTGCGTGGGTTCCCTCCGGATACTCTGGTTTCCTCCCACAACCCAAAGATGTGCAGGCTAGGTTGGCCATGCTAAATTGAACCTTAGTATCAAGGAGGGGATTGGCAGGATAGATGTGAGGTTAAGGGAATATTGCCTCGATGGAATTGTGATCAGTGCAAACTCGATGGACTGAATTGCCTCCTTCTGCATGGAGATTCTATGAAAGGGTGATCTATAGGAAGGCAAGATGTTGGAAAGATGGAAAAAAATGAAGGTCACTTGTGAAACTTAAGTTTGAAAAAGATTATAGCTGAAGTTATGAAACACACTATTCAAAGCAGAGAGATGCAGCTGAAAGTTGAGATATTTTTCTTGCAGTTTGAGTTGAGCTCCATTTGAACAGTGTCCAATACAAATATCAATGTTATCAGAGTGGAAGGGCGAGTTCAAATGGTAAATCACAGGGAGCTCAGGGTCACAATTGCAGACGGAAATATTTGGCAAAATAATCATAATAATCTACGTTTAGTCTCACTAGTGTTGGAGGGAGAGCATTGAACAGTGAATGTAGAGATATGGGATTACAGAGAACCTGTATAGGCTGTGGACAATTGCAAGGGAGAAATGAATGCCCAAATGTTGCACTCAGTTCCTGTGTTTGCACATGAGAACTGTGTCGCAGGAAAGACAAATAAAGGTAGGGCCAATGAAAAGTGAGCCAGGGGCATGGCAGAGAGAGTAGTTCCTCTGTAAAATATGGGGATGTGCAGGGACAAAGAAAGAGGTCAGTGGTGGGGTTATGTTATAAATAGAAGACAGTGATCTGATGAATCTGGGGTTGTGCGAGGTGGGTAGTGAGGACCAGCAAGACTCCACTATAGCTTTTGAAAAGATGAGGGAAGGACTCGAGGTACAAGTAAAAGAGATGGGATATCCCAGTAAAGAGCCCTGAAAAGAAAAATCTACAGTCAGTGTGCAAAGAAGGATATTTAAGGAACCCTGAGCATGCAAGGTAAAGTGAGTTCAACAGCAAAAGTGAGAAAAATTGAAAGCTTTCTAGAACATGGGTTGAGGAAAAATGTTGTGGGAGTTTATAGTCTTGTAGCAGATTTTATTGGAAGCTCACCAGTATTTCTGTAGGTCAGGTAATGCCAAGGGCTGGGTGAAAATTGGCAACATTTAGTATTATTTACAGTAAACCATATTGTCAAAAGACTGGTGACAAAACTCTGCTGGTGAAGTAACAGCTACTCACTTGAGTCCCATATAAAAGCACTCTAGCCATTAATGTGGAGCTTTATTTGTATCTAACACGAACATGCTGAAAGCTGCAGGTTGGCCTTTTTGTTCTCCTGGTTTTATGCTGTGGTTTTAGACTTTGAAAACAGATTACTGAACATGATCTTGTAAGACTGCTTTCTCTTGCTATTGCAAACATGGTGTGTTGCTGCAGGACAAAACTGGGTCAGACCATGGCTTAGTTATATCGGATTAATGCTCTTTTGAGGTCAGTGGCACAGACGCTCAAACCATTTATCCCTGCTGTCTTTTCCCCTCCTTGAAGTAGTGTCAATGGATCACAGCTCCCTTGAGCTATTTTCTTTCAATGTTTTAATTGTGGTCATTAACTACAAGTAGTCTTTTCCCCACTTGCTCAGTATCTACTATCACCTCAGATTCAAACTCTACTTCAGAACTTGATTACCTAATGGTAGGGTAATATATCAGTATGTACTGAGAGAATGCTGCTGCATTGTTGGAGGTGCTTTTTTGATCAGACATTTTAATTATTCAAGCAGCAGCCTGACTCAGTATACTCTCAACACTGTATTCGTGAAATCATACCTCAAGTCCCCAGATCCCTCATCACTATCCTTGCAAGTGTTATGTCCCACCAATAGGGCAGCCACATCTTGATAGATCACTCCTAATCCCATGAAATCTCATGGTGTCAGACCAAAGGCAGGCAAGGAAACCTCCTGCTGAATAACACTTATCACCCTCACTCAGGTACTGAAGCAGTAATCCATGTTGAATATCACTTGGGAAATGATTGCGGGTTGCTATGGCTCAGAATTTACTTGAATGTCAGTCAAGTGTGGCTCAATAGAATCTCAGTGAAACCAGTCACTCTGGACCTGTGACAAGTGGTGGGAGAATCAATAAGAAAAAAACCTATTTGATCTCATCATCATGATTATCTCAAAAGCATCCATCCACAAGAGCACTGATGGGAGTGACCACTGTAAAGTCCTGGTGGTGATGGAGTCCTTATCTTCACACTGAGAGCTCCCTCCATCATTTTGTGTGGCACTACCTTAGTGTTTATTAGTGTAGATTCAGAACAGATCCAGCAGCTCAGAACTGGGCATCTGTGAGATGCTGTGGGCCATTATCGGCAGCAGATTCCACAGTGTATAGCCTCATGGCCTGGCATATCCCCACTCTACCATTACCGGGGAATCAACCCTGGTTCAATGAAGAATGTAAGAGGGAATGCCAGCAATACCAGGCACGCCTAAAAATGAGGTGTCTACTTGCATAAACGCCAAAAGCAGATTGTTTGGTCTACAATAATTCATTCCACAACCAACTGATGAGATCAAACCTCCAGTCCTGCTACATTCAGTTGTGATTGGTGGATAATTAAACAACTTGTGGGAGGAAGCAGCACTTTGAACAACTCCATCCTTGATGGCAGGGCCACGTTATGAAAGATAACACTGAAGCATTGAAGTTATTTCCTGCCAAATGATCCATCTCAGCCTGTTTACCATCTTAAGCATTCATTTCCTCCATCATCAGTAAACAGTGTCAGAAATATATGTCACCTACAAAATGCACTGCAACAATTCACTAAATCTTCAACAGCCCCTTCCAAACCAGTAACCACTACCATTCAGAAGGCTGAGGGCTGTAGATGCATGGAAACACTACTGTCTGTAAATTGCCCGAAAAACCAGACTGAATTGGGACTGGATCGCCGTTCCTTCATTATCTTTGGATGGGTCACAGTCCTGGATCTTCCTAGCTAGCTAACAGCTATATGCATTAACTTATAAGACATGGATTGCAAAGGTTAAAGCAGGTAGCTCAGCACCACTTTTCTAATGTCAAATAGGAAATACAAAATGTTGGCATCGTCAGCATCATTCATATGCCTTGAACAAATGGAACACCAAGCAGTATTATCTGTGAATAGGACACCCTGAGATTGTCAAAGATGGTATATAAATACAAATTTGTTCTTTCTATGTATAGTTGCTGCTCTATAATGATATTTTCCCCGTAGTCCATTGGTAGGCAGATGTAATTGCAGGATGACAAGTTAGATGCATTATAAATGCTGACTATTATAGAACATAGAACATAGAACATAGAACAATACAGCACAGAACAGGCCCTTCGGCCTTCGATGTTGTGCCGACCAAAATAAAAAGCAATGCCCCTCCTAACTAAACCATTCCCTTCTCATCCATATACTTATCAACTAACCTCTTAAACGCCACCAAACTTGGCGCATCTACAACAGCTGCAGGCAGGGCATTCCACTCCCTAATCACTCTTTGAGTAAAGAACCTACCTCTGATATCCGTCCTATAACTCATACCCCTTAATTTAAAGTTGTGTCCCCTCGTGCTAGCTTTCTCCATCCTAGGAAAAAGGCTATCACTGTCCACCCTATCCAAACCTCTAATTATCTTATATGCTTCAATAAGATCCCCCCTTAGCCGCCTCCTTTCTAACGAAAACAACCTCAAATCCTTCAACCTCTCTTCATAGGACCTGCCCTCCATACCAGGCAACATCCTAGTAAACCTCCTCTGTACCCTCTCCAATGCCTCCACATCTTTCTTATAATGTGGCGACCAGAACTGCACACAATACTCCAAGTGCGGCCGCACTAGAGTTTTGTACAGCTGCAACATGATGCTGCGGCTCCTAAATTCAATCCCCCTACCAATAAAAGCTAAGACTCCATATGCCTTCTTAACAACTTTATCCACTTGACTGCCTACTTTCAGGGATCTATTGACACATACACCAAGATCCTTCTGTTCCTCAACACTATTAAGAGCCCTACCATTAGCCCTATACTCTACACATTTATTGTTCCTGCCAAAGTGCATTACCTCACACTTTTCCACATTAAACTCCATTTGCCACCTCTCGGCCCAGCTCTGCAACTTGTCCAAGTCACTCTGTAAACTAAAACACCCCTCTTCACTATCTACCACACCACCAACTTTAGTATCATCTGCAAATTTACTGATCCATCCCTCAATACCCTCATCCAGATCATTTATAAAAATTACAAACAGCAGGGGCCCCAAAACAGACCCCTGAGGCACACCACTCGTCACCGAACTCCACGATGAAAATCTCCCATCAACCACCACCCTCTGTCTTCTATCTGCCAGCCAATAAATAGCATTACTGCTTATAATGTATTCTAACTCAGATTTACTCTTAAACTGATGCAGTATTGGAGTGAATTTAACTAAATTTCTTTTTTAAAGAAAATTGTTTTCTTGTGGTCTTGCAGTTCTGTATGGGCACATGTGGAAATGGGTCCTCCTGACCCCATCCTGGGGGTTACTGAAGCCTTCAAGCAAGACAGCAACCCAAAGAAAATGAACTTGGGCGTTGGTGCATACCGTGATGACAATGGCAAGCCGTATGTGTTGAACTGTGTCAGAAAGGTGATTTGGATATAGCCTCCTTGTTTTTAAAATTAATATTGTTGGGGAAATACAAAATCTCACATGGACTATCCAGGGATCATTGAACAATAGGAACTGAAAGAGACATTTCAGCTCATTGGATCTGTTCAGCCCCATGGGAGAGCAATTCAGTTATTCCCACTGCCAAACTCTTTCCCCATACCTCTGTAATTTTAATACTCGTTATTGTGTGAGGCAGGAGTAGGCTTGGGTTTGGTGTCTTATCACAGGCCCGTTGGCATTTATTGTCTAGGCACCTTGTGCAGCCAGCACCCATTTATCTGTACCAAAGCAGGTAGTCCCTGCAAAAGAGGGGAACACAATGCATGGCAGACAAACTAAAATATAATGACATGTCAGCATGAATTGGGAGATTTTGGATGTTGCACACGCTAACCAAGATCTTTTCCACAGCATGGCTGGTTAATCCATCTTAAAGAATATGTGAGCATCTTTGACAGTTATCAATTAACATTCCTGGGTCGTAAATAACATGCTGACGTGATCTGGTCTGAACCTATTTTATATGTCCTTGTACAGAAGCTGTGATATGTTCCTGATGGCACATTGAGAAGTTATTCAATTGCTGACATGCTCCAAGAACAAAGTGAAAAAAATGAATATCCTTATATCAGTATATTTAAAAGATGCGTCTGCAACCTGCCACAAGGCAGTTAACATATCTTATTCCCATTGAAGCAACCTGCCAATTAAATTGGACATCTCAGCCTATCGATTTGTAAGTTTCCCATGAAATGTCAATCCTGTATTTAAAAACTCTTTCATTTGAAGTGTATTAGAGGAACATGATATATGAAACAGAGAAATGGACAGTTACAGGGATACCATCACTGAAACAAATTGGGGAAATTTGTGGTTAGCATATCCATTTGCACCATCCCCTGAAGACTGTGTCTGGTGAACCTTTCTAGAAAGACATACAATAAATAATCTCACCAGAGATTTCAAAGAAGGATGCAAGAAAGAAAGATTAGCATTTATACAGCGCTTTTCACAACTACAGGATGTTGCAAACTGCTTTACACAAAATTAAGTACATTTGAAGTGTAGTCACAGTTATAATGTGGGAAACTTGGCAGTTAATTTGTGCACAAACAATGACGTTGTTATGACCAAGAACATCTGCTTTTGTGATGTTATTGAAGATAAATATTGACCAGGACTCCTGGGAAAAGGGCTCTGATGTTTTTCAAAATAATGCCATGAGAGCTTCTATTGTCCGTCTGAAAGGGCAGATGTGATCTCATTTTAACGCCTCACTTGAAAGACTGCAACCAGTGCCATGTGTGCATGATGCTACTATTTCTCCACCATGTTTACTGCTTTACAGACTCTCATAGCTGTAAGCGCATTGAATCAGACTCGCTGATCAAAATTTATCCCTCAAACAATATCTCAAGATATTCTATAAATGTATCAATTGGAAGCAGATAATGAGGGCAAGTAGGGCCCATTAGGAGCAATGGGGCAGTGTATGGGTAGAGCCAGAGGACATCTGTAGAATGGTGAATAAATACTCGAAAATCGTCTTCACCCAAGTTTGAAGGTATGGAACCCATGGAGGAACTGCCAGTTTCTTGGGCAAATTGATGTAGGGAAGGGCAAGATTTTGGAGATGATGGCTGGCTTAAAAGTGGACAAATCTTCAGGTCCAGATGAATTATGTCCCAGGCTGCTGTGGGAGGCAAGGGAAATGATTGGAGGGGCTCTGACCCAAATTTTTTCTTCCTCTCTGGCCACAGAGCAACTTCGGTTCACGTCAACTCCATGAACGGCATGACACTTGGAAGTTCTGAGGAACAAAGGAACCTTGCCATGTTAATCCATAAATCTCTGAAATGGAAGGGCATGTTAGGGAAGTGGTGGGAAAGGCATACAGGGCACATGGCTTTTTCAATAAAGGCTTAGCTTACAAAAGCAGGGAAGTCATGTTGGAGTTGTACAGAACTTTGGTGAGACCACAGCTAGAGTACTGTGTGCAGCCCTGGTCACCGCGTTATGGGAGGGACATGATTGCACTGGAGGGTGCAGAGGAGATTCACCAGGTCTGGGATCAGGTTGGATAGGCTGGGATTGTTTTCATTGGAACAGCGAAGACTGAGGGGTGACTTGATTCTGGCTGCAGAACAGGATTTCATTGACCTGCCAATATTACTATGTCGAAATTCATTCCATGTCAGTGGAAAAAATGACATTTTAATGCAGAAGTAAAGTGGATAATTTTTCTATTTCGATAAGTTTTCGATCAGCAGTATCTTCCTTGTCTCTCTTGCGAATTGCTAATGATGGCTGTTCGACAACGATTTGATATAATTGAGATGTTAGAGGACGAAAAGCCAGTCTGGTTGTGATACTTTGATTTTTTTTTTGTTGCACTTTTGACCTAAAATGGGACTTGAACCAGAACCCTGTGGCTCAGAGGTAAGAGGGCTACCAACTGAGGCATAGCTGAAAGGTATATCAGGTCATATAGTGCCCTTAGATATTTCTAGAACTAATTTGTTTTCTGATTTTTGACACTTTCACAGGCTGAAGCCCAAATTGCAGCAAAGAAAATGGACAAGGAGTACCTCCCTATTGGTGGTCTGGCAGACTTCAACAAGGCCTGTGCTGAGCTGGCTCTAGGAAACAACAGTGAAGTGATCAAGAGTGGAAGGGTAAGGAGCTATTATCTCTCACAGATAGGGATTAGGTGACGAGCATAAACATGAGTGGCAATATTCCTAGAACACTGATCAGAATAAGTGAGCAACCAAAGAAGGCTTTAAAATAAATAAATGTAAGATAAATGTGGGCTTTGTACATAACAGAAGAATTTCCTTTATCAAAACTGGGTGAGTGTTTAGGTCTGAGTTTTGTTCATCCAATAATATGAAATCGTTGATGATCCAGTGATGACCCTCGAGACCAGTTTTCCTTCCAAGATGTGAGCATGCTTAGCCACAGAGCAATTTGAAATGTGTGTGACATTGAAATAAGTAATGAAGTGCTGGACTAGAGACTGGTTGCAGGACTGGGCATTAAACATGGTGGCACAGTGGTTGCACTGCTGCCTCTCAGTGCCAGGTACCTGGGTTCAATTCTGGCCTTGAGTCAGTGTCTGTGTGGAGTTTACACATTCTCCCCATGTCTGAGTGGGTTTCCTCCTGGTGTTTCGGTTTCTTCCTGCAGTCCAATAATGAGCAGGTTAACCATGCTAAATTGCCCCTTAGTGTCAGGGAGAATTATAGCAGAGTAAATATGTGGGGTTACAGGGCTCGGGTCTGGGTGGGATTGTTGTCGGTGCAGGCTAAATGGCTTCCTTCTCTAGTGTAGTAATTCTATGATTCTAAACCCCAAAATGTGCCTGGATGGAGAGAATATGGGATTGCCTGCAGCTTTGGGTAGAGGGGTACCAGTCAGAGAGAGAGAAAGAAATTTTGATTAGAGGAGAAGAATCAGTGATTGAAGGAACTGGTTGCAACAGCAAAGAATATTGACTGGGGGAAAGTAGCATTTGGCAGAGAGGGAATATGTACTTGGAGGAGATTTGGAGAATCTTTTTTAGGTGGAGGGAGTGGTGTAAACAGAATTGAGGAGGATGAGAATTGAGGAGGATGGGAGTGAGAAGTAGGAGATGGCCTCAGAACCTGTTTGGAAAACTCATCCTGGATTCGTCAGCCAAGGGAGGGGACATAACTGGGAAAATTTCCCAATAGTTAGTTACCCTGTTAGTGGAGGGGCTGATGTGCATGAAACGAACCAGACACTGTCAAGATTAGATGGAGAGGTGGGAGAGCTTAGGCTTGGGACAGATTGGGGTGATTAAATGTTGGGACAACATGATATCTCAACTGCCGGAAGCTTGGTAATGACATTGTGAGGTCAGTGCTGAAGTATTTAGTATGTATAAAGATCATGGCGATAATTTTATAGAGAAATCTCAAGAGAGCAAATATGAGAGATCCTATGGTAGAGGGAATTGCAACAACTGAATTAGTGAAGTAATGCCCTGTTTAGCCCTGGCCCCAATTCTGGAATTGGTGACAGTGGCTTCATAGATTTCTGGTCTCACTGATTTTGCCTGACCATACACCATTTGAAACATGGATAATTTGTGGTACAAATGCAAAACATTTGGCTCATCATATCTCTGCTAGCTGTAGAAGAGCTGCCAGCCTATTTCCCCCCCAACTCCCCTCAGCCTTCCTTTTCTGGATTTGTGGTCCTGTAGGTTACAATTTGTGTGCATATCCGTTTACTTTTGAACACAAGAATTTGGAGCAAGTGTGGGCCATTTGTTCCTTGAGTCTGCATTCGCAATTCGTTAAGATCATGATTGATTTGATTGTGGCCTCAACTCTATTTTCTTGTCTTCCCCCTTTAATCTCTTAACTCCTTTGTCGATCAAAAATTTATCTAACACAGCTTTGAATATATTCAATATCTCAGCCTCCATATTTAGTTTATTAATATTAGAAGTAGACTTACATTAACACTACAATGAAGGTATTGAGAAAATCTCCTTGTCATCACACTTTGGCACCTGTTCGGGTATACAGAGAATTTGGTATGGCTAATGCACCCAACCAACACATTTTTTGGACTGTAGGAGGAAACTGGAGCATCCAGAGGAAACCCATCCAGACACGGGGAGATCGTGCAAACTCCACACAGTTACCAAGGCCGGGATTGAACCTGGGTCTCTGGCGCTGTGAGGCAGCATTGCTAATCACTATGCCACCATGCTTTTTCAGACAGATAATTATACGGATTAACAACACTCTAAGAGAAAGATCCCATCAGTTTTAACTGGGAGACTGCATATTTTTAACTGTTTCCTAGTTCTAGACTTTCCCAAAAGGGGCATTCATCCTGCTAAGTCCCCATAGGATCGCCACCTCTTCTTCCTGGGGTGAATTGATTAATTTCCTTGGTTCTACCATTAAAGGTGAATTACATACCCATTAGCAGTCTTTTCCATTTCGTTTTGTGATCACAATGAAAAATGTCTACTTAAACGTCACATTTATCAAATTATTCCAAGTGTCAGTGTCAATCGCTTGCAAGTTAATTATAGTATGTTTAGTAAGTATTTATATAGTGCAGTCAATGTAGACAAATGTCGCAAGGGGTTTTGAAATGGAGATGGAGAGAATTGAAGGAGGAAGATGGGCACCAACGTGGAGAAGGTGATGATGTGTTCTTGAGAGGCAAAGAGAAGTTACATCCAAGAGGTAAACTTTAAAGTTTAAAGGAGAAGAGGTCAGTACAATTGTAAAGGTGTTTGAAGGGTATTCCAGACAATGAGAGTTCAAATGGGACTGCCATGGATGGGAGGGGGAATTGTTAGAGGCCAAAGTCAGAGCAATGAAGAGCAATTGTAATATTTGAGGAAGTTAGTGATGGGTAGGGGCAAAGACCACAGAAATTTTGAAGAAAAAGATCAGAATTTTAAACTTGAGCTGTAAGCCATCAGGAAATAATGATGACTGAGTAAGCTTACTCATTGCCCCCATCAACATGACTCACCCAGATTAACCTCTGCTGAGTCTCTGGATATTTTCTTGTTTGCTAAATTAACTATGTGGCTTTCTGAAGTGAAATTCTCAATTTGTCCTGAATTGGTAATTCTTTGGTGTGTAGACCTTTTGTCCCCAGTTAGAATGGACCAAGACTGCTTAGTTTATTGTCTGACCCTTTGTCTTGTGTTTATAACACCTTTGTCAATCTTTTCTTTGCCCTGTCTATCCCAGTCCTTTTATTTTGCCCTGGCTCCACCATCTACCTCTCCAATTTTATCTGTTACTACATTTCTATCCCTCTTCAGTTCTGTAGATGGCTCCCATGGATTTACTAAGTGTTTTTCTCTCCATAGATGTTGCTAGACTTGCTGAGTTTATCCAGCATTTACTTTTTTTTTTCATGTTATACAAAGTTTGGCATCGAGCCCCAATTTAGTTGAGAATGGAATTCTGCTTTCATCCACTGCATTACTCACTCCTCAAGTCCAATTTTTTTTGTAATCTCACCCCAGTTTTGATTGTTCAGTATGAAATATGACAATAGTTTCTCCTTATTGATAGCTTCTCATGCACATTGTTATTCCGAAGGTTTTGCTACACAATACACAATCTGTAATCAATGTTCTGCTTTTTGATTTCAGTATATCACTGTTCAGACCATTTCTGGAACTGGATCTTTGAGGATTGGTGCCAATTTTCTGGTGAGTGACATGCTTCTGCTAGAACATATTCGTGCTGCTCTATAGTGTCAACTCATCTGAACTTGCTTTCTCATTTCTCCTACAATGCAGATACAGTGCCCTACAGCCTTACTTCTCACTCTGTTAACACCAAGGTTTGTTGCATTGTTTCTTATGCAGAGAGATTATTTCCCCAGGACCTGTGAATTGTGGCCGTGTTTACCTCTTTGTCTTTCCTTCTTCCTACAGTTTTCAGCCTTCTAAACTTTATGACTGTAGTGACTATCCGAATTTATCTTGTGTCTGTCATTCCTTTCAACTTTGGTTACATCCTACACTATTGGCTCCCAATCCTTCAACTTTAATTTCTCAAAGAGGTTGTTCCAAACTCTTCAGAGAGAAGTGGGTGTGTTTAATGCTCTGCTTGTGGAGAACAGTCAGCCTCTTGCATTTTCATCCTAAGTTGAAATGGAGAGATATAATGCAGAAATTAGTATGCAGGTTTGGAGGGAGAGAAAATTTGTGCAAGCATGAGGGAGCCATTCACTTGGGATAATCTGAAATCTGTCATTGTGGCTTTGTTTTATTAGATATTCTGAAGCGAATAACAGTACAAAGAGGTTTTATTTTAAAGCATTTGACATGTCTGATTATCTCAACAGTGATTATTTTGATATTTGAAAACTGTATTTGCGCATTGGCACCAGTCATGTGCTTTGATAACTATCTAATTTGATAGCTACGTAACTCCAGTGTTTCGGTCATGTAAACAAGTCAGAGGAAATGTAATGTTCAGTCAGATATATTGTTCAATAAGATCCTATTTTAACATTCAACTCTTAACATAAGAAATGGGAGACAGCACTCAACCCCTCTAGCCTACTCCGCCATTAAGTTAGAGCAGCATGGTGGCATAATGGTTAGCACTGCTGTCACTCAGCACTAGGGACCTAGGTTCAAATTCCACCTTGAGTGACTATATGAAGTTTGCTCATTCTCCCTGTGTCTGTTTGGGTTTACTCCAGATGGTCCGGTTTCCTCCCATAGCCCAAAGATTTGTGGGTTAGGTGGATTGGCAATGCTAAATTGCCTCTTACTGTCAAGGGGGATCAGCAATGCAAACACATTGGTTAAGGGGATAGGATGGCATTGTCATTAGTGCAGGCTCGATGGGCCAAATGGTCTCTCTCTCTGCACTGTAAGAATTCTATGAAGATTGTGGCTAATCTGATTGCAGACTTAACTAAACTTTCCTGCCTGCTTCCCACTCCTGCATATTCCTCAGCTCCCTAGTCAATCAGAAATCTGGCCAGTTCAGCCTTGAATATATTCAATGACCCAATCTCCATTGCTGTCTGGGGTAGACAATTCTAAAGATTAACATCCCATTGAGAAAAGAAATTATTCCTCTTCATTTAAATTATTGGCTCCTTATTTTGAAGTTGTGTCCCTAGTTCTAGATTCCTCCATGAGGGTAAATATCCTCTCAGCATCTACCCTATTAAGTCCCCTAAGGACCTTCTAAATTTTAATAAGATTACTTCTCATTCTTCTAAGCTCCAATGAAAAAGGCTCAGCAATGCTTAACCATTCCTCATAAGAATCAATCTCGTCAACCTTTTCTTAACTGCCTACAATGCAAGTATTTTCAATCAGTTCTCTTCTCACATCTAGTGGTGCACTAAGGCAGACTTTCATCTGCTTCAATAGTTAGCTGTTCCTGGAACAAGTTGCTAGTGGCTTTAAGTTTAAGAGATGCATTTCCACATCAAGCATGGTTGACCAGGAGTCTCTACGCTCTTATCGCCAGCCATTGATGTGTTAGAAGAATTTTGCAAGTTGACACATTCAACCTGTTCGGTTGCATTATGAATGCATCTTCCTTGGCCATCAAGACAACAGGTAGAGGGGTGGGACTCAAGCCCAGTGCTTTTGGCTCAAAGGCAGGGATGCTACCCACTATGCCACAACAATACAAGTATTCCCCTCCTCAAAAAGAACAGTTCTCTTCCTGTCCCCATTTTCCTCCTCCTGCACTCTTTTTAAAATATATATGTGGTTTGTTTGACAAAATACTGAATGGTGCTGAGATGATGATGTACAACAGAATAAAACAGGAGGACCCCTGTTTGGTTGAGGTAGAGAAGAATCCGACAATAGTGCCCTAACTATAATGTGTGGCATTGGCGCTTTCTCCTGTCTTGCAGGAAAGGTTCTACAAAAACAGCCGAGAAGTCTATCTGCCCAAACCGTCCTGGGGCAACCACACACCTATCTTCAGGGATGCTGGCTTGGAAATCAAAAGTTATCGCTATTATGATCCGAAGACTTGTGGTTTTGACTTTGCAGGAGCACTAGAGGACATTTCGGTGAGTGTGCTATTAAGCCAGTTCTTGGATAAAAGGCTGGTGAAACTCAGAATAATATTTTTGTGATGTGTGCGTATAATATACATCTTAATGTAGCCAAATTGATGATTATACTTGCTGCTAATTCAAAAAAACATTGAAAACATCGTCTGATGTTTTTAATTCCAAAAATAGATTTCATTGTTGGTGACACCTGCCTGTGTAATTTGCCACAGAATTTTGTAAACTCATTGATTTCTGATAACTGGGATTGCTTCCGTAACAGTTCATGATCTTTTGTTAATTTGGGTGAAGAAATTATAAAGTTTTGTCATTTCTCAATGTACTAGTGTGGTCAAGTGGAAAAGAAAATCACTTGGATTAAAAAGTATTTATTAGCAATCAACAAGACTGTCAAATATTTTAATGACCTCAAATTGCACTCCCATCACCAATGCTTCATGCTGATTGTACAAGTCAAGAACAACTTCATCTCTGCTGCCATCAGACTGTTGAATGGGCCTACCTCGTATTAAGTTAGTATTTCTCTACACCCTTGCTTTGACTGTAACACTACATTCTGTATTCTCCTTTCCTTCTTTCCTATGTATTCTATGAGCAGTATGTTTTGTCTGTATAGCATATAAGAAACAATACTTTTCGTTGTATGCCAGTACACGTGACAATAAATCAAATCAAAAACTCCAGACCATTCTTGAACACAGACTGCCTTTAATTGTTAATGAATAGGTACTTTGATACTCCCTATTTACAGCACAAAAAGACAGAACATTATAATCATCATTGGTTGGGCTAAGGCCTAGGAACTCTATAACTAATGGGAAAATAAACTTGGGGGAGACAGATGCTAAATTATTTTCTATAGCGTACTGTTAGTCCTTGCCACATGAATTCTTTGAGAAAGTAATGAGGAGGATTGATGAGGGTAGTGCAGTGGATATTGTCTGTGGATTTCAGTAAAGGCTTTGACCAGATCTCACATGGCAGACTGGTCAGAAAAGTGAAAGCTCATGGGAGACGGGAATGTGGGCATGTTGGAGTGGTTAATGGATGTTTTGTGGGTGGAAAACAATTTCCAGTGGTGTTCCACAGGGCTGAATGTTGGGGCCTTGCTGATGTATATATTAATGACTTAAAATATGGGTGGTATTAAATGGCAATTTGAAAATACAGAAATTGCTCATGTAGTTGATAGTGAAGAGGATAACCGTTCACTCCAGAATGATATCAATGAGTAAGCAGAGAAGTGAGTGGCAATTGAAATTCAGTGCAGGAAAATGTGAGGCAATGCATTTGGGAAGGGCAAACAAAGCAAGGGAATATTCAAGAAATGGGAAAAATATTGAGAGGGATTGAGGAGGAGAGAGAACTGGAACTAGACCCTCACATTCATAGGTCCTTAAAACTGACAGGACAGATGGACAAGGTGGTCAAGATAGTAGATAGAATGCTTTCCTATATTGGGGAATAAATTGAATACGAAAGTAGAGATGTAACGATGAAACTCTATTAAATGCTGGTTAGGCCACAGTTGTGTACATTTCTGGTCACCATTATCGAAAAGACAATAATTGCTTTGGAGAGAGTGCAGAAGAGATTTACAAGAATGTTTCAAGAGTTTGAAAACTGCAGCCATTGGGAAAGGTGGATAGCCTAATTGAGGTGTACAAAATGATGAGGGGCCTTGGCAAGGACAATCATGTAAAATTTGTATCCCTGATGGAGGGGTCAATTACCAAAGAGTATGGATTTAAGGTGATTGGTAAAAAGATTAGAGGGGACACGAGGAAAGGATTTTTCATCCAAGGGTGCTGGGAGTCTTGAATTCGCTGCCTAAGTTGGTGGTTGAGGCTGAAATGCTCAACTCATTTAAAAGGTACCTGGATCTGTATCTGAATTGCACTGGAAAGGAGATTAAAATGATCAGCTAATTTATTCTTTATGGGCTGACACAGACGTGATGGACTACTTCTGCACAGTAACCATTCAATGGTTCTATAACTAGTCAAAGTAACATATCAAAAGGGAAGAATGATCAATGGTTGAGATGTCATGAAGTTCATATCGTAGGGACTCTCCAAAGCAGTTCATGTACAATTAACTATTTCTGGAGAGTATTCTGAAGACCCTCACACAAACATCAAATGAGGCAAATGTTTTGAATCAACAAATTCAGGGTGCAAACATCCATTCTGTTTCACAAGTGGAATTGTTGTAGTGTACAACTAACTCAAAAATAGATGTACTCCTAATTCTAGTCTGAGCAAAAATTAGCACACTTTAAATTCTATCCTTGCAGTTTCCAAGCAATACTCCCTATTACTGGTGTGAAGCTAGCAGTTCAGCAGCTTTGCTACTGAAGCATGTTCATGGTGCATGATGCTAAACATTCAGAGTTATTTATTGAATGGTGAATTCTGAATTCAGAACTGTAGAGAGGTTATGCTGAGAATTATGGGAGTGTTACCATTGTCCACAATGGGTTTCAAATGTTTGCCTTCTAAAATTTTAAAGGAAATATATTTAGATTTTTCTATTGGTATTTTTCCTGTATCCTTTGCAGAATATTCCAGAGCAGTCCATCATCCTATTTCACGCCTGCGCCCACAATCCCACAGGAGTAGACCCAAGGTCTGAGCAGTGGAAGGAGCTGGCAGCTGTAGTCAAGGTGAGGGATAGTTCTGCGTTTTTAAATGTTGAATCTTGTAGCCAAAAACAACTTTTCCGCTTCTTTTGAACTGAGATATTGAAAAAGTGTACAAACTTAATTGCAAGTTCTTCTTTGTAACAGTATATTCTATTTAATAATAAGAAATAAAATACTGTACATGTCATAGCATTTAAATCAGTTGTATCCGTTTAAATAAAATGAATCAAACCAGTCAGTATGTGCAGCTGAGATTTTTGCCTTTGCTGTTCAGAAAAGGAATCTCTTCCCATTCTTCGACATGGCTTATCAGGGTTTTGCAAGTGGAGATGCTGACAGAGATGCTTGGGCTGTGCGCTACTTCCTTGATCAAGGCATTAATTTGGTTCTGTCTCAATCCTATGCTAAGAACATGGGGCTCTATGGTGAGTAAATATCCCTAGAAGCTCTCCAGTTTTTGCAGTTTTAATTTGGGTTTGAACAGCATCCCCTCGCTCCTGACCCCGATCTCAAATCCCTGTAACCCCATGGATTTGGCACGGTTAGAAGTGACCATTTTCCTATTTTAGTCTCTCCACGTTGCCCAACTTGCCTATTGGAGCGATCAGTTGATAACCCACATTCCTAGGCCCTTTGTGAGTTCCACTTCACTATCTAAACACTGGGAGTTGATGTGGAGTCCCTTTCCTTTGTGTCTGCACCTAGTATTTGTTTTATTCCTCACAGGAGTGACATAACTGAGATCAGGACTGTTCTTTCTGATCTACTCAGTGTTTTTTCCCGTTGCATTATTGTGCTAAAATAGATGAGAAGGCCTTGGGTTGGTCTTTGGTCTATACAGTTTATTTTTTGATCTCAATTAGATAACAATCAGGCACTTGCCAATGATGCCTGTTCCCTGATTCAAGGGATGTAAATCTGATGTAAAGGGATCTGAGGATCATGCTGGAAACTGTTGATAGCTTTCATGGCCACTGGAGAAGTCCTGGAAGTTTAACATTCCCATTATTAAAGCACATGTGGGCGTAGACAACAAATAATCTGTGACTAGGGAAGTAAAATTGAATTATGGAGAAGTTTGAGATTGGAGAAAGATCCTTTGCTTTAAAGAGTAAGTAGCAAAAAAGCTGTGCCCCTAGGGAAATTGATTGTAATTGTGAAGCTGGGAGGGAAAATTTAAGCTATCAGCTGATGTATCTGCTCCTGATCATAGTCTGCTCCCATCAAGAACGTGCACTGGGTGGGCATTAGCTAAAGACAGGCTTGTCTGTAACTCCCTTCCGTTATTGGATATTGTGCAGGATTTCTTGACCAAGCTCCTGCTCAAAGAATAGTAAATTGGAGTCCAGTCTGTGCCAGATAGAAAATGGTCCTTTTAGACACAATGGCTTAAAGCAGAAAATGGTAATAAAACTCTCAACTGCTCTTGAATTTAATGCTAAATGGTTGAACAGATTTTGTGGTGGTTAGCTGTACTGTTTCCTCTTGAGAGTTACTGAGAGAGGCTAGGCAAGAAACTTTGGTTAAAATCTTTGTATCCTTTATAACCATGGGTGAGATAACTGACATCGTTCTCTGTTTAAGAAGGGAAGAAGAGACAAATCTGGAAAATTACAGGCGGGTGAGCCTTACATCAGTGGTGGGGAAATTATTGGAGAAGGTTCTTAGGAAGAGGATGTATTCACATCTGGAAAAGGCTTATTAGTGATAGGCAGCATGGTTTTGTGAAGAGAAGGTTGTGTTTCTCAGAGTTGATTGAGTTTTTTGAGAAGTGACTGGAAAAATTGACCAGAGCAGAGGATGTCGTATACATGGATTTTAGTAGAGCCTTTGAGAGTAGTGGATAATGAGGATTGTCAGAGGATACAGCAGGATATAAATAGGCTAGAGTCCAGGGCTGAAAAATGACAGATGGAATTTAACCCAGACAAATGTGAGGTGATGCCATTTGGAAGGTCTGCTTCAGGACAGCATATATTAAATGATAGAGCCCTTAGAAATATTAGCATACAGGGGAATCTAGGCATGTAGATCCACAGTTCCCAGCTGTCAATTACTCGGGGCATAGGTTGAAAGTGAGAGGGGGAAAGTTTAAAAGAGATGTAAGGGGCAAGTTTTTCACGCAGATGGTAGTGAATGCCTGGAACACACTACCAGAGGAAATGGTAGAAGCAGATTCTATAACAACGTTCAAGAGGCATCTTGATAGATATATGAATATGCAGGGAATAGAGGGATATGGATCACACGGAGCAAGAAAATATTAAATTAGAGAGACATCTGTGTCGGCACAGACTTTGTGAGCCAAAGGACCTGCTCCTGTGTTGTAAGGTTCTTTATTCTCTAATGTTCTGCAGCAAAGGATTAATGACATTCATGACCTTTCAGGCGAGCGTGTTGGTGGATTCACAGTAATCTGCAGTGATGTTGATGAGGCAAAACGGGTGGAATCGCAGCTGAAGATTCTGATCCGTCCCATGTATTCTAACCCACCTGTAAATGGAGCTCGCATCGCCTCCACCATCATGAACACAGCAGATCTCCGAAAAGAATGGTTAGTGGGTTTCGTGACTGAGAACGTCCAAGGTTTGCCTGCAGCAGCTTTTTTTTATTAAAACAAAGCCTAGCTCACCTGACCTTGTATTTTAAAAAATACTGAGGTGAAGCTATGGCTACGTGATTAAAGCCAAAAGCCCTGAATAATATGACAGCCTGGCTCAGTGGGGAAAATTCTGGTCACTGCATCCAAAGGTGATGAGTTCAAGCCCCTACCTAAAAGATTTGAACATATAAATATAAAATTCTGCCTAAGGTCAATGGACAATTCCAGGACGGATGAGGTAGTAAAAGTCCATCCATAATCTGGGTTGACGCTGCTGTGTAGTATTGAAGAAGTGCTGCACAATTATAGGTATCTTCTTTTGAGCACCTAAGTTTAAATTACCAAGCGTTGAGGTACGGATCAGAAGCCCCAAAATATGTTATGAAGCCCAACTAGACCCCAACAATTTTTCTATTTTGGCATTAGTCTGAGGATAAGGTGTTTCACATTTCACTCCAGGTATGATTTTATTGACACACTAGGACAAACTTTATTTTTAACAATATAGTTGAATTGACTCAACTTTTACTAATTGAAATACTTAAACATGACAGGATACGATTCTTAACTGCTAACTTATCTCTATTAGTTCCAATTCAAGCATCATTCCTCTTAGACTTAAAACTCCTTTTCAAAATCCATTAATAACATGTTGTTGTGCTGGGGCTGCCAGTCATCAAGCCTCTAAAACACCTCTGCAAAGAGAGAGAGAGATCTGTTTCTCCTAGCGTGTCCCAAACAGCAGCTTCTAGAGAGAGAGAGACAAAGTGAGTGAGAACTTGGCAGTAATAGCCTGCTTTTCCCTGCAAACTTAGCTCTTCCACTTAAGCACTTGACTATCAATATCAATCAACTTAATCAAACTCATACTCTGAATTCCCAGGGAGGAAGCCAAATAAACAAAAATGCATTAACTCAGATTAAAACAAACATGTTCCTCACTAAAATTGATCATTAGCCTGCATTCCTAACATGTGAGCTGCCTGTATTGCAGACAAATTGGCACCATGAAAAACAGCTGAGTTTTAAACATCTCTCTCAAATTTAACATGATATAAATACATTCCTGAAAGGCACACTATCATCGCACAGAGGAGATTAAACAAAATAGGAGTGTGCTACAATTTAAAAGATTGAGTGATTTGCTCAAAGGTTTTGCAATCTTAAAAGCAATTGATAGCATAAATGGAGGGCAATGATTTCAACTATTGTTTATTATATTATCAATCTAATGTTTACTATATTAAAAAATATTTTGGTCTGTTTATATCTGGTATTTTTCCTTGTAAATCTATTGTCATTTTCACTTATTGGATCATTTTGTATTAAAAAAAATTTTGACTTAAACCTTATTTCCTGCTTAGGAACTGAGATGTTGGTCCCTTTTAATACTATCCGTGTATATTTGTGCCTTGTAGACTTTGTTGGTATCTATCTGTCCTTACCATCTTAGACATGTTATCAGATACAGTCTGTTACTGCAATGAAGATGGATGGTGCAAAATGTAAAGGAACAGTTAGTGCAGGTTACTTGGTAGTGCAGAAAATGTTCAGAGTCCACTAAGCATGGAGATGAATAGTGCTGACATGGTCTACAATATCCTCCTGCAAGTATTTCTGTTGAGTATAATTTGTTGTCTGGTCAGAAGTACATTAATTTGAAAAGCCATCATCATAGCCTGTCAGGAGCTTGACAGAAGTACTGTGTACCACCAGGCTTGTGTTGCATTGTGCAATGTGCTGGATTCATTGATCAGATAGAACAAGAGCATGGCTAAAGAACTTGACTCAGGACGCTGCACTTTGAACCTGGCAATCCGCACAATTATTTGTAAATCTGATTAGGCATCTGTAGTTGATCCATGTTCAACGCTGAGCAATTTTGGTACTATTCATTGACAGTAAACCGAGAGGAGCAGATTAACCACATTAGCGTAGTGATATTACACTGGATGTTGTCAATTCTAATTTGTTCACAGTCTGTTAAAATGGTGATTTTATTTAGATGACCAGGCATTGGCAATGTCTGCCTTTCTTATTGTAAACTTTAGGTTGGTTTTGTATATTTCCCTTGTGTTCAGGTTGTTGGTCTCCTGACAGTGTTCTCCAACCTTATAACCAAGCATTGACTTCTTCTCCCCAATTCCTAGATGTACAATAACACAGCTTGTGTTGGGCAGATTAGTATATGTTTTTACTCTGATCAGGCCCTAACTGTAATTTGACAGTATTTGTTCTTCACTTGTAGGTTAAGTCCTGGTCTACCTTAAGAGTGACTCTTCCCAACTGGCCTCCTTTTTATGACCTCTAAATGGGCAAAATGTTGAACACTCAGCCTTCAACTGTCACTGTTCTCTGTCCAAGAATTGGCGACTAACATTGTCATTTAAACTTATTGCAACTGCCCCCATCCATTTCCCCAGAGATGGGCACCCACCTCTAAACTAAAAAGATTAAGACTAAAAAGACTAAAAAGATTAATTCATTCTTTTTGTACAAATATTTCTTGGTGATATCATGAGTCTTTAGAACTCTAGAATCCTGGCGTTGCAGAGCCATGAGCCCAGCAGGGAGCAGGCAGCTCATTGAAAGGAAAATAAATAGATCAGTGCTTGGCGATTGAGTTTCTCCTTAGAATGGAGAAGATGAAAGGAAGATTTAAGAGGTGTTTGAAATAATGGAGAAGTTGTTTCCATGGCATGAGTGCAGTAACAAGAGGACTAAAGATAATTGACAAACAAACCAGAGGGGAAATCAGGACTGTTTTTAACATGGTGAGTTATCAAGAGCAGAGTCTTTAAAATTTTTACAGCAGAGGTAGAAAAATTCTTCATAAGGGGGGGAGGTGAAGGGTTAGTGGGGTGGTCAGAAACGTGGACTTGAAGTTACAATCAGATCAGTCATGATCTTATCGAATGGTGACACAGGCTCGAAGGGCGAGTGGCCTATTCCTTGTAATTCGTATGTTTGAAAGATTTGGAATACGCTGCCTGAAAAGGCAGAAGATGTGGATTCAATAGTAACTTTCAAAAGGAAATAGGGTAAATATTTGAAGGGGAGAACATTGCAGACTGGAAAAATCGGGGAGAGGGACAAATAGGATAAATGTGACAAAGAGCCAGCACAGGGACGATGGGTGAATGGACTCCTGTGCCGCATAATTTCCTTTTGTTGTGCTGTCAACAACATAACAAGGTCTGGTGTCTGTTCACTGTCCCTAACTTGTATAGAACATAGAACATTACAGTGCAGTACAGGCCCTTTCGACCTCAATGTTATGCCAACCTGTGAAACCAATCTAAAGCCTATCTAACCTAAAATATTCCAATATCATCCATATGTTTATCAGCTTGACCAACTGAAGGATTATAAACACAGTAAATCCAGTGAAAACCTTTCAGAAGTCTGTGCGTCAGGTTGGGAGACTTTCTGTGGTCACCCATATTAGCAGTTGATGCTCATTTAGTAAGGACAAAGTTTGCTGTTCCAACATGTTTGCATACCCCTCTCAATTACACAAATTCAGTTCCCCCTATTACCACACTAGGCCAGTTCTGTGATGTAGCACCAGTCCTTGAGAACACATGGGAAATTAATTGCTATTCCTCTCTTTCTTGCTACTGCTGTTTTTAAACATGCATGCTGACATTTTGAAATTGTACAAATATAAGCTAATAATAGCAGTGGTAAAGAATGGAGTAAATGTAGATGGTTCTGTCTTGTGGGCAGATTGATGCAATAATTTACTTCATTCTGAAAGTCTAAAATTGGTTGAATCAAAATCACTTACTGTTGGTCATAAACTGAGTCCCACAGCCTACAACTGGCCCTAATTTTGCGCTGATTGTCTTAGTTTCAAATTTCAATGTGTTGAGACTAGATTGTGAGTGTCTCACATTAAACCAATACTTTACCTAAGTTTGGGAGTGTTTGATTCTTGTATAGGATGCCTGAACTGGAAAGTGTTTATTCTCCAACACTGGCATCTCTCACCTTGAGCAGATTTCAACCAAAAATTTAATGTCATCTCTTCTATATCAGAAGTAAGTCTGTTGTAAGAATTATCCTTTCTTATCTTTCCCCTGGCCAGGTTAGAGGAGGTGAAGGGAATGGCAAACCGCATCATTAGTATGAGAGAGCAGCTGGTATCAAATCTGAAGAAAGAAGGTTCAATTCATAACTGGCAACACATCACCGACCAGATTGGAATGTTTTGTTTCACAGGCCTGAAACCAGAACAGGTAATTCAAAAACAGCTATTCAATCAGAGGAGTAATCTTTAACAAATTTGATCACACATTTCTCAGGGCGTGAGTGTGGAGGGAAAGTGTGCAAACAGTGGATTTGGCATGGGGCCATTCTACCAACCACTGAGGTGGGGGGGAGAGAGGCCTATGGAGTGGCAGTTCATGTTGAATTTAGATAGAATGGCGACCTTCTCTTGCCAAGCTGAATGCTGACATTTCTGTGACTGAGGTCAGAAGTAGAGGCATGGACCCAAGGCTGGAACAAAGTCCAAAGCATGTTTGTACTGTTATTCAGTGATGTATTATCCCCATTGATTGCCTTAACTTCAGAAGTACATTGAGAAGAGCAGGAGATGGGGAGATCAGGTGTAAAAAAAACAAAGAAAAGTGCAGCAATGGAACAGGCCTTCAGCCTTCCAAGCCCATGCCAATCATGATGCCTTAACTAAAGTGAAGAAAAACAGCTACCCTTGGTTTGTATTCCTCTATTCCCATGTTATTCATTTACCCATTCGGATGCCTCTTTTGAGTTGCAAATGTGCTGGCTTTCCACCAACACCTCTGACAGAACATTCCAGGCACCCACCATTCAGCATGAAAAATTTTATCCTCACATCTCCCTTAAACTTTTCCTCCTCTCACCTTGAACCTGTGCCCTTTTGTAATTGACACTGTCTTCCTTGGAAAAAGCCTCTTACTATCCACCCTGTCTATGCCTCTCATGATTTTGTAGACCTCTGAGGATTCCCCTCAGCCTCCGTCTTTCCAGTGAAAACGATCCTAGTTTATTTAACCTTTCCTCGTAGGCAATGCCCTCGAGATCAGGCAACGTCCTGGTGAACCTTCTTTACATTCTGTCCAAAGCTTCAACATCCTTCTGGTAATGTGGTGATCAGAATTACACACAATACTCCAAATGCAGCCTAACCAAGGTCCAAATAGCTGCAGTTGTGCAGTCATTGAGTGCAAGCAACATGAATTGCACTGAGTTATTACTTTACAGTTAAATAGTGTGTGCTGGGCCACTCCAGTGATCTAGAGTCAGGTGTATACCATAACATCACTCCTTAAACTTTTTGTATATGTCCCTCACTTCCTGCAGTCACAATTTGGAGTCAGTATTTAATATTGTAAATGTAATATGCAAATAGTTCTAATAGAAATTCATAAGACATAGTGATAAAATATGTGAGCATTATACTGTCAAATGGTTCAATGTGTTTTTGTAAAAAAAATTCAATTTTCTGAGATTTCAAATGCTCAAAATAAGATTTTAAGTAAAACTTTAAAATTCTGATATTTTTAGTAATTTTATTATTTCCGTACTGAATTGTTTCTTGTGTCTTAATTTTATTACTTCAAGACTCAGATTTTAACTGGACATTTGTATCACAGTATCTGGATAAAACTAACAAACACATTGTGAGCCTGAACATGGTCTGACTGCAGTCAATTTTCAGAAATGTATCATGTGCTTTACATGTGCACTTTCTTTGGAAGATCTTTAAACAAGGCATTGGATTTTCAAAGCTTTCATTCAAAAATAAAAACTTTGATATAAATTGATCAACAATTGCTATGAGTACTGTACAACAGTGCTTGAGATAGAGTTTTACAGCATGGAAACAGGCTGTTTGGCCCAACTTGTCCATGCCCTTTTATTTAAACCCTTAAGCTAGTCCCAGCTGCTTGCATTTGGCCCATATCCCTCTATACACATCTTACCCATGTGACACTCAAGCTTTTTAAAAGACAAAATTATTCCGTCTGTACTACTATCTCTGGCAGCTTGGTCCAACGCTTGCCACCCTCTGTAAGAAAAGATTGCCCCTCTGCACTTTTGTATTTCTTCCCTCACCTTAATCTTTTTAATCACACCAAAGATCTTTGTTGATGGTTTTAAAAAAATACAAGTTTGATCCCCAAGATTGGGATTTCTTTTTTGGTCACTCAGCTGTGTAGCAGTGCTGATGATGAGGATGAAATGTGGGATCCGGGTGGGAATGGTTTGAGTGCCCGATGAAAGCTTCAAATTGACCAGGAATAGAGACAAATGGATGGAAACGCAGTGTTAGGAAAGGTGGCTTAAGGCAGTCTGATTCTCACTCTTTACTCTCACTGCCCCCCACCCCCATCCCACCACTAATGGAGCTTGCTACTCCCTTAGTGCATCCCCTCCAAGCAAACACTCTGCTCCAAAATCCTTTCCAGTGCTCACACATCCTTAGACCATATTCTCATTTCTCTGACCCCAGTTCCCTTACTAATTCCTCCCAGATCCCGCAAGCATTTAACAAATATTTTTAAAATTTATCCTAATCTCAATTCTTGATGCTTCAGAGTTGATTTGTTCAGGTATTAAAGGTGTTTGCAGAGAATAAAAGGCTTGGGTTACGATTTTTGCAGTGTGCTCCCTATTTAGTTACAAAAAGGCATGGGAGATTTGAGTTACTCGCATCATGGGGATACCCAAATCCTGGTACTATATCTCGTATTTAACTCATTGCCTTGGAGCTGTATTCATTCAGAAAGTTGCATACAATTCTATGTTTATTTTCTATTACTCAAAAGACATAGCTTAATGGAATTCATTTGTATTTCATTTCTTACTGCAGGTAGAGCGTCTGACGAAGGAATTCTCTGTCTACATGACCAAGGATGGTCGAATTTCGGTCGCTGGAGTAACCTCTGCCAACGTGGCGTATCTTGCACATGCCATCCACAAAGTCTCCAAATAAAGTATCCATGAAAAGGGGGAAGACCCAAGGGAGGAGAAACACAGCTTCCAACCACAGCCAGAAACAGGAATATTTATACAGAATGTAACAATGAGATACTATCGTTTATTGTTGTGGTGGACATTAATTGTAAAAACATCCAGTCTGAGTATAGGGAGTAAACCTTCCATCTTCTTGGAAGTTTAAGTTATCAGAATACACAGGGTCAGCTCTGAGGTATCAACTCTCTCATTTTCCTCTGCCATTGAGAAAATTGAGATTTTTCATACTGTCTAAAGTCTGTTTTGAAAATTGTAAATTTGGCTGACCGAAGTATCTGCTTCTTACTCTTCCTTGAAGGTTTAGGTTTGTACACATGGAATAGTTCATGTTTCCCTCTGCTACTTTTCTACACAAAGCCCCTGCCCTCTGGGAACTTCCAACATATTCCCCCTTTCTATCCTCCTCATATTTTCTTTCTCACAGCCCTCAGAGTGAGTCAATTGATCATCCATCTATTTTCAGTCGACCTGCACTAATTCTGTTGTTGCACCTGCATTTCAAATGTAACAACTTACATGCTGTCAGCAGTCAGTATTGTCATCTTGTACTTTGCCTCACTCCATGTCTTTATTAGTGAAAAATTCAGATGTTCTAAGTAGTGAATCCAGTAGTAAGTAGATGCAATAGTCGCATGCTTTGAGCTTAGTACACTCTTGAAGCTAGTTGCTTAGCCTCATTTGTTAAATTGATATCGGTTATGATTGTCAAAAAGAAGTGTTTTGTTATTCTAAGATTGGCCTGAAATCTTGTAATCATGCTGTGTGAGGGTTGTAGTCTGGGACTGCAGCAGACTTGCAATGCTAGAACAGGTTACTTTCATTGTCCATTGATTTTATTTAGTGGGATGGGGGGGGTTACAATTGGCTGAAGTGTTGTGTTCACCATTGTACTTTTTTTAATGTTTGACCCCATATTTACCAAGAGGCAACTTAGTCACAGGTGGCATTTGAAAGTTGAAGACCTGTTCCAGCCAGATGTTACAACGCTGTGGTAATAAGCTTAGTTTTGTTGCAGGTTGATGAATTGTGTTTATAAAGTATAACCTGGGTCTTACAAAATTGTACTCAATGAATCAATAAAATAATTAACCTAACAATAACAATTTTATTTCCTTGTGTTTCTTGAATTCTGTACAGTCTGTTTTGTTGTGTTTGTATCTTGCTGCTGATGTTTTAAATCTTGTGTAAGGAAGGCGGTAGTGGCAACAGCATTACATGTGTTGTCTTTAAATGCATTTACAAAATGGAACAACATAAAAGAAATAGGAACAGGAAAAATCCATACAAGTGAGCTCCATCATTGAATATGATTATGGTTGACCTTGGGCTCTCCTTGCTCATTCCACATATCTCTCAATTCCTTTGGATACCAAAAATGTGTGAATCCCAGCCTTAGCAAGAGAAAGTTATGCTGAGGGCAGACTCTGTTCACCCTAAACTATACAAGGAAAAGTGACACCTTTTTGGTCAGAGATTTTCCATTTCCAGGTCACTGAGTTTTGGATTGAGCAGCCAGTTGAGGTACAGTAAATCCTCTCTGAAAGTTGTTTCTTACATTTGTGGCTAAATGAAATGACTTTTAGTGAATCATTGATTCTTATGGGAACCCCTGTTAAAGTGAACATTTCCTGGTTGTACAGGTTGATATCCTATACCATACATGTGTAGCACTCTAGATTTCCAGCTCAAATAACTTGCAAGATAAAATAGTTAATCAAATATAACCAAAATACTGTATAAATTCAAAGTGGGTAACACTCAACAGTTTTTTTGGGCAGTCATTCAGGTTTGGGGATCACTTCTTTCCACTCTGGCTTTATAGTTTATGAAGTGGCTGAAAAGTCAAATGTGCAGTCTCTGGACTCTGCCACATAGAACCATAGAAAATTACAGTTCAGAAACAGGCCTATTGGCCCATCTTGTTTGTGCCAAACCATTTTTTGCCTAGTCCCACTGACCTGCACTTGGACCATATCCTGCCATGAAACCGTCCAAGTTTTTCTGAAATATTAAGTGACCCCACATTTACCACTTTATCTGGCAGCTCATTCCACATTTCCACCACTCTTTGTGTGAAGAAGCACCCCCCCTCTTTTTTTTCCTTTCACCCTTAACCCATGCCTTCTGGGTTTTTTTTCTCTTCTAGCTTCAGTGGAAAAAGCCTGCTTGCATTCACTCTATTTATACCCATCAAAATCTTATACAGCTCTATCAAATCTCTCATTCTTCTACGCTTCAGGGAATAAAGTCCTAACCTATTCAATCTCTCTGTAACTCAGCTTCTCAAGTCCTGGCAACATCCTTGTGAACCTTCTCTGCGCTCTTTCAACCTTATTTACATTCTTCCTGTAACTAGGTGACCAAAACTGTACACTACTCTAAATTCAGCCTCACCAATGCCTTATTCAACCTTACCATAATACTCCAACTTTTATACTCGATACTCTGATTTATAAAAGCCAGTGCACCAAAGGCACTCTTTATGACCCTAGCCACCTGTGATGTCACTTTTAGGGAATTCTGTACCTGTATTCCCAGATCCCTCTATTCAACTGCACTCTTCAGAGTCCTACCATTTAGCCTGTATGTTCTACTTTGGTTTGTCCTTACAAAGTGCAATACCTCACATTTGTCTGCATTAAATTCCATTTACCATTTTTCAGCCCATTTTTCTAGTTGGCCCAAATCTTTGAAAACCTTCCTCATTGTTCATTATACCTCCAATCTTTGTATCATCTGCAAATTTGCTGATCCAATTACCACATTATCATCCAGATCATTGACACAGATAACAACAATGGACCCAACACCAATCCTTGCGGTACACTACTAGTCACAGGCCTCCAACTCAGAGATGCCAGCCTCCACAACCACTCTGGCTTCTTCCATTGAGCCAGTGTCTAATCTAATTTACTACCTCCCCATGTATACCTAAGTCACTGAACCTTCCTAATTAACCTCCCATGAGGGACCTTGTCAAAGGCCTTCCTGAAATCCAGGTAAACAACATCCACTGTCTTCCCTTCATCCACTTTCCTGGTAACACAGGCAGGTGTGGTTTGGAAGTTCAGTTATGTAATCTTGGAGATTTTTACATTCCAACCTTTCTGCATAACTGTCTCTGTCTCTGTTCAAAACTTCTCCCATTTGACTGGTCGCCATGGAGATGTTTAACCTCTTCAAGAATGCTTTGAGCACATCCCAAAAGCTTTTCAGTGAAAGTGGCTTTGAGTGCTTCAATATTGAGGATGTTGAACTGGGTGAAGACCTTGCAGATGCACTGGCTTTCTTCCATTGAATTTGGATGATTTTTAATAAAGCTGCTGGTGATGCTGTCTCATCTGCTGCAGACTCTAACAAGGGCCAGATTTGGGGACTCAAATTAATGAGTCAGCTTCCTGAAGGGTAATTAATGTTGCCCTTGTATTTTTTAATCTAAACAAGGAAAGCAATTTTGCCTATGTATGGAAGCAAATGCCTATCTTCCCCACTCAGACTTTAAAATGGCTTCTGTGCCTTTAAAATCAGCATGCAGAGTCAGAAAATTGATCTTTTCTTTACAGAACTGAGCAGCCCAGCCTTCAACTTTTAGTTTGCAAATAAAAATTGATTTAGATTATCCTTTCTTCAGAACTTGGTGGCATTAAAAAAAAAATCAAACTTCCTGCAGCGTGGTCAAATTCCTTGCTTTCTTCACCATAGTGCCAATCAGGTCACTGGATCTGACATTCGACTAACATTAAACAATGCATTAACGGCAGAGATGACACAACACAATGACAACATAAAAACAAAACTACTGTTATAAAGTGGAGGAACAGGTTCCAAAGAATAAACAACTTGCAAATAAAATAATGTTAGCATGGGATGGATTTGAAATGCAAGGTCTTATTGTAGCTGGAAATTGGATTCTAAAGTAATTTAAACTCTCATATTTGGACTGTTAATTGTCAAGGTTATACAACCAAAGGGGAGAGCCCATCTGATGGTCATGTGCACACTTTAATAGCAATGGTCAACAAACTAGAGAGACCAAATTATACTGAAATTAAATTGCCTAGAATGCCATGGTGTGATTTTGAAGTCACACCTCCAGAGAATAGCCCAGGCTTCTGGATATAATTATCATGCTACTGACCTGAATAAGCAGCTGAACACAAAGTGGTTGATTGTACAAAAGTTGAGGACTGCTGAAAAAAGAAACGTCAAAGGTTTTCATTTCAGGAACACCAAGCAAAGGGCAAAACAACAATTTATACTGTGAGAACAGAATAATGGCAAGTAGGCCGTTATTGTTAGAGGTGTAGCCATACTGAATGCATCAACTAATGGTGATTGACAGCAAACTGCTGAGTATTGTTTGAAATTTAAAGCAGGCAGCTTGACTATATTGGTAAAAGCATTGTCCTGGGGAATGAATCAGTGAATGGTTGTAACTTATTTTGTTTAGTTGAAACAGGCACATATGTACATGTTCTTTCTATCTGTAAAGAACAGGGGCCTATGCATTAATATAAGTAGCTTTTAGGTAGTATTAGAGAGCCATGGATAACTAGGGATATTGAGGACTTGGTCAGGAAGAAAAGAGAAGCGTATATTAGGTCTAAGCAATTGGGAACAGAGAGAGCAGTGGAGGAATACAGAGAGAGTAGGAGGGCGAAAAGGGGGCATGAAATGGTGTTGGCAGACAGGATGAAGGAAAATCCAAAGGCATTTTAGTCCTGTGTTAGAAACAAAAGGATGGTTAGAGGAAAAATCAATCCTCTGAGGGACAGAGGAGGGGAACTGTGCTTAGAGTCCAAGGGAATGGGGGAGATTCTGAATGAATACTTTGCGTGCGTATTGACAAAGGGGAGGGACTTATTGTCCGGTACTGTCTTGGAAGGAGTTGTAGACCTGTTGGAGGAAATATCTATTACAAGGAAGGAAGTGTTAGGATTTTTAGGTAATATTAAAGCCAATTAATCTCTGTGGCCTGATGGCATTTATCCTAGGCTGCTTAGGGAGATGAGAGATGAATTTGCTGGGCCTCTGATGCAAATCTTTATCTCTTCTTTGGACACAGGTGAGGTCCCAGAGAACTGGAGGATAGCGAACGTGGTACCGTTGTTTAAAAAGGGTAGTAGGGATAACCCTGGTAATTATAGGCCCATGAGTTTGACGTCAGTGGTAGGGAAGATGTTGGAAAGGATTCTTAGGGATAGCATATATATGCATTTAGAGTGAGGCAATTTGATTAGTGATAGGCAGCATGGCTTTGTAAAGGGGAGGTCGTACCTTACAAATCTGGTAGAATGTTTTGAGGACGTTTTTAATTTTTATAAATGATCTGGATGAGGGTATTGAAGGATGGATTAGTAAATTTGCGGATGACACTGAAGTTGGTGGAGTGGTAGATAGTGAAGAGGGGTGTTATAGTTTGCAGAGAGACTTGGACAAGTTGCAGAGCTGGGTTGAGAGGTGGTAAATGGAGTTTAATGTGGAAAAGTGTGAGGTAATGCACTTTGGCAGGAATAATAAATGTGTAGAGTATAGGGCTAATGGTAGGATTCTTAATAGTGTTGATGAACAGAGGGATCTTGTGTATTTGTGCATAGATCCCTGAAAGTAGGCAGTCAAGTCGAGAAGGTTGTTAAGAAGGCATATGGAGTCTTAGCTATTATTGGTAGGGGGATTGAATTTCGGAGCCGCAACGTCATGTTGCAACTGTACAAAACTCTAGTGCTGCCGCACTTGGAGTATTGTGTGCAGTTCTGGTCCCCGCATTATAAGAAAGATGTGGAGGCATTGGAGAGGGTACAGAGGAGGTTTACCAGGATGTTGCCTGGTATGAGGGCAGGTCTTATGAAGAGAGGCTGAGGGATTTGAGGTTGTTTTCGTTAGAAAGGAGGCGGCTAAGAGGGGACCTAATCGAAACATATAAGATGATTAGAGGTTTAGATAGGGTGGACAGTGATAGCTTTTTCCTAGGATGGAGAAAGCTAGCACGAGGGGACACAGCTTTAAATTAAGGGGTGATAGTTATAGGACGGATATCAGAGGTAGTTTCTTTACCCAGAGGGTGGTTAGGGAGTGGAATGCCCTGCCTGCGGCAGTTGTAGATGCGCCAAGTTTGGTGGCGTTTAAAAGGTTAGTTGATAAGTTTATGGAAGAGAAGGGAATGGTTTAGTTTGGAGGGTCATTGCTTTTTTCATAGTTGGTCGGCGCAACATCGAAGGCTGAAGGGCCTGTTCTGCGCTGTAATGTTCTATGTTCTATGTTCTATGACGTAACAAAAACGGTTGACGAATGATGAGCCATGGATGTCGTCCAAATGGATTTCTGTAAGGCATTTGACAAAGTCACTCATGGTAGGTTGGTGAAAAAGGTTAAGGCTCATGGGACACAAGGACAGGTGTCCAGATGGATTGAGAACTGGCTTGGTAATAGGAGACAGAGTAGTAGTGGAAGGGTCCTTTTCTAGCTGGAGATCGGTAACAAAGAACAAAGAACAAAACAGCACGGGAAACAGGCCCTTCGGCCCAACAAGCCTGCGCCGCCACCCTGATGTTCCCATCTCTACCCGCGATCCCTGTCCATGTTTATAGATCTATGGATTAAAAACCAAATTTGAGACAATTTATGGAGAATTTGTTTTACGAATTAGCCTAAGAGCACATCTTTGGGATGTGGGAGAAAACCAGATCTCCCGGAGAAAACCCACGCAAGCACGGGGAAAATGCGCAAACTCCCACAGACACAGGCCCAAAACCATGTATCTGCACAGCACAGCGATAGTCACTGAGCTGTCGTGTTGCCCATCAAATGGTCCAGGTCAAGCGTACACTAACGACGTGAAGCACTAGGATACTCTCGAAAAATATCCAAGAGCAGCCCTCTCACGACCCATCGCGTGTATGCCCCTCGTTAGACAACAAGGTGGACCAAAGCACCTGTGGGATAAAAACAAGTACATCAATATCATCATCTATTTACACACTTCCCAGGGACTCCCAAGGCTAATGATCCCTATTTTAAATCAGTTTTCTATATCCCTCCATTCCCGTTCTGTTCATGTGCCCATCTAAGTATTTCTTAAATATCTCCAGAGTACCTGTCTCCACCACTTTACTTGGCAGCACATTCCATACCCCCACCACCCTCTGTGTGAAAAAACTCCCTCTAGCATCCAAATTATACATTACCCCCCTCACCCTAAACCCGTGACCCCTCATGCTATTTGAGTCCATCCTAGGAAAAAGCTTAACCCTGTTTACTCTATCAATCCCCCTCAAAATCTTGTAACCTCTATCAGATCTCCTCTAAGTCTACGTCTTTCTAAGGAAAACAGTCCCAATTTGCCTAATCTCTCCTCATAACTCAGACCTTCCATACCAGGCAGCATCCTGGTAAACCTCCTCTGCATTCTCTCCAGAGTCTCCACATCCTTCCGGTAGTAAGGCGACCAGCACTGGACCAGAACTGAATATGAGAATAGACCTCATATTCCAAATGAGGTCTAACCAGCGTTTTATACAACTGCAATTATACAAGGCTGATTGGTGTAATAACTAGTGGTGTGCCACAGGGCTCAGTACTGGGACTTTTGCTATTTGTAATATACATAAATGACTTGGAAGAGGGAGTAAGTGGCGTGATCAGCAAGTTTGCAAATGATACGAAGATGACTGGACTTGCTGATAGTGAGGAGCAGTGTCAGCAATACAGCAGGATATAGATAGGCTGGTATATTGGGCAGAGAAATGGCAGATGGAATTTAATCCAGATAAATGCGAGGTGATGCATTTTGGAAGAAATAATGTAGGGGGGGTAGTTACACGATAAATGGTAGGCATATTAAGAGTATAGAAATGCAGAGAGACTTGGAGGTGCAAGTACATAAGTCCTTGAAGGTGGCAGTACAGATAGAGAAGGTGACAAAGAAGGCTTATGGTATGCTTGCCTTTATAGGGAGGGTATAGAGTATAAGAGCAGGTGTCTAATGTTGCAGTTGTGTAGAACATTGGTTCGCCCACATTTGGAGTACTACATACAGTTCTGGTTGCCTTACTACAAGAAGGATGTGAAGACCTTGGAGAGAGTGCAGAAGAGGTTTACCAGGATGCTGCCTGGTATGGTAGGATTGAGCTATGAGGAGAGATTGGGCAAACTGGGGCTGTTTCCTCAGAAAGGCAGAGAATGAGGGGAGATTTAATAGAGGTATATAAGATTATGAAAGGTATATATAGAGTGAACATGATAACGTTTTTCCTACATTTGATATAAAAATTACAAGGGGCCACGGGCTTAGGTGAGTGGGGAGGGCAAGGTATAATTTGGATGTTGGAGGGAGGTTTTTCACACAGAAGGTGGTGGGTGCCTGGAATGCACTGCCAAGGAGGGCGGTGGAGGCAGGCATGCTAGCGTTGTTTAAGGTTTACTTAGATTGGCACATGAACAGACTAGGGATGGAGGGATACAGGAGACTGTTCTAAATAAAGATCAAGAACCTTGGGACATCCCTGGGAATCAATTGATTCCTATGGATCTTCCAACATATTTCACGGCTCACTCGTTTTACTCCTGAGCTTTTGGAGATTCCTTAAATGTCTATCTAAGTTGTGCATGTTTATTGATGTCTTTTCTCTTACTTCACAGGTGATTCGGTGCACCTTGTTGACCAACAAGGGGCGTACATGCGATGGGTCACGCGAGGGCTGCTCTTGGATGTTGCTTCGAGAGTTGCCTAGTGCTTCACTTCGTTAGTGTACACTTTAAACTGGACCATCTGATGGGCAACATGACAGCTCAGTGACTATCACTGTTTGCTGTGCAGATACATGGATTTGGACCAGTGTCTGTGAGAATTTGCACATTCTCCCTGTGATTGTGTAGGTTTTCTCCGAGGCTCCGGTTTCCTCCCACACCCAAAAACATGCTCTTAGGCTGATTGGTGTAATAAATTGTCCCTAAATTAGTCTTCCCTCAATCTTCCCCAATAAGTGTTGACAAAGGTCATAGATAGAGAAGGGCACTCATAATGTTAAAATGGTGGCGTGGGCTTGTTGGGCTGAAGGGCCTGTTTCCCATGCTGTGTTGTTCTTTGTTCTCTTTGTTTTTGTTCTAGTATGCAAATGTACCACACAACATGCCCAACTGGCAATCTGAAATTGGTGATAGTGTAATCCTTAGCACAGGAGGATTACTAAGAAAACTTTGCTCAATTATAGAATCACCTCTGGTGTTGGAAACTATTTTGAGTTTTGCAAGCCTGAGCTGATTGGTTATGTTTGTACTTGCCCACTGCATATTACAGAAGCAACATGCTGTTTGATTCATTCTGCTTTTCTTTGGGCCATATAACACATGTACCTAGCATCGCACTGGCACTAAAATTCATGTACCACATTACCTATTTGTCTGATAGGCAGGATGTCTATTTGGCTTTATGGTAACATCCTCTTGGTTGCAAATACCATTTAGAATACATAGAACCTCAACATTGCAGACATAGAGGCCTTTTGGCCTATCAATTCTGCACCAACTCTCTGAAATAGCATCTTAGTCAGATCCATACCCTGATCTAAACCCTGTATCCCCTGCATATTTAGCAGGGCATATCCACGTAACATGTACATCTTTGAACTGTGGGAGGAAACCAGAGCACCCGGAAAAAATCCACAGAGATACAGGGAGAACAGATAAATTCCACACAGACAGAACCTGGGTCCCTGACACTGTGAGGCAGCATACTAACCAATCTGCCACCATGCTGACCATTTCTTTTGCTGTTGCATTGTAGCAATGTGAAATTCTTTGCTCAAATTTTTTGAGGTATTTTTCCCTTCCAGGGTAATCTGAAGTAGACTGGGTACTTGTGGAGTGTGCAGATAATTGTAAGTTGAAAATTTTCAATGTTCTTTTGTAGTAATACACATGCTGTTTTTCTGTAGCAACTATTTTAGTTTAGTCCCTACCTGCTTCAAAAACACGACCATCATCCCTGTACCAAAGAAAAGTCAGGCAGCATTCCTTAATGATGATCACCAGGTGGCGCTGACATGCATCATAAAGAAGTGCTTCGAAAAATTGGTCATGGCATGAATCAGTTACAGTCTCCCAGTCTGCCTGGATCCACTACAGTTCACCTATTGTCACAACAGGTCTATAGCAGACGTCTTCTCCCTGGTTCTACACTTAACCCTGGAACACCTGGATAACAAAGGCTGTTAAGTCAGATTCTATTTATTGACTACAGTTCAGTTTTCACTACTATTCCAACAAAACTCATCTCTACACTCAATGGCCTAAGGCTTGCAATATCTTCTGCAACTGGATCCTGAACTAAGGACAATAAGGATAAGCAACAACACTTCCTCCATGATCATTCTCAACACTGGTGCACCACAAGCTGTGTCTTCAGCCCCATATTATACTCCTTATTCACTTACGACTGTGGCAAAATTTTTCCTCCAAATTGATTTTCAAGTTTGCTGACGGTGCTACCATAATGGATCCGATCTCAAACAGCGATGAGCTGGAGTACAGGAAAGAGAATCTGGTGAATTGGCGTGATGACAATAATCTTTTCCTCACTGTCAGTAAAACAAAGGAGATAGTCATCGACTTCAGCAAGTGTAATGGAGGACATTCCCCTGTCTATATCAATGGGATGAAGTGAAAATGGTCAAGTTTCTAGATGTCCAGATCAACAACATGTCCTAATGCCTCCATGCCAAAGCTATCACTAAGAAAGCCCATCAAAGCCTCTACTTTCTCATGAGGTTAAGGAAATTCAGCATGTTCTTTATGGCTCTCACCAACTTTTAGAGAGACACCATAATATCTATTCTGGACATATCAGCTTGGTATGGCTCTTGCTCTGATCAAGATCACAAACTCCAAAAGGTTGTGAATGTTGCTCTCACTAGTCAGAGAGGCAACACACCATATTGGAGTCATATTTACAGCCACAGGAACACCTGTCTGATGCCCTTCACTATCAAATCCCCTATCACTATTACTCTTTCACTCTTTCTCCTTTCCTGTGCAGTTGTGCCACCCGTGGTATCACAGACTTGACTTTGGTTGCACTCCCTTGACATTACTCAAGTTAATTCCCTTTTGTAATTATGAAGTGGGTTTTTTCTGGATGCTCTGGTTTCCTCCCACAGTTCAAAGATGTGCAAGTTAATGAAATTTGGCATGTCAGCTATAATTCTCACCAAATTTTACAGATGCACAATAAAAAGCATTCTTTTTGGTTGTATCACAGCTCAGTATGGTTCCTGCTCTGCCCAAGGCTGCAAGAAATTAAAAAAGATCATGACTGTTGCCCAATCCATCACACAAACCAGCCTCTCATCCATTGACTCTGTCTTCACTTCCTGCTGTCTCAGAAAAGCAGCTGGCATAATTAAGGACCCCATGCACAATGGACATTGTCTCTTTCACCTTCCATTGGAGAAAAGATACAAAAGTTTGAGGTCATGTACCATCTAACTCAAGAACTGCTTCTTCCCTGCTGCCATCAAACTTTTGCATGGACTTACCTTGCATTAAGTTGATCTTTCTCTACACACTACCTATGACTGAAACACTATATTCTGTACTCTCTCATATCCTTCTCTGTGAATGGTATGCTTTGTATAGTTTGCAAGAAGCAATACTTTTCACTGTATGCTAATACGTGTGACAGTAATAAATCAAAAGTTAGATTGATTAGCCATGCTAAATTGTTCCTTAGTGTTGTAGGATTAGTAGGGTAAATTGGAGATAGGGTCTAGGTGGAATCGTCATTGGTGCAGGCTCAATGGGCCAAATGCCCTCCTTCTGCAGTGTAGAGATTCTATGATTCTAAGTCTTCCTTTATTGATTTCTATTTTTCCTATTTAGCGTTATCCACCTGGCTTCAGTAGAACTGGAGGCAGGCTGCTCGTTTCATTTCTCTGAGGGCTATCTCTGAATGGATGTTCTCTGGGATTTGAGCCAAAGACTGTTCCAAGTGCACCTGTGCAGGGGCAGACTCTGACACAGGCCAGGAGGCAGCATGTGAGGCTCTGTTTTGGGAAGGTGAGGCAAGAGTAGTTGTGTACCTTAAGAAGAGTCCCATTCCCATTTGTAATTCCTTTGCCTTTCTTCTCATGGCTCACCAACACTTCCCTGCCAGTCAATGTTGCTGTAGGTGGCAGTGTGATAACTGGATACAGAAGGTAACAATAGGAAAACAGGAGTGCAGATTTTCTCTTCTTGGCCCCAGCAATTCATCTGTATTTAGAATATAGATCCAACACTCAGATATTCAAGCCAAGGTCTGGTCCCCTGGTTTCACCATGTAAATGTGTCTGGATTGGTGTCTGATCTCTCTCCCAATCATTGTATAATACGAATAAGTCCTCCCCAATAATACAGTACAATAGACTCCTCCCACAAGATCACAAGAGATAGGAGTACAGGAGTTTTGTATGGCCCATTGAGTCCACTCTGCCATTCAATATAATTATTGCTGACCTCGGGTTTCAACTTCACTTTTGCACCTGCTTCCCATTTCCCTTGATTCCTTGATAGACTAACAGACAGTATATCCCAGTCTTAAATGTATTCACTGATGATATTTTTCCATGAGATATGGGTGTCAGTGACTCGATCAACATTTACTTGCCTATCTCTAATTAGGGGAGATGGTGGAATAGTGGTATTGTCACTGGATAGTAATCCAGGGACACAGAATAATGCATTTTGTGAAATTTGAATTCAATGAAGATCTGGAACTAAAAGTTGCATGATGATTGTCATTAACAACCCATAAGGTTCACTAGTGTCCTTTTGAGAGGGAAATCTACCATCCTTACTTGTCTGGCCTACATGTAGCTCCAGGTCAATATGGATTTTAAACTGACATTTGAAATTGCATAGTAAGTCACTCAGTGGCAAATAGGGATGGCCCAGCCAGCATGCCCACATCCCATAAATGAATACCTTTCTCTTTTTGAAATGACCTTGGGAATTGAACTGCATACTTCACACAAAAGCTTAGTGAAAATGAGGAACTTGCTTCTCAAATAAATTATCAACAGGGTCAATGGAAAAATTCCAAACTGAGATTTATAGATTGTTGCTTAGCAAGGTTAGAGGCTAGGCAGACAAAGTGGATGGATGGAGTTAAAATGCAGATTAACCATGTGGATTAGCTCCACTTTTCATTTGTGCTCATATCTGACAGTTTCTGCTCCCATCTTATGCTCCCTAATTTTTGCCTATTCACTCATAATTTCCCCTGCCCCAATTATAAACCTTGCCCTGTCGTGTGACCTTATCTCTCTCCATTGCAATAATGAAGGACACCGAATTGTGGTCACCACCTCCAAAGTCCTCTCCAACAAACAAATTTAACACTTGGCCCAGTTCATTACCTCGTACCAAGTCCAATGTGGCCCCACCTCTTGTCAGCTTATCCACATATTGTGTCAGGAAACTCTCTTGCACACACTGTACAAAAAGTGTCCCATCTGGACTATTTGACCTATAAAAGTTCCAATCAATATTTAGAAAGTTAAAGTCACCTGTGATAACTACCCTGTGATCTCCACGCCTATCCATAATCTGCTTTGCCATTTCTTCCTCCGCATCTCTATTACGATTTGGGGGCCTATAGAAAACTCCTAACAACATCCTTTCCTATTTCTAACTTTAGCCCATATTATTATCTTTGAAATATCTTTCAGCAGCTGTTAACTATCCTTGATTAACAATGCTGCTCCTCCACCTCTTTTACTGTCTTCCCTACTCTTACTGAAACATCTATACTCTGGAACTGCCAACCATATAGAGGTGAGAACTACAGTTCTTTGGACAAGCACGCAGAGCAACTAAGATACTGAGGAATTGGATCAATGGAATGTGTCCCAGCACAGGTAGCTGGGATGGAGGTCCATTACAAGAGCAAGAGGAAATTTCCCACTACTTACATTATTCTTCAACACTTCCATTCACTTAAACCTTGCAATTGTTTCCTCTTGTCCTTGAGAAGGTGTCAGCCTAGTTGCTGTACAACTCCTGCTCTGCATGATGGATAATGTGTTGTGTTTGTAATGACAGCTGATGTGGCAGGGCAGCTGATTCAAGATTTGCAAGTGGAGGAGGGACAGTTGATTGAAAACAGGACACTGGATCTACGTAAAGAACAAATGCTAGGGGAATTTCACAGTAACTTCATTGCAGTGTACAAACCTTACTTGTGACTACTAAATAAACTTTAACTTTTAACTTTAATTCAGCATGTGTAATGACTGATGGGGTTCTGGGCAGACGTGGTCAAATAGACTAAACAGGTTGTCTTGTCAATATAAAGAATAATATCACCACCCAGTGATAGAACCTCGCTATTGCAACTCCAGAATCTACTGAACAGCATTTCTCTAGGGTTTGGCAGGAAGGTTGAGGGACTGATCCACTCTTTGATAACTGCATTCTTTCACCCTATGTATAATTCCAAGTCTTGCACATTCATTCTTACAACAGTTTCTTTCCTGTTTCTGACAGTGCCATCTGAGCAATGTTCCAGTGCTCAGCAGCATGGAGAGACCATGGGAGTGATGTTGGGGATGCGTGGTGACACGGCTGCAGTGATCTGTCTGTTTGTGTATACAAGCACTTGTGGTACCTTCTTGAACTGCTTCAGTCCATGCAGTGTAGGGAGTTGCTTCCTTGGCCATTTCAGAGGTCATTTAAGAGTCAACCTGTGGTCTGGTGTTGTTTCAGTATAACGAGAAAGATGGGGCTGGCTACAACACCACCATCAACATTCATTTATGTCACATTTTTAACACATCTCCAAATTTTTCACAGAAGCATTATCAAACCAAGTTTGACAGTAATGGAAATAGACATCAGGATAGATGATCAAAGGCTGGGTCAAAGAGGATGGTTTTAAGGAGTGTTTTGTGGGGTAACATAGAACATAGAACATAGAACATTACAGCGCTGTACAGGCCCTTCGGCCCTCGATGTTGCGCCGGCCAATGGACCCTCTAACCTAAACTATTCCAATATCATCCATATGCCTATCCAAGGGTAAGGTAGTGGTATAGTGATAACATCACTGGACTAGTAATCCACCATGGTAGTGATGGAATTTAAATTAAATTAATAAATCTAGAATTAAAAGCTAGTGTCTGTAAAACGGACCATAAAACTATTGTCTATAGTTCTTAAAAATCCATATCTTACCTGTGGTTGTCTACCTGCAACACCAGACCCACAGGTTGATTTTTAAATGACCTCTAAAACAACCGTGGAAGCCATTCAGTTGTAACAAAATTACTCCCTACTTTGTGTGGACTGAAGCAGTTCAAAAAGGTGGCTCACCATCACTTTCTCAAGCGCGAAATGGAATGGGAAATAAATCTGACCCAGCCAGTGTTGCCCACATTCACTGGACAAATGGGAAGAAGAAGGATGGGTTTGTGGAGTGAATTTCAGATCTCGAGGCGCAGTCAGCTGAAGGCATGGCTGTCAATGGTGAAGTAAGAAATATCAGATATATACCAGAAGGCAGAAATGGAAGAGTGCAGAGACCTCAGAGAAACCTGGGGCATTTATAAAAACAGGAAGGGAAGAGGCCATGGAAGGATGAGAATCTTAACATTGCTGCTTTGTTTGACCATTAATCAATCACCAGGAATGATAGGTTAATGGGACTGGGTGTGAGTTAGGACAAGAGCAGCAGAGTCCTTTTATTGCTTCTTCAATGGTTTAAATGGAGTTTGTTTATTTTTACCCTAGGCGTCAGATACTTTCTGGGATTTTTTTTATGACCCTTTGGGAAGAATGATTGATAGGTCAGGTGACAGAAGTTCTTTCATTTTCAGTTTTGAGCTGTTGTTTTACTTTAGAAGGTATTCAGACATCGGACTGAAAAGCAATTGTTCTGTTTTTCTCTCTCCCTGGTATTATAAATTCTGCTATTGGTTGTTTGCTAGCTAGTAATTAGAATTCCTCTGTCTCTTTTCCTGGTATATTGGGAAGCTGATATGACTTCAACCTTGTATGTGTGTGTATATCAAGAGAACTGCAGTATCCAACCACGGAACCAAGTTCCAGCTTCACATGAGCATTTGTATTTTCTGTACTAAACTTACAGCAACAGTTTCATTTATGGAATTTGTTTGGTTGGAATAGTATTTAGCTGCTAAGGTTTATATAATATCATGGTATTTTTTCCCCGTTTGCAATTGTTAAAAATTATTGTTAATTTTCTGTCGATATATGTTAACTGTATCATTAAATAAACCTTGTTTGATAAAAGCTCACTAGTGAGTCAGTAGAATCATACCTGATGTGAAACACTTCATGTTTATGATCAAAGCAGATATCATAAACACTTTGGAGTTTTTGACCTGAATTATACAACATGAATCATACCTGGAGTTGAATCAACTATTATGGAACAGCATTTGGCATCTTTTCTTTCATTATTGAATTGATTTCTGTGCCGCTCCATCATTATACGCTGAAGTCATTTGGTGCGGTAAAAAAAATTCTTCCCTGATTCAGAATGTTGATAGCTTTTCAAATACTCTTTGAGATGTTCATCAAATTCACTGAGATATTTGACCGTTTGATTTGACAATGATGACTCATCTGGTCCTCTTAGAGGTAGCCCAAAGAAGTCAGCCTTCTGATTGCGACAATAACATGTCTCAATGCTTTCCTCCAGTAAGGACACTCCTTTTCAAACTGATAGTGCAGAATCAATTTCAGATAACTTACATCTTTGAATGAACACACACATGACTTTAAACTGAACTTTGGTAGTTTCATAATCAGCAAGATCTCTTCCAAAGTTTCTGCTGTAAGATATAATTGACGAATGCTTGTTTCCGTTTACTAGGTTTAGGCAAATCTAACAGTGGATTGCCTTAGGAGTTACTGAAAAAAAATCAACCAGTTTCTAATTTCTGTAATTCCATTTCTCTTCACCCTCAGAAAATGGAATTTTTGAAGATTTCTAAACTGCTTTCAGTCTCCAACATCAAACTCTTTTCTCACACTTTCCATATTACCAATGCCCCTGGTCTAGTATTCAGTCATACCCAATGGAACAGATTTGGCCATAAGACAATGTCTTAGAATCATAGAATCCCTACAATGCAGAAAGAGGCCTTTCAGCCCATCGAGTCTGCATGAAAACAATCCCAGCCCAGGCCATATCCCTGTAACCCCACATATTTACCCTGCTAATCTCCTGACAAATGGGAAATATAGCATAGCCAATCTACCTATGGCACATCTTTGGATTATGGGAGGAAACTACAACACCCAGAGGAAACCCATTCAGACACAGGAAGAAAATACAAATTTCACACACTCACCCGAAGTGGGAATTGAACCCAGGTCCCTGTGAGACAGCAGTGCTAACCACCGCGCCGCTCTTGCGTAGGTTTCTTCCTTCACTTCAACAGAATGGTTCCATTATCATTTCAGAATCCACATCTTTTTCAACCTTTTCAGGCTTGTGGTATCTCCAAAAATTGACTAATCTCAGTCATCAGGTAATTTATCCCCACTTTGGATGAAGATGAACGTGGAGTTGTGCACTCTTCAGTACTTCAAACCTCTTAAAGTAAAATAACAAATAATCTTTTTGCCTCATTTCATTCTCTTGCCTCACCTTTAATTTTCTGTGATTTCAAAGAACAAAGAACAAAACAGCACAGGAAACAGGCTCTTCGGCCTAACGAGCCCGCGCCGCCACCACTATGTTCCCACTTTTACCCATGATCCCTGTCTATGTTTATCGATCTGTGCATTGAAACCAAATTTTAGACAATTTAGGGAGAATTTGTTCTGCCAATCAGCCTAAGAGCACATCTTTGGGATGTGGGAGGAAACCGGAGTACCCGGAGAAAACCCATGCAAGCACGGGGAGAATGCGCAAACTCCCACAGACACTGGCCCAAATCCATGTATCTGCACAGCACAGCGATAGTCACTGAGCTGTCGTGTTGCCCATCAACTGGTCCAGGTCAAGCATACACTAACAATGTGAAGCAATAGGGTACTCTCGAAAAATCCAAGAGCAGCCCTCTCATGACCCATTGCATGTATGTCCCTTATTAGACAACAAGGTGGACCGAAGTACCTGTAGGATAAAACAAATACATCAATATCATCGACAGTTCACACACTTCCCAGGGAACTCCCAAGGCTCATGATCCCTATTTTAAATCAGTTTTCTATATCCCTCCATTCCCGTTCTGTTCATGTGCCCATCTAAGTATCTCTTAGATAACTCCAGAGTGCCTGCCTCCACCACTTTACTTGGCAGCGCGTTCCATACCCCTACCATCCTCTGTGTGAAAAAACTCCCTCTAGCATCCAAATTATACCTTACCCCCCTCACCCTAAGCCCGTGACCCCTCGTGCTATTTGAGTCCATCCTAGGAAAAAGCTTAACCCTGTTTATCTATCCCCCTCATAATCTTGTACACCTCTATTAGATCTCCTCTAAGTCTACGTCTTTCTAAGGAAAACAGTCCCAATTTGCCTAATCTCTCCTCGTAACTCAGACCTTCCATACCAGGCAGCATCCTGGTAAACCTCCTCTGCACTCTCTCCAGAGTCTCCACGTCCTTCCGGTAGTAAGGCGACCAGAACTGGACGCAGTATTCCAAATGAAGTCTAACCAACGTTTTATACAACTGCAACATTAAAGGCCAGCTCTTGTACTCTATACCCCTTCCTATAAAGGCTAACATACTATATGCTTTCTTCACAACCTTCTCCACCTGCTCTGCCACCTTCAGAGACTTGTGCACCTGTACCTCCAGGTCCCCCTGCATTTCTATATTCTTAATAGGTCTACCCTTTATCATATACCTCCCCCCCGATTGACAAATTGATAGTGTTGCTACATTTGCTAAATAAATTGATCTTGATTTTAGGCAGCTAACAAAGTGGCATTTGTACAGTTAATCCCACATTTTTAAATCATATTCAAGCTCTGCAAAGACCGGATTCATCTTTTAACTATGAAGCTATGATTCTGATCATGGATTTCAAACAACGTTCACTTCACTCTCCTCCTGCCCATTCTCCCCTCACAAACTCTCCCCATGAACCCTCAACCCCTTCACAAACTCTCCCTCCTTGTGGACCCCTAATCCCATCACAAAGTCTCCCTCCATGCAAGCCAAACCTCTCACATACTCTCCCGCTTACCACACCCTCACACTTTCCTCTCACCTCCCATCCCCTCACAATCTCCCTCAACCTTTCACATTCTCCTATTCTCACCTGCTCACTAGGGGTCTTCAAGGCAGCTTGCCCCATCCATATTATACGTTCATCATGGCCGCTGTGCCTCCCCTTTCCTCTGTTTAAAGCTTATTTAAAATTTTAAAACGTTTATTTATTAGTGTCACAAATAAGCTTACTGTTCAATTACATTTCAATGAAGCCACTGTGACAATCCCTTTGTCACTACATTCCCGTACTGTTCGGGTAAACTCAGAGGGAATTTAGCATGGCCAATGCACCTAACCGGCATATCTTTCAGATTGTGGGAGGAAATCCAAAACATCCAGGGAGAAATCTATGCAGACACAGGAAGAACAGGCAAACTCCACACAGACAATCAATCAAATCCGGGTCTCTGGCACTATAAGGCAGCAGTGCTAACCACGGTACCATTATGCTGGGGGGTGGTGGGGGTAGGGTCTGCTTCCAATAACTGTTACTTTTCTGGCACATTGTGATTCATCCAATGAGAATCTGATTTCACTCTGCATTTACCACTTTTAGGTTCATTTGTTTGAAGCAGCAAATACAGAGTAATCAGCTTCCAATAGGATGCCCTGCTATCCACTCTGGCCATGTCAAGCTGACACAAACCAGATCTGGTGCGGGGCCCAGCTGATGGTCAGGACCTCTCTCTAGGCACAATGTATCTTATTGTAAATCTACCTGTGTTGAGGCCACTGGTATTGGGTTCAGTTCTGATTCCCTCACGCACTAGAGAGGATGTGAGAGTGTTTCAGAGGGTATAGAGGAGATCCACCAGAATTACAACAATTCTCTAATATTCTACTAAATTTCTGAGCTTTGCATCAATTGTAGGTTTTGAACCAAACCTTGTACAGTGGGCTCCAGCTCATTAATATCTCTCAAAGGGATTATTGGCCCTGATAAGGAACCCTAGAGAACACCGCTATACACTTCAAAAATACTGACCTGTGAGGAACATTCCTATATATTTCATTAATACTGACCCCTCATAGAACACACTTATACACTTTGCAAATACTGACCCCTAGAACACCCATATACATTTTGCGAATACTAACTCTTGAAGAACACCCCTAAACACTTTGTGAATACTGACCCCAGGAAAACCGCTAATACTTTGCGAATACTGACCCTCCTTGGGAACACATCAACATACTTCACTAATATTGAACCCAGGAGCACCCCCATACACATTGTGAATACTGGTCCTGGAGAACATTGTTGTACACTTCACTAATACTGACCTCAGGGAACAACCGCTATACACTTCACTAATACTGACTCCTGGGGAACACCACTATATGCTTTATGAATACTGATACAGGGGAACACTGCCGTACACTTCACTAATACTTACCGCAGGTGACTGCTATTATGTATGTGAATGTGTGTGAATATGAGTATGTGTATGTGTGTCTTAGTGTTTCTGTGTGAGTGGGCTTGTGAGATTGTGCATTTGCGTATGTGTGTATGAGTGAGTGTGAATGCACACGTATGTGTTTGTGCATAAGCAGTAGGAGAGAGCACATTCTGAGTGAGACACAGCCACAGTGAGTCTGTGATTTTTGGCAATTTGAAGCATTGTGGAAATTTGGTTAAGAGGGGAAGAAGTGCCTTGTCTGTCTTTTAAACTTTTTAATCTTCAGAGAGTGGCCTTGCTCTGCTGTAGGAGTAAAAGCTACAATGGAGAGAGCTGATTGGTAAGTAATGGGTAAGGTCGGGTAAGTATTTGCTACTTATATTACCTGTAGTTTGTATGGTATTTTTCTTGGTGGATAGTTTGTAAGTTTCTGTGGTAGGTTTAGACTGCACAGGCAGGAAGGGAATGGGTGACCACCAGGCGGAGCAAGAGGACTAGGCAGTCAGTGCAGACATCTCCTGTGCCATTCCCTTGCTTTGGATATTGTTGAATAGGCTCTCAGGAAAGCAGCAAAAACCAAATTTGTTGCACCATGGTTGACTTTGCTGCACAGGGGAGGATTAAGAAATATGGGAATGCAATAGTTATGGGGAATTCAATTGTAAGGAGAATAGATAGGCATTTCTGTGGTATGTTGCCTGTTTGGTGCTAGAGTCAAGATGTCTCAAAGCAGCTATAGGATGCTCTGGTGAGGGAGAGTGAACAACCAGTAGTCAGGATATACATTGGTACAAACAACATAGCTTAAAAAAAAGGGATGAGACCCTAAAAGCAGTATGTAGAGAGATGAAAAGTAGGACCTTAAAAGCTTATTGCCAATGCCACATGCAAGTCAGAGTAGAAATATCAGAATATTTCTCACACATCTCTTCAGTTATATATCTAATACATAGCTGAAGAGATAGTCTGAGGGGAAGGTTTAAGAATCAGCATTGGGATGGTTGTGGGGAAGGTGGAACAGTACAGACTGCACAGGTTACACCTAGTGAAAACAAGAAACAAATGGAAAACACAAATCTTGCTGGCAAGATCGTAATTTCCAATTTTCAAACTCAGAAACATCACAGAAGCCCAGAATCTTATTTTATTACATTAGCGTATCATTGTCAAACACTCAGTCTCAATATTCCCCTCTCCTTGAATATTCAGTGGGTGCTATTTACAAGAGGTCTCCAGACACACAGGTTCATCTCCAAGAAGGATTTCAGAGATGAGCACTCAGGCAGCCATCATCCTTCAGAATGTTCAGTGCTTAGGGGGAAGCAAAATGGATGCAGGTGACACAGATAAGTTCACTATGGGCCTGGGGAAAAAGTGGCGGTGTTGGACATCACTATATCGCAATCTCATGGGGAGGGATACCTTGTAGGCTTGAACTTTCCTTTCTATGTGTTGTCCCTTGCTCTAAGGAATCTGATGGTTAGCTTGCAGTTGTTGTTTCCCGTGTCTCCATGTTGGGCTTCTGTCATTGCTGAGAGGGCACCCTTTCTTGGAGGAGGCATGAAAGTGGTTGGGATAAGGTTACAACAGAGGACCACTACAGGGAGTAACTATGAGGTCCCTGTGTGTAAATTTATGAGAAGACAGGCTCCAAAGGCAGAGGGGGACAGTCTCAATGATGGGATGCTTCCCAGCCTCATGCGGCAAGAAGATCCTCTCACTTGGCCAAAGACAACTGCACTGACTCCCACAATCATGTAAGACTTTCAGCCCAAAGGCTTTAGTAGTTTGGAAGTTCAAATCCACTTCTCAGTGAAGTGTGACTGTCAAGAACAGCCGTCGTGAGTATGGGTTTATCTCATGGAAGAGAGATTAGCTACATGGCTCTGGGGACCTGGGTGAATGAGGGTGCTCTCTACGAATGTACTTGACATGCTAATTGCAGTCTTCTCAAGAATTAGATCAGCCTTAAAAGAAAACCAGTTATCAGAGGAACAATTTCACACTTTCTTGACTAGTCAATCCTGCTAATTAAATCTCCATCATCAGTAACATAAATTAGAGATAAGCCATTAACCCTTTGGAATTCAAAACTTTGAGCTTCTTGACACTAAGCCTTAACATTACACAGACTGCATTGATGTGTATCCCTGTGCAAGGCACGATGGTGATTTCTATCGCTACTCACCCTGTTCAATGTCATGACATTGGCCATTTTTGAGATAGCCCATCATGATACAGCCACTGTTGTCATCCTGTCCTTTTTTAACAATTTTATTCCATCCATAAAAACAAATTCAAATTGAATCCAATTCATGGTCCCATGAGAGAGACAAACAAAATCCAAGCTGACAAGATGAAGCATTACACTCTGTCTTGCATCTGGTCAACCATTTTTCAAGCTGTCAAGGTGAGACATTGCTCCCCATCTTGAGTTTGATCTGATGCTTCATCTTAGTCAAAAGGCCAAGATGGCTTTGAAAAATTGCAACATGCGGCACCTCGGTTTAACTTCATTTGCTACCGTGATCCTTAACTCACCTGGGCCTGGGCAAACCACTGTTGCAGGTATCAGTGTACCCAAAGTGCAATGTGCTAGCCTTATCGCTGGCCTGATCATGGGTTCATTCTTTCCAACTACGTGATGCAAGATTTGGAAAGGGCATGTGGAGCTTGGATGCAATGAAACAATGAAGGGTTCACTTGTTTCATCCTGCTAGAGTCGAAAGGAACCAAAGTGTGGATGTGGCTACAGTACTAGAAGGAATGATAATGGGGAAAGGAGAGAGACACTAAATTAATAGACTGCACTTGAGTAGAAGTCACAGAGTCATAAAGGAATAAGGATTAGAATCTGGCAGGAATCCTCAGGGCTACTGAGGCGTTCTCCTCCTGTCGGCACGGGTCTCAGCAGAATCATGGAAATCAGCTGAGTTATCATTTATGCTTATTGTGATACACCAGCAGCAAGGACACTGCTGTGCCGCTGCATAGAGCCAGGACTAGCAAACTGCACATAGCCAGGACCAGCACAACAGAACATAGCCAGGGCCAGGGCACCGCACATAGCCAGAACAAGCACACTGCATTTGGCCAGGATTAGTGCACTGCACAAAGCCCTGGACCAGAACACTACACATAGCCAGGACCAGCACACTGCATATAGCCAGGAACAGTAAACTGCACATAGCCAGGACCAGCACACTGCATATAGCCAGGACCAGTACACTGCACATAGCCAAGACCAACACATTGCATGGCACCCAGACCAGTGCACTGCATATAGTCAAGACTAGTGTACTATACATAACCAGGACCTGTGCACTGCACATAGCCAGCACCAGCACACTGCACATAGCCAGCACCAGCACATTGCACATAGACAAGACCAGCACATGGCACACAGCAAAGACCAGAATACTGCACATAGGGAGGACCAGCACACTGCATATAGCCAGGGCCAGTGCACTGCACATAGCGGGCCTGCACACTGCACATAGCCAGGACCAGTGCGCTGCACATTGTCATAACCAGCACACTGTAAATAGCCTGGACCAGAGTACTGCATATAGCCAGTATTAATGCACTGCATACAGCCAGGACCAGCATACTGTACGTAGCCAGGACAGTGGAAGCATATAACCAGGACCAATGCACTGCACGTGGCCGGGACCAGTGCACTGCACAGGAGAAGACCTGCAGCTGTTGCAGGAGCATCATCACAAATGGTGGCTCCTTGTCGGAGACTCCACTGACCAAGTGCCATCTGACTTCCGTCCTACCTCAGATGTGGAAACTTCAATGCCTCGAAGACTGCATCTATCCCAAGGGACAGTGAAACAGCTGCAACAGCTGGCACAGCCCATCATGGAAAGAGAGGATTCCTAATGCCTGTGTCCCCTACAGTTACCATTGCTTTGAATATTTATGCAAATGTCTCATTTTAGAACAGCACTGGAGTTCTTTGCAGCATCTCCCAAACAAACACACACAAATGCATCAGGGAGATCATAGCCCACAGATAAATTAACTTGGCCCAGGACGAGGCCAGTCAATACGCCCCTGTTGTGGGCTTCGTATGCACATGACTCTGCATTTCCCATTCAGGTATTGCAAGGAATTACACTCCTTCAACAGCCAACTCGTTTGCAACCACACAATGTGTTATAATACAAGCGCATGTCCATTTCCCAGAAAGTGTCCAAGTCTACATCTTGGATGCTAACAAATTCCAGCCATCTTTGAAGGAAACTAGTGGCTGGGGGGATGGATAATGGGTTACAGCTAATGTATTTGCTTGGATAGATTTTGCTTGGATTGGTTAACTAACGGAAAGCAAAGAGTGCGGGTAAATTGGTATTTTTCTGGTTGGCAATCAGTGACCAGGAATTTGTTTCAGAAATCAGTGTTGGGACCGCAATTGTTTACGATTTACATAGATGATTTGGAGTTGGGGGCCAAGTGTAGTGTGTCAAAATTCACAAGATGACACTAAGATGAATGGCAGAGCAAAGTGTGTAGAGGATGCTGACAGGCTGCAAAGGGATATAGATAGTGTTATTCGTCTATTGTCATCGATGAGGACCTCAACACCATTAGTCATTTTGAGGCTGGTTGCGGTGTGTCCGAAGATGACTGATCAGGCCAATTTGGCCACAGATTGTCCTGGAACATATTGGACAGATTTATGTAGACACTGTAGTTGTTGCGCTGGTGGCTCTGGATTTGCGCAGCTCACACATAAATTGTGCTTCAGTAATACATCTTGCTCGTGAGCTTGACAGCCTTTGTGGATGAGGCAGTGCCAGGTAAGACAGTTTTTGTGTCAGCGTTTCCCAGGTGATCTTGTCAATATCAAGCAGGGAAGCTTTGAGTGTGTCTTTGAAATGTTTCTTCTGCCCTCCATGCGAATGTCTTCCAGCAGAGAGTTCCCCAAAAAGAAGCTGCTTGGGTTTGCACTTGTCTAACATGCGGATGACATGACCTGCCCACCGAGGCTGCGCTCCCATCAGCAGTGTGTGGACTGATGGTAGATTTGCACCAGAGAGAACTTCAGTGTCTGGTACTTTGTCTTGCCATCGGATGCGTAATATTCTGCAAAGACAAGTCACGTGGAAATGATTGAGCTGTCTTGCATGCTTTCGATACACAGTCCACGTTTCACAGGCATACAGGAGAGTAGTGAGTACACGGCGCTGCAGACCTTCAGTTTTGCTGCTGGGCAAAATATAGATAGTGTAAGTGAGTAAGAACAAAGAACAAAGAACAAAACAGCATGGGAAACAGTTCCTTCGGCCCAATGAGCCCACGCCACCACCCCAATGTTCCCACTTCTACCCGTGATCCCTGTCTATGTTTATAGATCTATGCATTGAAACCAAATTTGAGACAATTTAGGGAGAATGTGTTCTGCCAATCAGCCTAAGAGCACATCTTGGGATGTGGGAGGAAACCGGAGCACCCAGAGAAAACCCACGCAAGCACAGGAGGATGTGCAAACTCCCACAGACACAGGCCCAAATCCATGTATCTGCACAGCACAGTGATAGTCACTGAGCTGTCATGTTGCCCATCAAATGGTCCAGGTCAAGTGTACACTAATGACATGAAGCACTAGGATACTCGCTAAAAAAATCCAAGAGCAGCCATCTCATGACCCATCATGTGTATGCCCCTCGTTAGACAACAAGGTGGACCAAAGCACCTGTAGGATAAAACAAGTACATCAATATCATCGACTACTTATACACTAAGCAAGGATTTGGCAAATGGAGTACAATGTTAGTAAATGTGAGGCATCCATTTTGGTAGGAATAACAGCAAAATGGACTATTATTAAAAAGGTAAACAATTGCAACATGCTGCTGTGCAGTGGGACATAGGTGTCCTTGCGTAAGAATATCAAGGAATTGGTTTGTAGGTGCAGCAGATAATTAAGAAGGAAAATGGAATTTTGTCCTTCAATGATAGAGGGATGTTGGAGCTGCATAATGTGCTGGTGAAGCCACACCTGGAGTACTGTGTACAGTTTGGATCTCCTTATTGAGAAGGATATATTGGCATTGAGGGAATGCAGAAGGGATTCACTAGGTTGATTCCGGAGTGGAGAGAGTTGATTTATGAAGGGAGACTGAGTAGACTGGGGCTATACTCATTGGAATTCAGAAGAATGAGGGGGGATCTTACAGAAACGTGTAAGATTATGAAAGGAATAGATAAGATAGAAGCAGGGAAGTTGTTTCCACTGACAGGTAAAACTAGAATTAGAGGGCATGGCCTCAAAATAAGGGGGAGCATATTTAGGACTGAGTTGAGAAGGAACTTTTTCACTAAAAGGGTTGTGAATCTGTGGAATTCCCTGCCCAGTGAAGCAGTTGAGGCTACCTCATTGAATGTTTTTAAGGCAGGAATGGATAAATTTTTGAACAATAAAGGAATTAAGGGCTATGGTGAGTGTGCAGGTAAGTGGAGCTGCATCCATAAAAAGATCAGTGATGATTTTATTGAATGGCGGAGCAGGCTTGAGGAGCCAGATGGCCGATCCTGCTTCTAGTTCTTACTTTCTTATGATTCCTTGAGACAGGAGCTATCCACTCAGAGGGTGGCTGACCAGTATAGAGGCTGCAAAGAGATGCAGAAACTCTCTATAAAAGGGTCATGTATTAATGTGTTTGCTGGTCAAGGGGCGGTTCCAGGGCCCATACCAGTTAGGGGGAGCCCTCCAGTGTAGATTTCAGTGGGTGTCTGGGGCAGCGTGGTGACACAGTGATTAACACTGCTGCCTCATAGCACCAGGGACCCAAGTTTGATTTCAGCCTTGGATGACTGCGTGGTGTTTACATATTCTCCTCATATCTGTGTGGATAAATTTCCTTTATATGCTCCAGTTTCCTCCCATAGTTGAAAAATGTGCACATTAGGTGGACTGGGGAGCAGGGAGACCACACAGAGGCGGAGATGATAGACAGGGCCTGAATAATCCAGGTCACAAGGAATGCTCACAAATTCTCTCATTTCTATCTTCACTGCAATCATCATCATTCTCTTATAGAGTTCGGCCAAAGGCTTCCGGCTTCCTGTCCATGAATTTGGAAAACTAGGGAGTGAACAGTTCTCCCACCAGTTATGTGCTACCAGTATTATATTCTTGTGATGTTTCCCAAACATGATGATGACTTGCAGTAAAGACAGAGCAATGCACCTCTCATCCTCAGTGATACATCTGACTCTTATCTGACAGAGAGCTGAGTGTGTGCTGCCTGTGAATGGGCCTCCCATAGATTTCACATAAACTGGAAGATTAGCCTCACCCACTGCAGCTCCTCCTGAGTTCCAGGCTCCTGGTATTCACATGAATCTTATACCCCAGGTGGACAGGCTTTCAGTACCTCATCAGCCACCGCCACCCCCACCCCGCCATACCCCAGGTGGACAGGCTGTCAGTACCATCAAGCCACCCCGCTCCCCCCCCCCCCCCACACCCTCCACCTTGTCTTCTTCATCATGGGAGAAGAGTGGCACATGAGCTTTGATGAAGGGACAGTTTCCTTTCTTCATGGAGGAGGGTCGTCAAAGGATAGGGATCAGGGTGATGGGGCATACCAGCAGGAGTGCTTCATTACTGTGTTGCCAGTATAGGAAAAATATAGAGTTACCATCCTTATGCACTCCACAGGGATGGAGCACCAAGAGTGTGTGGGGGTTTGCTAAGCCTGGTGGCATGAAATGACAAGGTGGAGGTTTTGTAGGTGAACAAAGTGATTTTTAATTATAGAACTATATTACAATGGTGACCAATCTATCCTGATGCCTAAATTGAACCACACCCACTAGGTGCCTATTGTTTCTCACTCTTCCCCACTCCCCCACTACATCTAGATGTATTCCCAGGATCTACAGTTGAGAATAAGGCAATTTGCTGACTTCCTCACCCTGTTGCCTGAAATGACTTGGTGGGCAACCACTGGGAGATCTGGACCTGAAAGGGTCCTGTCTGCTTTCCAGTTGCACAGATCTTGCAGTACTTCCTCCCTCGATGTGTGAGGTTGGAGGTGTGCCGCTCGCAAAGAGGGGGTATCATATGGGCTAGGTTATCCCAGGGGCTTCCAAGTAGAAGGCCAGACTACACTCCTGCCATTCTTCTTTCCTTCGGATGCCCAGAGTCCCTGCGCCCCTTCAAGAGATGGAGGAGAAGTAGAAGTGAGATCCAAAAGACCCCAGATCCTCTGGCGCCAACACTCCCACTAGTGTTTGCACTATGCAGTTGAAGCCCTGTATCATGGAGCTATGCCCTCATGAGCTGGACCAACGTTTCCACTGCGAATGCCACCCTCGCAGTGTTGGCCCCGTTGCATTGGAGTGACGGCACCATCTTCTCGGACAGAAGGCGATGGGGTTCCCTCCAGTCGGCCCTGTGGTCTGAGAGGGGGAGGCTGTCTTCCCTTTCTGATGCTTCTGACTCTGCATTTTTAGCACCATCAGCTCTGGGATGACCTCTACCCAGGAGCACATCACTGACCCGAGTCCAACTGAATCATGGATTCAGCATTCCTCTGAATGCTGGATCCCTGAGACATCCCTGCTTTCATCTGCTGTGGATCTTCAGCTGTAAGGTACTCATCAGTGAGTGACCCTCTTCAATAGTGGATTCCAAGCAACCTACCTCAGGTTTCCAAAAGGCGTGAGGATAGTCCCGGCTGCTCAAGAAAAAGGCCTACAAAGGAAAGAAGATGAGATTAGTACATCACAGGGGAGAAATGAAAGAACAAGGTTTAGTCAATAGAGCCTTGAAGAATGACCGTGTGTCTTAAGGATTCTTACTTTTGACTGATGCCCCCACTTCACCATGGATGTACAGCAGGTTTTCCAGCCCAGCGCAATTGGTCTCTTCTCAAATAGCATGAGGGGTCTTAGCTCTGTCATGACTCCGCCCATCTGTTATGATGGAGTTTGTCCAGCAATGAGACAGATAGGGAGAGTGTAGGTGGGAGTCCTGCCAGTTCAGATAACGATGAAGTGTGGCAAGCAAGGCACTTGACTGGGAGTTGGAATGTGAGGAACATAGCAACTAATGGGGAGTACATGGGGATTGGGGGAGAACATGGCGATTGGGAGTGTTGGGGGGAGAGAAGAGGGGCCTCTGAAAGGTGTGACCAATCCACGAGGTGGCTGGATGAAAAATTCAACTTGGAGGTGAGAGATGTGAGCGTGAGGAAACCCAGAGGGAGACTGGAGGAAACAGCCTTACCTGTGCTGCACGAGGAAGATCGTTCATCTTCCTGTGGCACTGCAGCCCGCCCTCTCCTGCAGTGAGCTGGCATTCACTAAGGCTGCCTCCTAGGCAGGCTGGTCACCTTGCTGGAGGATGTCTGTGTGAACATGGACAGAGGACATCCTGCCTCTGCTGCATGCATTCCAGGAACCTGGTTAGAGCTCTCTACTTGGCCTTGCTAGCAGCCATCCCCTCAAATAAATAGAGAACAAGTGTTGGGTGGGTGTTTGTCTGAAGTTTCCCATTGAGTGCAGACATTAGATTGACCCAAGGTGAGTAAATCAGAGGGACACCACCACGAATATGGCGTGAATCCTGTAAGATTCAAAAATTTTAATGATGCTCAAAATTCTGTCAGGAAGCCATTTTTCTGACCAAAATCAACACATTATCTAATTCTGGTAAGATTCCCCTCATTAGCTCTTTGATTTATTATTGTCACATGTGCTAGTATACAGTGAAAAGTATTGTTTCTTGCTCGCTACACAGACAAAGCCCACCATACATAGGGAAGGATAAGAGAGAGTACGGGATGTAGTGTTACAGTCATAGAACATAGAACATTACAGCGCAGAACAGGCCCTTCAGCCTTCGATGTTGCGCCGACCAATTAGGAACAAGCAGTGACCCTCTAACCTAAACCATTCCCCTTTCATCCATAAACTTATCTACTAACCTCTTAAACGCCACCAAACTTGGCGCATCTACAACTGACACAGGCAAGGCATTCCATACCCTTACCACCCTCTGGGTAAAGAACCTACCTCTGACATCTGTCCTAAAACTACCACCCCTTAATTTAAAGCTATGTCCCCTCATGCTAGCTTTCTCCATCCTAGGAAAAAGGCTATCACTGTGCACCCTATCTAAACCTCTAATCATCTTATATGTTTCAATAAGGTCTCCTCTTAGCCGCCTTCTTTCTAACGAAAACAACCTCAAATCCCTCAGCCTCTCTTCATAAGACCTGCCCTCCATACCAGGCAACATCCTGGTAAACCTCCTCTGTACCCTCTCCAATGCCTCCACATCTTTCTTATAATGCGGGGACCAGAACTGCACACAATACTCCAAGTGCGGCCGCACTAGAGTTTTGTACAGTTGCAACATGACGTTGCGGCTCCGAAATTCAATCCCCCTACCAATAAAAGCTAAGACTCCATATGACTTCTTAACAACCTTATCGACTTGATTGCCAACTTTCAGGGATCTATGCACACATACACCAAGATCCTCTGTTCATCAACACTATTAAGAGTCCTACCATTAGCCCTATACTCTACACATTTGTTATTCCTGCCAAAGTGAATTACCTCACACTTTTCCACATTAAACTCCATTTGCCACCTCTCGGCCCAGCTCTGCAACTTGTCCAAGTCTCTCTGCAAACTATAACACCCCTCTTCACTATCTACCACTCCACCGACTTTAGTGTCATCTGCAAATTTACTAATCCATCCTTCAATACCCTCATCCAGATCATTTATAAAAATTACAAACAGCAGGGGCCCCAAAACAGACCCCTGAGGTACACCACTTGTCACCGAACTCCACGATGAATATCTCCCATCAACCACCACCCTCTGTCTTCTATCTGCTAGCCAATTCCTAATCCAATTAGCTAAATCACCCTCTATCCCATACATCTGCATTTTCTGCAGAAGTCTTCCATGGGCCACCTTATCAAACGCCTTACTAAAGTCCATATATACCACATCAACTGCCTTACCCCCATCCACCTCTTTGGTCACTTTTTCAAAAAACTCAATAAGGTTAGTAAGGCACGACCTACCCTTCACAAAACCATGCTGACTATCCCCAATCAATTCATTTCTCTCTAAATAACTATAAATCCTATCTCTAATAATTCTCTCCAATACTTTGCCCACAACAGAAGTAAGACTCACTGGCCTATAATTCCCCGGAAAGTCTCTCTTCCCCTTCTTGAACAATGGGACCACATTCGCTATCCTCCAGTCTTCCGGCACTATACCCGTAACCAACGACGACCTGAAGATCAGAGCCAGAGGCTCTGCAATCTCCTCTCTCGCCTCCCAGAGAATCCTAGGGTAAATCCCGTCCGGCCCAGGGGACTTATCTAACTTCAAACCCTCAAGAATATCTAGCACATCCTCCTTATCTACTTCAATGCTTTCCAGTTTGCAACCCTGTATCCCAGTGTTCTCCACAACTACATTTACATCTCCCTGCGTGAATACCGAAGAGAAATATTTGTTCAGTGCCTCTCCAATCTCTTCAGGCTCCACGCACAACTTCCCACTGCTGTCTATGACTGGCCCTAATCTTGCCCTAACCAATCTTCTATTCTTAACATATCTAAAGAAAGCTTTAGGATTCTCCTTGATCCTATCAGCCAAAGTCTTCTCGTGTCCCCTTTTAGCTCTCCTCAACTCACTCTTTAGCTCACTCCTGGCTAATCTATAGCTATCCATTGCACTAACTGAGCCTTCAAGCCTCATCCTGACATAAGCCTCTTTTTTCCTTTTAACCAGCGAATTAACTTTTTCAGTACACCATGGTTCCCTTACTTGACCATTTCCTCCTTGCCTGACAGGGACATACTTATCAAGGACTCGCAGTAGCTGCTCCTTGAATAAGCTCCACATTTCAGATGTTCCCAGTCCCTGTAGTTTCCTAGTCCAACCTATGCACTCTAATTCCCTCCTTATGGCCTCATAATTACCATTCCCCCAGCTATAACTACTGCCTCCAGCTTCATGCCTATCCCTATCCATCACTAAGGTGAACGTAACCGAATTGTGGTCACTATCACCAAAATGTTCACCAACTTCCAAGTCTAACACCTGGTCTGGCTCATTGCCCAGCACCAAATCCAATGTAGCCTCACCTCTAGTTGGCCTATCTACATACTGAGTCAAAAAACCTTCCTGCACACTTTGTACGAAAACTGACCCCTCTAACGAGCTAGAGCTATAGCTATTCCAATCAATATTAGTAAAGTTAAAGTCTCCTTAAAGTCATAGCAAGGGCATAGAAAAAGATCAACTTCATGAAAGGTAGGTCCATTCAAAAGTCAGCAGGGAAGAAGCTGTTCTTGAGTCAGTTGCTATGTGACCTCAGACTTTTGTATCTTTTTTCCGAAGAAGAAGGTGGAAGAGAGAATGTCCAGGGTGCGTGGGATCCTTAATTATGCTGGCTGCTTTGCTGAAGCAGCGGGAAGTGTGGACAGAGTTAATGGATGAAAGACTGGTTTGTGTGATGAATTGGGCTACATTCATGACCTTTTGTTCCTTGTGGTCTTGGACAGATCAAGAGCCATACCAAGCTGTGATACAACCAGGAAGAATGCTTTCTATGATGCATCTGTAAAAGTTGGTGAGAGTCGTAGCTGACACGCCAAATTTTCTTAGTCTTCTGAGAAAGTAGAGATGATAGTAGGCTTTTAGAACATTTACAGCGCAGAACAGGCCCTTCGGCCTTCGATGTTGCCTTCGACCCTTCGAAGGCTTTTTTAACTACACATTTTTTATACAGAGAGTAGTGGGTGCCTGGAACTCTCTGCCGGAGGCGATAGTGGAAGCAGATAAGGTAGTGACTTTTAAGGGGCGTCTTGACAAATACATGAATAGGAAGGGAATAGAGGGATATGGATCCCAGAAGGATCGGGCGTTTTATTTAAGTCAGGCAGTATGGTCGATGCAGGCTTGGAGGGCTGAAGGGCCTGCTCCTGTGCTGCTGTAATTTTCTTTGTTCTTTGTTCTTTGTAATGTCGGGATGGGGGGAACAAGACAGGTTGTTGGTGATCTGGACACCCAAAAATGTGAAAACAGGGGCATGTTCTCCTTTAAGCTTCCTGAAGTCAATAACAATTTCCTTTGTTTTGGTGATATTAAGGAAGAGATTATTGTTGCTGCACCACTCACCAGATTCTCTATCTCATTCCTGTACTCTCTCTCATCATTGTTTGAGATCTGACCCACCTACGGTGGTATCATCAGCAAAGTTGAAAATTGAATTTGGAAAGAAATTTGGCCGCACAGTGATAGGTGTATAAGGAGTATAGGAGGGGGCTGAGGACATAGCCTTGTAGACACCAGTATTGAGGATGATTGTAGAGGATATGTTGTTGCCTATCCTTACTGATTGTGGTCTGTGAGTTAGAAAGTTCAGGGTCCAGTTGCACAAGGAGGTGCCAAGGCCCAGGACACGGAGTTTGGAGATGAGTTTCATGGGAATAATAGTGTTGAACATTGAGCTGTAGTCAATAAATAGGAGTCTGACATTGGTATCCTTGTTACCTAGGTGTTCCAGAATTTAATGCAGGGCCAGGGAAATGGCTGTTGGCCATGCTATATTCTTCCTCAGTGTACCCCTCCACAGTAAACTCATTACATTGCAAATGTAAACGTACTGCATTCACATTTTAATTAATAAATAAAGAAATAAACAAATACATTGTCAATAAAGTAATTTTTTTATCAACAAAAGACTTTTCTTCATACCAAACCCATAAACCATCTGAATAAACGGGAATGCCCCTACAGCAACTTTCTTCGCCAACCAATACCCCCATACCTGCCCCCACATCAATCCAATAAATACTACCCAAATCCGCACCATAACATCCAGCCAGCTACAACATAAAATGCCCACAAAGAATAAAAAGTCACTCCATCCCACCAACTCCGAAAGCCCCCTCACCGCACCCACCCTAACAGGCACACACGGGAGACGAAAGCGCCAAGACAGGAGGAGACAACAAACTACCTTTCAACCAGCAACCTACCCACTAACATCCCTTTCAGGAAACCCCAGGATCTTTTTCTTCCCACCACCTGACCTCTTGCCCTCCCCCCATCCCTCAGTAGCCCACCCCCTAACAAAACCTTTCCTCCCCAAACATCACCCCCCCCACCATGAAAAAATAGAATCCGACTCAGCAATGGACACAAAACCTTCCCAGCCAGTAAAACCCCCCAAAAAACTCACCAAAACACCCATCATTTGGACTTCCATCCCAACCCACATAACACATAAACACCCACTGAGCAGCCCCCTCCTCCTCCTCACACACACCACCTCAACAAGCACCCCTTCCTAACCACCTATGATACGACAGAAGCAGACCATCACCATTTTTTCCTTCGTTCTTTCTTTCCCCCTCACTTATTCGTCCTTTTCTGCCATATGGGGATACTCCCCACTCACCACCCCAAACAAGAAAAACTGACATGAATTATAATACATAATTTTTAAGAAGAAAAAGGCCCAAGAGGCAAGAAGGCAACAAGATAAGGGAAAAGCATCACTGGGAGCAACAAGGGTTGGACATGAGCCAAAAGAAAAGTGGCAGAGCATGAAGAAAAGGGGTTATGTCCTCTCTCTGTCTGACACCAAAATCTCTCTGTAGGTGTCATTTGTCTTTCTGCCACAAGATGTCACCAGTCTCCCTGCAGTCTTCTGTTTTGGTGTGGAAATGCCAGCTTGGACTGGGGTAAGTACAATAAGAAGTTCAACTTACATTCTCCCAGTCAAGATGTTGCCAATCTCTCTGAATCTCTCACTCTATTGTTCTCTGTCTTACAAGCATTATTATACATTATTTCAGAGAATGGCCTGGACAATAGATTGGAATAGTGTAGGTTAGATGGGCTTTAGATTGTTTTTCACAAGTTTGAGCAACATTGAGGGCCGAAGGGCCTATACTGCGCTACAATGGTCTATGTTCTAACATATATGTCATTAGGACGTTAGGATGGCGGCGTGGGCTCGTTGGGCCGAAGGGCCTGTTTCCCGTGCTGTGTTGCTCTTTGTTCTTTGTTTATCCATTTACATTCATTGGTTAATTATACACACTACATAAGGTGATCAACACTGATTACTCCAGACCTCTGATCATGCACTGTGTATGAATTAATGTAGTCTTTGCCAAGGTTAGCTGAGAACTGGGAATGTGACGGACAGAACAACACATGTAAAGCACACGTGATCGTAGGTAAGTGAAACTCTCAAGGGTTTATCCCTTGAGAAATCTGAAGCTTTCAATAGGTTTTATCTCATATGAAAATGTTAATAAAAATATACCATAGAAAATGTTATACAAGTGTAAAACGGAAGTAATAAAACAACAGCTCCCCACAGAATGCTTTTCATGTACATCCGTAAAAATTGGCAGGAGTCATAGCAGACTTGCCAAAATTCCTTCTCTGAAAAAGTAGAGACATCAATGGGTTTTCTTAACCACAGCGCCAGCATGGAGGGACCATGACCATTGGTGGATTAACTACCATCCAGACCCCTAGGCTGAGCTTTAGTAAGGTCCCCTGACCTTGCCCCCTGCCCCCCTGCCCCACCCTTTGTTGAACAGAATAAAGTGACATTAAGTGATGTTAGATAACTTATATCATAGTACTATGTATAATGTACTACATAGAACATAGAACACTACAGCACAGAACAGGCCCTTCGGCCTTCGATGTTGTGCCGACCAAAATAAAAAGCAATGCCCCTCCTAACTAAACCATTCCCTTCTCATCCATATACTTATCAACTAACCTCTTAAACGCCACCAAACTTGGCGCATCTACAACAGCTGCAGGCAGGGCATTCCACTCCCGAACCACCCTTTGGGTAAAGAACCTGCCTCTGATATCCGTCCTATAACTATCACCCCTTAATTTAAAGCTGTGTCCCCTCGTGCTAGCTTTCTCCATCCTAGGAAAAAGGCTATCACTGTCCACCCTATCTAAACCTCTAATCATCTTATATGTTTCGATTAGGTCCCCTCTTAGCCGCCTCCTTTCTAACGAAAACAACCTGATCTCCATATGCCTTATGGAGGGCATAAGACCTGCCCTCCATACCAGGCAACATCCTGGTAAACCTCCTGGCAACATCCTGGTAAACATATATATCATAAAGTTATATGAATCAATTACAGCCCTTTTATTCATTTATTTTTCATTTTCTTTAAAATGAGTGGTGACAGTGAGTCATTTGGCATGTTGTAAACAACAATGGCAGCACATAAACAAAAGTCTGTTTTAACATTTCCACAGGCAGTAAATGTGCTCAACAACAATTATGATGATGGACTATGCAATGATGATAGTGGGAGTGATTTAGATGCTGAGGATTTTGATGTTGATATTGGTAAATTATCAAATGCTGATCATGAGCTTGATGATACATTGATAGCATTGGAGGCAGTGGTGACAGTCATCGTGCTGTTGTGTGGGACTAACACTATGTAAGGGTGAATGTTGAAAAAAGTACTAAATGTAATTAAGTGTGCACTAAAATAAGTATATATACATGTTATAGCATGACAATAAACTCTTTGTTGCATTTATTTTGTATTTATTTGTACGTTGTACAAGTCTGGGGACGAAGCTCCTCTATTTATAGGTATTTCTTATATTAATTCACCCACGGGGTATAATTATGAAAATTTAGTCACCGTTAAAAGGGTTAAACTAATATTGTTTTGCTGTCAGCCCCCTCCCTTCTGGGCCCCTAGGCTTAAGTCTACTCAGACTAATGGTTAATCTGCCACTGATCTGGACAGGTTGTTGGTGATCTGGACATTTAAAAACATGAACCTCTTGACCATTTCTACTTTGTCCTCATTGATGTAGACAGGGGCATGTCCTCCACTATGCTTCCTGAAGTTGATGACTATCTCATTCATTTTACTGACATTGAGGGAGAGATTATTGTCAATGCACCAATTCACCAGGTTCTCTATCTCTTTCCTGTACTCCATTATGTCATTGTTTGAGATCCAACCGACTATGATGGTGTCATCAGCAAACTTGAAAAATTGAGTCTGAGGGGAATTTGATCACACAGTCAAATGTGTACAAGAAATATAGTAGGAGAGGACACAACCTTGTGGAGCACTGATGTTGAGGATGATTATGGAGGAGGTGTGATTGCCTATCCTTACTGATTGTGATATGTAGGTTCTGAAGTTGAGGATCTATTTGCAGTGGGAGGAGCCAAGCCTCAAGCCACGGAATTTGGAGATGAGTTTCATAGGGTAAATGGTATTGAAGGCTGAGCTGTATTCGATAAATAGGAGTCTGATATAGGTGTCTTTGTTATCTAGTGTTCCAGGATTGGATGCAGGGCCAGGGAAACGGTGTCTGCTGTGGACTTGTTGTGGCAGTGCGATCCAGGCAATCTGGGAAGGTAGAATTGATTTGTGCCATGACTAAACTTTCAAAGTACTTCATAATGATGGATGTCAGAGCCACCAGATGATAGTCCTTAAGGCACACAGCCTGGCTTTTCTTTGGATGATGGTCATTTTCTCAAAGCAGATAGGTTTAAGAGATTGTTGTAAAGAGAGGTTAAAGATGTCTGCAAATACTCCCGGCAGCTCCGACAATGGGGATTTGTGTAGGGACAGCTGAGAAACACTAAGGAGCAAAAGATGTTAGTGGAGTATATATAAGCCCCTAAACTATAATGCTGATGATGGAAAGACATTAACTGGAAATTAGAGATGACCTATGATAAAGGAAACCTGTAATTGTGGGTGACTTTAATCTGTACATAAGTTGGGAAAATCGAATCAGTCACAATACTAGAACATAGAACATAGAACGTTACAGTGCAGAACAGGCCCTTCGGCCTTCGATGTTGCGCCGACCAATTAGGAAAAAGCAATGACCCTCTAACCTAAACCATTCCCTTTTCGTCCATAAACGTATCTACTAACCTCTTAAACGCCACCAAACTTGGCGCATCTACAACTGCAGCAGGCAGGGCATTCCATACCTTTACCACCCTCTGGGTAAAGAACCTACCTCTGACATCCGTCCTATAACTACCACCCCTTAATTTAAAGCTATGTCCCCTCGTGCTAGCTTTCTCCATCCTAGGAAAAGGCTATCACTGTCCACCCTATCTAAACCTCTAATCATCTTATATGTTTCAATAAGGTCCCCTCTTAGCCGCCTCCTTTCTAACGAAAACAACCTCAAATCCCTCAGCCTCTCTTCATAAGACCTGCCCTCCATACCAGGCAACATCCTGGTAAACCTCCTCTGTACCCTCTCCAATGCCTCCACATCTTTCTTATAATGCGGGGACCAGAACTGTACACAATACTCCAAGTGCGGCCGCACTAGAGTTTTGTACAGTTGCAACATGACGTTGCGGCTCCGAAATTCAATCCCCTACCAATAAAAGCTAAGACTCCATATGCCTTCTTAACAACCTTATCGACTTGATTGCCAACTTTCAGGGATCTATGCACATATACACCAAGATCCCTCTGTTCATCAACACTATTAAGAGTCCTACCATTAGCCCTATACTCTACACATTTGTTATTCCTGCCAAAGTGAATTACCTCACACTTTTCCACATTAAACTCCATTTGCCACCTCTCGGCCCAGCTCTGCAACTTGTCCAAGTCTCTCTGCAAACTAGAACACCCCTCTTCACTATCTACCACTCCTCCGACTTTGGTGTCATCCGCAAATTTACTAATCCATCCTTCAATACCCTCATCCAGATCATTTATAAAAATTACAAACAGCAGGGGCCCCAAAACAGACCCCTGAGGTACACCACTTGTCACCGAACTCCACGATGAATATCTCCCATCAACCACCACCCTCTGTCTTCTATCTGCTAGCCAATTCCTAATCCAATTAGCTAAATCACCCTCAATCCCATACATCTGCATTTTCTGCAGAAGCCTTCCATGGGCCACCTTATCGAACGCCTTACTAAAGTCCATATATACCACATCAACTGCCTTACCCCCATCCACCTCTTTGGTCACTTTTTCAAAAAACTCAATAAGGTTAGTAAGGCACGACCTACCCTTCACAAAACCATGCTGACTATCCCCAATCAATTCATTTCTCTCTAAATAACTATAAATCCTATCCCTAATAATTCTCTCCAATACTTTGCCCACAACAGAAGTAAGACTCACCGGCCTATAATTCCCCGGAAAGTCCCTATTCCCCTTCTTGAACAATGGGACCACATTCGCTATCCTCCAGTCTTCTGGCACTATACCCATAACCAACGACGACCTGAAGATCAGAGCCAGAGGCTCTGCAATCGTCTCTTTCGCCTCCCAGAGAATTCTAGGGTAAATCCCGTCCGGCTCAGGGGACTTATCTAACTTCAAACCCGCAAGAATATCTAGCACATCCTTCTTATCTGCTTCAATACTTTCCAGTTTGCAACCCTGTATCCCTGTGTTCTCCACAACATCTCCCTGCGTGAATACCAAAGAGAAATATTTGTTCAGTGCCTCTCCAATCTCTTCAGGCTCCACGCACAACTTCCCACTGCTGTCTCTGACTGGCCCTAATCTTGCCATAACCAATCTTCTATTCTTAACATATCTAAAGAAAGCTTTAGGATTCTCCTTGATCCTATCAGCCAAAGTCTTCTCGTGTCCCCTTTTAGCTCTCCTCAACTCACTCTTTAGCTCCCTCCTGGCTAATCTATAGCTATCCAGTGCACTAACTGAGCCTTCAAGCCTCATCCTGACATAAGCCTCCTTTTTCCTTTTAACCAGCAAATCAACTTTTTTAGTACACCATGGTTCCCTTACTCGACAGTTTCCTCCTTGCCTGACAGGGACATACTTATCAAGGACTCTCAGTAGCTGCTTCTTGAATAAGCTCCACATTTCAGATGTTCCCAGTCCCTGTAGTTTCCTAGTCCAATCTATGCACCCTAATTCCCTCCTTATGACCTCATAATTACCATCCCCCCAGCTATAACTACTGCCCCCAGCTTCATGCCTATCCCTATCCATCACTAATGTGAACATAACTGAATTGTGGTCACTATCACCAAAATGTTCACCAACTTCCAAGTCTAACACCTGGTCTGGCTCATTGCCCAGCACCAAATCCAATGTAGCCTCACCTCTAGTTGGCCTATCTACATACTGAGTCAAAAAACTTTCCTGCACACTTTGCATAAAAACTGACCCCTCTAACGAGCTAGAGCTATAGCTATTCCAATCAATATTAGTAAAGTTAAAGAATCCCATAACAATTACCCTATTACTTTCACTCCTGTCCAGGATCGACTTTGCAATCCTTTCCTCTACCTCTCTAGAACTTTTAGGAGGTCTATAAAAGACTCCCAATAGGGTGACCTCTCCTCTCCTGTTTCTAATCTCAGCCCATACTACCTCAACAGATAAATCCTCATCAAACTTCCTTTCTGTCACTGTGATACAGTCTTTGACTAATAATGCCACTCCTCCCCCACTTCTACCTCCTTTTCTACTCCGACTGAAGCATTTGAACCCCGGAACCTGCAACAACCATTCCTGTCCCTGCTCTATCCATGTCTCTGAAATGGCCACAACATCGAAGTTCCAGGTACTGATCCAAGCTGCAAGTTCCTCCACCTTATTGCGAATACTTCTTGCATTAAGTAATGCAAAAAGTATTCAATGAGAGGGCACAGATTTAAGGTGCAGGGAAGCAAGTACAGAGGGGATGCTAGGGGAAAGTTTTTCACTCAGAGGGTGGTGAGTGAATGGAATCGGCTGCCGTCGGTGGTGGTCGAGGCGAACTCGCTGGGTCTTTTAAAAGACTTCTGGATGAGTATATGGGATCCAATGGGATTGGGGGTTATAGATAGGTCTATGGCTGGGTAGGTTTTGATGTGTTCGGCACAACTTGTGGGCCGAAGGGCCTGTTTGTGCTGTAGTGTTCTATGTTCTATTAAAGTATACGCATTTCAAACCATGCCCTACTCCACCCATACGCTGCTGTGCTTTACAGTTCTCATCTATGACCCCCCTATTCTCGTCCCTCTTAACATCCAAACTACTCAGGATCCCACCCCCCCTCTGAATCAGTTTAAACCCTCCTGCATAGCCTTTGCAAATTTTCCCCCCAAGATATTGGTTCCCCTCTGGTTCAGGTGTAGACCATCTCTCTTGTAGAGGTCCCACCTATCCCAGAATGAGTCCCAATTGTTCAGGAACCTGAACCCCTCCCTCCTGCACCATCCCCACAGCCACGAGTTCAAACATTCCCTCTCTCTGTTCTTCTCTAAACTATCCCGTGGCACAGGCAAGAGTCCAGAGATAACCACTCTGTCTGTTTTGGCTCTAAGCTTCCACCCCAACTCCATAAATTTCTGTTTAATATCCCCTTCCCTTGTCCTACCTACATCATGTGTCCCTACATGAACTACGACATCCTAGACTGATATTGTGTAGTGTGAAAGGATTCATTGGCAACCTAGTTGTGCGAGACCCCATGGGAAAGAGTGAAATAACATGATAGATTTTCTTCATCAAGATGGAGAGCAACATAGTTGATTCTAAGGTCCTGAAACTTAATAAAGGAAATTGCAATGGTATAAGCTACAAGTTGGCTATGATGGATTGGGAAACATTACTTAAAGGGATATTCCTCAGGAACTGTACACAATAATTAAAAAGGAGGCAACCAAGGAAAAGGTGAAAGTGCTGATTATGATTTGCAACATTAATTCAAGCTAGAACTCGCCCAGCAGCTTGGAAATTAGCATTCATAACATTGTGATTCAACGAAGGAGGGAGAGAGAAAAAAGAAACTACAGATCAGATATCTGCCATTAAGAAAATACTGGAATCTATAAGTTAAGAAGAATATCTTAGAATATGATAATATAATGAGGCAAGATCTTTTTTTTACAAGAGGGAAATCATGTTTGACAAATTTTAGAGTTTTTGTGAATGTAGTAGTAGAGTAAGCTAAAGGGGAACCAGAGATGTAGTTTACCTGGATTTCCAAAAGACATTTGAAAAGACAGGGAAGGTGAATTTACAAAATAAGGAACTGGAGGTGATATATTAGCATGGATAGAGGATTGGAAAGTAAAGTATTGAAGTTAGTTGACAGTTCAAAGCGAGGGGGGAATGTAGTTGTGGGGAGGACACAAACAGGCTGCAAAGAGATAAGGCAGGTTAAATGAATAAGCAACAAAGTAGCAGATGGGAAATGTGAGATTATTTACCTCAGAATATATTTAAACAGCGTGAAACTTGTAAACATTGTTGTTCAGAGACTTAGGAATATTCATACAAGGAATTAGGAAGGCAGATGGCATGTTGGCCTTTATTGTAAAGATATTGGAATGTAAGAATCAAGAAATCTTTCCAACTACACAAGGTTTCTGTTGGACCACACTGGAGAACTGTGCACAGTTTTGGTCTCCATATATTGTCTATGGTGGAGGAGTCCAGAAACAGGGGTTACAGTCTGTGGATTCAGGGTAGACCATTTAGTACGAAATGAGGAGACATTTCTTCACCCAAAGAGTGGTGAGCCTGTGGAATTCATTATTACAGCAAGTAGCTGATGATAAAACATTGAATGTATTCAAGAGGCAGCTAAATATAGCACTTGGGGCGAATGGGATCAAAAGTTATGAGAAAAAGCAGGATTAGACTCTTGAGTTGGATGATCAGCTCAGAGGCCTCCTCCTGCTCCTATCTTCTATGTTTCTATGTTTCTATATCTAAGAAAAGATATACCTGCTTGGGCGATGTTACAGGAAAGGTTTACTAGGTTTGTTTTCTGGGATGACAGAGTTGTCCTATGGTGAGAAACTGCATAAATTGTGCCTTTATTTTCAGAAGTTTAGACGAGTGAAATATGATCTCATTGAAACAAAAGGATTGACTACATTGACACGGAGAGGTTGTTTTCCTTGTTTGGTGACTCTAGACTACACACGTGCAGTCTCGGGATCAGAGTTCAATCTACAAACATAAACAGGGAACACACTTTGGCGCCTGTTCGGATCAATGCATCTAAGCAGCACGTCTTTCAGACTGTGAGAGGAAACTGGAGCACCCAGAAAAAACTCACGCAGACACAGGGAGGATGTGCAAACCCCACATAGGCAGTGACCCAAGCCAGGAATCGAACCCAGGCTTCTTGCACTGTGAGGCAGCAGTGTTAACCACTGTGCCACCGAAGCAACCTGTGAGGTGGATGCAAGAAGGCTGCAAAAGTGCATAGACAGTGGACAAGAACAGGGCAGGTGGAGTAAAGGCAGTGTTGTGTACAGTTTTGATTTCCTGAAGTGAGAAAGGAAATAATTAAAGGACATGCAACAAAGTTTTAGTGAACTGATTTGATGAAGGGATTGTCCTGAAACAACAGATTTTGTAGATTAAGTTTATATTTCTCATAGTTGAGAAGAATGAAATATTGTCTCCTTGGATCATATAAAATGTTGAAGCAAATTAACAGAATTTACGCTAGGAGAATGCTTCTTTTGCTCCCCCCCGCCCCCACCTCCCATTCTCTCTCATTCTCTCTAGAATGAGAAAAACAATCTCAGGATAATGAGTCAGCCATTTATTTATTTTTATTCATTCATGGCATATATGCATCGCTAGCTGGAGAGTTTAACCATTTTACTGTGGCTCTGGAGTTATATGTAGCCCAGATCAAGTAGGGACAGCATATTTCCTTCCCTAAAGAATGTAAGCGAATCAGTTGTGTTTCATGGGCATCATTAGACTTTTAATTTCAGATTTTTTACTGATATCATTTTCACCATCTTCCATGGTGAGATTTGAATTCATGTCCCCAGAGCACTGAGCTGGGTCTCTTGATTAGTAGAATAGCAACAATACCATTGTGCCATCAACTCCCCTAATTATTATTGACATGAAGAGAAATTTCTTGGTTCAAACGGCTATGAATCTAGAATTCTCGAAGCCAGAAGGTTTGGATGTGCAGACAGGAGCTGGGATTATGTGTTCCCATTTGCTTCCAATATTAATAGTGTCAGGAGTGAAAGATCTTGTGAGTGGCCCAAATCACAAAAAGAGAGGAATAGTGAGAATACCTCACTACCTACGGATAGCAATAGCAGGACTGAAGCCATCAGCCCTAAGGTTGACTTTATCCACTATATTGTTCACAACTTGGAAAGAAAGAAAAATTGGAACAGGAGGATCCCACAAGTCACACTAGCAGGACAGGCTCTGACTGAGCCAGAAACTTTGTCTCCTCAAGATCAGGGTCCCATTTTTAAAGGCCACCTGAATACAAAAAAGTAAAAGTAGAACAACTTCCCTCCCAAAGAATGACAGAATTATTCAGCCTGTGGACTGACAATAAGATTTAAATTTATTCTAATGAGGCCATTACACCATAGGTGGATGATGGGTTGGAGAGGAGGGGGTGGAGGGTAAACTTGGAGACAATTGTTACAGAACTTCCCAAAACATCTTGAGTCTGTGGAATTTTCTTCCCAAAAGAGCTCTAAAAGCTGGGTCTAGATCTTTTCAAAGCTGAGTGAGACAAATCTTTGATTAACATGCAAGTCAAAGTTTATAAGAAGTAGGCAGGAAAGATCACATCAGATCACCATGATTTTATCAAATGGCGAGCAGGGTAGAGGGGCTGAATGACCTACTCCTGTTCCTAATATATATAAACAATTTCTCAGATTGCTTGATAAGTCAGAATGGTCAGTGCAGAAAATGTTAGAATGTGAGTTTGGCAGCAACCATGTAGGCAGTTCCCCTCTCACTTGTACATTACAGCTCAATCTGTTTACTGTTCCACACTTCTCATATGCTCGAGGGGTCAGGCTGCCCTTGGTGAGTTGGACGGCAGTGGTGGCAGCATTTTCTTATCTCTTGGATATTTCCAAAACACCAGCACCTGCTTGTCTTTGAACAATTTGCAATATTTTCATTGCCTCCTTGAAGATCATAAAGAAGGTCAAGTTGTGATGAATCAGCCATTGTGTGGTGTGAAAAATGGAGTTTGTGAACAGAGGCAGTAGAATCATCAAAGAATGCATATCCTGCTGTGTGCAGTGTTGACTTTAACTTTCCCCTGGCCTGGTGGTAAGGGAACAGCCAGAGCTCCTGACCCAGTGCCCACTTACCAGCCCAAAATGTTATTTGAAGATCAGAAAACCAAACTCTTGTTTCCATTTTCCAATCCCAGAACATAGATTAGGGATGGAACTCATAATCCTCTGGTCAATCTAATTCAGTGCTATAATGTGATTGTACATTTATATCTGAGCCATTGGGGGAATTGAGGGTAGAATTTTGAAATAACATAGGGGAATGTGCACTGAATGAACAGGAAGTAAATAGCCAAGGAGCTCCTCTAAATTCGTTCAACTGCTTCCCTGAATACGGAATAGAAATCAGTGCAGATGCTTTGAGCTACAGATGTACTTGCAAGTAACAGGTTCAACCACTTCATCAATGGAATGGGATGTAGTTTTCCTTGTGGCTGCTATGAAAGCAGCACTGATTCCTGAGGCACATTGCTGGTCACAGGCCTCCAGTTTGAAATATGAACCTCTACAACCTCTCTCTGCCTTCTATCATCAAGCCAATTTTGTATCCATCAAGCTATCTCACCCTGGATTCTGTGAGATTTAACCTTATGCAACAATCTACCATGTAGCACCTTATCAAAAGCCTTGTTGAAGTCCATGTAGACAACATCAAGTGCACTGCCCTCGTATACCTTCTTGGTTACCCCTTCAAAAAATCAAATTTGTGAGGCATGATTTTCCACTCAGAAAGGCATGTTGATGGTCCCAAATCAGTCTTTGCCTCTCTAAATGCCTGTAGATCCTATCTCTCAAAATATCTTCTAACAATTTACCCACTACAGATGTAACACACAACGGCCTGCAGTTCGCAGGCTTTTCCCTGCAGCCCTTTTTAAACAAAGGCAAAACATTTTTTCCCATCCTTCAATCTTCAGGTACCTCACCTGTGACTGTCGATAATTCAAATATCTCTGCTAGAGGACTCGCAATTTCCTTCTTATCCTCCCACAATATCCCAGGATACATTTCATTAGGTCCCAGGGATTTATCTACCTTGATGTCCTTTAAACTTCCAACACCTCCTTCTTTGTTATATGGACGTTCCTCAAGACATCACTATTTATTTCACCAAGTTCCCTAACATTCCTGCTTTTCTCAACAGTAAATGCTGATGAGAAATGTGCATTTAGGATCTCACCCATCTCTTGTGGATCCATCTCTTGTGAATTGCATTGAAGTTCCTCATTCTTTTTATCCCATTAGTTATCCTGCTAGAGAGAGTATTGCATTTGGGAATATGATGAATGAGGGAGAGAGTTGGTCTTTTATGGAATAAGGAGATATCCAAGAGAGGGAAAGACAGCAAGACCTACAAGGTTTAGAGGTATTAATTAGATAAGGATGTGTATGATTGGTTGCTGTGTTTTAAAATTCCTTTTCATCTACAATGGGGCTGTAGTCTAAAACAATATTAAGGAGATATTAATATTGTTTGCAATTTAGAGCTCAGGTATTTAATCTAGCTATAAATTATCATTGAGTGCTATTTCTAAATTTCAACCCCTAATTAGTTAAACAAAATATGGTACAGGTAACAAGACAGGTGTTGTGTTGCAGCTTTAGCATGTGGGAAGTTGTGGTCTATTATAAATGCATTTGAGAAGCTTTGGTTCAGAATTGATGAACTGGAATCCAAGCATTGAACACTGATACATCAGGAAAGGAGAAAGTTACTAGGTACATTGTTCCGGGGGTAGTCACACCTCTTCGGTTAGGTAAGTCAGATTTAGCATCTGGTCAGGGACAGGCGGATATAATTACAGTAAGGGTTCCAGAAAGCAGCACAGGAGAAGTATACATAGAAGGTAATAAATTGGATTAGACACTGGCTTAATGGAAAAAGCCAGAGAGTTGTGTGAAGGATTGCTTCTGTGTGGAGGCCTGTGACAAGTGGTGTGCCGCAGGGATCAGTGTTGGGTCCATTGTTGTTTGTCATCTATATCAGTGATCTTGGATGATAATGTGGTAAATTGGATCAGCAAATTTGCTGATGATACAAAGATTGGAGGTGTAGTGACAGTGAGGAAGGTTTTCAAAGCTTGCAGAGGGATTTGGACCAAGTAGAAAAATGGGCTGGATAAATGGCAAATGGAATTTAACGCAGACAAATGTGAGATATTGCACTTTGGAAGGACCAACCAAAGTAGAACGTAGAGGGGGTAAATGGCAAGACTCTGAAGAGTGCAGTTGAACAGAGGGATCTGGGAATGCAGGTACAGAATTCCCTAAAAGTGACGTCAGAGATGGATAGGGTCATAAAGAGTGCTTTTACTACATTGGCCTTTATAGATTGGAGAATCGAGTACAAAAGTTGGAGTGTTATGGTAAGGTTATATAAGACATTGGTGAGGCCGAATTTAGAGGACTGTGTACAGTTTTGATCACCTAGTTACAGGAAGGATATAAATAAGGTTGAAAGAGTGCAGGGAAGGTTCACAAGGATGTTGCCAGGACTTGAAAAGCTAAATTACAGAGAGAGATTGAATTGGTTAGCATTTTATTCCCTGGAGCGTAGAAGAATGAGGGGAAATTTGATAGAGGTGTGTAAGATTTTGATGACTATAGATAGAGTGAATGCAAGCAGGCTTTTTCCACTAAGACTAGCAAGAAAAAAAACCAGAGAGCATGGGTTAAGAGTGAAAGGAAAAAAGTTTAAAGGGAATAGTAGGGGGCGGGGTGGGGGTCTATTCCATGCAAAAAGCGGTGGGACTGTAAAATGAGCTGCCGGATAAAGTGGTAAATCAGGGGTCACTTTTAACATTTAAGAAAATCTTGCATGGGTTCATGGATAAGAGGGCTGTGGAGGGGTCCAACTGCAGGTCAGTGGGACTAAGCAAAAAATGGTTTGACACAGACAAGAAGGGCCAAAAGACTTGTTCCTGAGCTATAATTTTCTATGGTTTTCTAAGTCTGGAGGCCTGCATTTGTCCAACAGTTTTGATGTTCTTGTAGTATGTATGTCAACAGCAGGAGACTGAAGAGGTGGGGAGTAAAAAGGAATCCAGTCATAGTAAGGGACAGTGTAGCTTTGGAGATGGATGCTGCTTACTGCAACTGAAAGATTGAATCACTTTGCCAGGACTAAAAACACCTCCTCAGGGCTGGAGAGGAACTTGCAGTGGGAGGGGAAGGATCTAGCTTTTGCGGTCACTGTGTGTACCAATGACAGAGGTTGAACTAAGAAAGAAACTTTGTGAAGAGGGTATAGGCAGATGGAGACTTAATTAAACAGCAGAACTATAAGGTAATAATTTTTGGATTACTACCTGAGTCACAAGCAAATTAATATAGGGGAATTAAGATCAGAGAGTTGAATACATAGCTCACAGATTGGTGTGGGAGAAATGGGTTCAAATCGGACAACGTGATTGGCGCAGGCTTGGAAGGCCAAAGGGACCGTTCCTTTGCTGTACTGTTCCTTGTTTGTTTTGTTCAATTCATGGAGCACTTGTACCAGTGCAGAGGAAAGAGGGCACTGTAACATTGTGACACCCTTCACCTGGACTGTGCTGAGACCAGCGTCCTGGTGAATTATACAACTAGGCCTGCAAAGAGACCTTTAAACTGCTGGGTGTGGGAAGGAGATGAGTTTTCATGTGGGGATGTTTAGAAAGTTATTGCGGGTTCAAGTCAATTACGTGGCTAGTGGTGCACACAATTACAGACATTGCGTGACAGGAAGGGACAGCATTTACAAGATAAGGTTAGTGCAGAGAAAATGTTCTTTATTTGCACACAGCATTCATAATGATATGGGTGAATTGATAACACAAATAAATAACAATAAATGAAGAAGATCTAATAGCCATTACAGAGATGTAATTGCAAAATGATCAAGGCTCAGAACTGAATATTAAATGGTATTTAACATTTTAGAAGAATAGAAACATTAATAAAAGATGAGATTAGGGCAGTTCTGAGAAATGACTTGACTCTGGCAATAGCATTGAAGGCTAAGCTACTCCAGTTCAGCTTTAACACTGGCATCTATCTGGCATATTGGAAAATCTCTCAGGATTGTGCACAAAAGATTGACTGGAGGATAGCGAATGTGGTCCCATTGTTCAAGAAGGGGAAGAGAGACCTTCCAGGGAATTATAGGCCAGTGAGTCTTACTTCTGTTGTGGGCAAAGTATTGGAGAGAATTATTAGGGATAGGATTTATAGTTATTTAGAGAGAAATGAATTGATTGGGGATAGTCAGCATGGTTTCGTGAAGGGTAGGTCATGCCTTACTAACCTCATTGAGTTTTTTGAGAAAGTGACCAGAGAGGTGGATGGGGGTAAGGCGGTTGATGTAGTATATATGGACTTTAGTAAGGCGTTTGATAAGGTGGCCCATGGAAGACTTCTGCAGAAAATGCAGATGTATGGGATAGAGGGTGATTTAGCTAATTGGGTTAGGAATTGGCTAGCAGATAGAAGACAGAGGGTGGTGGTTGATGGGAGATATTCATCGTGGAGTTCGGTGACAAGTGGTGTACCTCAGGGGTCTGTTTTGGGGCCCCTGCTGTTTGTAATTTTTATAAATGATCTGGATGAGGGTATTGAAGGATGGATTAGTAAATTTGCAGATGACACTAAAGTCGGTGGAGTGGTAGATAGTGAAGAGGGGTGTTATAGTTTGCAGAGAGACTTGGACAAGTTGCAGAGCTGGGCTGAGAGGTGGCAAATGGAGTTTAATGTGGAAAAGTGTGAGGTAATGCACTTTGGAAGGAATAATAAATGTGTAGAGTATAGGGCTAATGGTAGGATTCTTAATAGTGTTGATGAACAGAGGGATCTTGGTGTATTTGTGCATAGATCCCTGAAAGTAAGCAGTCAAGTCGATAAGGTTGTTAAGAAGGCATACGGAGTCTTAGCTTTTATTGGTAGGGGGATTGAATTTCGGAGCCGCAGCATCATGTTGCAACTGTACAAAACTCTAGTGCGCCGCACTTGGAGTATTGTGTGCAGTTCTGGTCCCCACATTATAAGAAAGATGTGGAGGCATTGGAGAGGGTACAGAGGAGGTTTACCAGGATGTTGCCTGGTATGGAGGGCAGGTCTTATGAAGAGAGGCTAAGGGATTTGAGGTTGTTTTCGTTAGAAAGAAGGCGGCTAAGAGGAGACCTTATTGAAACATATAAGATGATTAGAGGTTTAGATAGGGTGGACAGTGATAGCCTTTTTCCTAGGATGGAGAAAGCTAGCACGAGGGGACACAGCTTTAAATTAAGGGGTGATAGTTATAGGACGGATATCAGAGGTAGGTTCTTTACCCAGAGGGTGGTTAGGGAGTGGAATGCCCTGCCTGCGGCAGTTGTAGATGCGCCAAGTTTGGTGGCGTTTAAGAGGTTAGTTGATAAGTTTATGGAAGAGAAGGGAATGGTTTAGTTTGGAGGGTCATTGCTTTTTATAATGGTCGGCGCAACATCGAAGGCCAAAGGGCCTGTTCTGCGCTGCAATGTTCTATGTTCTATGTTCTATGTTGTAAATCCAACCCAGCAATTACCAGTGCATCTGTCTATTCTCAATTATCAGTAAAGTGACGGAAAGTAATCAGCAGCACTATTAAGCCACATTACTCAGCAACAACCTGCTCACTGATTCTCAGTTTGGGTTCTGTCAAAGTCACTCAGCTCAATGACCTCAGAATAGCCTTGATTCAAATATGGACCAAAGAGCTGAACTCGAGAGGTGAGTATGATTTAATATCAAGACTGACTATGGCATTGAGGAGCCCTAGCAAAATTGTAATCAATGGGAATCGGGGAAACCCCTCCACTGGTTGGAGTTATTACTTGGCACAAAAGAAGATAGTTGATGTCAATCATGTCTGTTCTAGGACATCACTGCAAGACTCTCCTGAGGTAGTGCCCTATGGCCAATCATTTTTGGTTTCTTCATCAATGATCTTCTTCCTTCATAAGGTCAGAAGTGGGGATATTTGCTAATAACAGTACAAAGTTCAGCATTATTAATGAATCCTCGGATGCTGTAACAGCCCATATCTAACCGCTGCATGAGCTGGCCAATATCCAGGTTTGGGTTGAAATTTGGCAAGTAACAGTCATGTCACACTAGGCAAGTACTAGACAATGACCATCTCCAACAAGCGAGGATCTAACCATCATCCATGAAATTCAATGTCATTACCATCACTGAATCCTCCACTATCAACAACTTGGGGTTATCATTGACCAGAAACTCCCAAAGCCTGTTCACCATCTACAAGACACAAATCAGAAGTCTGATATTTCAAAACTTTTAACAAAGATATATTGCATTGAGATAGACTCTATAAGGCAATTGCACCATCTGAAGGTAACTAAGGAAGTTAATGAAGGTATCAAACTGAAGGAAAAGATACATAATGCTCCATTTATTTGTGTGCAGCCCCAGTAATGGTGAAGAAGCTTAACACAATCCGTGACAAAGCAGCCTACTTCTTTGGTGGCCCCTTCCACAAACGTTCAATCCCTCCACTGCTGACAAATAATGATACACATATATACAATTTACAAGATGCACTGCTGGAACTCACTAAGGCTCCATAGGTATTATTTTCCAAACCCACATCCACTACATCTAGAGAGACAAGGACAGCAGATACCTGGGAATACCATTACCTGGAGGTGCCCCTCCAAATCATTCAACATCCTGTCTTGGAAATGTATCAGCTGTACTTCACTGTCACTGGGTCAAAATCCTTTCCAACAGCACTGTGAGTGTACCACATGACTGCAGTGGTTCAAGAAGGCAACTCACTATCACCTCCTCAAGGGCAAGTAGAGGTGTCCTAGGCTACAATGTACACATCCCATAATTTGTTTAAAAAAAATCAAGGTGTAGAATCAGCTTGGATGAAGATAAGAAATAGCAATGAAAAGGAATCATTGGTGGGAGTAGTTCATATGTCTCCGAACATTAGCTGCACATTAGCAGAGTCGCACTGCTGACTCACAGTGCCATGAACCTGAGTTCAATACCAGCCTTGGGTTACTATCTCATAGGTTTTCTCCGGATGCTCCGGTTTCCTCCCACAGTCTGAAGATGTGCAGGTTAGGTGGACTGGCAATGCTAAATTGCTCCTTAATATCAGGGGCATTAGCAGGGTAAATACCTGGGGATTACAGGGCAAAGGCCTGGGTGGGATTGTTGTTGGTGTAGGCTCAATGGGCCAAATGGCCTTCTTCACTGTAGGGATTCTATGAGTACAACAGAGTATATTTCACAAAATAATGGTGTTTTGTAAAAAAAAGAGCCTTCATTTTGTATTATCCTTCAATTTGATTGGACAAATCAAATTGAAAAAGATAGCCTTGACAATCAATTCAGAAAGTGTGCTCGAGACAGTTTCGTAGAACAATATATTCTGGAACCAGGCTATTTTAGATCTAATAATGTATACTAAGCCAGGTTTAGTAATAACCTCATACCAAAAGATCTTCTATGCAGCAATGATTATTAACAAGATCAAATTTCACATTCAGTTTGAGGATCTTAAATTAGTATCTTAAACCTAAATAAAGACAATTATGAAATCATAACATGTATCAAATCAGACTGGGAAAAACATGGGTTAAAAGCTAAGAAACAGTGGCAGATATTTAAGGAGATATTTCAAAACGCTGAACAAGAATATATTTCATGGAGACAGTCTCTAGAAGGAAATTGCACAATCCAAGGGTAACAAAGGAAGTTAAGGAAGGTATCAAGTTGAAAGATACATAATTCTGTCAAGGTTAGCATTAGAAACATTTAGAAGTCATCGAAGGCTAAAAAACTAAAGAGGGAGAAAGTAGAATATGAGAATAAACTAGTAAGAAATATAAACAGACAGTAAGAGTATCTACAAGTTTATAAAAAAAGAGGAAGAGTAGCTAAAGTGAACGGTGATCCTTAAGATGATATTAGTGAATTAATAATGGAAAACAAGAAAATGTCAGAGATTTTCAAGACTTTGCATCTGTTTTCACAGTTAAAAAAACTAAAAGCACCCCAAGAATAGCAGAAAATTAGGGACCAAAAGGGAGGGAGGAAATTAAAACAATCATTGTCACTAGAGAAAAAGCATGAGTTAAACTACTGGGACACAAGGCTGACAAGTTCCCTGGGCCTAATGGCCTGAATCCTAGAGTCTTAAAATAAGTAGTTAAAGACAATGCAAATGCATTGAGTCTAATGGTTGCAAAGACAGAAAGCCATGCTATTATCTTAATGGTTAAAAACTAAGAGAAGAGACTTCACAATGAAACCTAGCTGTCCTTCTATACCAGCCACTAAAGATAAGCACGTAGGTGCAGTAAGCGGTAAAGAAGGCAAATGGTATGTTGACTTTCATAGCGAGAGGATAGTGAGTACAGGAGATGGGATGTCTTGCAATTATACAGGGCCTTGGTGAAGCCACACCTGCAATAATGTGTGCAATTTGGTCTCCTTACCTGAGGAAAAGATGTTCTTGCTCTGGAGGGAGTGCAGCGAAGGTTTACCAGCCCGATACCTGGGATGGCAGGATTGACATATGATGAGAGATTGAGATGGTTAAGTTTATATTCACTGGCATTCAGAAGAATGAGGAAGGATCTCATAGAAATCTACAAAATACTAACAGGTTTAGACAGGTAGATGCAAGAAAGATGTTCCCAATGGTGGGGTGACTCAGAACCAAGGATCATAGTCTAAGGATACAGGGTAAACCTTTTATGACTAAGATGAGGAGAAATTTCTTCAACCAGAGAGTGGTGACCCTACGAAATTCACTACCACAGAAAGCAGTTGAGGCCAAAACATTGTGACCAGGATTTTATAACTCACTCAGGTGAGGCCAATGCAGAATTCTGTTCTACAATTCCAGTGTGGGTGTGCTGGTAAAATTCTGGCCTATATGTTTGCAAGAAGGATCTCTTAAGGTGATGGGGATCAAAGGATGTAAAAGGAAAGGAGAAGAAGGAGGTTGATCAGGCTATTGAATTAGATGATGAGCATTAATTATGATGAATGGTGAAGCATGCTCAAAGAGCCAAATGGCCTACTCCTCCTATTTTCCATGTATCTATGTCAAGTTTCTAAAATTTCCTTGATTTCTGCAAGGTCCAAATTGATTGGAAAACCATAAATGTAAAAGTTCTGTTCAAGAAAGGAAAGAGAGAGAAAGCAGGAAACCAAAGGGCAGTTAGCCAAACATATCACTGAGAAAATATGGGAATCCATTATTAGAAGAATGGTCAGGGATGAGAAACTTCAGTTACGAGGATAGATCAGAAAGGTTGGAACTGTTGTCCTTGGAAAGAAGGAGGCTGTGAACAGATTTGATAGAGATGTTCAAAATCATAATAGGATGAGCAGAGTAGATAGGGAGAAACTGTTTGCACCTGTAAAAGAACTAGGAATGAGTGGTCACAGATTTAAAGATTTGCAAAATTTCTTTGCCCAGAGAGTGGGAAGCCTCTGGAATTTGCTACAGAAAGCAATTGTGATCAAAGCTTATATGTTTTCAAGAAGGCCAAAAGGAGATCAAATGATATGAGGGAAGAAGGAATTGGGTCACTGAGTCGCATGATCAGACATGATCAAAATGAATGCTACAGCGGGTTCAAAAGGAAAAATGGTGTCCTCCAATCCTATGTTCTTATAGATTGCAGAGGTTCAAGAAGGCAGCTTACTACCACCTTTTCAAGGGCAATTATGGATGAGTAATTAATGCTGGCCTCACTTCTTTCACTCCCATATCACAAAAACAAATTTAAAAACTCAATTTGTGATTATGAACTATTTTGGGACATCTTGAACATGATAATGTTACACAAATAGCAGTCTTTCCATAATTGGGTGGTTGTTGGGCAAACATAGTTTAGAATGTATGGCAATTGTTGAAAGGAGCACAAGTTATTATCTACTTTATCTATCATGTATTTAAAGGACTGGGGGACACTTTATTAATTAAGCAAAACTATTGGAGTCTTTCCCAGTATAAGTCACAGACTGTTACCTGTGTTTACATTACTCCAATATTTGTTTCCATATCTTGAGATTCCATTCCCTATCATCTCTTGGAGTTATTGTAATTCCCTGCCTCCTTGTATCATTTACAATCAGTCTTGTGATTTTTCCATTCTGAGCCTGGATTATATAAGGAGTTGTCTGCCAACATATTCCTGAGATCCAGCAGGTTGTAGCTGTTAATCTCTCGGTCTCACTCTCTCCGCCTGCTTGGCAGTCATGTGGTGCAGTTTGCTGTTGCTGTGTGTGAGCGGCGCTCTGGGATATTATGCCCAGGATGAAGTCCTGTCCTTGCCAGGTCTGAACACCAAACTCAACTTTAGACAGTGGTCAGGGTACCTAGAGGCATCTCCTGGCCAACATCTACATTACTGGTAAGTGAATGGGGCTCCACATAACTGGCATACTGGATACCCAGTGGGGACAGAATATATGGTCCCCAGTCTCCTGAACTCTCAGTGTGTGAGGGTCCCGATTAGGTTCCTGATCTGTGTAAAGTTGGACATTATAGTAGTCTCAACAAAACTTTGTGCTTGCTCATGAAATGAGATTGGGAGAATTTGTGATTGGGAGAGACTGTGCAGCTTTTACTGCTTCTAATCACTTTTTGTTGAATCCCTCAGTGATGTCCTCCACTGTTCAATATCCCATTGGCATCAAGTGTTTGTGATCAGACAAAGAATGAATGTTTGGAGGGTGGATGGGGGTGGGGGAGGAATCTGATTGTAGAATATACCCTGGAAGAGTCAAAGTGGAGAATAAAGAAAACATCTTGCATTTATATTGCACTTTTTCTGACTACTGTTCATCTGAAAATGCATTACAGATGATGAAGTATTTTTGAACTGTTGTAATGTAACAAATGGAGCAACTAATTTGTGCACAGCAAGCTGTCACAAACACTATATATAAAGACTAAATAATCTGATTTTCTGATGGTGATTGAAGGAGAAATATTAGCCAAGGTAGTGGCAAGAACATCCTATTCTACTTTTAGGCCCAGCCAAAAAGGCAGCGATTTGGTTTCACATCTCACCTGAAAGATGGCATTCTGACTGTACAGCATTTCCTTCAATGGGGTATTAACCATCACTTTGACTTGACAAAAGCTCATTGACTTACTTCTATCTCCACAGATGCTGTCAGATTTACTGGGTATTTCCAATATTTTCAAGTTTATCTTAGTATTACCTTAAATACTTAAGTCCTGGGATTAGGACTTCAACACAGGACTTTGGACTGAGAGACCAGAATGCTCCCAACTGAGCCAACTCAGTCGACACAAAGGAGGAGGAATCAGTCTCAAAACCAAAATGCTCCAGTGTACCCTATACTTCTCCTTGTCACCCATTTTTCACTCCCTCCTCTTTTAAGTATGTGATGTGTATTGATAGAAAGGCTGTAGAAAACTGAAGTTATCCTAAATTACCTATAGGTAAGCTAATGGAGAGGATCCTCAGGGACAGGATGTATGAGCATCTGGAGCGCTGCGATCAGATCAGGGATACGCAGCATGGCTTCGTTAAGGGGAGGTCGTGCCTTACAAATCTAGTGGAATTTTTTGAAGAGGTGACAAAAACGGTTGATGAAGGACAAGCCGTTGATGTCGTCTACTTGGATTTCAGTAAGGCGTTTGACAAGGTTCCCCATGGTAGGCTGATAAAAAAGGTGAAGGTGCATGGGATACAGGGCCAGGTATGTAGATGCGTTGAGAACTGGCTTGGGAGGAGGAGACAGCGGGTAGTAGTGGAAGGCTCTTTTTCCAACTGGAGGTCTGTCACTAGTGGTGTGACACAGGGCTCAGTACTAGGACCTCTTCTATTTGTGGTTTATATAAATGACTTAGAAGAGGGGGTAGGTGGTGTGATCAGCAAATTTGCTGATGATACTAAGATACTTGGATTGGCGGGGACTGAGGAGCAGTGCCAGGCAATACAACAGGACATAGATAGGCTGGTAGACTGGTCAGTTAGATGGCAAATGGAATTTAATCCGGATAAATGCGAGGTGATGCATTTTGGCCGGAATAATGTAGAGGGGAGTTATAGGATAAAAGGTAAAACTATCTGGAGTATAGAGACGCAGAGAGGCCTGGGGGTGCAGGTTCACAAGTCTCTAAAGGTGTCAGTACAGGTGGAGAAAGTGACAAAGAAAGCATATGGTATGTTAGCCTTCATAGGAAGGGGTATAGAATACAAGAGTAGGAGTCTGATGTTACAAGTGTATAGACCGTTGGTTAGGCCTCACTTGGAGTACTGCGTCCAGTTCTGGTCGCCGTACTACCAGAAGGATGTGGAGGCCCTGGAGAGAGTGCAGAGGAGATTTACCAGGATGCTGCCTGGTATGGAAGGGCTGTCTTACGAGGGAAGGTTGAACGCACTGGGGTTGTTTTCCCTTGAAAGGCGTCGGCTGAGAGGGGATCTATTAGAGGTATATAAGATTATGAGGGGTATAGATAGAGTAAATGGTGGTAAGCTTTTTCCACCATTAGATTCAGATAGAATGAGGGGTCACGGCCTTAGGGTGAGGGGGGCTATGTATAAGACTAATATTAGAGGGCATTTTTTTCACACAAAGGGTAGTGGGGGTGTGGAATGCACTACCGAGTAAGGTGGTGGGAGCAGGCACGCTAGGGTTGTTTAAGGGTCTCTTGGACAGCCACATGAGCGATCTGCAGATAGAGGGATATAGGAGGACTGTTTAAATACTTTATTTGTTTCCACAGGCTATTCGGTCCACCTTGTTGACAAACAAGGCGCATGCATTCGGCAGGTCGTGCGAGGGCTGTTCTTGGATGTTACTTCAGGAGTGGCCTAGTGCTTCATGTCGTTAGTGTATGCTTAAACTGGACCATCAGATGGGCAACATGACAGCTCAGAGACTATCGCTGTTGCTGTGCAGACACGTGGATTTGGGCCTGTGTCTGCGGGAGTTTGCGCGTTCTCCCCGTAGTTGCGTGGGTTTTCTCCTGGTGCTCCGGTTTCCTCCCACATCCCAAAAAGGTGCTGTTAGGCTGATTGGGTAACAAATTGTCCCTATATTGGTCTCTATATGTCATTAAGACGTTAGGACGGCGGCGCGGGCTCGTTGGGCCGAATGGCCTGTTTCCCGTGCTGTGTTGTCCTTTGTTCTTTGTTCTTGTTCTAAATGAAGAAGATTGGGGAGATATTTGAGGAGGTTTTAGCTTATGTTAGGAATGTATACATAATGTGATAGGATTTGTATTGTTCACTTACATTGCATTGTGGTTAAAATAAATAATGCGAGGTTATTTGCTATTATTAACTCTTACCTTTATTCCTCCAACTAACTTCTTACTAGCTTGCCAGGTTCCATCCAGTTTTCTAGATATTAGATAGCAAGGGATATGAGAGTAATGCAGGAAAACAGCACTTTGGTAGAAGTTCAATCATGATCAACCTGAATAGAAAGGCTGTACTGAAGGGCCCAATGCCTACTTCTGCTCTTAATTTCTATGGCTCTACCTTCCAAAACCTGGTGTCATTCATTACTCTGCTGTCCTTTCTTTTACTCACACCAACTCCAGTTTGTCCGTCATCCCTATGCTCGCTGATTTGTATGGGCTCTCAGTTAAGCAATGCCTGAACTTAGAAAATTTCAAATTTCTTTTCAAATCCCTCAATGGACTCACATCCCTGTTCATCTTTAGTCTCCTCTAGAATGCCACATCCTCCAGTCTTCCGAGATAACTTTGTTTCTTTCACTCTAACCTCTTGAGAATCTGATTTTAATTGGTTCACCATTGACCATTGACTTCAACTGCCTGGCCCAAAGTTTCGGAACTTGCATCCCAAATGTGGTTGACTCTTAAATGCTCTGAAATGGACTAGCCCTCAGTTCAACGAATAATTACTCCCAACTGATATACTTTAACAGATAGCATCCTGTGTTCCAATGTGAAAGGTGAACTGAATAAACACCTTCTTTCCACTGGAATTTAGAAGATTGAGTGTACAAGATTCTGAACAATATTGACAAGATGGAGGTGGAAAGAATGTTTCGTCTTGCAGATGGGTCTGGAACTTGGGGCACTGTTTTAAAATTAGGGGTCAGCCTTTCAGGATAGAGAATGAAAAGAGGATTTTTCTCTCTAGAGAGTCATGCAACTTTAGAACTCTCTGCCTCAGGCGCATTGGGTTGTATGTCTAATCCTGCTCCTAATTCTTGTATTCAGATCTGTATCTCAATTCACTCTCCCGATTTTTACTTCATTGCCCTTAATGTCCCTACATAACAGAACTCCATGACTCTTAGTTCTGAATGCTCCAATTGTCCGCCACAATCCCCCAGCCTTCTTGGCCTCAAGATTTCCACTGCTCATTGATTGATGAATTACTTCCTAATTTCACTCCTGTTAAACCCTTTTCACATATTAAAGACTTCAATTAGATTGCTTCATTGTTAAAATATTGATAGTATGAACAGAACCCATGCTTTCAGAAGTCAAGGGCCAGAAGTGATCTGGATGGGTGATTCTACAATCAAATGATGACAGTCAGAGTAGAGAGGGAAAGACAGTTCTCATTAATTCAAGGATCAAAAAACTGGAAGTCACTGATTTAAAATCATTGACAAAAATGATTTTAAGTCTCCATGGGGTTAGACAGGAGAATGGAACTAGCTGAGTAGATCTCACAGAGAGTTGGTGTGACTGAAAGTGGATGAATAGCTTCCTCCCTTTGCTGGAACCATTTAATGATCCTAATGTGCCTTATCTCTCCATGCTCTTCCATGGTCCCCAGGAACAGACACTCATTTCCAACTTCTTTTGGCTCCTGCAGGTTTGTGACATCCCAGCGAGACCCAGCCAATGACCCTGTGGTCCTGTGGCTGAATGGTGGACCTGGGTGCAGTTCCTTAGATGGATTCCTTTCTGAAAATGGACCTTTGCATGTAAGTACTTGTCTCACTGAAGGGTGAGGATTGAGTTTTACTGTTGGCTAACCTTAGAAAAGACAGCAGTGTTGGCTTTAAATTCTTCTGACCAAGTGAGAAGGGAACATCCAGGGTTCCTGATTCTGTCCTGACCCAATGCCTGCCTATCACCCCAAGATGATGCTTGAAGATTGGAAAGCGCAAGCCCTTGTTTCCTCTCCCCAGTCCCAGAACATGTACTCGGGTTGGAAGCTGGTCAGTCTGGCTCAATGCTGTACAGGGTTTTAAATTTATACTCTACTCCCCAATTCCCCCAATGGTTCAGAGTTTTGATTTGAAATGGAAAAATGTACACCGAGTGAACAGGAGGTAAAAAGCCAAGGAGCTCCTAAAGGCTGCTGTGTGTAGAGTTCTAGGGATTCAGGGAGGTGGAAAGAGTGATGGGAGGGGGTGTTGCAGTGGAGTGTGGGAATTTGACGAGTTAGGTAATGCAGATTCGGGTCGATAGGTCACATCCTGTTAATTCCAGTGTGTTTGCTTCCAGGTGCGTGATAACGGTCGCACACTCTACATCAATGAGTACAGCTGGAACAAGGTGGCCAATGTTCTGTACCTGGAATCCCCGGCAGGGGTTGGCTTCTCCTATTCTGATGATCAAAACTACGCCACCAATGATATTGAGGTATTGTTCTTAACCTACCACCCCTGTGAGGTCCTCCCCGATAGTGAGAGTTGGTTACTGGTGGTGGATCACCGAAGGGTAGAAATGTGCCTGCAAATTCCAAAACACTAATCATTTGAAACCCAGGGCCAGTTATTTCTTGCATCCAACAATCAGTACATCACACAAGGTAGCTGCTTGAGCAGCAGGTGTTGACAGTCCTATCCAGACTGTTAATTGAGATGGATCTTGTTCTAGATGAACCTATACGGGTCACCATGTTCATTTTCTTTATTGAGAGAATGAAGCCTCTGTTCTTCTCTTACCCCTCCTTCTGCTGTGATCGCTGCACTCTCTCCTACCTGATTTTTTTTTGACATTTAGATGTTTTAATTCCCGTCATGCAATGAGTTAACTATTGATAAGTGATAACAGTTGCTGTTTAGGTGAATATGACCTTTCTGTGCCCCATTGCCCAGGCAGAACTTGTTTCTAAGCTGGATGTATTTCCTGACTGGGCTGTGTCTCTCTGTAAAATGAAGGTGTTTTTCTCACACTGCAGGAACCTCATTGCACTTAGAAAATGGAGAAGCATTTTGCTCTGATAATCCAGGTGTCAGCTTGTGGTCCCAGAGTCCCAGGATCGAAACTAAACAGTGACAGTGTCAAGTGCTTTACATATTCAGACCATAACAGTATCAAAATCACTTGAAGGATTTAATCCTTCAGTAAATAAGAAGCACAAAGAACTCCTGTCTCTGGCACTGTAGCTACAGTTAGTGACAGAACTTTTCCCTTTACTTTAATAAATACATTTCAAAATCTTTCATTTATCAATGGAGACCTTATATGTTGGACACAGGAAGGTACAGAAAAACATTCTTTGTCTTAACTCTCCCAAGATCTTTATCTTAACTCTCTTAGGAGAGCTAAGAGAGGACACGAGAAGACTTTGGCTGGAGAGCTAAGAGAGGACACAAGAAGACTTTGGCTGGAAAGCTAAGAGAGGACACGAGAAGACTTTGGCTGGAGAGCTAAGAGAGGACACAAGAAGACTTTGGCTGATAGGATTAAGGAGAATCCTAAAGCTTTCTTTAGATATGTTAAGAATAGAAGATTGGTTAGGGCAAGATTAGGGCCAGTCATAGACAGCAGTGGGAAGTTGTGCGTGGAGCCTGAAGAGATTGGCGAGGCACTGAATAAATATTTCTCTTCGGTATTCACGCAGAGTGCTGGAAATGTAGCTGTGGAGAGCACTGAGGTACAGGGTTGCAAATTGGGGAGTATTGTAGTAGATAGGGAGGATGTGTTAGAAATTCTCGAGGGTTGGAAGTTGGATAAGTCCCCTGGGCCGGACGGGATTTACCCTAGGATTCTCTGGGAGGCAAGAGAGGAGATTGCAGAGCCTCTGGCTCTGATCTTCAGGTCGTCGTTGGTTACGGGTGTGGGTCCGGAGGACTGGAGGATAGCGAATGTGGTCCCATTGTTCAAGAAGGGGAAGAGAGACCTTCCAGGGAATTATAGGCCAGTGATTCTTACTTCTGTTGTGGGCAAAGTATTGGAGAGAATTATTAGGGATAGGATTTATAGTTATTTAGAGAGAAATGAATTGATTGGGGATAGTCAGCATGGTTTTGTGAAGGGTAGGTCGTGCCTTACTAACCTCATTGAGTTTTTAGAAAAAGTGACCAAAGAGGTGGATGGGGGTAAGGCGGTTGATGTGGTATATATGGACTTTATTAAGGCGTTTGATAAGGTGGCCCATGGAAGACTTCTGCAGAAAATGCAGATGTATGGGATATAGGGTGATTTAGCTAATTGGGTTAGGAATTGGCTAGCAGATAGAAGACAGAGGGTGGTGGTTGATGGGAGATATTCATCTTGGAGTTCGGTGACAAGTGGTGTACCCTCAGGGGTCTGTTTTGGGGCCCCTGCTGTTTGTAATTTTTATAAATGATCTGGATGAGGGTATTGAAGGATGGATTAGTAAATTTGCAGATGACACTAAAGTCGGTGGAGTGGTAGATAGTGAAGAGGGTGTTATAGTTTGCAGAGGGACTTGGACAAGTTGCAGAGCTGGGCCGAGAGGTGGCAAATGGAGTTTAATGTTGAAAAGTGTGAGGTAATGCACTATGGCAGAAATAATAAATGTGTAGAGTATAGGGCTAATGGTAGGATTCTTAGTAGTCTTGATGAACAGAGGGATCTTGGTGTGTCTGTGCATAGATCCCTGAAAGTAGGCAGTCAAGTCGAGAAGGTTGTTAAGAAGGCATATGGAGTCTTAGCTTTTATTGGTAGGGGGATTGATTTTCGGAGCCGCAACGTCATGTTGCAACTGTACAAAACTCTAGTGCGGCCGCACTTGGAGTATTGTGTGAAGTTCTGGTCCCCATATTATAAGAAAGATGTGGAGGCATTGGAGAGGGTACAGAGGAGGTTTACCAGGATGTTGCCTGGTATGGGGGGCAGGTCCTATGAGGAGAGGTTGAAGGATTTGAGGTTGTTTTCGTTAGAAAGGAGGCGGCTAAGAGGGGATCTTATTGAAACATATAAGATGATTAGATGTTTAGATAGGGTGGACAGTGATAACCTTTTTCCTAGGATGGAGAAAGCTAGCACGAGGGGACACAGCTTTAAATTAAGGGGTATGAGTTATAGGACGTATATCAGAGGTAGGTTCTTTACTCAAAGAGTGGTTAGGGAGTGGAATGCCCTGCCTGCATCAGTTGTAGATGCGCCAAGTTTGGTGGCGTTTAAGAGGTTAGTTGATAAGTATATGGAAGAGAAGGGAATGGTTTAGTTTGGAGGGGCATTGCTTTTTATATTGGTCGGCGCAACATCGAAGGCCGAAGGGCCTGTTCTGTGCTGTAATATTCTATGTTCTAAAGATCAGCCACTAACTTAAATATCTATCCAATTCTCCCTTCCCCTATCGTCCTCCTCTCAACAGCCCATTTCATTTTCTCTCACGATGGGTCATCCAGATTCAAAACATTGGCTCTATTCTCTCCCCAAAGATACTGTCAGACTTGCTGAAATTTTCTGTTTGTGAGATCCATTTCACAAGTCACCACCTTTCACAAACTGGATGTCTGAAAGAGCTTCAGAACCAATCAAGTATTTCTGAACAGTGGTAGTCTTGTAGGGAACATGGGAAAGATGCTGAGCACAGCAAGATCCCACAAATAGTACGTCAGGTCAGTAGCAAGAATTCCCTGCTTGTCTTTATAATAGTGTCATGTGCTTTTTACACCACTACAAAAGTATTTAGCACTTTGGTTTCGTGTCTCATCTGAAAGATAACACATCTGACTGCACACAGTTTTAATACCAGCACTGGGAATTAACTTGGATTGTGGGATTTGAACCCAAACCTTCTGACTCTTGAGGTGTAGGTGTGCCACAGTTAACTTCAGAATGGCTTCAGATATCACCATGAATAATTTCTATCTCAAAGCTTTCAGGGCAGCCAGCAAACCTGAGCCCAGTAATATCAATATTTTCAGCAGACAGGTTCTCAGTGAGTCTGTCACCCTACAGGAAGCACAGCATTAACACCAATCTCATATTCACCACCCCCCCTCCACCCCCCACTTTGACAGGTCGCAGAGAACAATTACTTGGCCCTGCAGGATTTCTTCAGAAAGTTTCCCAGCCTCAGGAGTAATGACTTCTACGTCACTGGTGAAAGTTATGGGGGCGTCTATGTGCCGAGCCTGAGTCTGAAAATCGCCAAAGGTCCAGCCAAGATTAACCTAAAGGTATTTGCATTTCTGTTCTGGGCACTGATCAGCCTTTTCCCTTGCCCCACGATCCTCCCTCCACTTGTAATTGTTTGGGTGGATTGTCCCGATTGGAATCTGGAATGCTGCCTCTCCCCACACATGGGATTGAAGCACTTAACAAAGGGTATGAGAAAGTAATTTAATCACAACGTCCCAAACAGTCTCTCAACCAATGAAGTACATTTGAAGTATAATGAATGTAATGTAGGAAACATGGCTGCCAATTTGGACACAGCCAGTTCACACAACCAGCAATAACCTGTTTTTCTGATGTTGATGGGATAAAATTTGGCCAGGACACATAAAAAGATTACCTCGCTGTCCTTTGATATAGTGCCGTGAAATCTTCCATCTCCATCTGAGATGGCGCGGTTTAATGTCTCATCAAAAAAAAAGCACGTCTGACAGTGAGCCATTCATGCCCTGAAGTGCCAGGCTGAACGGACGTCCTCCAGTTTTTCAAATACAATTTCCTGTTTCAGAGGGTCAGAATGATACCCATTGAGCTACTGATACAAACTGCAGTACGCCTTAGTGATTTGGTGCACAGGAGCGCTATCCAATCCCAAAGCCAATCACTAGAGGCAGCTGTTTCAGGCATATCATTGCTGTATGTGGAGGAAGCATTGGCCCCATTGTACATGCTAATGAATGTCAGTGCACATACATCCTGGAATCACTGCCTTCAGGGACGGCGGGCGATTGGGGCAGAAGCCCAGCTTCTTGTGATGATATTACTTTCTGTGTTCCAGGGATTTGCAGTTGGGAATGGATTGAGCAACGCATATCTCAATGACCAGTCACTTGTCTATTTTGGATATTACCATGGAATCTTTGGAGATACGTGGGTATTATATTTGAACATCCAAACTGAGTGTATTTAATCACAGCGCGAAGTTGGGGTAAAAGGGGCATTATCCTCATGCACCCAAAATGTTGACAATCTCGGGCTCAATGTTGGACAGCTGCACAGTGATTAGCAATGCTGCCTCACAATGCCAGCGAACTGGATTCAATTTTCAGCCTGGGTCACCATCTGGGCAGAGTGATCCCTGTTGCATGGGTTTCCTCTGGGTGCTTTGGTTTGCTCCCATAGTCCAAACAACGTACTGATTAGGTGCATTGGCCATGCTATATTCTCCCTCCCTGTACCCAACAGGATTTTCACAGTCGCTTCATTGCAGTGTTAACATAAGCCTACTTGTGACACTAATAAATAAATTTTAATACCCATTGAAGTAGCCAGGCTATCACAATAAGCAGTGATTTAGCTAAAAAGCCTTTACCTAAATATGCAAGGTTCAGAGGGAGTCAAAGTCGACACATAGAGAATACTTCACCTCAGGGAGGAATCTTAAAGTAGGGACACAGTTTCACAATAAGCTATTGTCCTATTTAACATAGTAATGAGAAAGAATTTCTACTCTGAGGGTCATCAATCTTTAGAATTCTCTTTCTCAAAAGCAATGGAGGGCTGGGTCATTCAATAAATTCAAGGCTGAGTTAGACAGATTGTAATCTATGTGGGAGTCAAGGGAAATGGGTGACAGGCAGGAAAGTGTGATTGGGGCCATGATGTGATTGGTTTTGGTTTTACTGAATTGTGAAGCTGTATTGAGGAGCTGAATGGCCAACTCCTGCTCCTATTTCTTTTAAGTTTTATTCTCTCTTGTCCATGAATTTCTAACACTTAGAATGCAAAATGCAAAATAGAGACAAAAGCATAGGGAGCCTTTCCTCACTCCAATTAGAGTTCGCTTTGGAAAAAGAAAACACAACAGATTGAACTTTGGAAATCACAGAAGGGAGACAAGGCAGGGAAGAGCATGCTGGTTGAGGGTTAAGGTCTTCGGACAGAAAATAGGAATGTAAGAAGGGTTTGGGAACAATACCAGGATTGACTCGATGCTGGGAATGTATAAATGCATGATAAAATAGGAATGGGGAACACATTTTCTCCATAACCTCCACCTCCACCATTAGAGGCTCTTTCCCCAATGTGAGACTTTGCCTTAGAATGGAATTGTGAGAAAGGCATCTACTAAGAAAATAGTTACAAGGAAACAACAAGAAAAAAGACAGTATGAGATGTCAGAGACAGACCAGTAATATTTTCTGACTTGCTGAGTTCAATGTCACAGGAGGTTGTTTAGTTTCCATTATACATTCTTATATCAACTTATATTCAAACGGCATTCATAAACCATTAGCACTGCAATTGCACCATCGCAAAAATGATGATGCAGCACCATCACTGGCATGAAGGTGTTATTACAATGCCAAAAGTTTACATTGACATGTTACATTCTAAATATCATCATGGGAATGCGAAAGACAGAAAGCTGATAACAGGAAGTTAGCTTTTGTAAACAGGAAATACATACAATGATAGGATTGAAGAACATTCTTGAAAACTTTTATCCAATGCTATTTTTATGAACACTTTCTCAATATTCCTTTGAATTGAATTAATAGATTGTATGTCCAAGGTAACATTTTGCCAGACACTGCACTATTAGACAACTTCTATGGCACAGAACAAGTTCCTGTCAGTGACCTTGTGGCCAATTCACCAGGAAGTTTCCAGTTCTTAACTATAGTTCCAGTTATAGTCAGGTCTTTTCATTTTCATATGCATTGATGCCATGTGGGCATCACTGGCATTTATTGCCCATTGTGGGTGTTGAGAAAAGAGAATGATGGGCCATCCTATTTCAACCACAGGTAACGTTGGTGAGTGAAGCCAAATTTAATCAGTTTGATTAATTTTCACATTCAAAAGATTATAAACTTTTTTTTAAATTTACACATATGTAGTGATTTGGTGGGATGCAGTTTCAGCTATAAAATGACATACCATCTTTATGAAGAGACACTAATCTCTCTCACTGAGAAGTGTATGGAGCAGAAAGGACAATTTAAACACAGCAGATTGACTTCATTAATTTCTATTGGGGTTTGCAGAATCTACAACAGCCCATTAAACACATTAGAGATGTGTCAATATATGCAAGTATTGGGTTGTGTTCATATCTAGTGAAGCAATGTCAAATTTCTTTCTTTATTCTTTCATGGGATGTGTGTGTTGCTGGTCAGATGCTGTGAATTAAATCACGATTTTCTCTTTCTTTCACTCCTGATACAGATTATGGAAAAACCTGAACACATATTGCTGCCAAGGTGGAACCTGCAACTTCGTCACCAACAGCAACTATTACTGCCAAGAATCAGTAGGTTTCTCTCATTCATTCGCTCACTCTGATTCCACAGCCTGTGGCTAAATGAAAGTCTTGTACTTCTACAGTACGTTTCACAATCTCAGAACATCCTAAAAACCACAAGATTCCACAATTTACAATACAATATATCAAACATTTGGGTTTAATGATGCTGATTGGTCATTTTAAATGTTTTCACAAGACATGGGCATTGCTAGCAAGGCCAGTAATTTTGCCCATCCTGAATTGCCCTTGGATTGTTTAGTCATTTCTGAGGGCAGTTAAGAGTCAATTAATTTTTAAAGAAATGCTTTTTCCTTGCTTAAAGTTACAAAGGCAACGTGCAGAGTGGACAGGGCAATCTCTTAATCTATCTCCTTGATTGCTCCAGATCCAATACAAATCCAATTCATGGTCCCCACAAGAGACACCAACAAAATCCAAGCTGACAAGTAAAGCAATTGCAACTGATGTTGTATTTGAGCTGACCCATAATCTTAACCAAAAGATTATGGGTCACGCCGCCACCACTTCTACCCGTGATCCCTGTCTATGTTTATAGATTATGGATTGAAACCAAATTTGAGACAATTTAGGGAGAATTTGTTCTGCCAATCAGCCTAAGAGCACATCTTTGGGATGTGGGAGGAAACCGGAGCACCCGGAGAAGACCCACGCAAGCATGGGGAGAATGTGCAAACTCCCACAGACACAGGCCCAATTCCCTGCATCTGCACAGCACAGCGATAGTCACTGAGCTGTCGTGTTTCCCATCAAATGGTCCAGGTCAAGCATACACTTACAACGTGAAGCACTAGAATACTCACGAAAAAATATCCAAGAGCAGCCCTCTCATGACCCATCACGTGTATGTCCCTTGTTAGACAACAAGGTGGACCAAAGCACCTGTAGGATAAAAACAAATACATCAATATCATCAACTATTTACACACTTCCCAGGGACTCCCAAGGCTCATGATCCCTATTTCAAATCTGTTTTCTATATCCCTCCATTCCCATTCTGTTCATGTGCCCATCTAAGTAGTTCTTAAATAACTCTAGAGTGCGTGCCTCCACCACTTTACTTGGCAACACGTTCCATACCCCCACTACCCTCTGTGTGATAAAACTCCCTCTAGCATCCAAATTTTACTTTACCCCCCTCACCCTAAGCCCGTGACCCCTCATGCTATTTGAGTCCATCCTAGGAAAAAAGCTTAACTCTGTTTAGTCTATCTATACCCCTCATAATCTTGTACACCTCTACTAGATCTCCTCTAAGTCTACGTCTTTCTAAGGAAAACAGCCCCAATTTGTCTAACCTCTCCTCATAACTCAGACCTTCCATACCAGGCAGCAAACCTCCTCTGCACTCCCTCCAGACTCTCCATGTCCTTCCGGTAGTAAGGCGACCAGAACTGGACGCAGTATTCCAAATGAAGTCTAACCAACGTTTTATACAACTGCAACATTAAAGGCCAGCTCTTGTACTCTATACCCCTTCCTATAAAGTCTAACATACTATATGCTTTCTTCACAACCTTCTCCACTTGCTCTGCCACCTTCAGAGACTTGTTCACCTGCACCCCCAGGTCCCTCTGCGTTTCTATACACTTAATAGGTCTACCCTTTATCATATACCTCCCCTCTACATTCTTTCTCCCTAAATGCATCACCTCGCATTTATCAGGATTGAATTCCAACTGCCATCTAACAGCCTATCTGTGTCCTGCTGCACCGCTTGACAATGCTCCTCACTATCCGCAAGTCCAGCTATCTTTGTATGGTCTGCAAACTTGCTGATCACTCCACTTACTCCCTCTTCCAAGTCATTTATAAATATTACAAATAGAAGAGGTCCCACTACTGAGCCCTGCGGCGCACCACTAGTGACCGACCTCCAGCTAGAAAAACACCCTTCCACTGTTACTCTCTGTCTCCTATTACCAAGCCAGTTACTTATCCATCTAGCTACCTGTCCTTGTATCCCATTAGCCTTGACTTTTTCAATTAATCTGATGAGGGACTTTGTCAAACGCGTTCCCGAAATCCATATAGACAACATCAACGGCTCGCCCTTCGTCGACCGTTTTCGTCACCTCCTCAAAAAATTGTACCAGATTTGTAAGGCATGACTCCCCTTAACAAAGCCATGCTGCGTATCCCTAATCAGGTCACAACACTCTAAGTGCCTATACATCCTATCTCTAAGAATCCCCTCCAACAGCTTCCCTACCACTGACATCATTTAAGATTGATCCAGCTCACCCTTGAATAGAGTGGTTTGTTAGGCTATATCAAAGATATTATGAGTCAACCCATTGGGATCTGGAATCATATATAGGCCAGTCCAAATACAGGGTGGCAGATTTTCTTCCCTAACATACATTAATGAAACAGATGGGTTTTTATGAGAATGATACGATAATCGTCATTAAACTTTTAATTCCAGACTTTATTTAAATCAAAGTTCATCATCTGCTGTGGTGGGATTTGAACCTGGGTCCCAGAGCTTTACCCGAGTCTCTAGATTATTAGTCCACTGACACTCTTTCTGCCACCTTCGCCTCTGAGGGCCAGGATACTGAGGAGAATTTTGTCTGTTCTAATAAGATAGTTGACAGTTTAAAATCTTATTAAGCACAATTTCCTTAGTTTCCCACTTCTGGCCTCTGTATAAAGCTCAGGATCCCATAATGTTTTTCAACATTCTTGTCAACTAGTCCTCATGGGTTTATGCATGTGACTGTCAGCTTACATGTAGATGTAGCCCAGATGTGTGTTTCCCAGTTACAGGGGCAGATATGATACAAAGTTGACAAACTGATGGGTATTTGGATAACCGTCAGTGGAAAATTATTTTCTTTACAGATCAATAAAGTCTTCACAATCATCTACACCAGTGGACTCAATGTATACTCACTTTACCTGAATTGTGCTGGTGGAATCGGAGGAAGGAGCAGCCGTTTCCATACAGATATCAAGAACCTCTTCCGATTTTACAAATTTGAACTGCCAGAGGTACATGCCACTATTTCCATTTTATTTTCCAGTCTCTTTCCATTCATTCCCACCATAAAGAATCCCATTCACTCCAAGTGGAACAGCTCTCTTCCATTTTCACTCTCATTCTATTGAATTCACGTTTCCCCAATCTTAATTCCAATTCCAGAAAATCCCAATGGTCCCCTCACCCTCCTTGTAGATATTTCCTGATCTTACTGAAAAACAATTCCTAATTATCTGGAGTTTATTAACACTTTATCTATTTCTCTTATCAGAATGCAGCTATAGCACAGACTGGTGTTCCCCCCTGTATCAATGATACTGCTCCGTGGACCTGGCTAAATCGTGCAGATGTAAGAAAAGCCTTGAACATCCCAGACTTTGTCCAGCCATGGCAACTCTGCAGGTAAGAGAACATGCTGGCAGCATCTGTAAGACACACCGTCGACTGGCAGCACTTCCAGCAGGGTAACATAGCCTCAGTATTGCACGGAAGTCTCATAGTCATGAAGTCATAGAGTTTTGAGGCACAGCAAGAGGCCCTTTGGTCCATTGCGTCTGCACCAGCGATCAAGCACATATCAACTCTAATCTTATTTTCCAGCACTTGGTCCAAAGTCTTGTATGCAATGGCTGAGATTTTATGCTAAGTGTTTGGAGTGAGATAAACCAGGCATCTTGTTGAATCAATCTAACCTCGATAGCATGAGTGTTGCTGTTTGTGGATCAAATGCCTAATTTTCACCCGCTACAAATGGGGTCAGTGGGAACGAAAATCCAAGAGATATAAACTGAGCAGCTGACCCTTTATCTCTTGTGGGCAAAAGTGAAAATGTATCCCATAATCCTGAAGTTTGATGATATTCCCCAAAGTAAGAAATTTGGAAAATAGTTGATGACTACGAAAGACATCAAAATATTAGTAGGTGGATTGAATAACTCTTCTTTGTCCCACTCCTAGGTTGGTTTTAGAGTTTGAATTTAAAAAGGTGATATTGTCATTTCGATATGTGTATAACTATATGTTATGCAGCTTGGTATCAAACAAGCAGGTTCGTTATATTAACAAGAGTTAGTTTGCAGGAAGTATTAACAAAAAGTTTAAAATATTACCCAATAATCCAAAGCCAACATACATATAACTATCTTTAAGCTTGCTAAAGAGAAATAACAGTTTTGTAGAGTATCAGATGTCAAACCTCAGCCAAATAAAAGGTAACGGCAGAAAAAAATGTTCATGGATTGTTCGGATGTTTCTTTATAACTGAAATGTCACTTTCCACAAGAGCTGCTTGTATATGGGTTTCTTGCTGAGACAGTTATGACTTATTGATTCTCTTTTCCCTTGGAGATAGTCATGTTGATTCAGAATCCTCCTCTAAGTGCCCTCATCATACAGCAATGAGACCTTCTGGTGGGTTTTCAAATCACAACCAACTCAGCTTTGGTGAGAGAGGATATAGAGAAAAGAAAGGGGGGGGTAAGATTGTTGCCCCAATGCCAGTTTCAGTTTGTTCAAATCCAGTATCTTTTATATCCGAGAACCAGGCCACATGATCTCTCTCTCTCTGGTTTTAACCATCTCTAAGAGCTCCACATTGAGTGTTTCCATAAAGCAGTTTCTGTCCTTCACAAATACAGAACAGTAGCTGTTGTAACCAATATCCTTTGCTTAACAAAAATGTTCTTTGCAAAAAGTCCAGCATATGTATATGACCAGTCGATGTCATTCCAAAGTAATAGCTGTACACTTGATGACATTATAAACTAATAGTCAATATAACATCTTCAAAACAATTTACCATCATTATCTCAGTGGTTAAATACATTACAATTGTTTGTGAAAGAGAAAATGATGTCAAGTATCAGCAACTACAATGATCCAATTACCTGGTTTTATTATTATTGAATACGCTCAGTATGAGCATTAACAAGAGGCCATGCTGTCCTTCAAGCCCATTCTGCCATTCAGTAAGATCACCACTGATCTGTAATTCAATTCCATTTAGCTGCCTTAGTCCTTTGACACAAATTCCCTTGATAATAAAACTCAAACCCATTGACTCCTTTATAATTTTAAACACCTCAACTACAGTACACTACCGGTAGATTAATCTAAGTTGGTCTAAACTCATGAACTAAATCTTGGATTAAATTTGATGATTTATTCTAACCTGAGTTAAACCATCTCCTCCCCTGCAGTGATGTGGTTACAGACAACTACCAACGTATCTATAACAACATGCGTGACTTCTATTTGCAACTGCTCAGCAATGGGTACCGTGCACTGGTCTACAACGGGGACGTTGACATGGCCTGTAACTTTCTGGGTAATAACTGGTTTGTGGAGTCGCTCAATCAGCAGGTATGTATGATAATCAGAATTGGTCTGATATGTATCACATTGATTTATAAAGCTCCATAATTCTGTAAACATTTCATTTTGTAGTATTATTGTCACATTCTGTGTTTAATTAAGCAGCTGATCCAGCTCTGGGTGTCTGTAGTTTGTATGGAAGATGAACAATAAGTGCAATTTTCCCTGTGGCTGATCACTGACCCTGGCTGGAAAGTGTGTGTACGGATGTGGGATAAGGCTGGGATCAATCACGAATCGACTGCTGAGGTTTTGGTTTTTCATTCATTTATGGGAATCTCAGCCAGCATTTATCACTGATCCCTAATTGCCCTTGAGAAGGTGGTAGTGAGCTGCCTTCTTGCACCATGCAATCCATATGATGTTGGTGCACCACAGTGCACTTAGAGAGATAATTCCAGTGACAGTGAAGGAATAAAATATATTTCCAAGATAGAATGGTGTGTGACTTAAGAGGAGTACTTGCAAGTGGTGGTGGGATCATTGTCCTTGTCCCTCTAGAGGTCACACCTTTGAAAAATGCTGTTGAAGGAGCCTTAGTGAGTTGTTGCAGTATATCTTGTAGATGGTTCACATGGCAATGACAGTGTGCCTATGGTAGAAGGAGTGAATGTTTAATCTGGTCGATGGGTCTCTTTTGCCCTGGACAGTGTCAACTGTCCAGGGCAAAAGAACTGAGGTAAGTGTATCTGCAATGTACTAAAGTGAGAAATATCATCTCCAGCCTGTGTAGAATTTCAGTAAGACTTCAGCAACAGTTGTGTCATTCTCAATAAATAATTAACGAGCTGACTAACTGACCCATTTTAATACCAGGAAACCTCGGACTACCAACCATGGATTTACAATAATCAGATCGCAGGGTTCTACCAACAATATGGGCAACTCACCTTCCTGACTGTCAAGGTAATTCCTGCTTCTCTACACCACTTCTCCTTTCAATGCAGAATCATTTAAGCAATAGTGAAATCTACATCTAGCAATAAAAATAGAACATGAGATAAGACACATTCTGATTACATATGGATGAAGCAAAGTGATGACCACAGTTATTCAGAGAAAAAAAAATTGCATTTATATATCAACTTTCTTGACCTCAACCTGTACCCAAATGGTTTAAAGTGTAATTATTGTTATAGTGTTGGAGCCACAGCAGCAAAGTTGTGTCCAGAAAGTTCCACAAATGGACATTTGATCATGACCAGCTATTTGTGACCAGCAATTCCTGATCATGACCATGTCATTGTGACCTTGTTTGCGGTAAAAATATTCTCCCAAACACTGAGTGGAACCGACCACTGTGATAACCCATTCACCTCCCCTCTGACACTGACCCTCATGGTATTCCATTTATGTGTCCCCACACCACCCTCAAAGTTGTTCTGCCATTCAATGAAATCATGGTTAATCATTAGTTCTGCTCCACATGCCCAGTTCCTGATATCTTTTCTTGTTGACAAGAATCTGTCAATTTCAACTTTAAAACTGAAAATGACCCATTAGAATATATACCACTACTTTGATAATTCTGCATTATTACAATGACACAGTTCTTAGTTGATATGGTTGGTTCATTTGGCAAGAAAAGCTCTTCCCCTCAGGAATTAATTGGGTTCAAAATCACATTTAATTCTCACTGATTTACTGTCACTTTAACTATTTGTTAACAGATCGGTCAGCCTCTGCCTCATCGCCCTGATATTACTGAAATCTACAATCCTGTTGGTTGTTTTATAGTTCTCCCTTCCAAACATAATGTATAAGTGGTCATGAACAAACAGTTAACTAATTGAACAGCTCATTACAAAATTATTAAATCTAAGTTGACTGCCCTTCATATACATCATAGGAAACAACTATCCCAAACACATTAGAAATTGTTTTTATTCTTTTAAGGGATGACAGCTAGACCATCATTTATTCTTTGCCTTTATGACATGTGCTTATCTGTTTATCTTAAACAAGATTAAGTTAAAATCGCTTATTAAAAGCATTCTGCCTTTGCCATGTGCTTGCTGAATTGCTGCATTAATACAGTCTACGTTAGCTGTTACCATGCAGTTAATACACAACTCTGGTTACAGTCTTAAATTCTATTCTAATTTTTTCTCCTTTCTCTCTCCAGATTTAATTACTTCACAGCTTTTAGTTTTCCTTTTCTCAATGATACCTAAAGCAATTCCTGATGTTCCTCTGGTCAATTCGCTTCTGTTGGGTTTTGAACTATTACAGATGGCTCTCTCTGCAATTTGCCAGCTTGATGTCCTTATGACTGCTCTATGTACCATTTCCACAATGTTCCTGGTCCCAGTTCAGTTCAGGTGATGCCCATCCCAATTCCTTCCTGTCTCACTACTGGTGCTAGTGTCCCATATAATGGAGCTCCTCCTCGTAACACTAATCCCTCCAAGGTGGGATGGTGATATAATGGTCATGTCACTGATCTGGAATTGAATATTAGTCTGATTAATGATCATCATTAAACTGTCATAAATTATTGTAAAAACCAATCTACTTTACTAATGTCCTTTAGGGGAGGAAATCTGCTGTCCTTACCTGGAATGACCTACATGTGAGTGAGACAGACCCCCACAGCAATATTGTTGACTCTTAGCTGTCCTCTGAAATGGCCCAATAAATCACTCAATCCATGGGCAGACAAGTATGGGAAACAGATGCTGGCCATGTCAAAATTTACTTATCCTTCTTGTCTATTCTTTCCTATGTTAGTCCCAACATTGATTATCAACGACTGAATGCCTCTCTCCCCGACCCAACAGATCTTCCAGCTGGTTAGAGATGTCCTATCCTCGGTGTCAAGAATGTGACAAGTCTTTCAGAGCTCCCAGTTCTGCAAACAGAAATGGCTGTCACCCTAATTATTGATTCACCAAAAACTGCCACATTAGACTTCCCTCCTGCCCATCCCCCTCACTTTGAACTTCTTCTGCTTCCAAAAGCCATAGTCAACATTCCAGCTGTCTATATCCTGAAAGGTAGCAAATGCATTATATCTGTAGGATAGGATGAGATCCTGAGGTTTCTCATTCTCTATCTCTACTGGTTTCATTCGCTTTACACCATCAGTCACACCAACCCCGGCCTGAATCAATACCTCTGTGCAACGTGTAACTATAATCTGGAGCAAACTGTCCACAGTGCTCAGAATCCAACTCAATCACTCCAGATTGAAATTCATCAAGTCTGGGGATCACTTTAAAAATGGAATCTGGGACTTCATACTAAGATTATCAATTTTCACAAGAGCGTGGGCTAATTTGGATCATGAGCCAGGGGTGCACCCTGCACTCCTAACCTGGTGGGTTCCTCCAGCCATGAAATGATTTCCCTGGAACTCAAGAATTTCAGTACTCTACTCAAAGCCTACGCTCGCAGCCAAAATACAAAATTTAGACTTGGCTGAGAGCCCAAAAGTCTATCAATCCTCTCCCATCTCACCACCCGATCACCTATCCATTCATTTGTCTACTCACTCACTTTACCCACCCATAAACTTAAGACTGTAAAAAAAACTTTTAAAATGAGGTCCTCATTACCAGTTTTCTCCTTTGTTGTTCCAACTATGAATGGAGGTCATGGATGGGACAGGTCAAAGAGATCAGCATGCAGTAATCCCTGCAGTTAGCGTCAACAGTTGGGAAGATCAGGCTCATTATGTTGCACTAAACTTGAAACATAGTGAGGTGGGAAGGAATTTCAAACTCTTGTTGCCTCAAGTTTACAGGAACCGATACAAGTCTCAGAAACAAAAAAACAGCAGCTTCTGACTCCTCTACACCAAATACTAAATTCCCAACTTCTCTGATGTATTCGCAGAGCCTTCAACAATCAGTACGACAACACATCTCATCTCATACTGATAGTCTCCCCATCTCACTACTACCTTCCACCCCCTCCTCTCTTTTCTCACACTGACTCTGGAACACTCTACTCTCCAATCTTTTTTAATTCATTCTGGAGCTTTGCTGCTATTTACTGTACGTCCGTCACTGGCCTGAGATGTTGGTGGTAGATGTCTTCTCGATGACCAGGCCTTCTCACCTCATGTAGTTTTATACTGCTGAATCCTATCTGGTCACTAGCTCTTTGTTCCTACTTTCTGAGTTTGAATACTAATATCCTGCACTCCAGCCCTTCACTTGGAATTCTCAATAACAAGGACAGTATCGATTTGGAGGCCACAATTTGTGTTTCTCATCAAATAAAGGATTCAACTAATTGAAAATTTAAATCCATACACAGCAGTGACATTTATAATCTGATTTACCTGTTTGAATATGGGTAGCTGGTTGGCATGGCAACATTGCTATCAATAGAATTCACTGTTAAGTTATAACGATGATATCACAATACTCAGGGACTGCTTTATGACATCGCTCATGCAGTGCCTAGCAACCAGCTTCCCTGGATACTGGTTATTATGGGCTATATTGAGTTCAGAAAGGGAAATGGAATTGGTGTGTAGAGTTATCAGGGTGACGATGATGTCCATTGATCCTAACTCTTCACTCTCTCTCTCTTCCTCAGGGAGCTGGACACATGGTACCGCAGTGGGCACCAGCACGAGCCTTGAAGATGTTTGAATCCTTCCTCACCAATTCTGCATATTGATTGGGTCACCGGCTTGTCCTCACAGTGTGTTGCCTAGTGATCTTATTGCCTTATTTTCACTTATTTGTAAAATGTCTACCTCTCTCTTTCAGACAACAGCTCAGATTGGTGCTAATTGAGCAAAATGGGGTTTTTGCAATCCCAACATTGCTAATCATTGGAATTTCCAAACTAATCAGTTCTTCAAGTTAATTGAAAAATGTGATTGTAAATAATGGTCAGAGTGCTGAATAAATTTGATAACTCCACTTACTTCATAAAGGAACTTTTGATGTCTTTACTAAACAAGCTAGATGGCCACACTTCAGGGAGTGATGTGATTGCACTGGAGAGGGTTCAGGGGACATTCATCGGTGTGTTGTCTGGGCTGGAGTTTTTAAGTTATAAACAGACGCTCATTGGGCTGGTGTTGTTTTTCTTAGAGCAGAGATGACTGAGGGGGGGACCTGATTGTTGTGTACAAAATTGAGGGACAGAGATAGGGAGAAACATTTCCTCTTAGTAGAGGGGTCAATAACCAAGGGGCATAGATTTAAGGAAAGGAGCAGAAGAATTAGAGGAGATTTGAGGAAAAGCTTTTTCATCCAGAGTGTGGTGGGAAACTGAAACTCCCTGCCTGAAAGGGTGGTAGAGACAAGAATCCTCACAACATTTAAACATTTAGATAAGTACTTGAAATGCCATAGCATTCAAGGCTATGGACCAAAGGATGGAAAATGGGTTAGAATAAATAGATGTCTGATGGCCAGCACAGAAACAGTGGCCTGAAGAGCCTTGTCTTGAACTGCAAAACTCTGAGTCTTAAATTCTTCCTTGTACAGTGGAAAAAAACAGCTGAGTTTAGCTTCGTGTGAACAAGAACGTGCTCATCTGACCTTCTTTACCTCTCCCAGGGCATCATTGTGAGGGGGCAAGAGAGGGGACATGACCGAGTGCTTCACAGAGCCTTGGAGACCTCCTGCCAGACCTCCCTGTGAGGAGGGTGAGGGTCCCTGCAAACTCCTTGCAGAGAGTTGAGTTATAGCACTCAACAGTTTAACTTTCTTTCTTCAGTCCTGCAATGTACTGTCAACTTGGATCATACAAGTTTGGCCTTTGAGGTGAAAACTATCACTCAATTGAGCAATTCCTAGAAATATATTCTTCAAACATAAAAATAACATGGGGAGCAGGAGTTTGGGGAAAGACAACAGTAACGTTTGCTCCCAATCAGATCAAACGACTCACTCCTATCTGTAAGTAGGACCCGACTTTCCTGTCATTGCCATTCCAACACACTATCCTGTGCACTTGTCCACGTGTCTGTCCTTGGCCTGTTACAATGTTCCAGTACAGCCCAACCATACACTGGTGGAACAACATCTGATCTTTGTTTAGGCACACTTTATAGCCTTCTGGACTAAACATCAAGTTGAATAACTGGAGCACGAACTCTCTTCTCCACCTCTGCTCCATTTCCATTTATTTAATTTCACTTATTATCTTATTGATCCATTTTTATGACATTATGTTTTTATTATATAATCTCAAATTTTAACTTTTTTCCGTCACTGGATTTGTTCAGTTTTAAATTTTGCTTTCCATCTTGTTTCCCTCCACTCCCCCTGCCCCATCACATGTGAGTTTACCTTTACATTATAAGACACAAAAAATGCCATGCAATAAGTGATGGGGAACTGAGGTACAAAGGAGAGTGAGGAATTATTTGCTGTTGTTATTGAAGAAATAGTACTGGAGAAATTAATGAGAATAAAATTGGCAAATTCCTTGCGCCTGACATCTTAGGGTTGTAAATAGATGGTGACACAAATAGTATATCTGTTAGTTATGATTTTCCAAAAATACATTAGTGAGGGCATTAGTGAGACCACACCAGGAATACTATGCTCAGTTTTGATCTCCTTACACAGGAAAGGATGTATTTGCCTTGGAAAAGATGCACCTGAGGTTCACTAAATTGGTTCCAGGAATGAAAGGGCTGTTCTTTGAGGATTGTTTCACTTTAAATGTCTGATACTCTCTGGAGATTAGAAGTAAAGAACAAAGAACAAAACAGCACAGGAAACAGGCCCTTCGGCCTAATGAGCCCGCGCCGCCACCCTGATGTTCCCACCTCTACCCACAATCCCTGTCCATGTTTATAAATCTATGGATTAAAAACCAAATTGGAGACAATTTAGGGAGAATTTGTTTTGCCAATTAGCCTAAGACACATTTTTGGGATGTGGGAGGAAACCGGAGCGCCTGGAGAAATCCCACGCAAGCACGGGCAGAATGCACAAACTCCCACAGACACAGGCCCAAATCCACAGCACAGCGATAGTCACTGAGCTGTCGTGTTGCCCATCAAATTGTCCAGGTTAAGCGTACACTAACGACGTGAAGGGCTAGGATACTCTCGAAAAAGATCCAAGCGCAGCCCTCTCACGATTCATCGCGTGTATGCCCCTCGTTAGACAGCAAGGAGGACCAAAGCACCTGTAGGATAAAAACAAGTACAACAATATCATCATCTATTTACACACTTCCCAGGGACTCCCAAGGCTCATGATCCCTATTTTAAATCAGTTTTCTATACCCCTTCATTCCCATTCTGTTCATGTGCCCATCTAAGTATTTCTTAAATAACTCCAGAGTACCTGCCTCCACCACTTGGCAGCGCGTTCCATACCCCTACCATCCTCTGTGTGAAAAAACTCCCTCTAGCATCCAAATTATACCTTACCCCCCTCACCCTGAGCCCGTGACCCCTCATGCTATTTAAGTCCATCCTAGGAAAAAGTTTAACCCTGTTTACTCTATCTATCCTCTCATAATCTTGTATACCTCTATTAGATCTCCTCTAAGTCTACGTCTTTCTAAAGAAAACAGTCCCAATTTGCCTAACCTCTCCTCGTAACTCAGACCTTCCATACCAGGCAGCATCCTGGTAAACCTCCTCTGCACTCTCCCCAGACTCTCCACGTCTTTCCGGTAGTAAGGCGACCAGAACTGGACGCAGTATTCCAAATGAAGTCTAACCAGCGTTTTATACAACTGCAACATTAAAGCCCAGCTCTTGTACTCTATACCCCTTCCTATAAACCCCTTCCTATATACCCCTTCCCTTCATTGTTCCATTGGAGCAGCACGGAGAGGCAGCGATTTGGGAGAGCGAGAAGTTCGATTGTTAAGTAGCTTTTTAACTTTTCTCTTTGTTTAAAACAGCGAGCGGGAGTAGTTTTTGCCGTTTTTTATTTAAACTAACTTGTAACCGGAAGTCGTCACTAGGAGGCTGCCGGTAGTTGTAGTTTTTCTCTCTGACTCTATAAATTGGTCCAGAGAGGTAACCCGATACTCTACACAGGTAGAGTATCCCACCCTCCCCCCTCCTCTAACCTAATAATAAAAGTGTGTGTGAAGTTTTTTTTCTCTCCTGCAAATTAAAGTAACAGTGATGGCAGTGCAGGTAGTACATTGCACCTCCTGCGGTATGTATGAGGTGAGGGACACCAGTAGTGTTCCTGCTGATTACACCTGCAGGAAGTGTGCACATTTGCAGCTCCTTGAGGATCGTGTTAAGGAGCTGGAGCTGGAATTAGAGGAACTCAGGGTAATTCGAGAGGTTGAGGAGGATATAGGCAGGAGTAACAAAGAGATTGTAACTCCTATAAGTGATAATTGGGTAACTATTAGGAGGAGGGGTAAGAAGCAATCGGGGAGACAATCCCCTGGGGCTGTTCCCCTCCAAAATAAATTTTCTGTCTTGGAGGCTACAGTTGAGGAAGAATCAACTGGAGCTGACCAAAGGGAGCAGGTCTCTGGGGGTGAGCCTGCTGAGAATGCTCAGGTGGGTGGGGGGAATAAGAGATTAGGCCTAGTTATAGGAGACTCCATAGTTAGAGGGACAGATAGGAGGGTAAATAGTAATAAACAGGACTCAGGGCTGGTGTGTTGCCTCCCAGGGGCTGGGGTCCAGGATGTTGCAGATCGGGTTTTTAAGATTCTTAAGGGTGAGGGGAGTCAGCCCCAAGTCATAGTTCATGTGGGGACACATGATGTAGGTAGGACAAGGGAAGGGGATATTAAACAGAAATTTATGGAGTTAGGGTGGAAGCTTAGGTCCATAACAGGCAGAGTGGTTATCTCTGGACTCTTGCCTGTGCCAAGAGATAGTTTAGAGATGAACAGAGAAAGGGATAGTTTGAACTCATGGCTGCGTGGATGGTGCAGGAGGGAGGGGTTCAGGTTCCTTAACAATTGGGACTCATTCTGGGATAGGTGGGACCTCTTCAAGAGAGATGGTCTACACCTGAACCAGAGGGGGACTAATATCTTGGGGGGAAAATTTGCTAAGGCTATGATGGGGGCTTTAAACTGATTCGGGGGGGGGGTGGGATCCTAAGTAGTTGGGGTGCCGAGAGGGATGAGAGTAAGGGGGTTATAGAGGAGAGTTGTAAAACACAGCGGCGTACGGGTGGGGTGGGGCATGGTTTGAGATGCGTATACTTTAATGCAAGGAGTATTCGCAATAAGGGGGAGGAACTTGCAGCTTGGACCAGTACCTGGAACTTCGATGTTGTGGCCATTTCAGAGACTTGGGTAGAGCAGGGACAGGAATGGATGTTGCAGGTTCCGGGGTACAAATGCTTTAGTCGGAGTAGAGAAGGAGGTAGAAGGGGGGGAGGAGTGGCGTTATTGGTCAAAGACTGTATCACGGTGATAGAAAAGAAGTTTGATGAGGACTTGTCTGTTGAGGTAGTATGGGCTGAGATTAGAAACAGGAGAGGAGAGGTCACCCTGTTGGGAGTCTTTTACAGACCTCCTAATAGTTCTAGAGAGGTTGAGGAAAGGATTGCGAAGTCAATTCTGATTAGGAGTGAAAGTAGTAGGGTAATTGTGATGGGGGACTTTAACTTTGCTAATATTGATTGGAATAGCTATAGCTCTAGCTCGTTAGAGGGGTCAGTTTTCGTACAGAGTGTGCAGGAAGGTTTTTTGACTCAGTATGTAGAGAGGCCAACTAGAGGTGAGGCTACATTGGATTTGGTGCTGGGCAATGAGCCAGACCAGGTGTTAGGCTTGGAAGTTAGTGAACATTTTGGTGATAGTGACCACAATTCGGTTACGTTCACCTTAGTGATGGACAGGGATAGGCATGAAGCTGGGGGCTGTAGTTATAGCTGGGGGAAGGGTAATTATGAGGCCATCAGGAGAGAATTAGGGTGCATAGATTGGACTAGGGAACTACAGGGACTGGGAACATCTGGAATGTGGTGCTTATTCAAGGAGCAGCTGCTGCGAGTCCTTGATAAGTATGTCCCTGTCAGGCAGGGAGGAAATGGTCGAGTAAGAGAGCCTTGGTGTACGAAAAAAGTTGATTTGCTGGTTAAGAAGAAAAAGGAGGCTTATGTCAGGATGAGGCTTGAAGGCTCAGATAGTGCAATGGATAGCTATAGATTAGCCAGGAAGGAGGTAAAAAGTGAATTGAGGAGAGCTAAGAGGGGACACGAGAAGATGTTGGCTGATAGGATTAAGGAGAATCCTAAAGCTTTCTTTCGATATGTTAAGAATAGAAGATTGGTTAGGGCAAGATTAGGGCCAGTCATAGACAGCAGTGGGAAGTTGTGCGTGGAGCCTGAAGAGATTGGTGAGGCACTGAATAAATATTTCTCTTCGGTATTCACGCAGAGTGCTGGAAATGTAGCTATGGAGAGCACTGAGGTACAGGGTTGCAAATTGGGGAGTATTGTAGTAGATAGGGAGGATGTGTTAGAAATTCTCGAGGGTTTGAAGTTGGATAAGTCCCCTGGGCCGGACGGGATTTACCCTAGGATTCTCTGGGAGGCAAGAGAGGAGATTGCAGAGCCTCTGGCTCTGATCTTCAGGTCCTCGTTGGTTACGGGTGTGGTTCCGGAGGACTGGAGGATAGCGAATGTGGTCCCATTGTTTAAGAAGGGGAAAGAGAGCCTTCCTGGGAATTATAGGCCAGTGAGTCTTACTTCTGTGGTGGGCAAGGTATTGGAGAGAATTATTAGGGATAGGATTTATAGTTATTTAGAGAGAAATGAATTGATTGGGGATAGTCAGCATGGTTTCGTGAAGGGTAGGTCATGCCTTACTAACCTCATTGAGTTTTTTGAGAAAGTGACCAGAGAGGTGGATGGGGGTAAGGCGGTTGATGTAGTATATATGGACTTTAGTAAGGCTTTTGATAAGGTGGCCCATGGAAGACTTCTACAGAAAATGCAGATGTGTGGAATAGAGGGTGATTTAGCTAATTGGATTAGGAATTGGCTGGCAGATAGAAGACAGAGGGTGGTGGTTGATGGGAGATATTCATCGTGGAGTTCGGTGACGAGTGGTGTGCCTCAGGGGTCTGTTTTGGGGCCCCTGCTGTTTGTAATTTTTATAAATGATCTGGATGAGGGTATTGAGGGATGGATCAGTAAATTTGCAGATGATACTAAAGTTGGTGGTGTGGTAGATAGTGAAGAGGGGGGTTTTAGTTTACAGAGTGACTTGGACAAGTTGCAGAGCTGGGCCGAGAGGTGGCAAATGGAGTTTAATGTGGAAAAGTGTGAGGTAATGCACTTTGGCAGGAACAATAAATGTGTAGAGTATAGGGCTAATGGTAGGGCTCTTAATAGTGTTGAGGAACAGAAGGATCTTGGTGTATGTGTCAATAGATCCCTGAAAGTAGGCAGTCAAGTGGATAAAGTTGTTAAGAAGGCTTATGGAGTCTTAGCTTTTATTGGTAGGGGGATTGAATTTAGGAGCCGCAGCATCATGTTGCAACTGTACAAAACTCTAGTGGGGCCGCACTTGGAGTATTGTGTGCAGTTCTGGTCCCCACATTATAAGAAAGATGTGGAGGCATTGGAGAGGGGACAGAGGAGGTTTACCAGGATGTTGCCTGGTATGGAGGGCAGGTCCTATGAAGAGAGGTTGAAGGATTTGAGGTTGTTTTCGTTAGAAAGGAGGCGGCTAAGAGGGGATCTTATTGAAGCATATAAGATGATTAGAGGTTTAGATAGGGTGGACAGTGATAGCCTTTTTCTAGGATGGAGAAAGCTAGCACGAGGGGACACAGCTTTAAATTAAGGGGTATGAGTTATAGGACGGATATCAGAGGTAGGTTCTTTACTCAAAGAGTGATTAGGGAGTGGAATGCCCTGCCTGCAGCTGTTGTAGATGCGCCAAGTTTGGTGGCGTTTAAGAGGTTAGTTGATAAGTATATGGAAGAGAAGGGAATGGTTTAGTTAGGAGGGGCATTGCTTTTTATTTTGGTCGGCACAACATCGAAGGCCGAAGGGCCTGTTCTGTGCTGTATTGTTCTATGTTCTAAAGGCATACTATACGTTTTCTTCACAACCTTCTCCACCTGCTCTGCCAGCTTCAGAGACTTGTGCATCTGGACCCCCAGGTCCCTCTGCGTTTCTATACACTTAATAGGTCTACCCTTTATCATATACCTCCCCTCTACATTCTTTCTCCCTAAATGCATCACCTCGCATTTATCAGGATTGAATTCCAAATGCCATCTACCAGCCTATCTGTGTCCTGCTGCATCGGTTGACAATGCTCCTCACTATCCGCAAGTCCAGCCATCTTTGTATCGTCTGCAAACTTGCTGATCACTCCACTTACTCCCTCTTCCAAGTCATTTATAAATATTACAAATAGTAGAGGTCCCAGTACTGAGCCCTGCGGCACACCACTAGTGACGGACCTTCAGCTAGAAAAACACCCTTCCACTATTACTCTCTGTCTCCTATTACCAAGTCAGTTACTTATTCATCTAGCTACTTGTCCTTGTATCCCATTAGCCTTGACCTTTTTAATTAATCTGATGAGGGACTTTGTCAAACGCCTTACTAAAATCCATATAGACGACATCAACAGCTCGCCCTTCGTCCACCGTTTTCGTCACCACCTCAAAAAATATTTCCAGATTTGTAAGGCACGACCTCCCCTTAACAAATTCATGCTGCGTATACCTAATCAGATCGCAACGCTCTAAGTGCCTATACATCCTATCTCTAAGAATTCCCTCCAACAGCTTTCCTACCACTGACATCAAACTCACCGGCCTATAATTTCCAGGGTTATCCCGACTACCCTTTTTAAACAACGGTACAACATTAGCTATTCTCCAGTCCTCTGGGACCTCACCTGTCTGATACTCTCTGGAGTTTAGAAGAATGAGAATACATCTTAATAAAATAGGTAAGGTTTGGAGAGGGTTTGTTTGGAGGATCTGTCCCCGCTAGCTGAACAATCTAGAATTTAGACACAGCTTCAGGATAATGATGTGAGGAGAATAATCTTCATTCAAATAGGGTTTGTACACCTTCGAACTGAACTCTATTTGGCATTCTCCCAGTCCACATCTCAATACACCGCCACCCCTCTCCGAGTCTACAATCCCAATACAATCCTCTCTGAGTCTATAATTCCAATAGATCTCTCCCCCAATTTATAATCCCAATATGCTCCTCCTCCAGTTTACAATCCCAATAGGCCTTTCCTCCAGTTTACAATCCCAATAGACCCCATCTCCCAGTCAATCCTAATAGAGCTCTCCCCAGTCTACAATCCCAATAGAACCCTTCCTAAGTCTACAATCTCAATAGATTCCTCCTCCAATATAATGGGCCCGATTTTACCATTGCGTTGCACCCATTTTGGTGCAAAAACTTGATAAAGACGGGCATGAGGTAAATATCATGATCCACCTCTGTGCTAGTTCCCCCTTTACCAAGGCCTGAAAATGATTAGGATCGCACCTGAAACATGCGCGATGACCATTTAAATGCGTTTAAATTGACTTAATGGGCTGCACACCCAACATTATTAGCATTTCCATCTTTACCACTGTGTTCGGCCATCTGGAATTGGCATGAAAGAGATGTGCTCATATAAGTCGGATTCGGGCGCTTCCATCACTGAGGGTTACTGAACATCCAAAGGCTCTCTGCTTGAGATCAGTGGGACAGAGAGTGGAGAAGGTGGGTTCTCTGCCATTCAGTTTGACATAAGTGGGGGTGGGAGAAAGGGAGGTCCACTGCTACTCTGCCTGACTTGATTTGATTTAATTTATTATTGTCACATATATTAACATACAGTTAAAAATATTGTTTCTTGCGAGCTATACAGAAAAAAACAGACCTTTCATAGAGAAGGAAATGAGAGAGTGCAAAATGTAGTGCCACAGTCATAGCTAGGGTATAGTACAAGATCAACTTAACAAAAGATAAGGCCATTCAAATGTCTGACAGCAGCAGGCAAGTAGCTGTTCTTGAGTTGGTTGATACGTGAATTCAGACTTTTGTATCTTTTTCCTGAAGGAACAAGGTGGAAGAGAGAATATCCATGGTGCGTGGGATCTTTAATTATGCTGGCTGTTTTGCCGAGGCAGCGGGAAGTGTAGACAGAATCAATAGATGGGAGGCTGGCTTGCATGATGGACTGGGCTACATTTACAATCTTCTGTAGTTTCTTGCAGTCTTGAGCAGAAGGGGAGCCATACCAAGCTGTGATACGATCAAAAAGAATGCTTTCTATTGTGCATCTGTAAAAGTTGGTGAGGGTCATAGCCGACATGCCAAATTTCCTGAGTCTTCTGAGGAAGTAGAGACGTTGGTGGACTTTTTTAATATAGTGTCTATGGGGGGACCAGGACATGTTGTTGTTGATCTGGACACCTAAAAACTTGAAACTCTTGACCCTTTCTACTTTCTCTCCACTGATGTAGACATTGGCATGTTCTCCTTTATACTTCCTGAAGTCGATGATAATCTCCTTCGTTTTGTTGATATTGAGGGAGAGATTATTATTGCCGCACCAGTTCACCAGATTCTCTATCTCATTCCTGTACTCTGTTTTGTCATTGTTTCAGATCCTACGCACTATGGTGCTGTAGTCAGCAAACTTGAAAGTCTGAGATCAGTGGAAGTGAAAGGGGGTTTACTGCCACTGTACTTGAGATCAGTGGGGATGAAAGGGGGTCCGCTGCAACTCTGCCTAAGATCGGGGGTGGGGGGAAGAAGGTAGATGAGGGAAGCCACTGTCACTCTGCCTGAGATCAGTGGGGAGGAAGGAAAGAGAGAGATCCACAATTAGTCTGGGTGGTAAAATGGGTGGGGGGAATAAGGTGGTCAGTAATGTTGTTGAGGTGGGACAATTTCTGTAGGCGCTAAGAAGAGGCATTATCAGGTCCAAGAGGAGTGTGGCAGGAGAGAGCATTCTACCATTTCTTTTTCTGCACATGCGCAGTTAGACGCACCGATCAAAGCTGCAGGTTTCCAGGAGTGTTAAGCCCACAGGCTTGTGCAGTGTAATTCAGAATTGCTGATATGTTTGCAGGCAGAGGGCATATGGAGGTGTCTCGTAATGTGTCTAAAAGTCAGATCTGAAACACTCCCAGTTTCATGTCCACCCAGCACTTAGAATCTATGCTAAATCAGGGCTCAATATGTCCTTTTAGGGAAGGAAATTTGGGGCCCTTATGTAGCCTGACCTACATGTGACTCCAAGCAATGTTGTTAATTTTTGGCTGCACTGTTAAAAATTAAATGATGTGGTTACAGAAAACTACCAACATATTTATAACAACATGTGTGACTTCTATTTGCAACTGCTCAGCAATGGTTACCGTGTGCTGATCTACAACGGGGACATTGACATGGCCTGTAACTTTCTGGGTAATAACTGGTTTGTGGAGTCATTGAATCAGCAGATATGTAGGATAATCAGAATTGGTGTGAAATGTATCACATTGATTTATAAAGCTCTGTAAACATTTCATTTTGTAGTATTATTGTCACATTCTGTGTTCAATTAAGCAGCTGATCCAGCTCTGGGTGTTTGTAGATTGTATGGAAGATGAGCAGTAAGTGCAAATTTCCCTGTGGCCGATCACTGACTGGAAAGTGTGTGTACGGATGTGGGATAAGGCCGTGATCAATAACGAATCGACTGCTGAGGTTTTGGTTTTTTATTCACTTATGGGAAGCTCAGACAGCATTTATCACTGATCCCTAATTGCCCTTGAGAAGGTGGTAGTGAGCTGCCTTCTTGCACCATGCAATCCATATGATGTTGGTGCACCCACAGTGCAGACTGAATTCAGTCTTATAAGTAGACAGGAAAGATCACATCAGATCAGCCATGATTTTATCAAATGGTGAGCAGGCTAGAGGGGCTGAATGACCTACTCCTGTTCCTAATATATATAAACAATTTCTCAGATTGCTTGATAAGTTAGAATGGTCACTGCAGAAAATGTTAGAACGTGAGTTTGGCAGCAACCATGTAGACAGTTCCCCTCTCACTTGTACATTACAGCTCAATCTGTTTACTGTTCCACACTTCTCACACGCTCGAGGGGTCAGGCTGCCCTTGGTGAGTTGGACGGCAGTGGTGGCAGCATTTTCTTATCTCTTGGATATTTCCAAAACACCAGCACCTGCTTGTCTTTGAACAATTTGCAATATTTTCATTGCCTCCTTGAAGATCATAAAGAAGGTCAAGGTGTGATGAATCAGCCATTGTGTGGTGTGAAAAATGGAGTTTGTGAACAGAGGCAGTAGAATCATCAAAGAATGCATATCCTGCTGTGTGCAGTGTTGACTTTAACTCTCACCTGGCCTGGTGGTAAGGGAACAGCCAGAGCTCCTGACCCAGTGCCCACTTACCAGCCCAAAATATTGTTTGAAGATCAGAAAACCAAATCCTTGTTTCTATTTTCCAATCCCAGAACATGGATTAGGGATGGAACTCATAATCCTCTGGTCAATCTAGTTCAGTGCTGTAATGTGATTGTACATTTATATCTGAGCCATTGGGGGAATTGAGGGTAGAATTTTGAAATAACATAGGTGAATGTGCACTGAATGAACAGGAAGCAAATAGCCAAGGAGCTCCTCTAAATTCGTTCAACTCCTTCCCTGGATAGGGAATAGAGATCAGTGCAGATGCCTTGAGCTACAGATGTACTTGCAAGTAACAGGTTCAATCACTTCATCAATGGAATGGGATGTAGTTTTCCTTGTGGCTGCTATGAAAGCAGCACTGATTCCTGAGGCACATTGCTGGTCACAGGCCTCCAGTTTGAAATATGAACCTCTACAACCTCCCTCTGCCTTCTATCATCAAGCCAATTTTGTATCCATCAAGCTATATCACCCTGGATTCTGTGAGATTTAACCTTATGCAACAACCTACTATGTAGCACCTTATCAAAAGCCTTTTGAAGTCCATGTAGACAACATCAAGTGCACTGCCCTCGTATACCTTCTTGGTTACCCCTTCAAAAAAATCAAATTTGTGAGGCATGATTTCCCACTCAGGAAGGCATTTTGATGGTCCCAAATCAGTCTTTGCCTCTCTAAATGCCTGTAGATCCTATCTCCCGAAATATCTTCTAACAATTTACCCACTACAGATGTAACACACAATGGCCTGCAGTTCGCAGGCTTTTCCCTGCAGCCCTTTTTAAACAAAGGCACAACATTTTTTCCCATCCTTCAATCTTCAGGTACCTCACCTGTGACTGTCGATAATTCAAATATCTCTGCTAGAGGACTCGCAATTTCCTTCTTATCCTCCCACAATGTTCCGGGATACATTTCATCAGGTCCCAGGGATTTATCTACCTTGATAAAAACTTCCAACACCTCCTTCATTGTTATATGGACATTCCTCATGACATCACTATTTATTTCACCAAGTCCCATTGTTCAAGAAGGGGAAGAGACACTTTCCAGGGAATTATAGGCCAGTGAGTCTTACTTCTGTTGTGGGCAAAGTATTGGAGAGAATTATTAGGATAGGATTTATAGTTATTTAGAGAGAAATGAATTGATTGGGGATAGTCAGCATGGTTTTGTGAAGGGTAGGTCGTGCCTTACTAACCTCATTGAGTTTTTTGAAAAAGTGACCAAAGAGGTGGATGTGGGTAAGGCAGTTGATGTGGTATATATGGACTTTAGTAAGGCGTTCGATAAGGTGGCCCATGGAAGGCTTCTGCAGAAAATGCAGATGTATGGGATTGAGGGTGGTTTAGCTAATTGGATTAGGAATTGGCTAGCAGATAGAAGACAGAGGGTAGTGGTTGATGGAAGATATTCATCATGGAGTTCGGTTACTAGTGGAGTACTTCAGGGATCTGTTTTGGGGCCCCTGCTGTTTGTAATTTTTATAAATGATCTGGATGAGGGTATTGAGGGATGGATTAGTAAATTTGCGGATGACACCAAAGTCGGAGGAGTGGCAGATAGTGAAGAGGGGTGTTCTAGTTTGCAGAGAGACTTGGACAAGTTGCAGAAATGGGCCGAGAGATGGCAAATGGAGTTTAATGTGGAAAAGTGTGAGGTAATTCACATTGGCAGGAATAACAAATATGTAGAGTATAGGGCTAATGGTAGGACTCTCAATAGTGTTGATGAACAGAGGGATCGTGGTGTGTTAATAGATCCCTGAAAGTTGGCAATCAAGTCGGTAAGGTTGTTAAGAAGGCATATGGAGTCTTAGCTTTTTTTGGTAGGGGGATTGAATTTCAGAGCTGCAACGTCATGTTGCAACTGTACAAAACTCTAGTGCGGCCGCACTTGGAGTATTGTGTGCAGTTCTGGTCCTCACATTATAAGAAAGATGTGGAGGCATTGGAGAGGGTACAGAGGAGGTTTACCAGGATGTTGCCTGGTATGGAGGGCAGATCTTATGAGGAGAGGCTGAGGAATTTGAGGTTGTTTCGTTAGAAAGAAGGCGGCTAAGAGGAGACCTTATTGAAACATATAAGATGATTAGAGGTTTAGATAGGGTGGACAGTGATAGCCTTTTTCCTAGGATGGAGAAAGCTAGCACGAGGGGACATAGCTTTAAATTAAGGGGTGGTGGTTACAGGACGGATGTCAGAGGTAGGTTCTTTACCCAGAGGGTGGTAAGGGTATGGAATGTCCTGCCTGAGTCAGTTGTAGATGCGCCAAGTTTGGCGGCTTTAAGAGGTTAGTAGATAAGTTTATGGATGAAAAGGGAATGGTTTAGGTTAGAGGGTCATTGCTTTTTCCTAATTGATCGGCGCAACATCGAAGGCCGAAGGGCCTGTTCTGCGCTGTAATGTTCTATGTTCTAAGTTTCCTAACATTCCTGTTTTTCTCAACAGTAAATGCTGATGAGAAATGTGCGTTTAGGATCTCACCCATCTCTTGTGGATCCATCTCTTGTGAATTGCATTGAAGTTCCTCATTCTTTTTATCCCATTAGTTATGCTGCTAGAGAGAGTATTGCATTTGGGAATATGATGAATGAGGGAGAGAGTTGGTCTTTTATGGAATAAGGAGATATCCAAGAGAGAGAAAGACAGCAAGACCTACAAGGTCTAGAGGTATTAATTAGATAAGGATGTGTATGATTTGTTGCTGTGTTTTAAAATTCCTTTTCATCTACAATGGGGCTGTAGTTTAAAGCAATATTAAGGAGATATTAATATTGTTTGCAATTTAGAGCTCAGGTATTTAATCTAGCTATAAATTATGATTGAGTGCTATTTCTAAATTTCAACCCCTAATTAGTTAAACAAAATATGGTACAGGTAACAAGACAGGTGTTGTGTTGCAGCTTTAGCATGTGGTAAGTTGTGGTCTATTATAAATGCATTTGAGAAGCTTTGGTTCAGAATTGATGAGCTGGAATCCAAGCATTGAACACTGATACATCAGGAAAGGAGAAAGTTACTAGATACATTGTTCCGGGGGCAGTCACACCTCTTGGGTTAGGTAAGTCAAATTTAGCATCTGGTCAGGGACAGGAGGATATAATTACAGTAAGGGTTCCAGAAAGCAGCACAGGAGAAGTATGCACAGGAGGTAATAAATTGGATTAGACACTGGCTCAATGGAAAAACTCATTAAGAGGTCTGGCAACACCAATTTTAAATCCAACCAATTTATTTGATAGTAAACCTGCTAGCTTTCGGCGTTTGTGCCTTCGTCAGGCGAATTGGTGTTGCCAGACCACTTACTGAGTTTACCCCAGTCCAACGACGGCATCTCTACATCAATGGAAAAAGCCAGAAAATGGTGTGAAGGATTGCTTCTGAGTGGAGGCCTTTGACAAGTGGTGTGCCGCAGGGATCAGTGTTGGGTCCATTGGTGTTTGTCATCTATATCAGTGATTTGGATGATAATGTGGTAAATTGGATCAGCAAATTTGCTGATGATATAAAGATTGGAGATGTAGTGGACAGTGAGGAAGGTTTTCAAAGCTTGCAGAGAGATTTGAACCAAGTAGAAAAATGGGCTGAAAAATGTCAAATGGAATTTAACACAGACAAATGTGAGATATTGCACTTTGGAAGGACCAACCAAAGTAGAACGTAGAGGGGTAAATGGCAGGACTCTGAAGAGTGCAGTTGAACAGAGGGATCTGGGAATGCAGGTTCAGAATTCCCTAAAAGTGACGTCAGAGATGGATAGGGTCATAAAGAGTGCTTTTACTACATTGGCCTTTATAAATTGGAGAATCGAGTACAAAAGTTGGAGTGTTATGGTAAGGTTATATAAGGCATTGGTGAGGCCGAATTTAGAGGACTGTGTACAGTTTTGATCACCTAGTTACATGAAGGATATAAATAAGGTTGAAAGAGTGCAGGGAAGGTTCACAAGGATATTGCCAGGACTTGAGAAGCTGAGTTACAGAGAGAGATTGAAAAGGTTAGCACTTTATTTCCTGGAGCGTAGAAGAATGAGGGGGAATTTGTTAGAGGTGTATAAGATTTTGATGGCTATAGATAGAGTGAATGCAAGCAGGCTTTTTCCACTAAGGCTAGCAAGAATAAAAACCAGAGGGCATAGGTTAAGAGTGAAAGGAAAAAAGTTTAAAGGGAATATTGGGGGGGGTCTTCTCCATCCAAAAAGTAGTGGGAGTATAGAATGAGCTGCCGGGTAAAGTGGTAAATGCATGGTCACTTTTAACATTTAAGAAAATCTTGGATGGGTTCATGGATAAGAGGGGTGCGGAGGGATGTGTTCCAACTGCAGGTCAGTGGGACTAGGCAAAAAATGGTTTGACACAGACAAGAAGGGCCAAAAGACTTGCTCCTCAGCTATAATTTTCTATGGTTTTCAAAGTTTGGAGGCCTGCATTTGTCCAACAGTTTTGATGTTCTTGTGGTATGTGTGTCAACAGCAGGAGGCTGAAGGGGGGGAGTAAAAAGGAATCCAATCATAGTAAGGGACAGTGTAGCTTTGGAGATAGATGCTGCTTACTGCAACTGAAAGATTGAATCACTTTGCCAGGATTAAAAACACCTCCTCAGGGCTGGAGAGGAACTTGCAGTGGGAGGGGAAGGATCTAGCTTTTGCGGTCACTGTGTGTACCAATGGCAGAGGTTGAACTAAGAAAGAAACTTTGTGAAGAGGGTATAGGCAGATGGAGACTTAATTAAACAGCAGAACTATAAGGTAATAATTTTTGGATTACTACCTGAGTCACAAGCAAATTAATATAGGGGAATTAAGATCAGAGAGTTGAATACATAGCTCACAGATTGGTGTGGGAGAAATGGGTCCAAATCGAACAACGTGATTGGCGCAGGCTTGGAAGGCCAAAGGGACCGTTCCTTTGCTGTACTGTTCCTTGTTTGTTTTGTTCAATTCATGGAGCACTTGTACCAGTGCAGAGGAAAGAGGGCACTGTAACATTGTGACACCCTTCACCTGGACTGTGCTGAGACCAGCGTCCTGGTGAATTATACAACTAGGCCTGCAAAGAGACCTTTAAACTGCTGGGTGTGGGAAGAAGATGAGTTTTGATGAGGGGATGATTAGAAAGTTATTGCATGTTCAAGTCAATTATGCGGATAGTGGTACAGGCAATTACAGCCATTGCGTGACATTTACAAGATAAGGTTAGTGCAGAGAAAACGTTCTTTATTTGCACACAGCATTCATAATGATTTGGGTGAATTGATAACACAAATAAATAACAATAAATGAAGAAGATCTAATAGCCATTACAGAGATGTAATTGCAAAATGATCAAGGCTCAGAACTGAATATTAAATGGTATTTAACATTTTAGAAGGATAGAAAAATTAATAAAAGATGAGATTAGGGCAGTTCTGAGAAATGACTTGACTCTGGCAATAGCACTGAAGGCTAAGCTACTCCAGTTCAGCTTTAACACTGGCATCTATCTGGCATATTGGAAAATCTCTCAGGATTGTGCACAAAAGATTGACAAATCCAACCCAGCAATTACCAGTGCATCTGTCTATTCTCAATTATCAGTAAAGTGACGGAAAGTAATCAGCAGCACTATTAAGCCACATTACTCAGCAACAACCTGCTCACTGATTCTCAGTTTGGGTTCTGTCAAAGTCACTCAGCCTAATGACCTCATTATAGCCTTGGTTCAAATATGGACCAAAGAGCTGAACTCGAGAGGTGAGTATGATTTAATATCAAGACTGACTATGGCATTGAGGAGCCCTAGCAAAATTGTAATCAATGGGAATCGGGGAAACCCCTCCACTGGTTGGAGTTATTACTTGGCACAAAAGAAGATAGTTGATGTCAATCATGTCTGTTCTAGGACATCACTGCAAGACTCTCCTGAGGTAGTGCCCTATGGCCAATCATTTTTGGTTTCTTCATCAATGATCTTCTTCCTTCATAAGGTCAGAAGTGGGGATATTTGCTAATAACAGTACAACGTTCAGCATTATTAATGAATCCTCAGATGCTGTAACAGCCCATATCTAACCGCTGCATGAGCTGGCCAATATCCAGGTTTGGGTTGAAATTTGGCAAGTAACAGTCATGTCACACTAGGCAAGTACTAGACAATGACCATCTCCAACAAGCGAGGATCTAACCATCATCCATGAAATTCAACGTCATTACCATCACTGAATCCTCCACTATCAACAACTTGGGGTTATCATTGACCAGAAACTCCCAAAGCCTGTTCACCGTCTACAAGACACAAATCAGAAGTCTGATATTTCAAAACTTTTAACAAAGGTATATTTCATTGAGATACACTCTATAAGGCAATTGCACCATCTGAAGGTAACTAAGGAAGTTAATGAAGGTATCAAACTGAAGGAAAAGATACATAATGCTCCATTTATTTGATGAGTGCAGCCCCAGTAATGGTGAAGAAGCTCAACACAATCCGTGACAAAACAGCCTACTTCTTTGGTGGCCCCTTCCACAAACGTTCAATCCCTCCACTGCTGACAAATAATGATACACATATATACTATTTACAAGATGCACTGCTGGAACTCACTAAGGCTCCATAGGTATTATTTTCCAAACCCACATCCACTACATCTAGAGAGGCAAGGACAGCAGATACCTGGGAATACCATTACCTGGAGGTGCCCCTCCAAATCATTCAACATCCTGTCTTGGAAATGTATCAGCTGTACTTCACTGTCACTGGGTCAAAATCCTTTCCAACAGCACTGTGAGTGTACCACATGACTGCAGTGGTTCAAGAAGGCAACTCACTATCACCTCCTCAAGGGCAAGTAGAGGTGTCCTAGGCTACAATGTACACATCCCATAATTTGTTTAAAAAAAATCAAGGTGTAGAATCAGCTTGGATGATGATAAGAAATAGCAATGAAAAGGAATCATTGGTGGGAGTAGTTTATATGTCTCCGAACATTAGCTGCACAAAAGCCAGCACAGTCGCATTGCTGACTCACAGTGCCATGAACCTGAGTTCAATACCAGCCTTGGGTTACTATCTCATAGGTTTTCTCCGGATGCTCCGGTTTCCCCCCAAAGTCTGAAGTTGTGCAGGTTAGGTGAACTGGCAATGCTAAATTGCTCCTTAATATCAGAGGCATTAGTTGGGTAAATACATGGGGTTACAGGGCAAAGGCCTGGGTGGGATTGTTGTTGGTGTAGGCTCAATGGGCCAAATGGCCTTCTTCACTGTAGGGATTCTATGAATACAACAGAGTATATTTCACAAAATAATGGTGTTTTGTAAAAAAAAAAGGAGCAGATCTTATCCTTCATTTTGATTGGACAAATCAAATTGGAAAAGATAGCCTTGACAATCAATTCAGAAAGTGTGCTCGAGATAGTTTCGTAGAACAATATATTCTGGAACCAGGCTATTTTAGATCTAATAATGTATACTAAGCCAGGTTTAGTAATAACCTCATACCAAAAGATCTTCTATGCAGCAATGATTATTAGCAAGATCAAATTTCACATTCAGTTTGAGGATCTTAAATTAGTATCTTAAACCTAAATAAAGACAATTATGAAATCATAACATGTATCAAATCAGACTGGGAAAAACGTGGGTTAAAAGCTAAGAAACAGTGGCAGATATTTAAGGAGATATTTCAAAACGCTGAACAAGAATATATTTCATGGAGACAGTCTCTAGAAGGAAATTGCACAATCCAAGGGTAACAAAGGAAGTTAAGGAAGGTATCAAGTTGAAAGATACATAATTCTGTCAAGGTTAGCATTAGAAACATTTAGAAGTCATCGAAGGCTAAAAAACTAAAGAGGGAGAAAGTAGAATATGAGAATAAACTAGTAAGAAATATAAACAGACAGTAAGAGTATCTACAAGTTTATAAAAAAAGAGGAAGAGTAGCTAAAGTGAACGGTGATCCTTAAGATGATATTAGTGAATTAATAATGGAAAACAAGAAAATGTCAGAGATTTTCAAGACTTTGCATCTGTTTTCACAGTTAAAAAAACTAAAAGCACCCCAAGAATAGCAGAAAATTAGGGACCAAAAGGGAGGGAGGAAATTAAAACAATCATTGTCACTAGAGAAAAAGCATGAGTTAAACTACTGGGACACAAGGCTGACAAGTTCCCTGGGCCTAATGGCCTGAATCCTAGAGTCTTAAAATAAGTAGTTAAAGACAATGCAAATGCATTGAGTCTAATGGTTGCAAAGACAGAAAGCCATGCTATTATCTTAATGGTTAAAAACTAAGAGAAGAGACTTCACAATGAAACCTAGCTGTCCTTCTATACCAGCCACTAAAGATAAGCACGTAGGTGCAGTAAGCGGTAAAGAAGGCAAATGGTATGTTGACTTTCATAGCGAGAGGATAGTGAGTACAGGAGATGGGATGTCTTGCAATTATACAGGGCCTTGGTGAAGCCACACCTGCAATAATGTGTGCAATTTGGTCTCCTTACCTGAGGAAAAGATGTTCTTGCTCTGGAGGGAGTGCAGCGAAGGTTTACCAGCCCGATACCTGGGATGGCAGGATTGACATATGATGAGAGATTGAGATGGTTAAGTTTATATTCACTGGCATTCAGAAGAATGAGGAAGGATCTCATAGAAATCTACAAAATACTAACAGGTTTAGACAGGTAGATGCAAGAAAGATGTTCCCAATGGTGGGGTGACTCAGAACCAAGGATCATAGTCTAAGGATACAGGGTAAACCTTTTATGACTAAGATGAGGAGAAATTTCTTCAACCAGAGAGTGGTGACCCTACGAAATTCACTACCACAGAAAGCAGTTGAGGCCAAAACATTGTGACCAGGATTTTATAACTCACTCAGGTGAGGCCAATGCAGAATTCTGTTCTACAATTCCAGTGTGGGTGTGCTGGTAAAATTCTGGCCTATATGTTTGCAAGAAGGATCTCTTAAGGTGATGGGGATCAAAGGATGTAAAAGGAAAGGAGAAGAAGGAGGTTGATCAGGCTATTGAATTAGATGATGAGCATTAATTATGATGAATGGTGAAGCATGCTCAAAGAGCCAAATGGCCTACTCCTCCTATTTTCCATGTATCTATGTCAAGTTTCTAAAATTTCCTTGATTTCTGCAAGGTCCAAATTGATTGGAAAACCATAAATGTAAAAGTTCTGTTCAAGAAAGGAAAGAGAGAGAAAGCAGGAAACCAAAGGGCAGTTAGCCAAACATATCACTGAGAAAATATGGGAATCCATTATTAGAAGAATGGTCAGGGATGAGAAACTTCAGTTACGAGGATAGATCAGAAAGGTTGGAACTGTTGTCCTTGGAAAGAAGGAGGCTGTGAACAGATTTGATAGAGATGTTCAAAATCATAATAGGATGAGCAGAGTAGATAGGGAGAAACTGTTTGCACCTGTAAAAGAACTAGGAATGAGTGGTCACAGATTTAAAGATTTGCAAAATTTCTTTGCCCAGAGAGTGGGAAGCCTCTGGAATTTGCTACAGAAAGCAATTGTGATCAAAGCTTATATGTTTTCAAGAAGGCCAAAAGGAGATCAAATGATATGAGGGAAGAAGGAATTGGGTCACTGAGTCGCATGATCAGACATGATCAAAATGAATGCTACAGCGGGTTCAAAAGGAAAAATGGTGTCCTCCAATCCTATGTTCTTATAGATTGCAGAGGTTCAAGAAGGCAGCTTACTACCACCTTTTCAAGGGCAATTATGGATGAGTAATTAATGCTGGCCTCACTTCTTTCACTCCCATATCACAAAAACAAATTTAAAAACTCAATTTGTGATTATGAACTATTTTGGGACATCTTGAACATGATAATGTTACACAAATAGCAGTCTTTCCATAATTGGGTGGTTGTTGGGCAAACATAGTTTAGAATGTATGGCAATTGTTGAAAGGAGCACAAGTTATTATCTACTTTATCTATCATGTATTTAAAGGACTGGGGGACACTTTATTAATTAAGCAAAACTATTGGAGTCTTTCCCAGTATAAGTCACAGACTGTTACCTGTGTTTACATTACTCCAATATTTGTTTCCATATCTTGAGATTCCATTCCCTATCATCTCTTGGAGTTATTGTAATTCCCTGCCTCCTTGTATCATTTACAATCAGTCTTGTGATTTTTCCATTCTGAGCCTGGATTATATAAGGAGTTGTCTGCCAACATATTCCTGAGATCCAGCAGGTTGTAGCTGTTAATCTCTCGGTCTCACTCTCTCCGCCTGCTTGGCAGTCATGTGGTGCAGTTTGCTGTTGCTGTGTGTGAGCGGCGCTCTGGGATATTATGCCCAGGATGAAGTCCTGTCCTTGCCAGGTCTGAACACCAAACTCAACTTTAGACAGTGGTCAGGGTACCTAGAGGCATCTCCTGGCCAACATCTACATTACTGGTAAGTGAATGGGGCTCCACATAACTGGCATACTGGATACCCAGTGGGGACAGAATATATGGTCCCCAGTCTCCTGAACTCTCAGTGTGTGAGGGTCCCGATTAGGTTCCTGATCTGTGTAAAGTTGGACATTATAGTAGTCTCAACAAAACTTTGTGCTTGCTCATGAAATGAGATTGGGAGAATTTGTGATTGGGAGAGACTGTGCAGCTTTTACTGCTTCTAATCACTTTTTGTTGAATCCCTCAGTGATGTCCTCCACTGTTCAATATCCCATTGGCATCAAGTGTTTGTGATCAGACAAAGAATGAATGTTTGGAGGGTGGATGGGGGTGGGGGAGGAATCTGATTGTAGAATATACCCTGGAAGAGTCAAAGTGGAGAATAAAGAAAACATCTTGCATTTATATTGCACTTTTTCTGACTACTGTTCATCTGAAAATGCATTACAGATGATGAAGTATTTTTGAACTGTTGTAATGTAACAAATGGAGCAACTAATTTGTGCACAGCAAGCTGTCACAAACACTATATATAAAGACTAAATAATCTGATTTTCTGATGGTGATTGAAGGAGAAATATTAGCCAAGGTAGTGGCAAGAACATCCTATTCTACTTTTAGGCCCAGCCAAAAAGGCAGCGATTTGGTTTCACATCTCACCTGAAAGATGGCATTCTGACTGTACAGCATTTCCTTCAATGGGGTATTAACCATCACTTTGACTTGACAAAAGCTCATTGACTTACTTCTATCTCCACAGATGCTGTCAGATTTACTGGGTATTTCCAATATTTTCAAGTTTATCTTAGTATTACCTTAAATACTTAAGTCCTGGGATTAGGACTTCAACACAGGACTTTGGACTGAGAGACCAGAATGCTCCCAACTGAGCCAACTCAGTCGACACAAAGGAGGAGGAATCAGTCTCAAAACCAAAATGCTCCAGTGTACCCTATACTTCTCCTTGTCACCCATTTTTCACTCCCTCCTCTTTTAAGTATGTGATGTGTATTGATAGAAAGGCTGTAGAAAACTGGAGATATCCCAAATGAAGAAGATTGGGGAGATATTTGAGGAGGCTTTAGCTTATGTTAGGAACGTATACATAATGTGTTAGGATTTGTATTGTTCACTTACATTGCATTGTGGTTAAAATAAATAATGCGAGGTTATTTGCTATTATTAACTCTTACCTTTATTCCTCCAACTAACTTCTTACTAGCTTGCCAGGTTCCATCCAGTTTTCTAGATATTAGATAGCAAGGGATATGAGAGTAATGCAGGAAAATAGCACTTTGGTAGAAGTTCAATCATGATCAACCTGAATAGAAAGGCTGTACTGAAGGGCCCAATGCCTACTTCTGCTCCTATTCTCTATGGTTCTACCTTCCAAAACCTGGAGTCATTCATTACTCTGCTGTCCTTCCTTTTACTCACACCAAGTCCAGTTCGTCCATCATCCCTATGCTCACTGACTTGTATGGGCTCTCAGTTAAGCAATGCCTGAACTTAGAAAATTTCAAATTTGATTTCAAATCCCTCAATGGACTCACATCCCTGTTCATCTTTAGTCTCCTCTAGAATGCCACATCCTCCAGTCTTCCGAGATAACTTTGTTTCTTTCACTCTAGCCTCTTGAGAATCTGATTTTAATTGGTTCACCATTGACCATTGACTTCAACTGCCTGGCCCAAAGTTTCGGAACTTGCATCCCAAATGTGGTTGACTCTTAAATGCTCTGAAATGGACTAGCCCTCAGTTCAAGGAATAATTACTCCCAACTGACATACTTTAACAGATAGCATCCTGTGTTCCAATGTGAAAGGTGAACTGAATAAACACCTTCTTTCCACTGGACTTTAAAAGATTGAGTGTACAAGATTCTGAATAATATTGACAAGATAGATGTGGAAAGAATGTTTCGTCTTGCAGATGGGTCCGGAACTAGGGGTACTGTTTTAAAATTAGGGGTCAGCCTTTCAGGATAGAGAATGAAAAGAGGCTTTTTCTCTCTAGAGAGTCATGCAACTTTAGAACTCCCTGCCTCAGGCGCATTGAGTTATACAAAGAACAAAGAACAAAACAGCACAGGAAACAGACCCTTCGGCCCAACAAGCCCGCGCCGCCACCTCAATGTTCCCACTTCTACCCGCGATCCCTGTCCATGTTTATAGATCTATGGATTAAAAGCCAAATTTGAGACAATTTAGGGAGAATTTGTTTGCCAATTAGCCTAAGAGCACATCTTTGGGATGTGGGAGGAAACCGGAGCACCCGGAGAAAACCCACGCAAGCACGGGGAGAATGCGCAAACTCCCACAGACACAGGCCCCAATCCATGTATCTGCACAGCACAGCGATAGTCACTGAGCTGTCGTGTTGCCCATCAAATGGTCCAGATCAAGCATACACTAACGACAGGAAGCACTAGGATACTCTCGAAAAAAATCCAAGAGCAGTCCTCTCACGACCCATCGCGTGTATGCCCCTCGTTAGACAACAAGGTGGACCAAAGCACCTGTAGGATAAGAACAAGTACATCAATATCATCATCTATTTACACACTTCCCAGGGACTCCCAATGCTCATGATCCCTATTTTAAATCAGTTTTCTATACCCCTCCATTCCCATTCTGTTCATGTGCCCATCTAAGTATTTCTTAAATAACTCCAGAGTACCTGCCTCCACCACTTTCCTTGGCAGTGCATTCCATACCCCCACCACCCTCTGTGTGAAAAAACTCCCTCGAGCATCCAAATTATACCTTACCCCCCTCACCCTAAGCCCGTGACCCCTCGTGCTATTTGAGTCCATCCTAGGAAAAAGCTTAACCCTGTTTACTCTATCTCTCCCCTTCAAAATCTTGTACACCTCTATCAGATCTCCTCTAAGTCTACGTCTTTCTAAGGAAAACAGTCCCAATTTGCCTAATCTCTCCTCGTAACTCAGACCTTCCATACCAGGCACATTCTAGTAAACCTCCTCTGCACTCTTTCCAGAGTCTCCACGTCCTTCCGGTAGTAAGGCGACCAGAACTGGACACAGTATTCCAAATGAGGTCTAACTAGCGTTTTATACAACTGCAACATTAAAGGCCAGCTCTTGTACTCTATACCCCTTCCTATAAAGGCTAACATACTATATGCTTTCTTCACAACCTTCTCCACTTGCTCTGCCACCTTCAGATACTTGTTCACCTGTACCCCCAGGTCCCTCTGCATTTCTATACTCTTAATAGGTCTACCCTTTATCATATACCTCCCCACTACATTCTTTCTCCCAAAATGCATCACCTCACATTTATCATGATTGAATTCCATCTGCCATCTATCTGCCCAAGCTACCAGCCTATCTATGTCCTGCTGCATCGCCTGACAATGCTCCTCACTATCCGCGAGTCCAGCCATCGTTGTATCGTCTGCAAACATGATGTCTAATCCTGCTCCTAATTCCTGTATTCAGATCTGTATCTCAATTCACTCTCCCGATTTTTACTTCATCGCCCTTAATGTCCCTACATAACAGAACTCCATGACTCTTAGTTCTGAATGCTCCAATTGTCCGCCACAATCCCCCAGCCTTCTTGGCCTCAAGATTTCCACTGCTCATTGATTGATGAATTACTTCCTAATTTCACTCCTGTTAAACCCTTTTCACATATTAAAGACTTCAATTAGATTGCTTCATTGTTAAAATATTGATAGTATGAACAGAACCCATGCTTTCAGAAGTCAAGGGCCAGAAGTGATCTGGATGGGTGATTCTATAATCAAGTGATGACAGACAGAGTAGAGAGGGAAAGACAGTTCTCATTAATTCAAGGATCAAAAAACTAGAAGTCACTATTTAAAATCATTGACAAAAATGATTTTAAGTCTCTATGGGGTTAGACAGGAGAGTGGAACTAGCTGAGTAGATCTCAAAGAGAGTTGGTGTGACTGAAAGTGAATGGATAGCTTCCTCCCTTTGCTGGAACCATTTAATGATCCTAATGTGCCTTATCTCTCCATGCTCTTCCATGGTCCCCAGGAACAGACACTCATTTCCAACTTCTTTTGGCTCCTGCAGGTTTGTGACATCCCAGCGAGACCCAGCCAATGACCCTGTGGTCCTGTGGCTGAATGGTGGACCTGGGTGCAGTTCCTTAGATGGATTCCTTTCTGAAAATGGACCTTTGCATGTAAGTACTTGTCTCACTGAAGGGTGAGGATTGAGTTTTACTGTTGGCTAACCTTAGAAAAGACAGCAGTGTTGGCTTTAAATTCTTCTGATCAAGTGAGAAGGGAACATCCAAGGTTCCTGATTCTGTCCTGACCCAATGCCTGCCTATCACCCCAAGATGATGCTTGAAGATTGGAAAGCGCAAGCCCTTGTTTCCTCTCCCCAGTCCCAGAACATGTACTCGGGTTGGAAGCTGGTCAGTCTGGCTCAATGCTGTACAGGGTTTTAAATTTATACTCTACTCCCCAATTCCCCCAATGGTTCAGAGTTTTGATTTGAAATGGAAAAATGTACACCGAGTGAACAGAAGGTAAAAAGCCAAGGAGCTCCTGAAGGCTGCTGTGTGTAGAGCTCTAGGGATTTGGGGAGGTGGAAAGAGTGATGGGAGGGGGTGTTGCAGTGGAGTGTGGGAATTTGACGAGTTAGGTAATGCAGATTCGGGTCGATAGGTCACATCCTGTTAATTCCAGTGTGTTTGCTTCCAGGTGCGTGATAACGGTCGCACACTCTACATCAATGAGTACAGCTGGAACAAGGTGGCCAATGTTCTGTACCTGGAATCCCCGGCAGGGGTTGGCTTCTCCTATTCTGATGATCAAAACTACGCCACCAATGATATTGAGGTATTGTTCTTAACCTACCACCCCTGTGAGGTCCTCCCCGATAGTGAGAGTTGGTTACTGGTGGTGGATCACCGAAGGGTAGAAATGTGCCTGCAAATTCCAAAACACTAATCATTTGAAACCCAGGGCCAGTTATTTCTTACATCCAACAATCAGCACATCACACAAGGTGATTGAGCAGCAGGTGTTGACAGTCCTATCCAGACTGTTAATTGAGATGGATCTTGTTCTAGATGAACCTATACGGGTCATCATGTTCATTTTCTTTATTGAGAGAATGAGGCCTCTGTTCTTCTCTTACCCCTCCTTCTCCTGTGATCGCTGCACTCTCTCCTGGCTGATTTTTGTTTTGACATTTATATGTTTTAATTCCCCTCATGCAATGAGTTAACTATTGATAAGTGATAACAGTTGCTGTTTAGGTGAATATGACCTTTCTGTGCCCCATTGCCCAGGCAGAACTTGTTTCTAAGCTGGATGTATTTCCTGACTGGGCTGTGTCTCTCTGTAAAATGAAGGTGTTTTTCTCACACTGCAGGAACCTCATTGCACTTAGAAAATGGAGAAGCATTTTGCTCTAATAATCCAGGTGTCAGCTTGTGGTCCCAGAGTCCCAGGATCGAAACTAAACAGTGACAGTGTCAAGTGCTTTACATATTCAGACCATAACAGTATCAAAATCACTTGAAGGATTTAAGTGGATTTAATCCTTCAGTAAATAAGGATTTAATCCTTCAGTAAATAAGAAGCACAAAGAACTCCTGTCTCTGGCACTGTAGCTACAGTTAGTGACAGAACTTTTCCCTTTACTTTAATAAATACATTTCAAAATCTTTCATTTATCAATGGAGACCTTATATGTTGGACACAGGAAGGTACAGAAGAACATTGTTTATCTTAACTCTCCCAAGATCAGCCACTAACTTAAATATCTATCCAATTCTCCCTTCCCCTATCGTCCTCCTCTCAACAGCCCATTTCATTTTCTCTGACGATGGGTCATCCAGATTCAAAACATTGGCTCTATTCTCTCCCCAAAGATACTGTCAGACTTGCTGAAATTTTCTGTTTGTTTGTGAGAGCCCATTTCACATGTTCACCACCATCTTCATGAAGCAATTTAAACGAACCTAACTGTGTATTTTCCCTCAAAATACTCACTGGTTCTAGAGCTTGTATCAATGTTGAATTTATTATTGAAGTTCAGTTCATCAATGCTATTAAAAATCTATAGTTAGCTATAAATACAATTCCCAGCTAGTGAATCTTTCCTTGCTACTCCTTCATGCTCCAATGGACTTTCCATCACTGTACCCGGTTATTGTTATTGTGTACCCAAGTCATTTTGTTTGTATTCACACTGAGAATTGATCAATTCTCTTAAAAATCTTGGATAAAACTCTCCCATAGCTTTATCTTCACTATACTGAACAATCCCACGGTCTTCAAATTTTCTCACAGCTCACATGTCCTAAGTTAATTAATAGTTCCATTACACTCCTATAGTGTCAGAATATTCTTTCTGTAGCACAGCTACAAGTATTATATGTAGTTCCATAACCTACATCGATTTTATTCCTATGTAACACTTCTCAAATTTCGGCTTACTGATGCCACAACAAGGCTGTTAGTTTCAGTGAACTCTGCATCATCGCCCCATGTCACTCTATATTGCATCATGTAGCAAAGTTATTTAATTTATGTTCACACTAATATTTTCAAATTCCTAATGATTTGTCACTCATTTAAAAACTTTCTCAAAATATCCACTTCCTGTGTATTTTGTTTCTTCACTACTACTTGAAGTCATCAGCAAATAAAGACAATTTCATTTTCTTCCTCCATCGAATAATGTATTCTCAGCAGTGTGCCCTGTGGCACTCAATCATGATCACTTTCCACTCTGATCTAGCTCCATTCACAGAAACATTTTTTTGCTTTCTTAAGTTTTATGAATTTTCAATTCTTCCCATCCGATGTGTGATCCGTTTTCAATACCTTCCCACTTTTTTGTACTCTGATCACTTATTTGGTAATATTGTCAGAAGCCTCTCTGGTAAGTGAACATCTCAAAGATCACCAGGATTTCATATGTTGTATTCTGTAGCCAAGAGCAATTTGATTATTGATCCAAAGAAAAAAACGCTTGTATCCCTGTAGCATCTTTCACAACCCCTGGATGTCTGAAAGAGCTTCAGAAACAATCAAGTATTTCTGAAGGGTGGTAGTCTTGTAGGAAACGTGGGAAAGACGCTGAGCACAGCAAGATCCCACAAATAGTACGTCAGGTCAGTAGCAAGAATTCCCTGCTTGTCTTTATAATAGTATCATGTACTTTTTACACCACTACAAAAGTATTTAGCACTTTGGTTTCGTGTCTCATCTGACTGCACACAGTTTTAACACCAGCACTGGGAATTAACTTGGATTGTGTGCCGAAGTGTCTGAACTGCGAATTGAACCCACAACCATCTGACTCTTGAGGTGTAGGAGCTACCCAATGTGCCACAGTTAACTTCAGAATGGCTTCAGATATCACCATGAATAATTTCTATCTCAAAGCTTTCAGGACAGTCAGCAAACCTGAGCCCAGTAATATCAATATTTTCAGCTGGCAGGTTCTCTGTGAGTCTGTCACCCTACAGGAAGCACAGCATTAACACCAATCTCATATTCACCACCCTCCCTCCACCCCCCACTTTGACAGGTCGCAGAGAACAATTACTTGGCCCTGCAGGATTTCTTCAGAAAGTTTCCCAGCCTCAGGAGTAATGACTTCTACGTCACTGGTGAAAGTTATGGGGGCGTCTATGTGCCGAGCCTGAGTCTGAAAATCGCCACAGGTCCAGCCGAGATTAACCTAAAGGTATTTGCATTTCTGTTCTGGGCACTGATCAGCCTTTTCCCTTGCCCCACGATCCTCCCTCCACTTGTTATTGTTTGGGTGGATTGTCCCGATTGGAATCTGGAATGCTGCCTCTCCCCACACATGGGATTGAAGCACTTAACAAAGGGTATGAGAGAGTAATTTAATCACAACATCCCAAACAGTCTCTCAACCATTGAAGTACATTTGAAGTATAATGAATGTAATGTAGGAAACATGGCTGCCAATTTGGACACAGCCAGTTCACACAACCAGCAATAACCTGTTTTTCTGATGTTGATGGGATAAAATTTGGCCAGGATACAAGGAAGGATTACCTCACTGTCCTTTAATATAGTGCCATGAAATCTTCCATCTCCATCTGAGATGGCGCGGTTTAATATCTCATCAAAAAAAAAGCACGTCTGACAGTGAGTCATTCATGCCCTGAAGTGCCAGGCTGAACGGACGTCCTCCAGTTTTTCAAATACAATTTCCTGTTTCAGAGGGTCAGAATGATACCCATTGAGCTACTGATACAAACTGCAGTACGCCTTAGTGATTTGGTGCACAGGAGCGCTATCCAATCCCAAAGCCAATCACTAGAGGCAGCTGTTTCAGGCATATCATTGCTGTATGTGGAGGAAGCATTGGCCCCATTGTACATGCTAATGAATGTCAGTGCACATACATCCTGGAATCACTGCCTTCAAGGACTGCGGGCGATTGGGGCAGAAGCCCTGCATCTTGTGATGATATTACTTTCTGTGTTCCAGGGATTTGCAGTTGGGAATGGATTGAGCAACGCATATCTCAATGACCAGTCACTCGTCTATTTTGGATATTACCATGGAATCTTTGGTGACACGTGGGTATTATATTTCAACCTCCAAACAGAGTGTATTTAATCACACAGCGAGGTTGGGGTAAAAGGGGCATCGTCCTCAAGCACCCAAAATGTTGACAATCTCGGGCTCAATGTTGGACAGCTGCACAGTGATTAGCAATGCTGCCTCACAATGCCAGGGACCTGGATTCAATTTTCAGCCTGGATCACCATCTGGGCAGAGTGATCCCTGTTGCACGGGTTTCCTCTGGGTGCTCTGGTTTCCTCCCATAGTCCAAACAACGTACTGATTAGGTGCATTGGCCATGCTATATTCTCCCTCCCTGTACCCAACAGATACCAGATTTTCACAGTAACTTCATTGCAGTGTTAACATAAGCCTACTTGTGACACTAATAAATAAATTTTAAACAATAACCATTGAAGTAGCCAGGCTATCACGATAAGCAGTGATTTAGCTAAAAAGCCTTTACCTAAATATGCAATGTTCAGAGGGGGACAAAGTCAACACAAAGAGAATACTTCACCTCAGGGAGGAATCTTAAAGTAGGGACACAGTTTCACAATAAGCTATTGTCCTACTTAACGTAGTAATGAGAAAGAATTTCTACTCTGAGGGTCACCAATCTTTAGAATTCTCTTTCTCAAAAGCAATGGAGGGCTGGGTCATTCAATAAATTCAAGGCTGAGTTAGACAGATTGTAATCTATGTGGGAGTCAAGGGAAATGGGTGACAGGCAGGAAAGTGTGATTGGGGCCATGATGTGATTGGTTTTGGTTTTACTGAATTGTGAAGCTGTATTGAGGAGCTGAATGGCCAACTCCTGCTCCTATTTCTTTTAAGTTTTATTCTCTCTTGTCCATGAATTTCTAACACTTAGAATGCAAAGTGCAAAATAGAGACAAAAGCATAGGGAGCCTTTCCTCATTCCAATTAGAGTTCGCTTTGGAAAAAGAAAACACAACAGATTGAACTTTGGAAATCACAGAAGGGAGACAAGGCAGGGAAGAGCATGCTGGTTGAGGGTTAAGGTCTTCGGACAGAAAATAGGAATGTAAGAAGGGTTTGGGAACAATACCAGGATTGACTCGATGCTGGGAATGTATAAATGCATGATAAAATAGGAATGGGGAACACATTTTCTCCATAACCTCCACCTCCACCATTAGAGGCTCCTTCCCCAATGTGAGACTTTGCCTTAGAATGGAATTGTGAGAAAGGCATCTACTAAGAAAATAGTTACAAGGAAACAACAAGAAAAAAGACAGTATGAGATGTCAGAGACAGACCAGTAATATTTTCTGACTTGCTGAGTTCAATGTCACAGGAGGTTGTTTAGTTTCCATTATACATTCTTATATCATCTTATATTCAAACGGCATTCATAAACCATTAGCACTGCAATTGCACCATCGCAAAAATGATGATGCAGCACCATCACTGGCATGAAGGTGTTATTACAATGCCAAAAGTTTACATTGACATGTTACATTCTAAATATCATCATGGGAATGCGAAAGACAGAAAGCTGATAACAGGAAGTTAGCTTTTGTAAACAGGAAATACATACAATGATAGGATTGAAGAACATTCTTGAAAACTTTCATCCAATGCTAGTTTTATGAACAATTTCTCAATATTCCTTTGAATTGAATTAATAGATTGTATGTCCAAGGTAACATTTTGCCAGACACTGCACTATTAGACAACTTCTATGGCACAGAACAAGTTCCTGTCAGTGACCTTGTGGCCAATTCACCAGGAAGTTTCCAGTTCTTAACTATAGTTCCAGTTATAGTCAGGTCTTTTCATTTTCATATTCATTGATGCCATGTGGGCATCACTGGCATTTGTTGCCCATTGTGGGTGTTCAGAAAAGGGAATGGTGGGCCATCTATTTCAACCAAAGGTAGCATTTCGTGAGTGAAGCCAAATTTAATCAGTTTGATTAATTTTCACATTCAAAAGATTATAAACTTTTTTTTAAATTTACACATATGTAGTGATTTGGTGGGATGCAGTTTCAGCTATAAAATGACATACCATCTTTATGAAGAGACACTAATCTCTCTCACTGAGAAGTGTATGGAGCAGAAAGGACAATTTAAACACAGCAGATTGACTTCATTAATTTCTATTGGGGTTTGCAGAATCTACAACAGCCCATTAAACACATTAGAAATGTGTCAATATATGCAAGTATTGGGTTGTGTTCATATTTAGTGAAGCAATGTCACTAATTTCTTTCTTTATTCTTTCATGGGATGTGTGTGTTGCTGGTCAGATGCTGTGAATTAAATCACGATTTTCTCTTTCTTTCACTCCCGATACAGATTATGGAAAAACCTGAACACATATTGCTGCCAAGGTGGAACCTGCAACTTCGTCACCAACAGCAACTATTACTGCCAAGAATCAGTAGGTTTCTCTCATTCATTCGCTCACTCTGATTCCACAGCCTGTGGCTAAATGAAAGTCTTGTACTTCTACAGTACGTTTCACAATCTCAGAACATCCTAAAAACCACAAGATTCCACAATTTACAATACAATATATCAAACATTTGGGTTTAATGATGCTGATTGGTCATTTTAAATGTTTTCACAAGACATGGGCATTGCTAGCAAGGCCAGTAATTTTGCCCATCCTGAATTGCCCTTGGATTGTTTAGTCATTTCTGAGGGCAGTTAAGAGTCAATTAATTTTTAAAGAAATGCTTTTTCCTTGCATAAAGTTACAAAGGCAACGTGCAGAGTGGACAGGGCAATCTCTTAATCTATCTCCTTGATTGCTCCAGATCCAATACAAATCCAATTCATGGTCCCCACAAGAGACACCAACAAAATCCAAGCTGACAAGTAAAGCAATTGCAACTGATGTTGTACTTGACCTGACCCATAATCTTAACCAAAAGGCCATATCTAAATTTCAATGCCTCAAATGAATTTAAAATGCACCAGCTGGTGGACAAGGGAATTAAGGGTTATGGGGGAAAAGCAGGAAAGTGGAATTGATCCACTTCAGATCAGCCATGATCTTATTGAATGGTGGGGCAGGCTCGATGGGTGAGATGGCATACTCCTGCTCCTATTTCTTATGTTCTTAGCTGCTGCTTTTCTAATTCAATTAGGCGATGTGGGGATTTCATTTAAGAACAAAGAACAAAACAACACGGGAAACAGGCCCTTCGGCCCAACAAGCCCACGCCGCCACCACTTCTACCCGTGATCCCTGTCTATGTTTATAGATTATGGATTGAAACCAAATTTGAGACAATTTAGGGAGAATTTGTTCTGCCAATTAGCCTAAGAGCACATCTTTGGGATATGAGAGGAAACCAAAGCACCCGGAGAAAACCCACGCAAGCATGGGGAGAATGCACAAACTCCCACAGACACAGGCCCAAATCCATGTATCTGCACAACACAGCAATAGTCACTGAGCTGTCGTGTTGCCCATCAAATGGTCCAGGTCAAGGGCACAGTAACGCCATGAGCATTAGAATACTCACGAAATAAAATCCAAGAGCAGCTCTCTCATGATCCATCGCGTGTATGCCCCTTGTTAGACAACAAGGCAGACCAAAGCACCTGTAGGATAAAAACAAATACATCAATATCATCGACTATTCACACACTTCCCAGGAACTCCCAAGGCTCATGATCCCTATTTTAAATCAGTTTTCTATATCCCTCCATTCCATTGTGTTCATGTGCCCATCTAAGTATCTCTTAAATAACTCTAGAGTGCCTGCTTCCACCACTTTACTTGGCAACGCGTTCCATACCCCCACTACCTTCTGTGTGAAAAAACTCCCTCTAGCATCCAAATTATACTTTACCCCCCTCACCCTAAGCCCGTGACCCCTCATGCTAGGAAAAAAGCTTAACCCTGTTTACTCTATCTATACCCCTCATAATCTTGTACACCTCTATCAGATCTCCTCTAAGTCTACGTCTTTCTAAGGAAAACAGCCCCAATTTGCCTAACTTCTCCTCATAACTCAGACCTTCCATACCAGGCAACATCCTGGTAAACCTCCTCTGCACTCTCTCCAGATTCTCCACGTCCTTCCAGTAGTAAGGCGGCCAGAACTGGATGCAGTATTCCGAATGAAGTCTAACCAACGTTTTATACAACTGCAACATTAAAGGCCAGCTCTTGTACTCTATACCCCTTCCTATAAAGGCTAGCATACCATACGTTTTCTTCACAACCTTCTCCGCCTGCTCTGCCAGCTTCAGAGACTTGTACACCTGCACCCCCAGGTCCCTCTGCGTTTCTATACTCTTAATAGGTCTACCCTTTATCATATACTTTCCCTCTACATTCTTTCTCCCGAAATGCATCACCTCGCATTTATCAGGATTGATTTCCAAATGCCATCTATCTGCCCAAGCTACCAGCCTATCTATGTCCTGCTGCACCGCTTGACAATGCTCCTCACTGTTTGCAAGTCCAGCTATCTTTGTATCGTCTGCAAACTTGCTGATCACTCCACTTACTCCCTCTTCCAAGTCATTTATATATATTACAAATAGAAGAGGTCCCATTACTGAGCCCTGCGACACACCACTAGTGACTGACCTCCAGCTAGAAAAACACCCTTCCACTGTTACTCTCTGTCTCCTATTACTAAGTCAGTTACTTATCCATCTAGCTACCTGTCCTTGTATCCCATTATCCTTGACCTTTTCAATTAACCTGATGAGGGACTTTGTCAAACGCATTCAGAAATCCATATAGATGACATCAATGGCTCGCCCTTCATCAACCGTTTTCGTCACCTCCTCAAAAAAATTGTACCAGATTCATAAGGCACGACCTCCCCTTAAAGCCATGTTGCATATCCCTAATCAGATCACAACACTCCAAGTGCCCATACATCCTATCTCTAAGAATCCCCTCCAACAGCTTTCCTACCTTTGACGTCATTTAAGATGGATCCAGGTTACCCTTGAATAGAGTGGTTTGTTAGGCTATATCAAAGATATTATGAGTCAACCCATTGGGATCTGGAATCATATATAGGCCAGTCCAAATATAGGGTGGCAGATTTTCTTCCCTAACATACATTAATGAAACAGATGGGTTTTTATGAGAATGATACGATAATCGTCATTAAACTTTTAATTCCAGACTTCATTTAAATCAAAGTTCATCATCTGCTGTGGTGGGATTTGAACCTGGGTCCCCAGAGCTTTACCCGAGTCTCTGGATTATTAGTCCACTGACACTCTTTCAGCCACCCTCGGCTCTGAGGGCCAGGATACTGAGGAGAATTTTGTCTGTTCTAATAAGATAGTTGACAGTTTAAAATCTTATTAAGCACAATTTCCTTAGTTTCCCACTTCTGGCCTCTGTATAAAGCTCAGGATCCCATAATGTTTTTCAACATTCTTGTCAACTAGTCCTCATGGGTTTATGCATGTGACTGTCAGCTTACATGTAGATGTAGCCCAGATGTGTGTTTCCCAGTTACAGGGGCAGATATGATACAAAGTTGACAAACTGATGGGTATTTGGATAACCGTCAGTGGAAAATTATTTTCTTTACAGATCAATAAAGTCTTCACAATCATCTACACCAGTGGACTCAATGTATACTCACTTTACCTGAATTGTGCTGGTGGAATCGGAGGAAGGAACAGCCGCTTCCATACAGATATCAAGAACCTCTTCCGATTTTACAAATTTGAACTGCCAGAGGTACATGCCACTATTTCCATTTTATTTTCCAGTCTCTTTCCATTCATTCCCACCATAAAGAATCCCATTCACTCTAAGTGGAACAGCTCTCTTCCATTTTCACTCTCATCCTACTGAATTCACGTTTCCCCAATCTTAATTCCAATTCCACAAAATCCCAACGGTTCCCTCACCCTCCTTGTAGATATTTCCTGATCTTACTGAAAAACAATTCCTAATTATCTGGAGTTTATTAACACTTTATCTATTTCTCTTATCAGAATGCAGCTATAGCACAGACTGGTGTTCCCCCCTGTATCAATGATACTGCTCCGTGGACCTGGCTAAATCGTGCAGATGTAAGAAAAGCCTTGAACATCCCAGACTTTGTCCAGCCATGGCAACTCTGCAGGTAAGAGAACATGCTGGCAGCATCTGTAAGACACACCGTCGACTGGCAGCACTTCCAGCAGGGTAACATAGCCTCAGTATTGCACGGAAGTCTCATAGTCATGAAGTCATAGAGTTTTGAGGCACAGCAAGAGGCCCTTTGGTCCATTGCATCTGCACCAGCGATCAAGCACATATCAACTCTAATCTTATTTTCCAGCACTTGGTCCAAAGTCTTGTATGCAATGGCTGAGATGTTATGCTAAGTGTTTGGAGTGAGATAAACCAGGCATCTTGTTGAATCAATCTAACCTCGATAGCATGAGTGTTGCTGTTTATGGATCAAATGCTTAATTTTCACCTGCTACAAATGGGGTCAGTGGGAACGAAAATCCAAGAGATATAAACTGAGCAGCTGACCCTTTATCTCTTGTGGGCAAAAGTGAAAATGTATCCCATAATCCTGAAGTTTGATGGATTCCCAAAGTAAGAAATTTGGAAAATAGTTGATGACTACGAAAGACATCAAAATATTAGTAGGTGGATTGAATAACTCTTCTTTGTCCCACTCCTAGGTTGGTTTTAGAGTTTGAATTTAAAAAGGTGATATTGTCATTTCGATATGTGTATAACTATATGTTATGCAGCTTGGTATGAAACAAGCAGGTTCGTTATATTAACAAGAGTTAGTTTGCAGGAAGTATTAATAGAAAGTTTAAAATATTACTCAATAATCCAAAGCCAACATACATATAACTATCTTTAAGCTTGCTAAAGAGAAATAACAGTTTTGTAGAGTATCAGATGTCAAACCTCAGCCAAATAAAAGGTAACGGCAGAAAAAAATGTTCATGGATTGTTCGGATGTTTCTTTATAACTGAAATGTCACTTTCCACAAGAGCTGCTTGTATATGGGTTTCTTGCTGAGACAGTTATGACTTATTGATTCTCTTTTCCCTTGGAGATAGTCATGTTGATTCAGAATCCTCCTCTTAGTGCCCTCATCATACAGCAATGAGACCTTCTGGTGGGTTTTCAAATCACAACCAACTCAGCTTTGGTGAGAGAGGATACAAAGAAAAGAAAATGGGGGTAAGATTGTTGCCCCAATGCCAGTTTCTGTTTGTTCAAATCCAGTATCTTTTATATCCGAGACCAGGCCACATGATCTCTCTCTCTCTGGTTTTAACCATCTCTAAGAGCTCCACATTGAGTGTTTCCATAAAGCAGTTTCTGTCCTTCACAAATACAGAACAGTAGCTGTTGTAACCAATATCCTTTGCTTAACAAAAATGTTCTTTGCAAAAAGTCCAGCATATGTATATGACCAGGCAATGTCATTCCAAAGGAATAGCTGTACACTTGATGACATTATAAACTAATAGTCAATATAACATCTTCAAAACAATTTACCATCGTTATCTCAGTAGTTAAATACATTACAATTGTTTGTGAAAGAGAAAATGATGTCAAGTATCAGCAACTACAATGATCCAATTACCTGGTTTTATTTTTATTGAATACGCTCAGTATGAGCATTAACAAGAGGCCATGCTGTCCCTCAAGCCCATTCTGCCATTCAGTAAGATCACCACTGATCTGTAATTCAATTCCATTTAGCTGCTTTAGTTCTTTGACACTTAATTCCCTTGGTAATAAAACTCAAACCTATTGACTCCTTTATAATTTTAAACACCTCAACTACAGTACACTACCGGTAGATTAATCTAAGTTGGTCTAAACTCATGAACTAAATCTTGGATTAAATTTGATGATTTATTCTAACCTGAGTTAAACCATCTCCTCCCCTGTAGTGATGTGGTTACAGACAACTACCAACGTATCTATAACAACATGCGTGACTTCTATTTGCAACTGCTCAGCAATGGGTACCGTGCACTGGTCTACAACGGGGACGTTGACATGGCCTGTAACTTTCTGGGTAATAACTGGTTTGTGGAGTCGCTCAATCAGCAGGTATGTATGATAATCAGAATTGGTCTGATATGTATCACATTGATTTATAAAGCTCCATAATTCTGTAAACATTTCATTTTGTAGTATTATTGTCACATTCTGTATTCAATTAAGCAGCTGATCCAGCTCTGGGTGTCTGTAGTTTGTATGGAAGATGAACAATAAGTGCAATTTTCCCTGTGGCTGATCACTGACCCTGGCTGGAAAGTGTGTGTACGGATGTGGGATAAGGCTGGGATCAATCAAGAATCGACTGCCGAGGTTTTGGTTTTTCATTCATTTATGGGAATCTCAGCCAGCATTTATCACTGATCCCTAATTGCCCTTGAGAAGGTGGTAGTGAGCTGCCTTCTTGCACCATGCAATCCATATGATGTTGGTGCACCCACAGTGCACTTAGAGAGATAATTCCAGTGACAGTGAAGGAATAAAATATATTTCCAAGATAGAATGGTGTGTGACTTAAGAGGAGTACTTGCAAGTGGTGGTGGGATCATTGTACTTGTCCCTCTATAGGTCACACCTTTGAAAAATGCTGTTGAAGGAGCCTTAGTGAGTTGTTGCAGTATATCTTGTAGATGGTTCACATGGCAATGACAGTGTGCCTATGGTAGAAGGAGTGAATGTTTAATCTGGTCGATGGGTTTCTTTTGCCCTGGACAGTGTCAACTGTCCAGGGCAAAAGAACTGAGATAAGTGTATCTGCAATGTACTAAAGTGAGAAATATCATCTCCAGCCTGTGTAGAATTTCAGTAAGACTTGAGCAACAGTTGTGTCATTCTCAATAAATAATTAACGAGCTGACTAACTGACCTATTTTAATACCAGGAAACCTCGGACTACCAACCATGGATTTACAATAATCAGATCGCAGGGTTCTACCAACAATATGGGCAACTCACCTTCCTGACTGTCAAGGTAATTCCTGCTTCTCTACACCACTTTTCCTTTCAATGCAGAATCATTTAAGCAATAGTGAAATCTACATCTAGCAATAAAAATAGAACATGAGATAAGACACATTCTGATTACATATGGATGAAGCAAAGTGATGACCACAGTTATTCAGAGAAAAAAAAATTGCATTTATATATCAACTTTCTTGACCTCAACCTGTACCCAAATGGTTTAAAGTGTAATTATTGTTATAGTGTTGGAGCCACAGCAGCAAAGTTGTGTCCAGAAAGTTCCACAAATGGACATTTGATCATGACCAGCTATTTGTGACCAGCAATTCCTGATCATGACCATGTCATTGTGACTTTGTTTGCGGTAAAAATATTCTCCCAAACACTGAGTGGAACCGACCACTGTGATAACCCATTCACCTCCCCTCTGACACTGACCCTCATGGTATTCCATTTATGTGTCCCCACACCACCCTCAAAGTTGTTCTGCCATTCAACTAAATCATGGTTAATCTGTTGTTCTGCTCCACATGCCCAGCTCCTGATATCTTTTCTTGTTGACAAGAATCTGTCAATTTCAACTTTAAAACTGAAAATGACCCATTAAAATATATACCCCACTACTTTGATAATTCTGCATTATTACAATGACACAGTTCTTAGTTGATATGGTTGGTTCATTTGGCAAGAAAAGCTCTTCCCCTCAGGAATTAATTGGGTTCAAAATCACATTTAATTCTCACTGATTTACTGTCACTTTAACTATTTGTTAACAGATCGGTCAGCCTCTGCCTCATTGCCCTGACTGAAATCTACAATCCTGTTGGTTGTTTTATAGTTCTCCCTTCCAAACATAATGTATAAGTGGTTATGAACAAACAGTTAACTAATTGAACAGCTCATTACAAAATTATTAAATCTAAGTTGACTGCCCTTCATATACATCATAGGAAACAACTATCCCAAACAATTAGAAATTGTTTTTATTCTTTTAAGGATGTGGGCGTCATCAGCTAGACCATCATTTATTCATTGCCTTTCTGACTTGTGCTTATCTATTTATCCAAAACAAGATTAAGTTAAAATCACTTATTAAAAGCATTCTGCCATTGTCATGTGCTTGCTGAATCGCTGCATTAATACAGTCTACTTTAGCTGTTACCATGCAGCTAATACACAACTCTGGTTACAGTTTTAAATTCTATTCTAATTTTCCCTCCTTTCTCTCTTCAGATTTAATTACTTCACAGCTTTTAGTTTTCCTTTTCTCAATGATACCTAAAGCAATTCCTGATGTTCCTCTGGTCAATTCGCTTCTGTTGGGTTTTGAACTATTACAGATGACTCTCTCTGCCATTTGCCAGCTTGATGTCCTTATGACTGCTCTATGTACCATTTCCACAATGTTCCTGGTCCCAGTTCAGTTCAGGTGATGCCCATCCCGATTTCTTCCTGCCTCACTACTGGTGCTAGTGTCCAATGTAATGGAGCTCCTCCTTGTAACACTAATCCCTTCAAGATGGGATGGTGATATAATGGTAATGTCACTGATCTGGAATTGAATATTAGTCTGATTAATGATCATCAATAAACTATCATAAATTATTGTAAAAACCAATCTACTTTACTAATGTCCTTTAGGGGAGGAAATCTGCTGTCCTTACCTGGAATGACCTACATGTGAGTGAGACAGACCCCCACAGCAATATTAGCTGTCCACTGAAATGACCCAATAAATCGCTCAATCCATGGGCAGAGAAGTATGGGCAAGAAATGCTGGCCATGTCGAAATTTACTTATCCCTCTTGCCTATTCTTTCCTATGTTACTCCCAACATTGATTATCAATGACTGAATGCCTCTCTCCCCGAACCAATAGATCTTCCAGCTGGTTTGAGATGTCCTATCCTCGGTGTCAAGAATGTGACAAGCCTTTCAGAGCTCCCAGTTCTGCAAACAGAAATGGCTGTCACCCTAATTATTGATTCACCAAAAACTGCCACATTAGACTTCCCTTCTGCCCATCCCCCTCACTTTGAACTTCTTCTGCTCCCAAAAGCCATAGTCAACATTCCAACTGTCTATATCCTGAAAGGTAGCAAATGCATTATATCTGTAGGATAGGATGAGTTTCTGGGGTTCCTCATTCTCTATCTCTACTGGTTTCATTCACTTTACACCATCAGTCACACCAACCCCGGCCTGAATCAATACCTCTGTGCAACGTGTAACTATAATCTAGAGCAAATTGTCCACAGTGCTCAGAATCCAACTCAATCACTCCAGGTTGAAATTCATCAAGTCTGGGGATCACTTTAAAAATGGAATCTGGGACTTCATACTAAGATTATCGATTTTCACAAAAGTGTGGGCTAATTTGGATCATGAGCCAGGGGTGCACCCTGCACTCCTAACCTGGCGGGTTCTTCCAGCCATGAAATGATTTCCCTGGAACTCAAGAATTTCAGTACTCTACTCAAAGCCTACGCTCGCAGCCAAAATATAAAAGTTAGGCTTGGCTGAGAGCCCAAAAGTCAATCAATCCTCTCCCATCTCACCACCCAATCACCTATCCATTCATTTGTCTACTCACTCACTTTACCCACCCATAAACTTAAGACTGTAAAAGACAATCTTTTAAAATGAGGTCCTCATTACCAGTTTTCTCCTTTGTTCTTCCAAATGTTCTTGAGATGTTGAGAGGGATAGATAGGGTGGACTCTCAGAGACTATTTCCCCGAGCTGAAATGGTCACCATGAGAGGACACAGATTTAAGGTGCAGGGAACAAATACAAAGGAGATGTCAGGGGTAGGTTTTTCACTCAGAGGGTGGTGAGTGAATGGAACCGACTGCCGTCGGAGGTTGTTGAGGCAAACTCACTGGGGTCTTTTAAGAGACTTCTGGATGAGTATATCGAAAAGAATGAGATAGGGGGTTATAGATAGGTCTGTGGATTGGTAGATGTGAAGGGTGCAACTCGTGGGCCAAAGGGCCTGTTTGTGCTGTATTGTTCTATGTTCTATGTTTAACTATGAATGGAGGTCATGGATGGCTCTGGTCAAAGAGATCAGCATGCAGTAATCCCTGCAGTTAGCATCAGCAGTTGAGAAGACCAGGCTCATTATCTTGCACTAAACTTGGAACATAGTGAGGTGGGAAGGAATTTCAAACTCTTGTTGCCTCAAGTTTACAGGAACCGTTACAAGTCTCAGAAGAAAAAAACAGCAGCTCCTGACTCCTCTGCACCAAATACTAAATTCCCAACTTCTCTGATGTATTCGCAGGACCTTCAACAACCAGTGCGACAACACATCTCATCTCATACTGATAGTCTCCCCATCTCGCTACTCCCTTCCACCCCCTCCTCTCTTTTCTCACACTGACTCTGGAACACTCTACTCTCCAATCTTTTTTAATTCATTCTGGAGCTTTGCTGCTATTTACTGTGCGTCCGTCGCTGGCCTGAGATGTTGGTGGTGGATGTCTTCTATATGACCAGGCCTTCTCACCTCATGTAGTTTTATACTACTAAATCCTATCTGGTCACTAGCTCTTTGTTCCTACTTTCTGAGTTTGAATACTAATATCCTGCACTCCAGCCCTTCACTTGGAATTCTCAATAACAAGGACAGTATCGATTTGGAGGCAACAACTTGTGTTTCTCATCAAATAAATGATACAACTAATTGAAAATTTAAATCCACACACAGCAGTGACATTTATAATCTGATTTACCTGTTTGAATATGGGTAGCTGGTTGGCATGGCAACATTGCTATCAATAGAATTCACTGTTAAGTTATAACGATGATATCACAATATTCAGGGACTGCTTTGTGACATCACTCATGCAGTGCCTAGCAACCAGCTTCCCTGGATTTTGATTATTATGGGCTATATTGAGTTCAGAAAGGGAAATGGAATTGGTGTGTAGAGTTATCAGGGTGACGATGATGTCCATTGATCCTAACTCTTCACTGTCTCTCTCTCTTCCTCAGGGAGCTGGACACATGGTACCGCAGTGGGCACCAGCACGAGCCTTGAAGATGTTTGAATCCTTCCTCACCAACTCTGCATATTGATTGGGTCACCGGCTTGTCCTCACAGTGCGTTGCCTTGTGATCTTATTGCCTTATTTTCACTTATTTGTAAAATGTCTACCTCTCTCTTTCACATAACAGCTCAGATTAGTGCTAATTGAGCAAAATGGCGTTTTTGCAATCCCAACATTGCTAATCATTGGAATTTCTAAACTAATCAGTTCTTCAAGTTAATTGTAAAATGTGATTGTAAATAATGGTCAGAGTGCTGAATAAATTTGATAACTCCACTTACTTCATAAAGGAACTTTTGATGTCTTTACTAAACAAGCTGGATGGCCACACTTTAGGAAGTGATGTGATTGCACTGGAAAGGGTGCAGGGGACATTCACCGGTGTGTTGTCTGGGCTGGAGTTTTTAAGTCATAAACAGAGGATCATTGGGCTGGTGTTGTTTTTCTTAGAGCAGAGATGACTGAGGGGGGACCTGATTGTTGTGTACAAAATTGAGGGACAGAGATAGGGAGAAACATTTCCTCTTAGTAGAGGGGTCAATAACCAGAGGGCATAGATTTAAGGTAAGGAGCAGGAGAATTAGGGGGGATTTGAGGAAAAGCTTTTTCATCCAGAGTGTGGTGGGAAACTGAAACTCCCTGCCTGAAAGGGTGGTAGAGACAAGAATCCTCACAACATTTAAACATTTAGGTAAGTACTTGAAATGCCATAGCATTCAAGGCTATGGACCAAAGGATGGAAAATGGGTTAGAATAAATAGCTGCTTGATGGCCGGCACAGAAACAATGGCCTGAAGAGCCTCATCTTGTACTGCAAAACTCTGAGTCTTAAATTCTTCCTTGTACAGTGGAAAAAAACAGCTGAGTTTAGCTTCGTGTGAACAAGAACGTGCTCATCTGACCTTAGAACATAGAACATTACAGCACAGAACAGGCCCTTCAGCCTTCGATGTTGCGCCGACCAATATAAAAAGCAATGCCCCTCCAAACTAAACCATTCCCTTCTCTTCCATATACTTATCAACTAACCTCTTAAACGCCACCAAACTTGGCGCATCTACAACTGCTGCAGGCAGGGCATTCCACTCCCGAACCACCCTTTGGGTAAAGAACCTACCTCTGATATCCGTCCTATAACTATCACCCCTTAATTTAAAGCTGTGTCCCCTCGTGCTAGCTTTCTCCATCCTAGGAAAAAGGCTATCACTGTCCACCCTATCTAAACCTCTAATCATCTTATATGTTTCGATTAGGTCCCCTCTTAGCCGCCTCCTTTCTAACGAAAAACAACCTCAAATCCCTCAGCCTCTCTTCATAAGACCTGCCCTCCATACCAGGCAACATCCTGGTAAACCTCCTCTGTACCCTCTCCAATGCCTCCACATCTTTCTTATAATGTGGGGACCAGAACTGCACACAATACTCCAAGTGCGGCCGCACTAGAGTTTTGTACAGTTGCAACATGACGTTGCGGCTCCGAAATTCAATCCCCCTACCAATAAAAGCTAAGACTCCATATGCCTTCTTAACAACCTTCTCGACTTGACTGCCTACTTTCAGGGATCTATGCACATACACACCAAGATCCCTCTGTTCATCTAGACTGCTAAGAATCCTACCATTTGCCCTATACTCTACACATTTATTGTGAGGGGGCAAGAGGGGACATGACCGAGTGCTTCACAGAGCCATGGAGACCTCCTGCCAGACCTCCCTGTGAGGAGGGTGAGGGTCCCTGCAAACTCCTTGCAGAGAGTTGAGTTATAGCACTCAACAGTTTAACTTTCTTTCTTCAGTCCTGCAATGTACTGTCAACTTGGATCACACAAGCCTTTGAGGTGAAAACTATCATTCAATTGAGCAATTTCTAGAAATATATTCTTCAAACATAAAAATAACATGGGGAGCAGGAGTTTGGGGAAAGACAACAGTAACATTTGCTCCCAATCAGATCAAACGACTCACTCCTATCCGTAAGCAGGACCCGACTTTCCTGTCATTGCCATTCCAACACACTATCCTGTGCACTTGTCCACGTGTCTGTCCTTGGCCTGTTACAATGTTCCAGTACAGCCCAACCATACACTGGAGGAACAACATCTGATCTTTGTTTAGGCACACTTTATAGCCTTCTGGACTGAACATCAAGTTGAATAACTGGAGCACGAACTCTCTTCTCCACCTCTGCTCCATTTCCATTTATTTAATTTTACTTATTATCTTATTGATCCATTTTTATGACATTATGTTTTTATTATATAATCTCAAATTTTAACTTTTTTCCGTCACTGGATTTGTTCAGTTTTAAATTTTGCTTTCCATCTTGTTTCCCTCCACTCCCCCTGCCCCATCACATGTGAGTTTACCTTTACATTATAAGACACAAAAAACGCCATGCAATAAGTGATGGGGAACTGAGGTACAAAGGAGAGTGAGGAATTATTTGCTGTTATTATTGAAGAAATAGTACTGGAGAAATTAATGAGAATAAAATTGGCAAATTCCTTGCGCCTGACATCTTAGGGTTGTAAATAGATAGTGACACAAATAGTATATCTGTTAGTTATGATTTTCCAAAAATACATTAGTGAGGGCATTAGTGAGACCACACCAGGAATACTATGCGCAGTTTTGATCTCCTTACATAGGAAAGGATGTATTTGCCTTGGAGAAGATGCACCTGAGGTTCACTAAATTGGTTCCAGGAATGAAAGGGCTGTTCTTTGAGGATTGTTTCAGTTTAATATTCTCTGGAGTTTGGAAGAATGAGAATATATCTTAACAAAATAGATAAGGTTTGGAGAGGGTTTGTTCGGAGGATCTGTCCCCACTAGCTGAACAATCTAGAATTCAGACACAGCTTCAGGATAATGATGTGAGGAGAATAATCTTCATTCAAATAGGGTTGTACATCTTCAAACTGAACTTTATTTGGCATTTTCCCAGTCTACATCTTAATACTCTGCCACCCCTCTCCAAGTCTACAATCCCAATACAACCCTCTCTGAGTCTATAATTCCAATAGATCTCTCCCCCAATCTATAATCCCAATATGCTCCTCCTCCAGTTTACAATCCCAATAGACCCCATCTCCCAGTCAATCCTAACAGAGCTCTCCCCAGTCTACAATCCCAATAGAACCCTTCCCAAGTCTACAATCTCAATAGATTCCTCCTCCAACATAATGGGCCCGATTTTACCACTGCATTGCACCCATTTTGGTGCAAAAACTTGATAAAGACGGGCATGAGGCAAATATCATGATCCACGCCCGGCTCTGTGCTAGTTCCCCCTTTACCAAGGCCTGAAAATGATTAGGATTGCGCCTGAAACATGCGCGATGACCATTTAAATGCGTTTAAATTGACTTAATGGGCTGCACACCCAACATTATCAGCATTTCCACTTTTACCACTGTGTTCACCCATCTGGAATTGGCGTAAAAGAGATGTGCTTATATAAGTCCGATTCGGGCGCTTCCATCACTGAGTGTTAGTGAGCATCCAAAGGCTCTCTGCTTGAGATCAGTGGGACAGAGAGTGGAGAAGGTAGGCTCTCTACCGTTCAGTTTGATATAAGTCGGGGTGGGAGAAGGGGAAGTCCACTGCTACTCTGCCTGACTTGATTTGATTTAATTTATTATTGTCACATATATTAACATACAGTGAAAAATATTGTTTCTTGCAAGTTATACAGAAAAAGCAGACCTTTCATAGAGAAGGAAATGAGAGAGTGCAAAATGTATTGCCACAGTCATAGCTAGGGTGTAGTAAAAGATCAACTTAACAAAAGATAAGGCCATTCAAATGTCTGACAGCAGCAGGCAAGTAGCTGTTCTTGAGTCGGTTGATATGTGAATTCAGGCTTTTGTATTTTTTTCCCTGAAGGAACAAGGTGGAAGAGAGAATGTCCGTGGTGCGTGGGGTCTTTAATTATGCTGGCTGTTTTGCCGAGGCAGCGGGAAGTGTAGACAGAATCAATAGATGGGAGGCTGGCTTGCATGATGGACTGGGCTGCATTTACAATCTTCTGTAGTTTCTTGTGGTCTTGAGCAGAGCAGGAGCCAAAACAAACTGCGATATAATCAAAAAGAATGCTTTCTATTGTGCATCTGAAAAAGTTGGTGAGAGTCATAGCTGACATGTCAAATTTCCTTAGTCTTCTGAGAAGTAGAGACATTGGTGGACTTTTAGTGTCTGTATGGGGGGACCAGGACATGTTGTTGTTGATCTGGACACCTAAAAACTTGAAACTCTTGACCCTTTCTACTTTCTCTCCATTGATGTAGACATTGGCATGTTCTCCTTTATACTTCCTGAAGTCGATGATAATCTCCTTCGTTTTGTTGATATTGAGGGGAGAGATTATTATTGCTGCACCAGTTCACCAGATTCTCTATCTCATTCCTGTACTCTGTCTTGTCATTGTTTCAGATCCAACCCACTATGGTGCTGTCATCAGCAAACTTGAAAGTCTGAGATCAGTGGAAGTGAAAGGGGGTTTGCTGCCACTCTATTTGAAATCAGTGGGGATAAAAGGGGTCCGCTGCAACTCTGCCTGAGATCAGTGGGGAGGAAGGAGAGAGAGAGAGAGAGAATGGGTGGAGGGAATAAGGGGGTCAGTAATGTTGTTGGGGTGGGACAATTTCTGTGGGTGCTAAGAAGAGGCATTATCAGGTCCAAGAGGAATGTGGCAGAGGAGAGCATTCTATCATTTCTTTTCCTGCACATGCACAGTTAGAGGCACCGATCAAAGCTGCAGGTTTCCGGGAGTGTTAAGCCCACAGGCTTGTGCAGTGTAATTCGGAATCGCTGATATGTTTGCAGGCAGAGTGCATATGGAGGTGCCTCTTAATGTGTCTAAAACTCGGATCTGAAACACTCCCAGTTTCACGTCCACTCAGCACTTAGAATCAATGCTAAATTAGGGCTCAATATGTCCTTTAGGGAAGGAAATTTGTGGCCCTTACGTAGCCTAACCTACATGTGAGTCCAGCAATGTTGTTAATTTTTACCTGCACTGTTAAGTGCCCCAGTATGCCATTCAGTTGCATCTAACCATTGTGAGAAAGTTGAAAAAAATTAAAACTGATGGAATACACAACACCAGACAAAAAAGGCACAACTTGCCCAATTGACTCTACAAGTTTATCTTCACTAACATCTGGACACTTATGCCAAAATTGAAGGCTTTTCCATAGATGAATCTAGTGACAGCCTGCCACATCATACTGCTCACATTTCGGTGCCTGTTCGGGTCAATGCATCTAACCAGCACATCTTTCAGACTGTGGGAGGAAACTGGAGCACTTGGAGGAAACTCACGCAGATAGGGGGAGATTATGTATACTCCGTGCAGACACTGACCCAAGCCAGGAATCAAATCCAGGTCTCTGGCGCTGTGAGGCAGCAGTGCTAACCATCGTGTCACCATGCAGCTTCTTTGGCAATCTACCCACAACCTTAAACGTTCACTCCTTGCACCATTGATGCATAGTTACAGCAGCAAGTAGCATCTGCAAGATGCACTGCAACAACACAATAATGTACCTTTGACAGCTACTTACAAACCTCTGGTTGCTACATCTAAAAGGAGGAGGGCAATAGACACATGGCCTCTTTAAAGGTCAAACCAAATAAGAAAAACTCAAGTTAAATCAAGACAAAGTAAAACGGCCAAAAGGAAGGGGAATAGCCCTCTCTAACAGCACTAAGGGTGTTGCAATGAATGTAAGTATTGTGGATTTGGAACTCAGTGGGAATTGAACTGATAAGTCTTTCTGTTTAACTTTTCTAAGTTCAGTTATCTAGCCAGAAGTTTGATAAAGCTGGCTGAATGACAATTAACTGTCAATCACCGGAAGCCTGATTACGGCCTTAACAGATGTTGATTACGATTGAAGGTGAACAAGTGTCAACTGAGCTCTGTTTAAGAAAGGGGCTTTTGATACTGTATGATCAGTGAGTTTTGTACATGAGTAAACTGGGGAATGCTGTAAGTAGGACACAGCCAGAGTGAGTGTAGGTATTTGGAACACAGTGGGAATTTGTTGCAGAGGAGAAAGAAATTCCTCCCCCCCTCCCCTCACCTTGCTTTCTAACTTCTTAAATCTTCAGAGAATAGCTTTCTGTAGAAACAGAGATTACAAGGAAGAGGGAGCTGATGATCAGTGAGTAATTTCAGGTGAATATTTAACACTTTTATCAATTAGTTTGTCAAGTTTTTTTGTGGTTGATAATTTGTAAAGGCTTTATTCTGTAATGACCAGGGAAGATGGCCCTAGATTAATTAATATTAAGTATCTGCCAGAAGTTTAAAAAGGAACACTCCCAGTTTCATGTCCACTCAGCACTTAGAATCAATGCTAAATTAGGGCTCAATATGTCCTTTAGGGAAGGAAATTTGTGGCCCTTATGTAGCCTAACCTACATGTGAGTCCAGCAATGTTGTTAATTTTTACCTGCAGTTAATTTTTACCTGCATGCCCCTTGTGTTCCATATCGGAAGCTAGGAATGTTTCCAGTGCCCTGGACCAGTATGCGTGCATGAAGAGACTACAGCTCCTTGAAGCCCAAGTTTTGGACCTGGAGTAGTAACTGGAAAAACTGGACCATCTGAGACAGAGCATTTTGGATAGCCTATACAGAGAAATAGTCACACCACAGGCCCTGATTCCCCAGGCTGGAAGGGAATGGGTGACTATCAGGCAGAGCAAGTGGCATTAGAAAGTTGCTGGAGCTATCTTAGAGATAAGCTGGAGATAGGTGATGACAGATATAAAGGGGTTAGGTACTAGATGGGAAGGGCCATTTGAAGTAATTGTAGGAGAAACTACTCCTTAGTTACTTAGGAGTAACTAAGTTTTTCCAGTTACTACTCCAGGTCCAAAACTTGGGCTTCAAGGAGCTGTAGTCTCTTCATGCACGCATACTGGTCCAGGGCACTGGAAACATTCCTAGCTTCTGATATGGAACACAAGGGGCATGCAGGTAAAAATTAACTGCAGGTAAAAATTAACAACATTGCTGGACTCACATGTAGGTTAGGCTACATAAGGGCCACAAATTTCCTTCCCTAAAGGACATATTGAGCCCTAATTTAGCATTGATTCTAAGTGCTGAGTGGACATGAAACTGGGAGTGTTCCTTTTTAACCTTGATGGAGACACTGGACGCAGCTGAAATCTTATCCAAGTGGGCAAATCACCAAAGCTGAAGATACCCAAACAAGCTGAATCTTAAATCTAGAATTGCACAAGAAATTTAATTGGATTACTGACAAAAATTACGTGAAATAGACATGAAGTTGTATAAGTTAGTAACTTTACAAATTGTGATGCCTTAGGGCCTTTCTGTTTACAATTTATAGAGTAAGAAGTCTCACAACAGGTTTATTTGATAGCAAAAACTACTAGCTTTCGGAGCACTGCCCCTTCATCAGGAGAGTGGGAGATCTATTCACAAACAGAGATATAAAGACACAAATTAAATTTACAGAATAATGGTTGGAATGTGAGTCTTTACAGGTAATCAAGTCTTAAAAGGTGCAGACAATGTGAATGGAGAGAGCGTTAAGCACAGCTTAAAAAGATGTGTATTGTTTTCAGACAGAACAGTTAGTGACCTGCATGGGAGCTTAGTTAGCAAGGTTCAGTTGCTAGGTATAGTAGATATCGAGATAGTAGAGAGATAGTAAATTGGATTAGACGTTGGCTCAATGGAAGAAGCCAGAGAGTGGTAGTGGAGGATTGCTTCTGAGTAGAGACCTGTGAATAGTGGTGTGCTACAGGGATCAGTGTTGGGTCCATTATTGTTTGTCATCTATATCAATGAGCTAGATGATAATGTGGTAAATTGGATCAGCAAATTTGCTGATGATACTAAGATTGGAGAGGCGTAGTGGACAGTGAGGAAGGTTTTCAAAGCTTGCCAAGGGATTTGGACCTGCTAGAAAAATGGGTTGAAAAATGATATGTGAAGTTTAATGCAGACAAGTGTGAGGTATTGCATTTTGTAAGGATATACCAAGGTAGAACATACAAGATAAATGGTAGGACACTGAAGAGTGTAGTAGAACAGAGGGATCTGGGGATACAGATACATAATTCCCTAAAAGTGGCATCATAGGTAGATAGGGTCACAAAGAGTGTTTTTGGTACATTGGCCTTTATATTGAATATAAGAATTGGAATGTTATGGTAAAGTTCTTTAAGACATTGGTGAGGCCAAATTTAGAGTATTGTGTGCAGTTTTGATCACCTAATTACAGGAAGGATATTAATTAGGTTGAAAGACGGCAGAGAAGGTTTACAAGGATGTTGCCACGATTTACAGAGAAAGGTTGAATAGGTTAGGACTTTATTCCCTGGAGCGGAGAAGAATGAAGGGAGATTTGATAGAGGTGTATAAAATTATGATGGGTATAGATAGAGAGAATACAAGCAGGGTTTTTTCACTGAGGTCAGGGGAGAAAAAAACTAAAGGACATGGGTTAAGGATGAAGGCGGAAAAGTTTTTAAAGGGAATATTAGGGGGACTTCTTCAGAGTGGTGGGAGTGTGAAATGAGCTGCCAAATGAAGTGATGAATGTGGGCTCATTTTTAACATTTAAGAAAAAGTTGAACAGGTACATGGAAGAGAGGGGTGTGGAGGGATATGGTCCAAGTGCAGGTCAGTGGAACTAGGTAAAAAATGGTTCGGCACAGCCAAGAAGGGCTGAAGGGCCTGTTTCTGTGATGTAATGTTCTATGATTCTAGATCCAATACAGAGGGACAAGGTCACATGAATAGATAAATATTCACCCCTTTGTTTTGACACCACCAATTCAGCCCCCAGCCTTATTTTGAATGGGACAGACTCAGAGGCCCAGTGGATTGTATATACTGAGACCAAGAAGGAACATGGAGTAGATTTAGGGACTAGCAAGTACAGGCATTCAGCAGATGTAGCAAATAAAATCTGTTTGGATCTACCAAATGAAGACACAGTTTGCACCATCCTATACTGTTTTGAAGGAGAAAATACTTACTAAAGCCTTAACGGAACATACTGAATTTGTGGAAACAAAGCTTACCAGTGGCTGCCTTCAGGATAGAACATAGAACATTACAGCACAGAACAGGCCCTTCGGCCTTCGATGTTGCGCTGACCAATTAAGAAAAAGCAATGACCTTCTAACCTAAACCATTCCCTTTTCATCCATAAACTTATCTACTAACCTCTTAAACGCCACCAAACTTGGCGCATCTACAACTGCAGCAGGCAGGGCATTCCATACCCTTACCACCCTCTGGGTAAAGAACCTACCTCTGACATCCGTCCTATAACTACCACCCCTTAATTTAAAGCTATGTCCCCTCGTGCTAGCTTTCTCCATCCTAGGAAAAAGGCTATCACTGTCCACCCTATCTAAACCTCTAATCATCTTATATGTTTCAATAAGGCATCTTATATGTTTCAATAAGGATGGAGAGGATTCTGTTTTTTGGGGTATGTGGTCCTGTATATTTACTACACAAACCAACTTCCAAAAGAAAAATCATGAGCTTTAGTGGGACTGGACCACTTTTTGGGAATAATGATGCCACCCCATTCACATATGTCTCTGTCTTTAGAAATAGACGCTATTACCTCAATTCTGAAAAAAATTGTTAATGATTCTATTACAGCACTGGAAAAGATCAGCAATGAGATGGTTGCAATGCATACAGTTGTGTTGCAGAATTGGATGGCATTGGATTTTATTTGAACGACCAGTGGAGGAACATGTGCTCTAATCTGACCAAGGTGCTGTACTGACATACCAGGTGCTTTGGAGAACATAACCAACCTGGTAACACATTTGGAAAGAGGTTGAGAAGCTGAAATAACTAGGGCAATTTTCCTTATGAAAACAGACAACCAACTGGATTGAATCATTGAAATAATTGTACTGCAAAGAATTATGCTTTTTTTCATTATTTTAATTTATTGTGGTTGGGCAACTGTTTAAATATTGTTGTTCTATGGCAAAGAAGAGTGACAAAGACAGCAGAGGCTGCGATTGAGGAAAAGAAAGAGACCATAGCCATGACTCCTGTGCTGCAGCCTACGAAAATATATACTTAAAGACATTATTTTGATGCTACATTGAGTAGCACACTTTTTTTTGATTTCTTGACATCAGTAAGAATCAACTCTGATGCAATTACACACAAATTCATGAAGATAATCTAGATGAAAAGGGGAGAAATTAGACTAATCACTTTTTTTTAATCCTTCATTTATAGTGGCCTTGTATTATCCTTAAGGCCAGGAGAGGGGACTGAGGATGGTGATTCTGGATTAATAAACAGAGTTATAGACAGATTTTTAGGTTTATTAACAATTGGGAAGGAGAGAATTAAAATGACTTGCACCTTACAAGATAATGTTAACAGTTTGCTCATATATCAATGCTAAACACTACTAAAAGGAACAAAAGATGATTTTAATGTTGAGAATCTACATTCATATTGAATGGTCATAGTATATTACTATGAAATGTTTGCCATTGTCAATAATATTAACAGTGCAGGGACTATAAAAGTTCATAACCAAAAATCATTTAATTAGCAGAAATATAATGAAGTTTCAAACTCGGGGGAAATGCTGAAACATTTAATATCAAATTGATAGACTCTATTGTACAGGCATAAGAAAAAATTAGTCCCAGGGCTGATAATGTGCCAGTGGGAAAGGTATTTGAATGGTGGATGTTCATAGAAAAATATAGCAACAAGGAGGTTAAACCATGCCAGGAGATGGATATTCAGTTTCTGGGTAAACAAATGACAGATCATTAAGTCAAGCAGTGTTTCGTAATTGGCTAAGATATCTGTCATGTTTTGAACAGACATGTTAAGGGGACTTGATTTCATTTCACAGCTAATTAGGAATACCTTAGATATCACAAAGATATAACTAATAAATTTTGGCTCAGTGCCTCTGATACTTGGAGAAGTCTTTAACATCAACTGGTGTCAATTGACCTTCAAAGGACTCCTGTGGCTGAAGTCAATGTCTTGTTTGTCTTCTATGCCTTTAATATTTTAAAATATTTTTTATTCATATCTTAAAATAGAAAAGCATTGCTTTGTGAATTTAATCCTAAGTTTTCAAGAGAATCAGGCCATCAATAGAGAAATCCCCCACTGTAGCCTGATAACCAACGTTCCAGAGAATTTAAGGAAGTGGCTCTTAGAAATAGTGGATGCATTGGTGGTCATCTTCCAAGATTCTAGACTCTGAAACAGTCCATCCAGATTGGTGCATAGTTAATATAACCCTACTGAAAAGGGAGAGTGGTGGTGGTGGAGGCTGATTCGATAGGGTCTTTTAAGAGACTTCTGGATGAGTACATGGGACTTAATGGGATTGAGGGTTATAGGTAAGCCTAGTAGGTAGGGATATGATCAGTGCAACTTGTGGGCCGAAGGGCCTCTTTGTGCTGTAGTTTTTCTATGTTCTATGAAAACAATGGTAGAATTTGTTAGAGTCAACATGGATTTACAAAAGGGAAATCATGCTTGTCAAATCTACTGGAATCCTTTAGATGTAACTAGTAGACTTGATGAAGGGGACCCAACTGATGTATTTTGTTTGGACTTTCAGAATGCTTTTGACAAAATTCCACAAAACATTGGACTGTAAAATTAAAGTGCATGAGATTCGGGGTAGTATATTGAGATGAATAGAAAATTGGTTAGCAGACAGGAAAGCAGGAATAAATGTGTCATATTCAAAATGGCAGGCAGTGACTAGTACGGTACCGCAGGGATTGTGTGTAATTCTGGTCACTACACTATCAGGAGGATGTTCAATTCTGCATTGAAAAGGGTGCAGAAGAGATTTATCAGGATCTTGCCTAGTTTGGACAATATGGACTATGAAGAAAGGGGGAACAAACTTGGATTGTTTTCATTGGAGCGGAGGATGAGAGAGGACCTGAAGGGTTTACAAGATTATGACAGGCATGGATGGGAGTGGGGACGGAGGTGTGGCTAGGTTGAAAGTGAGAGGCGGAAGTTTTAAAAAGATAGAAGGGGCAAGTTTTTGTGAGGGTAGTAAAGATCTGCTTCACCAGGAAGTGGCAGAAGCAGAATCTATAACATTCAAGAGGCATCTGGATAGAATTGGCAGGGAGCAGAGAGATGTGGATCACATAGAGGCAAGAAAATGAGGCAGGCATCTGTGTCAGCATAGACTTGATAGGCTGAAGAGCCTGTTTTTGTGCTGTATTGTTCTTTGACAGTGCCAGGTCCCAACTTTCAGAATATATGTTAATAATTTAGATGAGGTAATTAAATGTAATATCTTCAAGTTTATAGATGACACACAGCTGTATGAGAGGGTGAGCAGTGATGAGAATGCAGAGATGCTTCATTGTGCAGGATTCAGGAACGATGTTCCTGATGGTGGGAAAGTCCAGAACTAGGGGTCATAGTCTAAGGATATGGGGTAATCGTATTAAAACTGATGAAGAGAAATTTCTTTACCCAGAAAGTAAGTCTGTGGCATTTTGATACAGAAAGCAGTTGAGATCCAAGCATCTGTTTTCAAAAGAACTTGATTATAGCTCTTGGAGCAAAGGGGATCAAAGAATATGGGGAGGAAAGGATCAGGTGATTGAATCACATGATCAGCCATGATCAAAATGAATGCTCGAGCAGGCTCCAGCTCCTATTTTCTATGTTCTTATAGATTGCAGAGGTTCAAGAAAGCAGCTTAGCGTCACCTTCTCAAGGGCAATTAGGGATGAGTAATCAATGCTGGCCTCACCACTTTCACTCCCACATCACAAAAATAAATTTAAAACCTCAATTCGTGATTATGAACTATTTTGGGACACCTTGAACATGATAGTGTCACACAAATTCCTATCTTTCTATAATTGGGTGGTTGTTGGGCAAACATAGTTTGGAATATACAGCAATGGTTGAAAGGAGCACGAGTTATTATTGACTTTATCTATCATGTATTTAAAGGACAAGTTGAGAACACAGGTTATTTAATTATTTAACCAAAACTATTAGAGTCTTTCCCAGTACAAGTCACAGATTGTTACCTGTGTTTGTGTTATATCAATATTTGTTTTCATGCCTTGTGATTTCATTCCCCATCATCTGTTAATATTAGTGTAACTCCCTGCCTCCTTTTTCCATTTACAATCGGTCATGTGATTATCCCATTCTGAACCTGAATTATATAAGTTGTTCACCCCCAACCACCACATTCCTGAGATCCTCTGGGTTTTGACAGTTAATTTTTCCATCGCAGTCTTTCCACCTGCTTGGCAATGATGTGGAGGGGTATGCCGTTACTCTATGTGAGCGGCGCTGAGGATATGATGCTCAAGATGAAGTCCTATCTTTGCTGGGTCTGAGCACTAAAATCAACTTTAGGCAATGACCAGGGTACCTACAGGCATCTCCTGGCCAACATCTACATTACTGGCAACTGAATAAGGCTCCACAAGAGTTGATATCTTGAATATCAGTTGATATCTGGCACTGGGGTACAATAGAACTAGTGTCTGACAGTCCCCAGTCTCCTGAACTCTCAGTGGATGAAGATCCCTGATTAGGTCCCTGGTCCGTGTAAACTTGGACGTTATTACTGAACTCAAGTAAACTCTTGCTCATGAGGTGAGGCTGAGGGAATTTGTGATTCAGCTGATGCAGCTTTTACTACTTCTAATCATTTTCTAGTTACTCCCTTCATGATAGCCTCCACTGTTCAACATCCATCGGCATCAAGTGTTTGTAATCAGACAGAAAGAATGAATGTTGGGAGGAGGGGGAATCTGATTGACTCTTCCTGGATATATTTTACAATTGGAGAATAAAGAAAAGAATGTCTTGCATTTATATCACACTTTTTCTGACTACTGTTCATCTGAAAATGCATTACAGAAGATAAAGTATTTTTGAAGTGTAACCACTGTTGTAATGTAGGAAATGAAGCAACCAATTTGTGCACATCAATGTATAAAGACTAGAGAATCTATTTTTCTGATGATGGTTGAGGGAGAAATATTGGCCAAGGTAGTGGGGAGAACTCCCCGTTCTACTTCAGATGGATCTTTTAGGTCCACCAAAAAAGGAAGAAACTTGATTTCACATCTCATCTGAAAAATCTCCACAGATGTTGTCAGACTTACTGGATATTTCCTACATTTTCTAGTTTATTTTAACTTTACCTTAAATACTGAAGTCTTGGGAGTAGGACTTGACTAAAGAGGACCTTGTGAATGAGAGACGAGTGCTTCCAACTGAGCCTCAGCTGACTAAGGAGGAGGAATCAGTCTTTCAAAACCCAAATTCTCCAGTGAAACCTATGCTTCCTCCTCCTTCCTCACCCATTTTTCACTCCCTCCTCCTGTAAATGATATCTGGTGCATTGGTAGAAAGACTGCAGAATACTGGAGTTATCCTAAGTGAAGAAGATTAGAGAGATATGAGGAGGTTTAACCTATGTTAGGAGTTAAAATTAAATAATAAATGTGAGTTTATTTGCTATTATTAATGCTTAACTTTATTCTTCCAATTAATTTCTGACCAGCCTCTCAAGTTCTATCCAATTTTTTAGATATTAGATAGCCAGGAATATGAGGATATTGGAGGAAAATAGTGCTTTGGTAGAAGCTCAACCATGATCGACTTAAATAGAAGGGCAGTATTGAGGGGCTGAATGGCCTACTTTTGCTCCTGTTTCTTATGTTTCTATTCTCCACAAATCTGGTGTTGTTCACTACTCTGCTGCCCATGTCCTTACACAAACCAAGTTAATTTCACCATCACCTCTATGCTCCCAGTTAAGCAATGCCTGAATTTTGAAAACTTCAACTTGTTTTCACCTCCCTCTTTGTCTGTAATCTTCTCTAGAATATCCCATTCCTCCAATCTTCCAAGGTAACTTTATTTCTTTCATTCTGGCCTCTTGAGCACCTGATCTTAATTGATCTAGCACTGACATTTCTATTTGTTCATGGGAAATGGGTGTTGCAGGCTGGTCAGTATTAATTTCCCATCCCTAGTTGCCCTTAAAACTGAGTAGCTTGTTAGGCCATTTCATCGGGCAATTGAGAGTCAACCACAATGCTGTGGCTCTGGAGACACGTGGTCCAGACCGGCAGATTTCCTTTGTGAACCAGACGCGTTTATCCTACAATCGACATTCGTTTCGTGGTCATCAATAGATTCTTAATTCCAGATATTTTTATTTAATTCACATTCTGCTACAGTGGGATTCGAACCCAGGTTCCCAGAATATTTGCTGAGTTTCTGGATTTATAGTTTAATGATAATACCATGAGACCATCAGCTCCCCTATCATCTAGGCAGTTGATTCCTAAATGGACTGCCACTCAGTTTGAGGGTGATTAGGGATGAGCAATAAATGTGGTCCAACAAATGATGCCCACATTCCCAGCATGGATGAAGAAAATTCACTTTCCACCTATAAAATGCTCCTCAAAACATTAGTCTTCCACCAAGATATTGGTTGTTAGCCCTGAGATTTCCTTGTGTAGAATCCCTACTGTACAGAATGAGACCATTTTGCCCATCAAACCTATTTTGACAACAATCCCATCCAGGCCCTATCCCTATAACGCCACGTTATTTACCCTGCTAATCAACCAACGTTAAAGGCCAATTTAGCATGGCAGATGCAAACTCCTTGCTGACAGTGATCCAAGGCCAGAATTGAATACCAGTCCCTTGTACTGTGAAGTAGCAGTGCTGACCACTGTGCTTACCACAATAGGGCTTGGTGTCAAATTTTTGTTGTAGACTGTTCCTGTGAAGCATCTTAGAATTTTATGTCAAAGTTGTCAAAAGTGATTGTTGTTTCCTTAACTCCTTATTCAGTTCACCTTACATACAGAGAATACAAAGGATATTCTCTATAATCGTATATCAATGAGGGGTAGTTGTATTCAGCTAGTGGGCATTAATTCATAGAATAGAATCTCTACAGTGCAAAAGGCCAATCTGTGCATTGAGCCTGTGTCGACAACAATCCCACCCCTATCTCCATAACCCCACATATTCACCCTGCTACACCCACCCTCCTACAACACCGCCCCCCCACCCCCACCACCCAGCGCCCAACACTAAGGTTCAATTTAACACAGCCAATCAATCTAACCACACGTCGTTGGAGTGTGGGAGGAAACCGGAGCTTCCAGAGGAAACCCACAGAGTCACAGGGAGAATGTGCAAAGACCACACAGACAATTACTGAAGACTGAAATCGAACCCAAGTCCCTGGTGCTGTGAGGCAGCAGTGCTAACCATTGTACTGCCCTAAACTACTCTGACACTGTGCCACTCTAAACTATTTGTGCACGTACATACAGGAACAAACCAAAAATCTGTTTGTTGATTACAGATGCACGAAATGTGATGTGTGTTTCTCTGTCAATAAAAGCTTGTATGATTAAAAGCAGAAACAGGTCATTCAGTCCCTCAAGGCTACAAGACCACTCAGATCGTGGTTGATCTGTTTGTCTTACTATGGTAGGTAAAAGACACCTCTGACACTGTTAGTGAGTCAAAATACAGTGAGTGTTATTTCAAAAGCTTCTGGAAGAAGTCTGGTCCTAACTTTGGTTTACTAGGCTTATCATTGAAAACAAATGCAAGTGGGTATTTATACATCGTGATTCCCAATATCAATCACGACGCAAACTCCCAATTCAACCAGGACTCTCAGTCCATTTGGCAGCTGCAGTCACGATATAATTTTCGGTCTGATCATAACCCACAAAGCTTCTGGCAGCGTCAGCATCTCCTTCCTTGAAGTTACTTGTGCGGTCGCGGCTGTTCCAGTAGGACTCTTCCTGTTAAAAAGCCAATTTCGCAATCTATCTGCTGCAGCTGTTTAACAATGTTCAGTTAGCACAAACAGGTAAGGTTTGCAATGTCTGCAAAATAAGATCCACATGTCTGCAAAATAAGATCCACATGTCTGCAAAATAACATCCACATTTGACTATCTGTCTTTATGGAAATGAAAGTTAAAGAGTGAAAGACATGAACAAGTAAGGAAAACATGAATAAATAATTTATATTGATACTAGGAGCAGTATAAGCTTAAGGAGATCAGACATGAGGAAGGGTTATGTTGTGATATATGCTAGGTACAAAATGCATTAAATTCATTCATCCTTTCTCTACTCCATTACAAAATACACATTCCCATCTGCTCCCATCTTCAATCACTCTGCCTACACTGTCTTCTGAGGCGGGGAGTTCCAAAGTTGCACAACACTCCTGAGAGCAAAATTTTCCCCTTACCTCTGTCTTAAAAGAATAACCCCTGATTTTAAAACAGCACCCCCTTAGTTCTGTCTGCACCCACCTGCAAGAGGGAATATTCTTCCTTTACTGTGCACAGTAATTGAGACATTGACCTGAATTCCCTGGTTTTGCACACCTCGCTACTGCTGCTGGTCAGAATTGAGAATTTGGCACTCCGCCAAATCTCCATTCCCAGCAGTAGAGCAAGAGAATTACAGCTCTGGTCTCATCAATGCCCTGTATGAATGAAGTACAACATCCTTCCTTTTATGTTCAGTTCCTCTCAAAATAAAAAATAACATGCCATTAGCTTTCTCAATTACTGCTGTACCTGCATACTAACGTTTTGTGACTCATGCACTAAAGCACCTAGATCTCTCTGCACCTCAGAATTCTGCAGCCATTCTCTATTTCAGCACAAGAGGAAAAAGAAACAAAGAAAAGTAGGGCACAGGAATAGGCCCTTCAGCCCTCCAGGTCTATGCTGATCATGATCTCTAACCAAAAAAAAACCTCTGTCCATACTCAGAATATATCCTCCATTCCTTCTCCATTCATGTACCCATCTAGATGCCTCCTGAAGATTGCTAATGTACCTGCTTCCACCATGTCCTATGGCAGTGCCCTCCAGGTACCCACCACTCTCTGCATGAAAAACTTCCCCCAAGTACCTCCCTAAATCTTTTTCCCTCCTCTCCCCCACCTCACCCGCTTTCATCACCTTGAATCTGTGCCCACATGTAATTAACAATTCTACCCTGGGGGAAAAAGCCTCTGACTCTCCACTCTGTCTATGCCATTCATAATTTTGTAGACTGCTATCAATCAGGTCTCCCCTCAGTCTCTGTCTATCCAGTGAAAACAATCCTAACTTTTATTCAACCTCTTAAAGAACAAAGACAATTACAGCATAGGAATAGGCCCTTCGGCCCTCCAAGTCAGCACTGACCATGCTGCCTGACTGCACTAAACCCCCTATCTTCCAGGGACCATATTCCTCTATTTCATCCTATTCATGTATCCAGACGCTCCTTAAAACTCACTATCTATCAGGCAATATCCTAGTTAAAATTTTTGCTCCCTGTCCATAGTTTCCACATCCTTCTGATAGTGTGGTGAATAGAACTACATGCAGTAATCAAAATGCAGTCTAACCAAAGTTTTATAAAGCCGCAAAATGATTTCCCAACTCTTGCGCTCAATGCCCCAACCAATAAGGATAAGCATATGATATGTCTTCTTATCACCTTGGCCATCTGTGATGCTACTTTTAGGGAACTGTGACCTTCACACCCACATGCATTTCTATGTTAATGTTCTTAAGAGTTCTGCCATTTACAGTATAATTCATTCCTAAATTTGATCCTCCAAAATGCATCACTTCCCATTTGTCTGGATTAAACTCTGTCTGCCATTTCTGTGCCCAAGTCTCCAATCTATACAAGCTATCATATTCTCTGACAATCCTTGGAACTATCAGCAACTCCACCAATCTTTGGGTCATCCTCAAACTTACTAATCAGGCCACCCACATTTTCCTCCAGATTATTTATATAAACAACAAACATCCAATTCCTGCAGAATACCACTAGCTACAGAAGTCCATTCTGGAAAACGTACTACTACTGCTACTTTGTGTCTTCTATGACCAATCCAGTTCTGTATCCATCTAGAGAGCCCAGTCCAATTCCCATGTGATATTAGTTTTTGTACCAGTCTGCCATGTAGAACCTTGTCAAGCACCTTACTAAACTCCATATAAACTACATACACAGCCCTTCTTTCATCAATTATCTTTGTCACCAATTCAAAAAAAATCAAGCAAGTTGGTGAGACATGATCTTCCTGTGCAAAATCATGCTGCCTGTCACTAACTAGTTCATTTTCTTCTAAATATGCAGATATCCTGTTTTTCAGTATCTTCTCCAAATACTTCGCCACATAGAAGTCAGGATCAGTAGCCTAAAATTTTCTGGATTATTCCTGCTTCCTTTCTTGAATAAGAAACAACATTAGCTATTATCCAGTTCTCTGGAGCTTCATCTGTCATCAAAGAGGATGTGAAGATATCTGATAAGGCCTCAGCTACTCCTTCCCTTGCCTCTTGCAGTAATCTGGGATAGACCCCATCTAGCCCTGTCTTCATTAATGCAACTTAAAATATTTAACACTTCCTCCTTTGACATATTGACACTCTCTGGAGCACTTACACACCATCCCTGACCTCAATATCCATTATGTCCTTCTCTTTTAATCAATACTAATAAAGTACTCTTATTAAGGATCTCACCCCCTTCTTGTGATTCCATATATAATTTCCCTCTATTGTCCTCGAGTGGGTCTACTGTTTCTCTTGCTACCCTCTTGGTCTAATATATCATAAAAAAGCTTTGGGATTCTCCTAGAACTTGTTTGCCAAAGACATTGCATGGTTTCTTTAAGCCCTCCTAATTCTACGCTTAAGTTCCTTCCTATTTTCTCTATACTCCTCAAGGGTTTAATCAAAAAGAAGCTTATGATAGATCTAGGCAACTAAATACTAACTAAGCTTACAATTTTTCACTTGCCATCTATTGTTCCTGAATCCTGCCATTTCTACCCTTCATTTTTGCAGGCACATGCATGTCCTGCATTTCAACCAACTGGCCTTTAAAAGCTTCCCACATGGCAGGCGTACATTTGTCCTTAAATTGCCTCGTCCAATCCACATTCGCTAGTTCCAGTCCAATTTGGATGTATTTGGCCCATGCCTAATTAAGCAGCCTCACCCAAAGGACTCTTTTGTCCTTATCCATGACTGTCTGAAATCTTATGAAATTATAGTTGCTAAATCCAAAATGCTACCCCACTGAAACATTAATCATTTGGCCTGGCTCATTCCCTAATACCAAGTTTAGTATGGCCCCCTCCCTATTTGGATTATCAACATTGTGTATCAAAAAGCCCTTCTGGACACATCTAACAAATTGCTCTGCATCGAAGCCCTTAGCTGTAAGGGAGTCCCTGTCAATATGGGGAAGTTAAATTCACCCACCACAATACCCTGCTTTTTCTCACCATTTCAAGATCTGACTGCACAACTGCTCCTCTAACTTCTGTGGGCTGTTGGGAGGTCTATAGAACACTAGCTTAATTTCTCCTGAACAGTACTAGCAAGTTGTACTCTGCTTTTTTGTACTTCCTGCCAAAGAGAACAATTTCATCTTTTCCCACATTTTACACCTTCTGCCTGATTTTTGCCCATTCACTCAATCTATCTGCATCTGTCTGCAACTTCCTTCTGTGCTCTTCACAACATACTTTCCTGTCTGTTTTTGTGTCATCTGCAAATTTAGCTACCATACATACCTTTGCTCCCATTGTCTAAATCATTAATATAAATTGTAAAATGTTAAGAGCCCAGCACAGATCTTTCCCGGACTCTATTCGTCACATTTGGACAATCAGAAAAAGGCCCATTTACGCATATTCTCAGTTTCTGCCAACTGGTGTAAGCATGTTATCCCTTACACCATAAGCTTGTATTTTCTGCAATAATGTTTTATGTGCATCTTACCAAATGTCTTCTGGAAAGCCAATTACAGTGCATCTTTACAATGTATGTTACTCCTTCAAAGAACTCCAGTAGATTGGTTAAACGTGATTTTCCTTTCACAAAACCATCGTGTCTTTTCTAGGTTACTTTGAGTTTTTCTAAATGCCTAGCTATAATCTCCTGATAACCGATTCTCATACCTCACCACAACAGATATCAAGTTAACTGGCCGGCCTGTAGATTTCTATTTTTTGCCTTCCTCCCTCTCGAATATTTGCTTCTTTCCAGTCTGATGGAACTTTGCGTGAACCAGTGTATAAATGTACAGAGACTGGCCTCTAGTGTTGATTCCATCACTGCCTAACTATTTGAATTTGAACACCATCTATTTTAATTCATTAGTTAGTATCTGGACTAAAGTTCCCTATGATAATCCTTGTAACATTTTTTTCTTGATTTTTGGGTGGGATTGTAGGGGACAGAAGGTCCATTTGTGGAATGGACTGGCAAAGCTGAACCCAAGCAAATATATTGTCCAAAAAAACTCCAAGAATTAATGGAAACATATTTTTGTATGTGTTTGGTGTAGAGATTGAGTTAGAAGAGCATTGAACACCTGAGCTTTACAGAGAATGTTATTTGAAGATAGAAATAAAAGTTGTTCTGAAAGTGGAATCTGTTTGGTGTTGGATGGACTGAAGGAAGACATGTGAAAGAAGACATTTGAGAAAGTGACCAGAGAGGTGGATGGGGGTAAGGCGGTTGATGTAGTATATATGGACTTTAGTAAGGCTTTTGATAAGGTGGCCCATGGAAGACTTCTACAGAAAATGCAGATGTGTGGAATAGAGGGTGATTTAGCTAATTGGATTAGAAATTGGCTGGCAGATAGAAGACAGAGGGTGGTGGTTGATGGGAGATATTCATCGTGGAGTTCGGTGACGAGTGGTGTGCCTCAGGGGTCTGTTTTGGGGCCCCTGCTGTTTGTAATTTTTATAAATGATCTGGATGAGGGTATTGAGGGATGGATCAGTAAATTTGCAGATGATACTAAAGTTGGTGGTGTGGTAGATAGTGAAGAGGGGTGTTTTAGTTTACAGAGTGACTTGGACAAGTTGCAGAGCTGGGCCGAGAGGTGGCAAATGGAGTTTAATGTGGAAAAGTGTGAGGTAATGCACTTTGGCAGGAACAATAAATGTGTAGAGTATAGGGCTAATGGTAGGGCTCTTAATAGTGTTGAGGAACAGAAGGATCTTGGTGTATGTGTCAATAGATCCCTGAAAGTAGGCAGTCAAGTGGATAAAGTTGTTAAGAAGGCATATGGAGTCTTAGCTTTTATTGGTAGGGGGATTGAATTTAGGAGCCGCAGCATCATGTTGCAACTGTACAAAACTCTAGTGCGGCCGCACTTGGAGTATTGTGTGCAGTTCTGGTCCCCACATTATAAGAAAGATGTGGAGGCATTGGAGAGGGTACAGAGGAGGTTTACCAGGATGTTGCCTGGTATGGAGGGCAGGTCCTATGAAGAGAGGTTGAAGGATTTGAGGTTGTTTTCGTTAGAAAGGAGGCGGCTAAGAGGGGATCTTATTGAAGCATATAAGATGATTAGAGGTTTAGATAGGGTGGACAGTGATAGCCTTTTTCCTAGGATGGAGAAAGCTAGCACGAGGGGACACAGCTTTAAATTAGGGGTATGAGTTATAGGACGGATATCAGAGGTAGGTTCTTTACTCAAAGAGTGATTAGGGAGTGGAATGCCCTGCCTGCAGCTGTTGTAGATGCGCCAAGTTTGGTGGCGTTTAAGAGGTTAGTTGATAAGTATATGGATGAGAAGGGAATGGTTTAGTTAGGAGGGGCATTGCTTTTTATTTTGGTCGGCACAACATCGAAGGCCGAAGGGCCTGTTCTGTGCTGTATTGTTCTATGTTCTATGTTCTATGTTCTATGTTCTATGTAAAAGTTCCACTTCAGGTGGAACATCCAAGAACTTTGATGGATGCAAAAGGAGGTTGAATCATCACATAAACGCTGGGATAATCCTTATCCTTTTACTTCAGTGGAGGTCCAGGAATCAAAAGCTAGAGAGACACCTAGTCAATAATTCTTATTTATCATCTACTTAAGAGAGGCACATTTTTAATATCTTTACTCTGTACATTGACAACTGAAATATGATACTTTCCATTCTATACACACATTCTGTATGAAGGGTGAATAAGGTAAAACTGCAGAATCAATAGAGGCAGAAAGAGGCCATTCAGCCCATTGACCTGCAATGACTGTCTGAAAGAACATCTACACAATGAAATATAAAAATAAGCAGTTTCCATGTAAGACCTTTTGGCCTTTATTCTGAATGGAGATATGCAAATGTATAGGAGATATAGCTGACACTGGAATTTTACAAATCCAAAATAAAAACATGAATAACCAGTGAAAAAAAAGTGGACTCAGATTTGAATTCATTGAAACATCGAAGATTCTGAAGAGATTTCTGAAGAGGGTAGACATCAAGAGATTGTTTCTGGATAATTTAGAAGGGTCTCAGGATAAAGGGACGATCATTTACAATGTATGTTACTCCTTCAAAGAACTCCAGTAGATTGGTTAAACGTGATTTTCCTTTCACAAAACCATCGTGTCTTTTCTAGGTTACTTTGAGTTTTTCTAAATGCCTAGCTATAATCTCCAGGATTTTACCAGGATGTTGCCTGGTATGGAGGGCAGGTCTTATGAGGAGAGGCTGAGGGATTTGAGGTTGTTTTTGTTAGAAAGGAGGAGGCTAAGAGGGGACCTGATCGAGACATATAAGATGATTAGAGGTTTAGATAGGGTGGACAGTGATAGCCTTTTTCCTAGGATGGAAAAAGCTAGCACGAGGGGACACAGCTTTAAATTAAGGGGTGATAGTTATAGGACGGATATCAGAGGCAGGTTCTTTACCCAAAGGGTGGTTCGGGAGTGGAATGCCCTGCCTGCAGCGGTTGTAGATGCGCCAAGTTTGGTGGCGTTTAAGAGGTAGTTGATAAGTATATGGAAGAGAAGGGAATGATTTAGTTTGGAGGGGCATTGCTTTTTATATTGGTCGGCGCAACATTGAAGGCCGAAGGGCCTGTTCTGTGCTGTAATGTTCTATGTTCTATGTTCTATTTAGGGCTCAGACAAGCAGAAGTTTCTCCATTCAAAAGATTGTGAATTTTCTACCCTAGAACGTTGTGGACACTTCATGATTCAATATATTTAAGGCTGGGTAGACAGATTTTTTGGTCTCTTGTGGAATCGAGGAATACAGGGAGCAGCTGCAGAAAAGGAAATGAAGCCCAAGATCAGCCATGATTGTGTTGAATAATGGAACAGACTCGATGGGTTAGATTGTCTACTCCTGCTCCTATTTCTTGTGTTCAGATCTGTACCTCAATTCGCTCTCACCTACTTTACTTCATCGCATTTGATGTCCCTACATAACAGAACTCCATGGGTCTCAGTCCTGAACGCTCCAACTATCCCCCACAATCCCCAGCTTTCTTTGTAAGGCCTTAAGATTTCCTCTGCCTTTTGATTAATGAACTACTTTCTAATTTCACACTTGAAGAGTAATCCACAAAAGGAAACAGATTCTCTATATTTGTCCTATGAAATCCTTTTCACATATTAAAGACCGCAATTATATTGCTTCTTTATAAAAATGTTAATAATATAAACAGAATCATGCTTTCAGAAGATAAGGGTCAGATGGGTGATCCTCCAATCCAGTGACCACAGGCAGAGTCGAGAAGGAAAGATGGTTCCCATTGGCTCAAGAGTCAAAAATCCAGAAGAAATTGATTTAAAATCATTGACAAAAAAAGACAACCTGAGTAACAACTTTTTGTCCACACTGAGTGGTGAAGACCTGGAGTGTACTGCCTGAGAGGGTGTTGGAAGCAAGTTACATTTATGCTTTCCAAAAGGAAATTTGATTAGTATCTGAAGGGAAGATCGGCAAGTTTCCAGAGGTCACGCAGGAGAGTGGAACTAGCTGAGTTGATCTCAAAGAGAGTTGGTGTGACAAAGTGGATGAATAGCTTCCTCCCTTTGCTGGAACCATTTAATGATCTTAATGTGCCTTATCTCTCCATGCTCTTCCATGGTCCCCAGGAACAGACACTGATTCCAACTTGTTTTGGCTCCTGCAGGTTTGTGACATCCCAGTGAGATCCAGCCAATAACCCTGTGGTCCTGTGGCTGAATGGTGGACCTAGGTGCAGTTCCTTAGATGGATTCCTTTCTGAAAATGGACCTTTGCATGTCTTGTCTCACTGAAGGGTGAGGATTGAGTTTTACTGTTGGCTAACCTCAGAAAAGACAACAGTGTTGGCTTTAAGTCTCTTCTGGCAAAGTGGGAAGGGAACATCCGAGGTACCTGATCCAATGCCTGCTTATCACCCCAAGATGGTGCATGAAGATTATTTTCCCTTTCCAATCCTAAGACATGCATCTGGGTTGGAAGCTGGTCAGTCTAGCTCAATGCTGTACAGTGTTGTACATTTACACTCTACTCTCCAATGGTTCAGAGTTTTGATGTGAAATAGAGAAATATGCACTGAGTGACAGGAGGTAAAAAGCCAAGGAGCTTCTGAAGGCTATTGTGTGTAGTGCTCTATGGGTCTGGGGAAGGTTGAGAGGTAATGGTGATGATGCCCATCTTTTACTTCAATGAAATATAAAAATAAGCAGTTTCCATGTAAGACCTTTTGGCTTTAATTCTGTCTGGAGATATGCAAATGGAGATACAGATGACACTGGAATTTTACAAATCCAAAATAAAAACATGAATAACCAGTTAATGTAGAAGGTTTGGCAAGTTAGGTAATGCAGATTCGGGTCGATAGGTCACATCCTGTTAACTCCAGTGTGTTTGCTTCCAGGTGCATTATAACGGTTGCAAACTCTACATCAATGAGTACAGCTGGAACAAGGTGGCCAATGTTCTGTACCTGGAATCCCCGGCTGGGGTTGGCTTCTCCTATTCTGATGATCAAAACTACGCCACCAATGATATTGAGGTATTGTACTTAACCTGCCACCCCTGGGAGGACCTCCCTGATAGTGAGAGCTGGTTACTGCTGGCTGGATCACCCAAGAGTAGAAATGTGTCTGCAAATTCCAAAACACTAATCACTTGAAATCCAGGGCCATTTATTTCTTGCATCCAATAATCAGTACATTACACAAGGTAGCTGCTTGAGCAGCAGGTGTTGACAGTCCTATCCAGACTGTTAATTGAGATAGATCTTGTTCTAGATGAACCTATATAGGTCACCATGTTTATTTTCTTTATTGAGAGAATGAGGCCTTTGCTTTTTTCATCCCCCTCCTTCTCCTGTGTTCTCTGCACTCTCTCCTAACTCTGATTTTGAGAATGACAGGTCTTCTTTTCACTCTGTGGTTTAATTGTTTTTCTGACATTTAGAAGTCTGACAGGGATCGCGTGTAGAAGTGGGAACATCGAGGTGGCGGTGCGGGCTCGTTGGGCCGAAGGGCCTGTTTCCCATGCTGTTTTTTTGTTTTGTTCTTCTTTCAATGTAGCTCAATCCATCACGCAATCCAGTCTCCGATCCATTGAGTCCGTCTGCACTTTGCGCTGCCTCAGCAAAACAGCCAGCATAATTAAGGACCCCAGCATCCCAGACATTCTCTCTTCTACCTTCTTCTCTCAAGAAAAAGATAACAAAAGTCGGAGGTCATGTACCAACCGATTCAAGAACAGCTTCTTACTTTTTGCTATCAGTCCTTTGAATGGACCTATCTTGCATTAAGTTGATCTTTCTCGACAGCCTAGCTATGACTGTTACACTACATTCTGCACTCTCTCATTTACTCCTGTATGAACAGTATGTTTTGTCTGTACAGCATGCAAAAAACAATGCTTTTCATTGTACGTTAATACATGTGACAATAATAAAATAAATCAAATCCCAAATCACTTCAGAAACAATCAACTATTTTGGAAGGGTAGTATTCTTGTAAGAAACATGGGAAAGAGTCTGAGCACAGCAAGATCCCATTGGTCATTGGCAAGAATTCCCTTGTTTTCTTTGTAATAGTGCCACGTGCCTTTTTAAACATTTGGCACTTTTGTTTAGTGTCTCATCTGAAAGATAACACATCTGACTGCCACCACAACAATCTTGTTATTTTTACACTTTGCCAAAATCTGCCTACATATCTATTCCTCTATTTCTGCTAGCAGTTGGGTAGCCTATAGTAAACCCCCAACATTGTACAACCTTCTGATTCCTGAGCTCTACTCATATTGTCTCAGTGTATGAGTCCTCCAAGATGTCCTCTGGAGTACAGTTCTGATATTCTCCTTACTCCTGTTCTTACTTCCTTTTGAGTTAAGTTTTATTCTCTCACAGTTGTGAGTTCCTAATATCTAGTTTACAAAGTGCAAAATAGAGACAAAAACACAGGGAGCCTTTTCTCATTCCAATTAGAGTTCATTTTGGAAAAAGAGAACACAAGAGAGTGAACTTTGGAAATCACAGGAGACTAGGCAGTGAAGAAGGTTGAAGGGGTCCTATCCTTTTTCTAGCTGCCTTCTGGAAGCAAGTAGGAATGGACTGACTGCAGGAAGGAATTGTGAATATGTAAGTACATGATAGGATGGAGAATTCGGGAAACACATTTTCTCCACAATCTCCACCTCCTTAGAGATCTCCTTTACCTGATACAGCACCTTACATTAGAAAGGAAAATAAGAAATGGAAATGAAAGACAAGGCAGATAGGGAAAAGCAAAAAGAATAGTTAAGAAGAAAGAAGCAAGAACAAAGAGAAGGCAATATGAGACAGACATGAGATACTTTGATTTGTTGCATACAACGTCAGAGGAGATTGTTTAGTTTCCATTATAAATGTAGATATAGGAATGTATAATAAAAACGACATTCATAATTTTTTAACTCTGCAATTTCACCATCCCAAAAATGTTGCTGGCAGCACCTTCACTGGCAGGAAGATATCATTGCAATGTAAATGTTTACATAGATATGTTACATTCTACATTTGGATATAGTAGTGCATGAGGGAGAAAACTGATATCAGAAATTTAGCTTTTGCAGACAGGCAATAATAGAATTAAAGAATACTATTCCAAGTAAACTTTCACTCAATGGTATTTTATATATTCTCAATATTCCTTTTTAGATCTGAGATAGTATTTTGTCAGAGGCTGAACTATTGCGTAATATCTATAGCATAGAACCAGCTTCTGTCAGTGACCTTGGGGTCAATTCACTAGGACTTTTCCAGCACCTAATAGTTATGGTCAGGTCTTTATCATATGTGTTTTTATATTTATTGGTGCTAACTGGCATTTATTTCACATTTTAGGTGATGGTGAGATATCATATTTTAAACAATGGTGATGACAGTGCAGTCTACAACACTGCATTAAACGCATACTTGCAAGTATGGGTTTATATATACATATTTACCAAAGCAAACATCAGTAATTTTTCTTCTTTCTTGGGATGTTGGCATCATTTGCTGGACCAACATTTGTTGTCCATTCCTAATTGCCCTTGTGCCTTGCTCAGCCATTTCAGAGGCTAATTAAGAGTCACATTATTGTGGGTCTGGAGTCACATGAAGGCCAGACCAGGTAACGAAAAAAGATTTCCTTCCTTGCAAGACATTAGTGCACTGGATGGATTTAACAACAATCAATGATAGTTGTTATGGTCATCATTACTGAGGACTAATTTTAAATTCCAAATTTATTAATGCAATTTAAATTCCACCAGCTGCCATGCTGGCATTTGTACCAGTGTACCCAGAGCACAAAACTGGGTCTATGGATTGCCTGTCCAGTGATATTACCATTACATAATCCATAAATGAACTGCTGGCCTGAAACACTGCAGACAAGAAACTCATGAAGCACGAATGAAATGACACAAGGAGGCTGGTGTAAAGGGATGGGATGGGAAGCAGTGGGGGTAGGGGGGAGGTGGTGGATGCAGAACTATCTCATGACATTTCACAATAAGGATGCTTGGCCCTCAACACCCCAAAGGCACTGTCAGATATTGTGAATTAAATCTCAATTTTCTCTTTTCTTTCTTTCATCCCTGATATAGATTGTGGAAAAACCAGAACACATACTGCTACCAAGCCCTGAACATCCCTGATTTTCTCCATCTCTGGGAAATCTGCAGATAAGAGAACTTGTTGGCAGTATCTGTAAAACACAATATTGACTGGCAGAACTTCCAGCAGAGTAGCATTCGTTCAGTACTGCATGGAGATGTCATTGTCATAGAGTTTTACAACATAGCAAGAGGCCTTTAGCCCATCGTGTCTGCACTAGCTATCAAGCATTCATCTATTTTAATACTATTTTTCAGCTCTTGATCCATAGTTTTGTATGCAATGACTGAGATTTTATACTGAGTGTCTGGAATGGGATAAACCAGACATGTTGTTGAACCAGTCTAACCTTAATAGTGTGAATGGTGTGTTTGTGAATCAAATGTCTGATTTTCACCTGCTACAAATGGGTCAATGGGAATGAAAATCCAAGAAGTACAAATTAAGTAGCTGATCCTTTATCTCTTGTGGGCAAAAGTGAAAATTTATTCCATAATCCCGAAGTTTAACAATATCCCCTGAAGAGAGAAGTTTGGAAAATGGTTGATGACTAAAAAAGGCATAAAAATGTTACTAGATAGATGGGCTGTAAGCTAGAAATTTCCACATGATGTGGATAAGTGAGAGGGAATCATTTTAAAGGGAAAAATTAGAATGAGTGAGTGTGCACCTAATGAAAACACATTGAAAGGTGTGGAAGAAGACTCCCTCAAAAAATTCAAACATATAATTCTCTGAAGGGAATAAAGCAATCATAAAAAAGCCAACATAATTTAGATTTTTTAAATAATGAAGAAGAGAGAACGATCAATTTATAAAAGCATTGGTTCGGCCACAATTACAGTATTATGTAGTTAGAGGCCTCTATCATATTATAAAAGGGAAAGGGAGTCTACATGATAGATTCTGCCAAGAATGGGAAATAACTGATATCAGAGAATAGAGATGCTAGGACTATTTTAATTAAGAGAGATGAGGCTAAGAGGAGAATAGCTGCCTTCTCCTGTGCCCCCCCCCTCAAAATGTTGAGAGATATAGACCAAATGGATTCTTAGAGGCTTTTTCCCAGGGCTGAAATGGCTGCCACAAGAGAATACAGGTTTAGGGTGACGGGGAGTAGGTACAGGGGAGATGTCAGGAGTAAGTGTTTCACTCAGAGGTGGTGGGTGCATGGAATCGGCTGCCGTCAATGGTGGTGGAGGAGGCAAATTTGATAGGGTTTTTAAAGAGACTTCTGGACGAGTGCATGGCACTTCATAGAATTGAAGGTTATAGGTAAGCCTAGTAGGTAGAGATATGATTGACGCAACTTGTGGGCCGAAGGGCCTGTTTGTGCTGTAGTTTTTCTATGTACTATGTTCTATTCAATCTCTCCACAAATGCCAGATTTGCTATTTCTAGCATTTTCTGCTTCTGTTTCAAATTTCCAACATTTGCAGTATTTTGCTTTTGTTAATTGTGCATTATCTAAACTCTTTGTCTTTTTCTATTCAGCTTATTTCCTAACCAGGACAATAATTTACCTGCAAGTCTATGGGCTTCACCTTTAGCTAACAGTCTCTTTAAGTGGAACTTTATCAAGTGTCTTCTAGAAATCCATATAAATAATATCCATAAACATTCCCTTGTCCACTATTTCAGTTACCTCTTCAAAACATGCAATCAGATTCATCATGCATGACCCAGCCTTTACAAATCCATTTTGACTCTCCCTGAGCAGCTGAAAATTTTGAAGGTGTTCAGTCACCATCCTTAATTACAATTTGAGCAATTTTCCAACCACTGACGTTAGATTAATTAGTTTATAATTCGCTGATTCTCCTTTCTCATCTTTCTAAATTAGCAGAATGATATTCATTATTTTCCAATCCAAAGGAAATTCCAAGTCAGCTGAACTTTCTTCGGGCACGTTTGAGCATTGACAATATTCACACCTACTTAAAACACAGTGGTGGAAGTCATTTATTCCTGTGGATTAGTCATTCAATTGCCATTATATTACAATACTGCTTACCCTAGTTTTATTGGGTCCCTGATTCTGATTCAATTCCTTGGAATGTCTGCATGACAACATTTTCTCCACTAAGTCCTGACACAAAGTAATTTATCAGCAAATCCAAGATCACTATGGTCAGTTTCTAAAGCACTCATATTTCTCATGCTGTAAGTGTTTGCACTGATTTGATAGCCCTTGTACCTTTATTTCTATCCTGCCTCAACGTAATGGTTACAATATGCCAAGTCAACCTTTGCTTGTCCGTGTTTCTTTCACATTCACCAAGCTTTGAGCCACATTTTACACATATTTCTTTTAACTTATATTGTCTCTTGTCTTTTTAGTTGATGTGGTTGGCTCATTTGGCAAGAAAAGCTCTTCCCCTTAGGAATTAATTGGGTTCAAAATCACATTTAATTCTTTTACAAACACCTCTTGCTGATTTACTGACCAATCTGTTAAGTCTCTGCCTCATTGCCCTGAAGTTACCAAAATCTACAAACCTGTTGGTTGTTTTATAGTTCTTCCTTCCAAACACAATATATAATGGTCATGGACAGACAGTTAACTAACTGATCAGCTCATTACAAAATTATTAAATCTAAATTGACTGCCCTTCATAGAATTGTCCCAGACACATTAGGAATTGCTTTTATTCTTCTGTGGAACGTGGGCATAGCTGGCTAGACCATCATTAATTCATTGCCTTTCTGACACGTGCTTATGTGTTTATCCTGAACCAGATTAAGATAAAAATCGAGCATTAAAAGCACCCTGCCATTGTCATGTGCTTGTTCAATCTTTGCATTAATATAGTCTAATTCAGCTGTTGCTATGGAGTCAATATACAATTCTGGTTACAATCTTAAATTCTATTCTACTTCTTAATTCTGTTTGAAAAGTTCAACTGCCTTCTTATCTCTCATTAGATCATTTATTACTGAAGGAATTCCATTACTAATTACAAAGCTTATTCCTTCCCCTTCAACATTTTTGCTAGCTTTCGTGGAGACATTAGAACCTGGTATATTTAATTCCCAGTCTTGATTACTTTGCAACTATGTTTCAGTGAGGGTTCCCATGTCACATCATAAAGGTTGAATATGATTGTAATTCATCCAACCCAATTATACTTTGTACATTCACATAATGAACATTATTTGCACCACGTCTGTAACCAGTCCTCCTGCTCTAATATTTTACTTCTGTTTCTTTTTTCCCTCTTCTAGATTTAATTACATTACAGCTTTTAGTTTTCCCTTTACTTATGATACCTAAAGCAATTCCTGATGTTGCTCTAGTCAATTCTCTTCCGTATTTTTTTTAAAAAACGAACAGATTTCTTTGCCGTTCACCACAGCTTAACATCTTGAGACTGCCCTATGTACCATTTCCACAATGATTTTGGTCCAGTTCAGTTCAGATGGTGCCATTCCAATTCCTTCCTGTCTCAGTACCGGTATTAATATCCCATGTAATGGAGCTCCTCCTTGTAATACTACTCGCTTCAGGGAGGGATGGTGATATAACGGTAATGTCACTGGACTAGTAATCCAGAAGTCCAAGCTAAATCTGGAATTAAAAATTAGTCTGATTAATGAACACCCTTTAACTATCATAATCTGTTGTAAAAACCAACCTACTTTACTAATGTCCTTTAGAAAAGGAATAGCCTACATGTGAACGAGACAGATCCACAGCAATATTGTTGATTCTTAACTGTCCTCTGAAATGGCGCAATAAACTACTCAATTCATGGGCAGAGATATGGGCAACAGATGCTGGCCATGTCAAAATTTACTTTCCCCCGGCCCATCTTTCCTATGTTAATCCCAACATTGACTACCAATGACTGAATTCTCCCCCTCCAAAAGATGACCTTCCAGTTGGTTTGCGATGTCCTAGCCCTGGTATCAACAACGTGACAAGCCATGTAGGACTTCCAGTTCTGCATACAGAAATGACTATTTGTCTCCCTAATTACTCAATCCCTGAATACTGTCACATTAGACATCCCTCCCTGCCCATCCCCCTCACTTTGAACATTCTCCTGTTCTCAAAAGCCTTGGTCAACATCCCAGCTATTAAAAATTAGTCTGATTAATGAACACCATTAAACTATCATAATCCAGTTGTTTTTATCTATATCCTCAGAAGTGGCAAATGCATTGCACCTGTTAGATAGGGTGAATTTCTGAAGCTCCTCATTCTCTACCCCTACTGGTTTCATTCACTTTCCACCATAGTGGCACCAGCCCCACTCTGAATGCTATCTCTCTGCGACGTGTAATTGTAATCTGGAGAAAACTGTCCAGGGTGCTCAGAAACCAACTCAAGTTGGAATGAATCGAATTCATCAAGTCTAGGGTTCACTTTAAAAATGGATACTAAGATTATCGATTTTCACAAGAGAATGGGCTAATTTGGATCATGAGCTCGAGGTATGCCCTGAATTTCTAACCTGGCTGGCTCCTCCAGCCATGAAATGATTTCCCTGGGATTCAAGAATTTCAGTACTCTAATGGAAGCTTAGGCTTGCAGCCAAATTACAAAATTTAGGCTTGGCTGAGAGCCCAAATGTCTATCAACCCTCTCACCACCCGCTCACCTGTCCATTCATTTGTCCACTCTCTCACTTCACCCACCCATAGACTTAAGACTATAAAAAAAACTACCTCCTAAAATGAGTCCTCATTACCAGTTTTCTCCTTTGTTGTTCCAACTATAAATGGAGGTCATGAATGGGACAGGGCAAAGAGATCAGCATGCAGTCATCCCTGCAAATAGCATCAGCGCCGTGGGAAAGATCAGGCTCATCATCCTCCACTTGAAACAAGGTTGGAGAATTTCAAACCATTGCTCCCTCAAGTTTATAGGAACTAATACAAGGCTCAGAAACAAAAAAAAAAAACAGCAGCTCTTCTCTCCTCCGCACCAAATATCAAATTTCCAAGTTCTCCACCATACTCGCAGTATGGTGCCACTGTACAATCAGTGCCACTGTACATCCCATCTCATACTGACCCCTGATAGTCTTCTCCTATCTCATTGGTCCCCATCACCTCTCCTCTGTTTTCTCACTCTGACCATGTAACACTCTACCCTCCAATGTTTTTTAATTCATTCTGTTGCCATTTATTGTCCATCCCAAGCCAGCAGTCTGTGTTGTCAATGAACAGACTTCCTCACCTCATGTAGATTTATATTCCTGAATCCTATCAGGTCAGCATCATCTGATCACTGGTTCTTTATTTCTACTCTCTGAGTTTGAATACTAATATCCTGCACTCCAGCCCTTCACTTGGAATTCTCAATAACAAGAATATCGATTTGGAGGCAACAAGTTGTTTTTCTCATCAAACTGAAAATTGGATCCTTTAAATTTAAATTGAAAATTTAAATCCACACATAGCAGTGACATCTATAATCTGATTTACCTGTTTGAATATGGGTAGTTGTTTGGCACGGCAACGTTGCTATCAGTAAAATTCACTGTTGTTAAGATATAACAATGATATCACAATATTCAGGGACTGCTTTATGACATCACTCAAGCAGTGTTGAGCAACCAGCCTCCATGGATACTGATTATTATGGGGTATTTTGAATTCAGAAAGAGAAATGGAATTGGTGTGTGGAGTTATCAGGGTGATGATGATGTCCATTGATCCTAACTCTTCCTCAGGGAGCTGGACACACCACAGTGGACACCGGCACGAGTCTTGAAGATATTTGAATCCTTCCTCTCCAACTCTGCATTTTAATTGGGCTACCACTTGTCCTCACAACGTGTTGCCTTATTCTCACTTAATTGTTAAATCTTTATTTTTTTTAAACAAACAGCTCAGGTTGTTGCTAATTGAGCAAAATGGGTATTTTGCAATCTCAAAATTGCTAATCATTGGGATGTCCAAACTAATCAGTCCTTCAAGATAATTGTTAAATGTGATTGTAAACAATGGTCAGAGAGCTGAATGAACTCGACAATTTCACTTATTTCAGAAAGGAACTTTTGATGTCTTTACTGAACAAGCTAGATGGCCATACTTTAGGAAGTGATGTGATTGCACTGGAGAGGGTGTGGGGGACATTCACCAGTGCTCTGTCTGGGCTGGAGTGTTTAAGTTACAAAGAGAGGCTCTTTGGTCTGGTGTCGTTTTTCTTAGAGCAGAGAAGGCTGATTGTTGTGCACAAAATTGAGGAACAGAGGGTAGATAGGAAGAAACATTTCCCTTTAGTAGAGGGGTCAATAATTAGGGGGCATAGATTTAAGGTAAGGGGCAGGAGAATGAGCGGGGATTTGAGAAAAAGCTTTTTCATCCAGAGTATGGTGGGAAACAAACTCTCTGCCTAAAAGAGTGGTCGAGGCAGGAATCCTCACAACATTTAAGAAGCATTAAGATGAGTACTTGAAATGCCATAGCATTCAAACTATGGACCAAGTGATGGAAAATGGGTTAGAATAAACACGTGTTTGATGGCCGGCACGGAATGAATGGACTGAAGCGCTTCATCTTGTACGGCAAAACTTTGAGTCTTAAATTCCTCCTTGTACAGTGGAAAAAAAACAGTTGTGTTTAGCTTTGTGTGAGGGGAAATGTGCTCTTCTGGATATATTCCCCATCCCTCCCAGCAGCATCACTGTGAGGGGACCAGAGCAAGGACGTACGTGAGTGCTTCATGGGGCCTCAAAGGTCCCCTGCCAGACCTCCCTGTGAGGAGCATGAGGGCCTCTGCAAGCTCCTTGCAGGTGATTGAGGTATAGCACTCAACAGTTTAACTTTCCTTCCTCGATCCTGCAATGTACTGTCAACTTGGATCACACTTCGAGGTGGAAAGCTACCACTCTGAGTAATTCATAGAAATATATTCTTCAAACGTAAAAATAACATGGGAAGCAGGAGTTTGGGGGAAATACAACAGTAACGTTTGCTCCCAGTCAAACCACAAAACTCACTCCTATCTGCAAACAGGACGCCGACCTTCTTTTCATTGCCATTTCAACACACTATCCAGCTCACTTGTCTATGTGTCCATCCTTGGCCTCTTGCAATGTCCCTATACAGCCCAATGTAAACTGAGGAACAGCACCTGATCTTCCGTTTAGGCACTTCACACCCTTCCAGACTGAAGAGAGTTCAACAACTTCAGAGCATGAACTCTTTTCTCTACCTCCACTCCATTTCCATTTATTTAATTTCATTAATTACCTTATTAATCCATTATGACTTTAAAATTTGAAATATGTATCATAAAAATATAAATTCATAAAAAAATAAAATTTGAAATACATTATAAAAATATAATTTCTTCCCTTGTTTGATTTGTCCAGTTCTAAATCTTGCTATTTTGTTCTTCTCTGTTTCCCTGTCCTACCACTTAGAACATAGAACATTACAGCGCAGTACAGGCTCTTCAGCCCTCGATGTTGCGCCAACCAGTGGAACCAATCTAATGATCCTCTAACCTAAACCATTCCAATGTTATCCATATGCCTATCCACTGACCATTTGAACACTCTTAAAGTTGGCAAAGCTGAAGTTAAACTTGAGTTTACCTTTAGATTAAAAGACACAAAAAATGCCATAATATAAGTAGTGGGGAAATGAGGTACAAAGGAGAGTGAGGAATTATTTGCAGTTATTATTGAAGGGATAGTACTGGAGAAACAAGTGCAGTTAAAGTTGACAAATCCCCAATGCCAGATGCCCTACATTTTAGGGATGTAAATAGATAATGACAGGAACAGTAAATGCTTTAGTTATGATATTCCAATAATACAGGGCATTGGTGAGACTACACCAGGAATGCTTTGCACAGTTTTGATATCCTTACCTAAGGAAAGATGTATTTGCTTTGGAGAAGATGCATCTGAGGTTCACCAAATTAGTTCCAGGAATGACAGAGCTGTTATTTGAGGAGAGTTTCAGTTTAAATGCCTGATACTCTTTGGAATTCAGAAGAACGAGAAGAGATCTTAACAAAATAGATAAGATTTGGAGGGCTTTTTTGGAGAGCTGTTCCCACTGGCTGAAGAATCTAGAATTCAGAGACATAGCCTCAGAATGAAGAGAATAATCTTCATTCAGATGGGGTTGTTTATCTGTGGAATTGAATTTTATTGGCACTTAATGAGACTCTCTCCCAATCTATAACCTTAATGCACCACCACCCCCCTCCAAGTCTACAATCTCAATAGAGCCCCCTTTTCTCCAGTCCACAATCCCAATAACCCCCTCTCCTCCAGTCTACAATCCCAATAGACACTTCTTCCAGTCTGCAATTCCAATAGACTCTTCCCCAATCTACAATCCCAATAAACCCTTCCCCAGACTACAATTCGAGTAGACTGCTCCCTTAGTTTACAATTCCAGAAGCATTAGGAATAGGAAGTCTAACTGGAAAGAAACATTGTTTATTGCAGAATGCAAAGTAAAACAATGAACATGACGTAAACACTCTAATCCCTTTCACTATTTTCCGCAAAACAAATAAACTAAATTAAACAAACTGAAGGATAAAGCATGAAAGGGAAGAAAGCAAAAAAACAAAAATTAATTTTAAATCATTAAATTGAAAGGTGATTAAAAAGATCAATAATACACTCCAATCCTTGTGGTATCCAACAGTAGAGAAGGTCTCAATGGTGCCTGTGGATACCGCATGCTCCATTTCCAGCAACACTCAGCCGCAAATGTAGTCATGCTACTTGGGTAGTCAGGTCAGACAACCGCCTCTGTTGTCCATTATCTGGATCTGGTTAGAATCATAGAATCCCTGCAGTGCAGGAGGAAACTTATGGCAAGCTTTGTTAGGCCCTGGAGCGTGTTCATGAAGAGGTCCTCCATACCAGGTGCCTGTAGATTAATTTCCAAAGTAACATCTTTTCATTTAATTGTATAATGATATAATTAATCATTATACAATGATTAATCCTCTAGATTTCCTAGAGGATCTTTTTCTTTATGATTATTGACCATGTTCATTGACTATTAGTATTATTGGTTATTTTTGCAGGGTATATCAGCATAGCAATTATGTTATTTGACTAGTAATCCCAAGGCCTGGACAAATGGCCCAGGAATATGAGATAAAATTCCAACAAGGAAGTTAGTGAATTTGAATTCAATTCATTAAATAAATCTGGAATAACATATTAGTCTCAATAATGATAATCATGAAACCATTGGATTATTAAAACAAAACAATAATCCACTAATGTCCTTTAGGGAAGGAAACCTGTGGCCCTGATCTGACCTGACTTACATATGACTCCAGCAATGTTGTTAATTCTTAACTGTGCTTTTAAATAGCCTAGCAAGCCACTCAGCTACATTTTACCATCACGAGAAAGTTGAACAAAATTAAAATTGGCAGATTACTCAACACCAAGCTGCGCACCAGACAAAACAGAGGCACACGTTGCCCAGTTGACTCTACAAGTTTATCTTCACTAACATCTGGAGAGCCACCAGATGTGGTGGCACAATGGTATATAATTAGGTGGAAGTCGGGGGAAACTCCCGAGTTTGAATTGGAATCAGGGAAAACTCTCTCTTTATACATTAAGGAAGGCTGCTTATTTGTTGAAGATTAATCATCTCAAGTTCAAGAATTTGTTGCAAGGGTTCTTCAGGGTCTTAGCAGAGTCCCAATCTCTTCAGCTGCTTCATCAATGATCTTCCCTCCTTCATTACATCAGAATTGGTATTTCGATAATGATTGCAAAGTTTGCAGTACCGTTTGCAACTCTGTGGAGCAAGAGCAGGATAACATTCATGCTTGGGCTGTTAAGTGGTGAATAACATTCACTCCACACAAGTGCAACCTGTTATGGGGATATTATGGGGAGATGTTTAGATGCAACCACAAACAAGAGGGAATCTAAACATCTCCCCATAATATTCAACAGCATTGTAGTGTTAAATTCCCCACTCTCAACATCCTGGAGGTTACCATTGAACAGAACTTTAAATAGGAACAGTCATATAAATACTGTGGTTATAAGAGCAGTAAGAAATCTCATAACACCAGGTTTAAGTCCAATCAGTTTATTTGATAGTAATCCCACAAGCTTTTGGAAAATGGTGTTCCATTGTCAGGTGTGTGGAAGGTTCTTCAGAACACTGTTTTCTGAAAGCTGGTAGGATTACTATCAAATAAACTGGTTGGACTTAAACCTGGTGTTGTGAGACTTCTTACTGTGTTTACCCGAGTCCAACGCTGGCATCTCTACGTTATAACAGCAGGTCAGAGGCTGGGAATTCTGTGGAAAGTAATTCATTTCCTGACTCCCCAAAGCCTGTCCACCAATCCAACGTACGAATCCAGGAAAAAGCAGCCTGCTGTAAAGTTTATTTATTAGTCACAAGTAAATATTACAGTAAATATTGCAATGAAGTTACTGTGACATTCCTCTACTCGCCACACTTCGGCGCCTGTTCAAGTCAATGTACCTAACCAGCACGTCTTTCAGAGGATGAAACCGGAGCACCCAGAGGAAACTCATGCAGATGCGGGGAGGATGTGCAAGCTCCATGCAGACAGTGACCCAAACCGGGAATTGAACCCAGGTCTCCAGCGCAGTGAGGCAGCAGTGCTAACCACTGTGTCACCATGCCACTTCTTTGGCAACACATCCACAATCTTAAACATTCACTCCTTCCATCATTGATGCACAGTTACAGCAGCGTGTACCATCTGAAAGATGCACTAAAGCAATTCAAAAGGTGCCTTTGACAGCAACTTACAAACCTCCGACTGCTACATCTAAAGGGAGGAGGGCAACAGACACATCGGAACACCACCAGGTTTCCCTCCAAGCCAACACACCACCCTGACATGGAAATATATTGATCACCATTCCTTTAATGTTGCTGAGTCAAAATCCTGGAACTCTCTCTCTAACAGCACTAAGGATGTTGCTGTGAGTGAGAGTATTGTGGATTTCGAACTCAGTGGGAATTGAACTGATAAGTCTTTTGCTTTAACTTTTCTAAGTTCCATCATCTCATTTGGTAAAGCTGATTGATAGTTAATTGTCACTCTATCACTTGGAGGAGGGGGGGAGAGGGGAGCACGGAGGGGAGGAGGGGAGCAGGGAGGGAAGAAGGGGAGGAGGAGGGAACGGGGGGAGTGAGGGAGGAGGGAGGAGGAGGGAGGAGGAGGGAGGGGGAGGGAGGGGGAGGGAGGGGGGGGGAGGGGGGGAGGGGGAGGGGAGGGGGGAGGGGGAGGGGAGGGGGAGGGGGGAGGGGGGGAGGGGGGAGGGGGGGAGGGGGGGAGGGGGAGGGGGGGAGGGGGGGAGGGGGGAGGGGGAGGGGGGGGAGGGGGGGGGAGGGGGGAGGGGGGAGGGGGGGAGGGGGAGGGGGGAGGGGGAGGGAGGGGGAGGGGGAGAGGGGGGAGGGGGGGAGGGAGGGGGAGGGGGAGGGGAGGGGGAGGGGGAGGGGGGGAGGGGGAGGGGGAAGGTGGAAGGAGGGAGCGGGGAAAGGGTGAGGGGAATGTGGGGAAAGGGTGAGAGGGATGTGGGGAAGGAGGGGGAAGGGGGAACAACAACAGCTATATTCATTGCACCATGGTTAACTCTGGTGCACAAAGAACAGTAAAAAGTGTGGGAGTGTAATTGCTGCAGGAAATTCAATTGTTGGGGTAATAGATGTTTCTGTGGCCACAAATGAGATTCCAAGATGACAGGCCATCTTATATTGGAATTATGTAATGGAAATTAATAATTGGTGGTGTGGTTCTGTAAGACCCCTTGGGGATTGGTGACCATAATTATTATAATAATTTTTCGTCAAGATGGAGAAAGATGTTATTGATTCTGAAGCAAGGGACCTGAATCTTAATAAGTGAAACTAAAATGGCATGAGGTGTGAGTTGGCTATCTTGGATTGGGTAATGTTACTTAAAGGGATGAAATAGATAGACAATGGCAAATATTCAGAGAGCATAAGTAAATTGTAACAACTGTTCATTCCTGTCTGGTACAAACATAAAACGGGAAAGGTGGCCAAATCATGGCTTATAGGGAAATTAGAACTAGTATTAGACCCAAGGAAAAAGCATACAAATAAAATACAACAGATCAGCGGTTTGAGAACAATTTAGAATTAGAAGCACCAAGGGATAGATTAACATGGGGAAAATAAGAGTATGAGTAAGATTACAGGGAACATAAAAACAGACTAAAGAAGTTTATAGGTATGTGTGGAGAAAAATATTAGTAAGACAAATCCCTTGCATTCTGATCGAGTTAATTTATAATGGGGAATAAAGAAATGGCTGACCAACTAAATACATAATATAGTTGTCTTCACAAAGGAAGACACAAATTACATATCAGAAATATTGGAGAACACAGTTTAGTAAGATGCAAGAAATCTATCAGCAGAGAAATGACTTTGGGGAAACTGATGGGATTGAAGGCTAGTTAAATAATCCCCAGGCCTGTGATGAAGGTAATTTGGGATTAATAAGGCAATTCATATATTTAGTAACAGCTGGGAAGGAGAGAGTTAAAATGACTTGCACATACCAAGATAATAATTTGCTCATATAATATTGTTGAAAGGAATGAAAGATGATTTTAACGTTAAGAACGTATATGCATATTGAATGATCATAATATATTACTATGAATTAAGTTTAAACCATGAAATGTTCACCACAGTCAATAGATGCAAATGCTGCAGAGACTTTAAAAGTTCATAACCAATAGTCATTTAGTCAGCAGAAATATAATGAAATTTCAAATTCAGGACAAATGCTGAAACATTTAATACCAAATTGAAATGGCCTATTCTCCAGGCATAAGGAAAAATTAGTCCAAGGCTGATATGGTTGGTTGTCCTGGCAAAGCACAGGTGGGAAAGGTATTTGAATGGTGGGCATCCTTAGAGAGACTTGGCAACAAGGAAGTTAACCATGTCAGGAAATGGGTATCCAGCTTTTGGGTGAGCAAATTACAGATCATTAAGTCAAGCAGTATTTTGTAATTGTCTGAGGTATCCAGCATGTCATAACTGATATGTTAACATGAAATGAAATCAAATCTCAGTTAATTAGGAGTATTACCTTAGATGTCAGAAATATAATTGTAATGGATTTTGGCTCAGTGCCTCAGATCTTTGGAGAGGTTGTTGGCACCAACTGGGACTATTTGACTCTTTGAAGGACTTCTGCGGCCGAAGTTAACATTTTGTTTGTCTTCTATATCCTTTATGTTAAAATAAATTTTTATTTATGTCTTAAAATAGGTAAGTATTGCCTTTGTGAATTTAATTCTAAGTTTTCAAGAGAATCAGGCCACCAACAGAAAAATCCCCCATGACAGCCTGATAATCTACATCCAAGAGTATTTAAGGATGTGGCCCTAAAAATAGTGGATGCATTGGTGGTCATCTTCCAAGACTCTGGACTCTGGAACAGTTCATACGGATCGGTGGGTAGCTAATGTATCTCTACTTAAAAAGGGAGATAGAGAAAACAGAGTTATAGACTAGTCAACTTGATATTCTAGAGTCTGTTTTCAAAGGTTTTTATAGCAGAGCACTTGGAAAACAGCAGTAGAATTGGTCAGCATGGATTTACGAAAGGAAAATCATGCTCGTCAAATCTATTGGAATTCTTCGCGGATATAACTAGTAGAATTGATGAGGAGGATCCAGTTGTTTAGACTTTCAAATGCTTTTGAAAAAGTCACAATAAAACATTAGACAATAAAATTAAACTGCATGAGACTGGGTGGACAGTGTATTGAGATGGATAGACAACTGGTTGGCAGACAGGAAACAGTAGGAATAAATGGAAAGCAGTAGGGTACCGTGGGGATTGTGTCTAATTCTGGTCACCAAACTACTGGAAGGACGTTGATGCATTGAAAAGGGTGCAGAAGAGATTGACCAGAATGTTGCCTGATTTGGACGATATAGACTATGAAGAAAGGGTAAACAAACTTGGATTGTTTTCATTGGATGATGGATGAGGAGGAGATCTGATAGAGGTTTACAAGATTATGAAAGGTGTGGATAGTCGGTCTTTTGCCCATGTTGAAGGGTCAATTGCTTGCTCATAGTTCGAAAGTGAGAGGCAGAAAATATGACATACAAGGGGCACAATTTTCACCAAAGGTGGTAAAGGTCTGGAACTGGTGCTGCCAGAGGTGGCGGTGGAAGCAAATTCTATAACATTCAAGAGACATCTCAATAGATATATGAATTGGCAGGGAGTAAAGGGATATGGATCATGTAGAAGCAAAAAAATTGAGAGGCATCTCTATCAGCACAGACTTGGTGGGCTGAAAGGCCTGTTTCTGTGCTGTGTTGTTTTTGATAGTGCTGGAACTCCAGCTTTCACAATATATGTTAATAATTTAGATGAGGGAATTAAATGTAATATCTCCAAACTTGCAGATGACACAAAGCTGCGTGGGAGTGTGAAAGATGAGGGGATGCAGAAATGATGTTCCTAATGGTGGAGAAGTCCAGAACCAGGGGTCACTGGTAAGGGAATGGGGTAAACCTTTTATGACTGAAATGAGGAGATATTCTTTGCTCAGAAAATGGAAAGCCTGTAGAATTTGCTACCACAGAAAGCAGTTGAGGTCAAAGCATGTGTGTTTTCAAGAAGAATTTGGATATCACTCTTAGGCCAAAAGTGGATCAAAGGATATGAGGAAAGAAGGGATTGGGTCATTGAGTCGCATGATCAGACATGATCAAAATGAATGATGGGGCAGACTCAAAAGGAAAAATCATCCCCTCCAGCTCTTTTTTTTCTATATTCTTTTAGATTACAAAGGTTCAAAAAGGCAACTTACCACCACCTTCTCAAGGACAATTAGGGATGATTAAACAAAGCTGCCCTCACCACTTCCATCCCCCCATCACAAAAACAAATTTAAAACCTCAATTCATGATTATGAACTATTTTGGGATATCTCGAACATGATAGTGTTACACAAATAGCAGTCTTTCCATAATTGGGTCATCGTTGGGCAAACATAGTTGGAATATACGGCAATGGATGAAAGGAGCCCAAGTTATTATCTACTTTATTTATCATGTATTTAAAGGACAGTTTAAGGACACAGGTTATTTAACTTACTTAATTGAAACTACTGAGGCCTTTTCCAGTAAAAATCAGATTGTTATCTGTGTTTATATCATTTCAATACTTTCATATCTACTGATTTCATTCCCCATCATCTGTTAATATTGTAATTCCCTGCCTCCTTATATCATTTACAATCAGTCTTGTGATTTTTCCATTCTGAGCCTGGATTACATAAGGAGTCGTCTGCCCCCAACCAATATATTCCTGAGATCCTGCAGGTTGTAGCTGTTAATCTCTCGGTCTCACTCTCTCCGCCTGCTTTGCAGTCATGTGGTGCGGTTTGCTGTTGCTCTGTGTGAGCAGCGCTCTGGGATATTACTCCCAGGATGAAATCCTGTCCTTGCCAGGTCTGAACACCAAACTCAACTTTAGACAGTGGTCAGGGTACCTAGAGGCATCTCCCGGCCAACATCTACATTACTGGTAAGTGAATGGGGCTCCACATAGCTGGCATGCTGGATATCCTACCCTGGCACTGGGGACAGAATAGCACTAAGAACAAAGAACAAAACAGCATGGGAAACAGGCCCTTTGGCCCAACGAGCCCGCGCTGCCACCCCAATGTTCCCACCTCTACCCGCGATCCCTGTCCATGTTTATAGATCTATGGATTAAAAACCAAACTGGAGACAATTTAGGAAGAATTTGTTTTGCCAATTAGCCTAAGAGCACATCTTTGGGATGTGGGAGGAAACCGGAGCACCCGGAGAAAACCCACGCAAGCACGGGGAGAATGCGCAAACTCCCACAGACACAGGCCCAAATCCATGTATCTGCACAGCACAGCGATAGTCACTGAGCTGTCGTGTTGCCCATCAAATGGTCCAGGTCAAGCGTACACTAACGACGTGAAGCACTAGGATACTCTCAAAAAAAAAATCCAAGAGCAGCCCTCTCACGACCCATCGCGTGTATGCCCCTTGTTAGACAACAAGGTGGACCAAAGCACCTGTAGGATAAAAACAAGTACATCAATATCATCATCTATTTACGCACTTCCCAGGGACTCCCAAGGCTCATGATCCCTATTTTAAATCAGTTTTCTATTCCCCTCCACTCCCATTCTGTTCAAGTGCCCATCTAAGATTTCTTAAATAACTCCAGAGTACCTGCCTCCACCACTTTACTTGGCAGCACATTCCATACCCCCACCACCCTCTGTGTGAAAAAAACTCCCTCTAGCATCCAAATTATACCTTAGCCCCCTCACCCTAAGCCCGTGACCCCTCGTGCTGTTAGAGTCCATCCTAGGAAAGAGCTTAACCCTGTTTACTGTATCTATACCCCTCATAATCTTGTACACCTCGATTAGTGCCTGACAGTCCCCAGTCTCCTGAACTCTTAATGGGTGAAGGTCCAGAATAGATTCCTGGTCTGTTAAAGTTGGATATTATGACAGAGCTCAACTAAACTTTTGGGCTTGCTCATGAGATGAGGTTGTGGGAAATTGTGATTGAGAGTAATTGTGCGGCTTTTACTGCTTCTAATTACTTTTTATTTAATCCCTCAGTGATGCCCTTCACTGTTCAATATCCCATTCGCCATCTAGTGTTTGTGATCAGACAAAGAATGAATTTTAAGGGAAAGAAAGTTTGAGGGGTGGGGAAATCTGATTGTAGGATATATCCAGGAAGCATCAAAGTGGAGAATAAAAAACATCTTGCATTTATATTGCACTTTTCCTGACTACTATTCATCTGAAAATGCTTTACAGACAATGAAGTATTTTTGAAGTGTTTACCACAGTTGTAATGTAACAAATGGAGCAACCAATTTGTGCATAGCAAGCTCCCACAAACACCATCATATAAAGAACAGATAATCTGTTTTTCTGATGGTGATTGAGGAAGAAATATTGTCCAAGATAGTGGAGCAAGCTCCCCATTCTACTTCAATGGGATCTTTTAGGTCCACCCAAAAACTCAGACATAGTTTCACATTTCATCTGAAACTCGATATCTTGTCTATACTGCATTCCCTTCACTGGAGTGTTAACCGTCATTTCTACTTGACAATAGCCCATTGACCTACTATTGTCTCCATGGATTTACCAAATATTTCCAACATTTTCAAGTTTATTTTAATAGTGTAAATGTTCAATTCCTGGGGTTAAGACCCAAACACAGGACCTTGTGACTAAGAGATGAATGCTCCCAACTGAGCCTCAGTTGACACAAAGGAGGAGAAATCAGTCTTTCAAAATCAAAATTCTGCAGTATGTCCTATACCCCACCTTCTTCCCCATCCCTTACTGCTCATTTTTCAGTCTCTCCTCCTAGAAATAGTATCATTAATAGTGTTGATAGGCTGCAAAATCCTGGCATTATCTTAACTGAAGACGATTGGAGAGATATATTTGAGGAGGTTTTAGCCTATGTTAGAAACTATAAATATAATGTGGTGGGATTAGTATTGTTCAGTTATATTGCATTGTGGTTAAAATAAATGAGGTTATTTGCTATTATTAATTTTCAACTTTTCTTCTCCACCTAATTTCTGGCCAGCCACTCAAGATCTTTCCAGTTTTCTAGATATTAGTTAAGGGGACAGTGCAGAAAAATAACACTTTGGTGCTCAACCAAGATCGATCTAAATAGAAGGTCGTATTGAGGGACTGAATGGCTTACTTCTGCTCCTATTCCTTATGTTTCTATCCTCCACAAACCCAGTGTCATTCACTACACTGCTGTCTACATCCTTACTCACAGCAAGTCCATTTCACCCATCACCCTTATGCTAACTGACTTGTGTGGGCAATGTCTAAATTTTGAAAATTTCAAACTTGTTTTCAAATCCCTCCATGGATTCACTTCCCTCTTCATCTGTAATTTTCTCCAGAATATCCCATTCCCCCAATCTTCTAAATTAATTTTGTTTTTTTCTTTCTGGCCTCTTAAGCACCTGATTTTAATTGATCCAGCATTGACCATAACTATCCATTCGTAGCACATGAATATTGCAGGCTGGTCAGCATTTATTTCCCATCCCTAGTTGCCCTTAAAACTGAGTGGCTTGTTAGGCCATTTCATAGGGCAGTTGAGTCAACCACAATGCTGTTGTTCTGGAGTTACATGTGGTCCAGACCTGCAGATTTCCTTTGCTAAAGGATGTTAGTGAACCAGATACGCTTATCCTATAACGGTCATCAGTAGATTCTTAAATCCAGATATTTTTTATTGAATTCAAATTCCACCTACTATGGCAAGATTTGAACCCAGGTTCCCAGAATATTAGTTGAGTTTCTGGATTAATAGTCTAGTGATAATATCAATAGGTCCTTGGCTCCCCTATCACCTAGGCAGTTGAAGGCAATGTAGTTGACTCTGAAATGGATGAGCACTCTGTTCAAGGGCAATTTGGGTGGGCAATAAATGCTGGCCCAACCAGTGACGCACACGTCCCCAGCACAGACAAAGAAAAATCACTTTCCACCTTTTAAGATGCTCTTAAAACCTTAATCTTTCACCAAGATATTGGTTGTCAGCCCTGAGATCTCCTTGTATAGAATGTCTACTGTACAGAAGGAGACCATTATGCCCATTGAACCTGCACTGACAACAATCCTACCCAGGCCCCTATTCCCTTAATATAAGAACATAAGAAATAGGAGCAGGAGTAGGCCATCCAGCCCCTTGAGCCTGTCCTGCCATTCAATAAGATCATGGCTGATCTCACTCAACTATCCAGACCCCTCTGCAGGGTTTCCATACCCTCCATGCAATTTGCTTTTCCATTATCTTCGTGTCATCAGCAAATTTCGTCATCCTGCATTCAGCCCCTTCCTCCAGATCATCTATGTGAATGGTAAATAGTTGAGGCCCCAGCACCGATCCCTGCTATTCTGCCAATCAGAATAGCAACCATTAATACCTACTCCCTGCTTCCTATTAGACAACCAACCCTCTATCCAGTCTAATACCCTACCCCCAACTCCTGCACCCTAACCTTCTGCAGCAATCTTTTGTGAGGCACCTTATCAAACACTTTTTGGAAATCCAAATACACCACATCCTTCGGTTCCCCTCTATCTACCGCACTAGTCACTTCCTCAAAAGAAGTCCAATAAATTCACCAAGCACAACTTTCCCTTAATGAATCCATGCTGCGTCTGCCTGACAGTTCATATCCAGGTGCCTCGTTATTTCTGCTTTGACAACAGATTCAAGCATTTTTCCAACTACAGACGTGAAACTAACCGGCCTATAATTCCCTGCCTTCTGTCTGCTACCTTTTTTAAACAGCAGCGTAACATTAGCCGTTTTCCAATCTTCCAGCACTTTCCTGGAGTCCAGCGAATTCTGAAAGATAATTACTAGGGCATCGGCTACCACTTCAGCCATTTCCTTGAGGACCCTGGGATACATTCCATCCAGTCCCAGGGACTTATCTACCCTCAGTCCCGTTAGTCTATCAAATACCACCTCTCTAGTGACTGTAATCTCATCAAGGACCTCATCTCCTGCCACCCCTTCTATCCTTAATTTCGAGGAAGCTATTTACGTCCTCCTCCGTAAAGACCGACACAAAAAACTTATTCAAAGTCTCCGCAATATCCTTATCGTCCACTACTAAATTCCCCCCTCTCATCCTCCAAGGGTCCTACATTAAATATGGCCATCCTCCTATTCTTCATATATTTATAAAAACTTTTACTGTCATTTTTGATATTTCAAGCTAGATTAGTCTCATATTCTATCTTTTCTTTTTTAATCATCTTCTTAGTCATTCTTTGCTGTTGTTTAAAACTTTCCCAATCTTCTGATCGCCCACGATTTTTAGCCGCTCTGAACGCCTCCGCTTTTGATTTAACACTGTCCTTAATTTCCCTTGAGAACCACGTCTGATTTTCCCTTCTCCTAAAGTCCTTCTTTACCATTGGAATATATTTCTGCTACTTACTGAAAAAGATCTCTTTAAAAATCCTCCATTGTTCCTCAGCAGTCCTACCAACCAGTGCACTCCTCCAATCCAGTCGCCAATTCCTCTCTCATCCTATCATAGTCCCCTCTGTTCAAACATAGTACACAGGTCCGTTATGCGACTACCTCATCCTCCATCTGCATCATAAATTCTACCATACTATGGTCACTCGTCCCTAAAGGATCCCTCACATGAATATCCCTAATTCTACCTGCCTCATTACATGGTACCAGATCCAAGATACTCGTTGTCTTGTCAGTTCTGTAACATACTGTTCAAGGAACCCTTCCTCCAGCCCACCGTGTCTGACTTGTGTCGCCCAGTCACTATGCAGATTGAAATCTCCCATTACTAACACCATTCCGTTTCTGCACGCATCTCTTATTTGTTTGTTTATAGTCCGCCCCACCTCAAAGTTGTCATTTGGGGACTTATAGACTACACCCTCCAGCGTCTTCTTCTCCTTAATATTCTTTATCTCCACCCACATCGATTCCACTTTTTGCTCTTTGGGGCCTATATTCTCTCTTACTAACGCCCTGATACTATCCTTAATCAACAGAGCCACACCACCCCCTTTTTCCTCCCGTCTATCCTTCTTAAACACCTGATAGCCCTGGACATTCAGTTCCCAGTCCCTGTCTCCCTGCAACCATGTTTCCGTAACAGCCAACAGATCATGTCCATTTGCGCCATCAGTTCATTCACTTTGTTCCAAATGCTTCATGCATTCAGGTAAAGTTCCTTTACACCAGCCTTTGCCTGGACCTTATTTGCTGAAGCGCTACTAGTCTCTCTCATGCCCCCTACTCCTCTAATAGGCAGAACATCCTCAACAATCACCTGCACATGCATTTTACTTTACTCCAGATTTTGTAATTTCCTGCACCCTTCCCCCCACCCCCCAAATTAGGGCTTTAAACTATCTACAGTCCTAGTTATACGATTCGCCAGGACTCTGGTCCCGGCACGATTCAGATGTAGACCATCCCATCTGAACAGGTCTCATCTGCCCCAATACTGGTGTCAATGCCTCAAACTCAAACCCATTCCTCTCACATCAATCCTTCAGCCACAGATTCACCTTGTTAATCCCTACTTACCCTGCGCCAATTTGAGAGAGATTCAGGTAGTAAACCAGAGATAATCACCTTGTCAGTTCTACTCTTTAATTTGGCACCAGATTTTCGTACTCCCTCTGCAGATCCTTAGTTCCTATTTTGCCCTAACCCCACGTATTTAGCCTGCTAATTTCCCTGACACTAAGAGGCAATTTAGCATGACAAATGCAAACTCCATGCTGACAATGATCTAAGTCCCTTGTGCTGTGAGGCAGCAGTGCTGACCATTGCACCACTGTGCTTACTACAATATGGTTTGGTGTCAAATTTTTGTTGTAGTGTTCATATGAAACACCTTAGAATTGTATGTCAAAAGTGCCAAAAATGGTTGTGGTTTCCATGAGTGTTTATTCAGTTCACCTTGCATATATAGAACACAAAGGATGCTATTAATTGTATATCAATTAAGAGTAATTATATTCAGCAAGTGGGCATTAGTTCATAAAATAAAATCACTACAGCACAAAGAGGCCATTTTGCCCATCAAGTCTGCATCGACAATAATCTTCCCCTATCTCCATAACCCCACATATTTACCCTACTACCCCCCAAAAGGGTCAATTTAGCACAGCCAATCAACCTAACTGCACATCTTTGGAGTGAGGAAGGAAACCCACAGAGACACAAGAAGAATGTGCAAACATCTCACGGATAGTTACCAAGGCCAGAATTGTACCCAGGTCCCTAGTGCTGTGAGGCAGCAGTGCTAACCATTGTACTGCCCTAAACTACTATGACACCATGCCACCCTAAACTATTTGTGCATGTACATACAGGAACAGACTGAAAATCTGTTTGATGATTAGAGATGCATGAAATGTGATGTTTTTTTTCTCTGTTAATGAAAGCTTTTAATGAATAAAAGCAGAAACAGGCCACTCAGTCCCTCAAGCCTGTTGGATCACTCAGTCAGATCATGGTTAATCTGCTTGTCTTATGAATTCCATATTCCCATCTATCCTTGATAAACTTACATTCTCTTGGTCTAACAAGAATCTACTTCCACCTTACAAATGTTCAATAACTCTGCCTCCACTGTCTCCTGAGGCAGGGAGTTCCGAAGTTGCACAACCCTCGAGAATAAGTTTCTCCTCACTCTGCCCTAAAAGGGTAATTCTTAATTTTACACAGTGCTTCCTAGTTCTGCAGCCACCCACAACAGGAAACATTGTTTCATATCCAATGCCAATGTTGTTCAGAATTTTGTATACTGCAAACAAATCGCTCTTCGATCTTCTAAATTCCAATGGAAACAAGTTCAGTTTGTCAAACATTTCTTTGTAAGACTTGTTCTAAGTGTCAATTGAGTAAACCTCCTCTGAATTGCTTCCAGTGTAATTATATCCTTCCTTTAAATAAGAAGGCCAAACTGTGCACAGTAATTGAGACATTGCCTGAATTCCCTGGTTTTGCACACCTCGCTACTGCTGCTGGTCAGAATGGAGAATTTGGCACTCAGCTAAATTTCCATTCCCAAGCAGTAGAATAGGAGAATTAAAGCTCTGGTCTCACCAATGCCCTGTATAAATGAGGTACAACATCCTTTCTTTTATGTTCAATTCCTCTCGAAAAGAACATTCCATTAGCCTGCTTAGTTACTGCTGTACCTGCACACTAATGTTTTGTGAATTCGTGCACTGGAGCATCTAGATCCTTCTGCACTCAGAATTCTGCAGCCATTCTCCATTTGTCCAAAAGAGGACAAAGAACAAAAAAGTATGGCACAGGAAAGGGCCTTTCGGCCCTGTGCTGATCATGATGGCCTAACCAAACTAAAAAAATACATTCTGTCCACATTCAGTCTGTTCCCTCCATCCCCTCCCTATTTATGTACCCATCTAGATGCCTCTTAAATGTTGCTAATGTGCCTGCTTCCTCCACGTTCCAGGCATCCAACATTGTGTGGAAAAAACCACCTGCACACATATCCCTAAATCTTGTACTCCCTCATCACCTTCAATCAGCGCCCTCTTGCAATTAACATTTCTACCCTGGGAAAAAGCATCTGATTATCCATCCTGTCTATGCCACTCATAATTTTGTAGACCTCTATCAGGTCTCCCCACAGGCTCCAAACATCCAGTGAAAACAATCCTAGCTTATTCAACTTCTCTTCAAAGCCAATACCCTCCAGGTCAGGCAATATTCTGGTGAATCTTCTTTGCACTCTCTCAAAGCTTTCACAGCCTCTGGTACTGTGGTGACCAGAGCTGTACGCAATATTCTAAATGCAGTCTAACCAAGGTTTTATATAGCTGCAAAATGATTTCCTAACTCTTGCACTCAATGCCCCAACCAATAAAGGCAAGCATAAGATACACCTTCTTAATCACCTTGGCCACCTGTGTAGTCACTTTTAGGGAACTTTGGACCTGCATGACCAGATCCCTCTGTATGTTAATGTTCCTAAGAGTTCTTCCATTCACTCATAAATTTGATCCTCCAAAATGCATTTGTTAGGATTAAACTCCATCTCTATGCCCAAAGCTCCAATCTAAGCTGTTGTACCCTCTGACAATCTATGGCACTATCAGCAACTCCACCAAACTGTGTGTCATCTGCAAACTTACTAATCAGACCACCCACATTTGCCTCCAGATCATTTATATATATATATATACACAAAAAACAACAGAGATCCTAGCTGATCCCTATGGAACATCACTAGCTATAGATCTCCATTCTGAAAAACCACTAATCTCTATCTTTTATGACCAATCTAGTTCTGTGTCCATCTACACAACACACCCAAATCCCATGTGATATTAGCTTTTGCTTCAGTCTGCCATGTGGGACCTTGTCAAGCACCTTACTAAGGTCCATATAAACTACATACACAGCTCTTCCCTCATCAATTATCTTTGTCATCAATTCAAAAAACTCAAGTTGGCAAGATCTTCCTTATACAAAACCATAGAACATTACAGCACAGAACAGGCCCTTCAGCCTTCGATGTTGCGCCGACCAATTAAGAAAAAGCAATGCCACTCTAACCTAAACCATTCCCTTTTCATCCATAAACTTATCTACTAACCTCTTAAACACCGCCAAACTTGGCGCATCTACAACTGCAGCAGGGAGGGCATTCCATACCCTTACCACCCTTTGGGTAAAGAACCTACCTCTGCCATCCGTCCTAAAACTACCACCCCTTAATTTAAAGCTCTGTCCCCTCGTGCTAGCTTTCTCCATCCTAGGAGAAAGGCCATCACTGTCCACCCTATCTAAACCCCTAATCATCTTATATGTTTCAATAAGATCTCCTCTTAGCCGCCTTCTTTCTAACAAAAACAACCTCAAATCCCTCAGCCTCTCTTCATAAGACCTGCCCTCCATACCTGGCAACATCCTGGTGAACCTCCTCTGTACCCTCTCCAATGCCTCCACATCTTTCTTATAATGTGGGGACCAGAACTGCACACAATACTCCAAGTGCGGCCGCACTAGAGTTTTGTACAGTTTGCAACATGACGTTGCGGCTCCGAAATTCAATCCCCCTACCAATAAAAGCTAAGACTCCGTATGCCTTCTTAACAACCTTATCGACATGATTGCCAACTTTCAGGGATCTATGCACATATACACCAAGATCCCTCTGTTCTTCAACACTATTAAGAGTCCTACCATTAGCCCTATACTCTACACATTTCTTATTCCTGCCAAAGTGAATTACCTCACACTTTTCCGCATTAAACTCCATTTGCCACCTCTCGGCCCAGCTCTGCAACTTGTCCAAGTCTCTCTGCAAACTATAACACCCCTCTTCACTATCTACCACTCCTCCAACTTTGGTGTCATCCGCAAATTTATTAATCCATCCCTCAATACCCTCATCCAGATCATTTATAAAAATTACAAACAGCAGGGGCCCCAAAACAGATCCCTGAGGTACTCCACTAGTAACCGAACTCCACGATGAATATCTTCCATCAACCACTACCCTCTGTCTTCTATCTGCTAGCCAATTCCTAATTCAATTAGCTAAATCACCCTCAATCCCATACATCTGCATTTTCTGCAGAAGCCTTCCATGGGCCACCTTATCGAATGCCTTACTAAAGTCCATATATACCACATCAACTGTCTTACCCCCATCCACCTCTTTGGTCACTTTTTCAAAAAACTCAATAAGGTTAGTAAGGCACAACCTACCCTTCACAAAACCATGCTGACTATCCCCAATCAATTCATTTCTCTCTAAATAACTATAAATCCTATCCCTAATAATTTTCCAATACTTTGCCCAGAACAGAAGTAAGACTCACCGGTCTATAATTCCCAGGAAAGTCTCTATTCCCTTTCTCGAACAATGGCACCACATTTGCTATCCTCCAGTCTTCCGGCACTATACCTGTAACCAACAACGACCTGAAGATCAGAGCCAGAGGCTTTGCAATCGCCTCTCTCGCCTCCCAGAGAATCCTAGGGTAAATCCCATCCGGCCCAGGGGACTTATCTAACTTCAAACCCTCAAGAATATCTAGCATATCCTCCTTACCTATTTCAATACTTTCCAGTTTACAACCCTGTATCGCAGTGTTCTCCACAACTACATTTACATCTCCCTGCGTGAATACCAAAGAGAAATATTTGTTCAGTGCCTCTCCAATCTCTTCAGGCTCCACACGCAACTTCCCACTGCTGTCTCTGACTGGCCCTAATCTTGCCCTAACCAATCTTCTATTCTTAACATATCTAAAGAAAGCTTTAGGATTCTCCTTGATCCTATCAGCCAAAGTCTTCTCGTGTCCCCTTTTAGCTCTCCTCAACTCACTCTTTAGCTCCCTCCTGGCTAATCTATAGCTATCCATTGCACTAACTGAGCCTTCAAGCCTCATCCTGACATAAGCCTCCTTTTTCCTTTTAACCAGTGAATTAACTTTTTTTAGTACACCATGGTTCCCTTACTCGACCATTTCCTCCTTGCTTGACAGGGACATACTTATCAAGGACTCGCAGTAGCTGCTCCTTGAATAAGCTTCACATTTCAGATGTTCCCAGTCCCTGTAGTTTCCTAGTCCAACCTCTGCACCCTAATTCTCTCCTAATAGCCTCATAATTACCATTCCCCCAGGTTCATGCCTATCCCTATCCATCACTAAGGTGAACATAACCGAATTGTGGTCACTATCACCAAAATGTTCACCAACTTCCAAGTCTAACAGCTGGTTGTTGTCTGCTACCTATCACTAACTAGTCCATTTTCTTCTAAACATGCCTATATCCTGTCCTTCAGTATCTTCTCCAAAAACTTCCCCACTTCAGAATCAGGCTCAGCAGTCTAAAATTTTCTGGGATTATTCCTGCTTCTTTTCTTAAATAAGGGAACAACATTGGCTATTATCCAGTACTCTAAGGCTTCATCTGTAGTCAAAGAGGATGTAAAGATATCTGTTAAAGGCCCCAGCTAATTTTTCCTTTCCTCCTATAGTAGCTTGGGATAGATCCCATCTGGCCCTGGGACTTGTCTACATGAATGCAATTTAGAATATTCAACTGTTCCTCCTTTGATATATTGACATTCTCTGGAGCTTTCACACATCCATCCATGACCTCAACATCCATCATGTCCTTCTCTTCGGTCAATACTGATAAAGTATCATTTAAGGATGTCATTCACTTTCCTATGATACCACATATAATTCCCCCCATTGTTCTTGAGTGGGCCTATTCTTTCTTTTGCTACTCTCTTGGTTATAATACATGCATTAAAAAGCTTTAGGGTTCTCCTCGACCCTGTTTGCCAAAGGCATTTTGTGATCCTTTTTAGCCCTCCTAATTCTGCACTTAAGTTCCTTCCTACTTTCTATATACTCAAGGGCTTAGTCAGTTTTTAGTTACCTAGACCTATCTATCATAAGCTTCCTTTTGACTAATCTCACAATTTTTTCATTGTCATCTATGATATCTGAATCCTACCATTTCTATCCTTCATTTTTGCAGGGATGTGCATGTCCTGCTCTTCAATCAGCTGGTCTTTAAAAGCCTCCCACATGGCAGGCATAGTTTTGCCCTCAAATTGCTACTCCCAGTCCATATTCCAGACCAATTTGGATATATTTGGTCCATGCAATTAAGCAGTCTCACCTGAGGGCCATTCCTGTCCTTATCCATGATGATCTGAAATTTTATTTAATTATAGTCACTAAGCTCAAAATGCTACCCCACTGAAACACTGATCATCTAGCCTGGCTCATTCCCCAATATCAAGTATAGTATGGCCCCCTCCCTGGTTGGATTGCCAACATATTGTATCAAAAAGCCCTCCTGGACACATCTAACAAATCGCTCCACATCAGACCCACTGGCAGTAAGGTAGTCCCAGTCAATATGGGGGAAAGTTAAAGTCACCCACAATGATCCTGCTTTTTTTCCCCTCACCCTTTCAGTATCTGACGACAAAACTGCTCCTCTTATCTCCTGTGGGCTGTTGGGAGATCTACAGCACACATCCAACATTGTGATTTCACCCTTCCTATTCCTGAGCTCTACCCATAATGCCTCACTACATTATGATCCCTCTAATATGTCCTCCCTCAACACAGTTGTGAAGTGCTCACTAATCAGCAATGGCCTCCTCCACTCCTTTTGTTTCCCCTTCTGTCACATCTAAACAACAAAAACCTGGAGTGTTAAACTGCCAGTTCTGTCCTCCTTTAACCATGCTTCCATAATGGCAGTAACATAATAATTCCATGCAGTAGTCCAGGCTTTCAGTTCATCTGTCTTACTTGTTATACTTATACTTGCAAAGAAGCAAGATGTACCCCAGACCTCCAGTCCTTCCAAATCCCACAATTTCCCTCTGTTCTTACTCTGTGCTATGTTTATCTCAGTTTCACTTTCTTCCCTTGTTCTTACACTTTCTGGCTTACTGTTCCAGTTCCCAACTAATGCCACACTGGTTTAAATTCTCTCAAACAGCACTGACAAGTAATACCCTGCTTTTTTTGTTCTTCCTGCCAAAGTGAACTTCACACTTTCCCACATTATATGCCATCTGCCAGATATTTGCCCACTCACTCAACCCATCTGCCCGCACCTGCTTTCTGCACTCCTAACAAGATACTTTCCTACTATCTTTGTATCATCTGCAAATTTAGCTACCATATCTTTACTCCCATTATTTAAGTCACTGATATAAATTGTGAAACGTTGAGCACAAATCCCTGCAGGACTCTATTCATCGCATCTGGAAAATCAGAAAAAGACCCATTTATGTATACTCTGCCAACCAACTAATATCTATTTAGGATAGTTTATTACCCCTTACACCATAAGCTTATATTTTCTGCAATAACTTTGATGTGCATCTTATCAAATGCCTTCTGGAAATCTGAGTAGAGTGCATCTAAGGCTTCCATTTATCCAAAGTGTACAAGTCTCCTTCAAAGGATTCCAATAAATTGGTTAAAATGATTTTCCTTTCACAAAACCATAGTGATTTTTCTGGATTATCTTAAGCTTTTTCAAATGCCCAGCTATAACCTTCTGATGACCAAATCTCATATCTTCACCACAACAGATGTCAAGTTTTGTCCCCCTCCCTCTTGAATATTTGTTTCTTTCCAGTCTGATGGAACTTTGCTGAAGCAGTGCATAAATGTAGAGACTGGGCTCTAGTGTTCGTTCCATCACTGCCTAGCTATTTGAATTTGAAACTATCCATTATAATTCAATAGTTAGTATCTGAACTAAAATTCCCTACAATGATCCTTATAACATTTTCCTTGATTTTGGGTGGGAAAGAACGCACTCCAGATTATAAGGTGACAGAAAGTCCATTTATGAAAATACCTGGCAAAGCTGAAGCTGAGCAAATATTTGGTTCCAAAAACTCCACAAGAATTAACAGAAACAAGTTTTTGTATGTGTTCGGTGTCAAAGAGAGATAGGTTAGAAGAGCAAGGTTCAAGTCTTAAAAACTCAAGCTTTACAGAGAATGACATTTGAAGATGGAAATAAAACTTGTTCTGAAAGCAGGGTCTATTTGGTGATGGATGGACTAAAAGGAAGACATAAAAGTTCCACTTCAGGTAGAATATCCAAGAACTTTGATAGATGCAAAGGGACTAGAGGTTGAATCATCAGATAAATGCTGGGGATAATCCTATCCTTTTACTTCATTGCAGGCGCAGGGATCAGGGGCCGGAGAGACACCTAGTCAATAATTCTTATTTATCATCTATTTGAGAGGCACCTTTTTAGTATCTTTACTCTATACACTGAAAACTGAAATATGATACTTTCCATTCTATGCATCCTCTGCTAGCACGAGGGGACACAGCTTTAAATTAAGGGGTAACAGTTATAGGACGGATATCAGAGGCAGGTTCTTTACCCAAAGGGTGGTTCAGGAGTGGAATGCCCTGCCTGCAGCAGTTGTAGATGCGCCAAGTTTGGTGGCGTTTAAGAGGTTAGTTGATAAGCATATGGAAGAGAAGGGAATGGTTTAATTTGGAGGGGCATTGCTTTTTATATTGGTCGGCGCAACATCGAAGGCCGAAGGGCCTGTTCTGTGCTGTAATGTTCTATGTTCTGTATGAAGGGTGAATAAAATAGAACTGTAGAACCAATAAAGTGCAAAAGGAGGCCATTCGGCCCACTGATCCTGCAATGATTGTCTGAAAGAACACCTGCATCATGAAATGCAAAAACAAGCAGTTTCCATGCAAGACTCATTGGCCTTATGCAAATATATAAGGAGATACGGATAACACTGGAATTTTACAAATCTAAAATAAAAAAACTGAATAACTAGTAAAAAAAAAAGTGGAATCAGAGTTGATCTCATTGGAATATCAAAGATTCTGAAGAGGCTTGATAGGGTAGACATCGAGAGATTGTTTCAGTGGGTTGGGTAATCTAGAAGAGTCTCAGGATAAAGGAATAATCATTTAGGGATGAGACAAGGAGGGATTTCTTCAGTCAAAGGGTTGTGAATCTTTGAAACTTTCCAGCCAGAGTGTTATGGATGCTCCATCAGATTTTAGGTCTCTAGTGAAGTCGAGGATACGCAGAGCAGCTGGGGAAAAGGAATTGAAGCCCAAGATCAAACATGATTGTGTTCAATAATGGACCAGACTCAATGGGTTAGACAGTCTATCCTGCTCCTATTTCTTGTGTTCAGATCTGTATCACAATTCGCTCTCCTCATCTTTACTTCATGCATTTGATGTCCCTACATAAGAGAACTCCATGGGTCTCAGTTCTGAATGCTCCAATTGTCCTCCCCAATCCCCAACCTTCTTAGCTTCTAGATTTCCACTACCCTTTGATCGATGAACTATTTCCTAATTTCACTCCTGATGGGTGATCCACAAAAGGAAATCGATTCTCCATATCTGCCCTGTTAAACCCTTTCCACGTATTAAAGACCTCAATTAGATTGCTTCATTGTAAAAATGTTATTGATAGAAACAGAATCATGCCTTCAGAAGACAAGGGCCAGATGGGTGATTCTCCAATCCAGTGACCACAGACAGAGACGAGAAGGAAAGGTGGTTCCCGTTGGCTCAAGGATCAAAAAACAACAGAAGACATTGATTTAAAATCATTGACAAAAAAGAGCAATAATTTTTTGTACACACTGAGTGATGAAGATCCAGAATGCACTGCCTGAGAGAATGTTGGAGGCAAGCTACTTCTGTGCTTTCCAAAAGGAAATTGGATAATTATCTGAAGAGAAAGGTTTGGCAGGTTTCCAGAGGTCAGACAGGAGAGTGGAACTACCTAAGTAGATCTCAGAGTTGGTGTGACTGAAAGTGAATGAATAGCTTCCTCTCTTTGCTGGAGCCATTTAATGATCTTAATGTGCCTTATCTCTCCATGCTCTTCCATGGTCCCCAGCAACAGACACTCATTCCAACTTGTTTTGGTTCCTGTAGGTTTGTGACATCCCAGCGAGACCCAGCCAATGACCCTGTGGTCCTATGGCTGAATGGTGGACCTGGGTGCAGTTCTGTAGAGGGGTTACTCAGTGAAAATGGTCCTTTGCATGTAAGTATCTGACTCATTGAAAAGGTGAGGTTTGAGTTTTACTGTTGGCTAACCTCAGAAAAGATTTAAGACTCAAAGCGTTGGCTTTAAATCTCTTCTGGCCAAGTGGAAAGGGAACATCCAAGGTTCCTGATTCTGTCTTGACCCAATGCCTGCCTATCATCCTGAAGATTGGGAAACCTAAGTCCTTGTTTTGCCTTCCCAATGCCAGGACATGCATTTGGGATGGAACCTGGTCAGTCGAGCACAGTGCTGTACATTTATACTCTACTCCCCAGGATTCAAAATTTTGATTTGAAAGAGAGAAATGTGCACTATATGATCAGGAGTTAAAAAGCCAAGAGTGCATGAAGGCTGTTTTGTGTAGCGCCCTGTGGGTCTGGGGGAGGTGAAGAGGATGTCACATTGGAGTGCAGGAGGTTTGGCGAGTTAGGTAATGCAGATTCAGGTCAATAGGTCACATCTTGTTAACTCCAGTGTGTTTGCTTCCAGGTGAATGAGAACGGTCGCACACTCTACATTAATGAGTACAGCTGGAACAAGGTGGCCAATGTTCTGTACCTGGAATCCCCGGCTGGGGTTGGCTTCTCCTACTCTGATGATCAAAACTACGCCACCAACGATATTGAGGTATTGTGCTCAACCTGCCACCCCTGGCAGAACTTCGTAGGTGTTAAGAGCTGGTTACTGCTGCTGGGTTGCCCAAGGGTAGAAATGTGTCTGCAAATTCCAAAACACTAATCATTTGAAATCCAGGGCCATTTATTTCTTGCATCCAACAATCAATGCATCACGCAAGGTAGCTGCTTGAGCAGCAGGTGTTGACAATCCGATTCAGACTGTTAATTGAGATGGATCTTGTTCTAGATGAACCTTTAGACATCACCACATTCATTTTCTCGATTGAGAGACTGAGGCCTCTGCTCTTTTCTTCCCCCTCCTTCTCCTGTGTTCTCTGCACTCTCTCCTGACTCTGATTTTGAGAATGACAGGTCTTCTTTCCACTCTGTGATTTAATTGTTTTTTGACATTCAGGAGTCTCTGTATCAAAGAAAAGCCAGGCAGTGTGCCTTAGTGACTATTGCCCACTGGCTCTGACATCCATCATTATGAAGTGGTTCAAAAGACAGTAATGACCCAGCTCAATTCAGAGGCCTCCCAGATTGCATGAATCTATTATAACTTGCCTTTCGCTGTAACAAATCCACAGCAGACACCATGTCCCTGCATTCATGCCTGGAATAGCTGGATTACAAAGACCCTTCTGTCAGACACACATTTATTGAGTACAGCTCAGCCTTCAACACTATTATTGTTCCAAAAACTCATCTCCAAACTCTGTGGCCTGGGGCTCAGCTATTCTTGCTCTGCGATTGGATCCTAGCTTTCCAATCCACAGACCGCAATCTATAAGCACAGGCAACAACACCATCTCCACGATTATCGTCAACATCAGTGCCCCACAAAGCTGTGTCCTCATCCCCTTACTAGAGTCCTTATACAACTATGACTGTGTGGCCAAATTCCCCTCCATCTCAATTTTCAAGTTTGCTGATGAGACTAGCACAATAGATCAGATCTCAAACAATGATGAAATGCCGTACAGGAAAAAGATGGAGAATCTGATGAATTGATTGATCTGGTGCCTCTTTCTCAAGAGATTAAGAAAATCTGGTATCTGCTTTGTCTCCAAACAACTTTTACAGATCCACCATAGAAAGCATCCTGTCTGGATGTATCACAGCTTGGTATGGCCCCTGCTCTAACCAAGACTGCAAGAAACTACAAAGAGTTGTGAACGATGCCCAGTCCATCATGCAAACTAGCCTCCCATCCATTGACTGTCTATATTTCCTGTTGTGTCAGAAAAGCAGCCAGCATAATCATGCAACCTGGATCTACTCTCTTCCACTTCTTCCATTGGAAAGAAGATCCAAAAATCTGAAGTCACATACCAACTGACTAAAGAATAGCTTCTTCCTGCTGCCATCAGACTTTTGAATGAACTTACCTTATATTACGTGGATCTTTTTCTACTTCCTAGATATGAATCTAGCACTACATTCTGCACCTCTCTCTCCTTTCTCTATGAACGTATGCTGAGTCTAAATAACACAAGAAACAATATTTGTTACTGTATACTCATACATGTGACAATAATAAATAAAAAATCTTTACCCATCATGCAATGAGTATTGATAAGTGCTGTGTAGGTGAATATATTATTTTTCTGTGCACCATTGCACAGGCAGGATTTTCCTTGCTTCTCAACTGGATGTGCTTCTCTCTATATAAAGTGTATGTGCTTCTCACACTGCAGGGCTTACAGTGCACTTGCCCCATTGGAATCTGAAACACCAACTCTTGGCTCAGTATTCCCACTGGGAAAAGGAGTTGAGTTTGCTCTGATAATCCAGGTGTCTGCCTGTGGACCCAGTGTCCCAGGATCGAAACTAAACAGTGGCAGTGTGAAATAATTAAGATAATTAGACCATCGCAATATCAAAAAGACTTGAAGGATATAATCATTAAGTAAATAAGAAGCACAGAGAACTCCTGTCTCTGGCACTGTGGCTGCAGTCTGGTAACAGAATTAACTCTCTCCTAAAATCCCTGAATTTTAATAAATTCACTTTGAAATCTTTCATTTATCAATTGAATGTTGACAAAGGAACAGAAAAAACATTGTTTATCTCAGCACTCGCAAAATTTGATACTCTGCGATCAGTTACTGCTCAAATATCTATCCAATCCTCCCCTTTCCTATTTCCTTTCTCTCAACAGCCCATTTCAAATGTTCACCACCCTCTTCACAAAGTATTTAAACAAAGCTGACTATGCATCTTCCCTTTTTAAATACTCACTGGTTCCAGAACTTGTATCAGTATTGAATTCATTTCTTATTCTATAGCACAACTACCAGTATATGTATTTTTGAAATCTACATGATTTTCCTTATATTCCTGTGTAACACTTCTCAAATTTTGGCTTACTGATGCCGCAAACAATGCTGTTAGTTTCAGTGAACTCCACATCATTTCCCCATTTCACTCTATATTGTATCATGTAGCAAAGTTATTTATGTTTACACTAATATTTTCCAATTCCGAACAAACATTCATCATCTTTTACAAACTTTCTCAAACTATCCACTTTCCTGTGTATTTTGTTTCTTTACTACCGTTTGAAGTCATCAGCAAACAAAGACAACTTCATTTTCTTCCTCCATCTAATAATGTGCCTCAGCAGCGCTCCCTATGGCACTCAATCATGATTCTTTTCCACTCTGATCCAGCTCCATTCATAGAAACAATTTTTTTGCTTTCTTAAGTTTTATCAATTTTCAATTCTCCCCCGATGTATTTGATACCTTCCCAGTTTGTAGTCTGATCACTTGATTGGTGATAGTATCAGAAGCCTCTCTGAAACCTGAACAACTCAAAGACATTAGATTGTCAGGATTTCATATATTGTACTTTGTAGCCAAGAGCAATTTGATTATTGAGTCAAAGAAGAAAAAAACTTGTATTCCAATAGCACCTTTCATAACCTTTGGATATCCCAAACCACTTCAGAACTATTCAACTATTTCTGAAGGAGCTGAGGCTAAGCACAGTATGATCCCACAAATAGTAAATTACTGGCAAGAATTCCCTCATTGTCTTTATAATAATGCCATTTGCTTTTTAAGCATTTGGCACTTTGGTTTAGTGTCTCATCTGAAAAACAACACATCTGACAGCACACAGTTTTAATTCTAGCAGTGGGGATTAACCTAGATTGTGTGCTGAAGTGTCTTAACTGGGGTTTCAACGCACAGCTTTGACTCTTGAGGTACAGGAGTTTCCCAGTGAGCCTCAGCTAACTTTGGATATTACCATGAATAATTTCCACCTCAAAGCTTTCAGGGCAGCCAGCAAACTTGAGCACAATAATGTCAATGACTTCAGCTGGCAGATTCTCACAGGAGGCACAGCATTAACCCCAATCTCATATTCGCCTCCCACCCCTGCCCCACCCCTTTCTGACAGGTCGCAGAGAACAACTACCTGGCCCTGCAGGATTTCTTCAGAAAGTTTCCCAGCCTCAGAAGTAATGAGTTCTATATCGCTGGTGAAAGTTATGGGGGCGTCTATGTGCCGAGCCTGAGCCTGAAAATCGCTGATGGTCCAGCCGAGATTAACCTAAAGGTATTTGCATTTCTGTTCTGGGCACTGATCAGCCTCTTCCTGGCCCCATGATCCTCCCTCCACCTGTTATTGTTTGAGTGGATTGTCCTGACTGGAATGCTGCCTCTCCCCACACATGGGATTGAAGCACTTAACAAAGGGTATGAGAGAGTAATTTAATATATTTTATTACAACGTCCCAAACAGTTCTCAACCTATGAAGTACATTTGAAGTATAATCGCTGTTGTAATTTAGGAAAAATGGCTGCCAACCAGTTCACACAACCAGCAATATCCAACATTTCTGATGTTGATGGGATAGAATTTGGCCAGAGTACAAGGAAGGATTACCTAGCTGTTCTCTGATACAGTACCAGGAGAGTTTCAGTCTCCATCTGAAATGGCAATGCTTAATGTCTCATCAAAAAAATAATACATGAGGCACTTTGCCAGACTGAACTGATGTCCTCCAGTTTTTCAAGTGGGATTCAAATACAACCTCCTGATTCAGAGGGTGAGAATGAGCTACTGGTGCAAGCTGCAGTACATCTTAGTAATATGGTGCACAGGAGCACTGCCAATTCCTAGCGGCAGCTGGTTCAGGCAATGGAGGGAACATTGGCCCCATTATCCTTCAAGTGAAACATGGGGGGTGGCAGGAGCCCAGCTTCTTGTGGTGATGTTACATTCTGTGTTCCAGGGGTTTGCAGTCGGGAACGGATTAAGCAGCACATATTTTAATGACCAATCGCTCGTCTACTTTGGATATTACCATGGACTCTTCGGGGACACGTGGGTATTCTGTTTGTATCTCCGATTCGAGTATATTAAATCACAGCACAAGGTTAGACTAAAAGGGACATCACCCTCACTCAACCCCTCAATGTTGCACAGTCTAGGGCTCAATGTTGGATAACCTATGGAGGGCAGGTCTTATGAAGAGAGGCTGAGGGATTTGAGGTTGTTTTCGTTAGAAAGGAGGCGGCTAAGAGGAGACCTTATCGAAACATATAAGATGATTAGAGGTTTAGATAGGGTGGACAGTGATAGCCTTTTTCCTAGGATGGAGAAAGCTAGTACGAGGGGACACAGCTTTAAATTAAGGGGTGATAGTTATAGGACGGATATCAGAGGTAGGTTCTTTACCCAAAGGGTGGTTCGGGAGTGGAATGCCCTGCCTGCAGCAGTTGTAGATGCGCCAAGTTTGGTGGCGTTTAAGAGGTTAGTTGATAAGTATATGGAAGAGAAGGGAATGGTTTAGTTTGGAGGGGCATTGCTTTTTATATTGGTCGGCGCAACATCGAAGGCCGAAGGGCCTGTTCTGTGCTGTAATGTTCTATGTTCTATGTTCTATGTATACTCATTGAAGCAGCTAGTCTATCATGACAAACGGTGACCTTATTAAAATTTTCAAGGTTCAGAGTAGGGACAGAGTAGATACAAAGATTCCTCATGGAGGAATCTTGAAGCAGGGACACAGTTTCACAATAAACCATTGTCCTATTTAACATAGTGATGAGAAAGAATTTATACTCTCAGGGTCATTAATCTTTAGAATTCTCTTCCCCAGAGAACAAAGGAGGCTGAATCATTTAATAAATTCAAGGCTGACTTAAACAGATTGTAATCTGCATGGGAGTGAAGGGTGACAGGCAGGAACGTGTAATTGGGGCCATGATCTCATTGGCTTTGGTTTTACTGAATTGAGAAGCTGTATCAAGGGGCTGAATGGTGACTTGTACTCTTACTACTTTTGAGTTAAGTTTTACTCTCCCAGATGTGAGTATCTAATATCTGGTTTACAACATGCAAAATAGAGACAAAAACACAGCGAGCTTTTTCTCATTCCAATTAAAGTTCACTTTGGAAAAAGAAAACACAAGAGAGAGAGTGAACTTTGGAAATCACAGGAGATAAGCACGAAAGAGAGTTGTGGGGGGGGGGGGGTCCTATCTTTTTCTAGCTGCCTTATGGAAACAAGTAGGAACGGACTGACTACAGGAAGGATTTGGGAACAGTACCAGGATTATGAATGTGTAAGTACATGATAGGATAGAGGATTGGGGAAACACATTTTCTTAGAGGTCTTCTTTACTTGATACAGCACCTTGCATTAGAAAGGAAAATAAGAAATGGAAATGAAAGGCAAGGCAGATAGGGAAAAGCAAAAAAAAAGTTAAGAAAGAAGCAAGAACAAAGGCGGCAATATGAGACAAACCTGAGATACTCTGATTTGTTGTATACAACGTAACAGGAAATTGTTTAGTTTCCATTATAAATGTAGATATAGGAATGTATAATAGAAACGACATTCATAATTTTTTAATACTGCAATTTCAGCATCCCAAAAATGGTGCTGGCAGCACCTTCACTGGCAGGAAGGTGTCATTGCAATGCTAAATGCTAAATAACAGATATGTTACATTCTACATTTGGATATAGGAATGCATGAGGCAGAAAATTGATATTAGAAATTTAGCTTTTGCATAAAGGCAGTAATAGGATTAAAGAATACTATTCCAAGTAAACTTTCACTCAATGGTATTTTATAAATTCTCAATATTCCTTTTTAGGTCTGAGGTAGCATTTTGTCAGAGGCTGCACTATTGGACAATATCTATGGCACAGAAGCAGCTTCTGTCAGTGACCTTGAGATCAATTCACTATGACTTTTCCAGCCCCTAATAGTTATGGTCAGGTCTTTGGCATGTGTGTTTCTATATTTATTGATGCCAACTGACATTTATTTCACATTGTGGGATATCATATTTCAAACAATGGTGATGACTGTGCAGTCTACAACACTGCATTAAAATTGTGTCAGTAATAGTTTAATATTTGTAAGTATGAGCTTATATATACATATTTACCAAAATAATCAATAATTTTTCTTTTTTCTTGGGATGTTGGCATCATTTGCTAGACCAGCATTTGTTGCCCATTCCTAATTGCTCTTGTGCCTTGCTCAGCCATTTCAGAGGCGAGTTAAGAGTCACATTATTGTGGTCTGGAGTCACACGTAGGCTAGACCAGGTAAGGAAAAAAAAGATTTCCTTCCCTGCAAGACATTAGTGCACTGGATGGATTTAACAACAATGATAGTTGTTATGGTCATCATTACTGAGGACTAATTTTAAATTCCAAATTTATTAATGCAATTTAAATTCCACCAGCTGCTATGTTGGCATTTGTACCAGTGTCCCCAGAGCACAAGACTGGATCTATGGATTGTCTGTCCAGTGATATTACCATTACATAATCCATAAATGAACTGCTGGCTCCAAACACTGCAGACAAGAAACTCATGAAGCACCAATGAAATGACACAAGGGGGCTGGTGTAAAGGGATGGGATAGGAACGGAACGGCGGGGGCGTGGAGAAACCTCATAATATTTCACAATAAGGATGCTTGGCCCTCAATACCCAAAAAGTACGGTCAATTGTTATGACTTAAATCAAATTTTCTCTTTTCTTTCTTTCATCCCTGATACAGATTGTGGAAAAACCTGAACACATACTGCTGCCAAGGTGGAACCTGCAACTTTGTCACCAACAGCAACTATTACTGCCAAGAATCAGTAGGTTCCCCTCATTCACTGCTCACTCTGATTCCACACCCTGAGGATTCCTATAATATGTTTCACTATCTCAGAACATCCTAAACACAGCAAAATCCCTTGATTTACAATGTAATATATCAGAACATTTGGTTTAAATTATGCTAATTAGAGTTCTTAAAAAAATTTTCATGAGATTTGCTGGCAAAGCCAGCATTTGTTGTCTCTGTTTCTGAGACCAGCTTTCAGTTCATTTAGGGAATGTTGGCATCACTGGCTGAGTCAGCATTTATTGCCCATCCCAGATAACCCTTAAATGGATTGATTTGCCAGGCTATTTCTGACAGCATTTAAGCGTTAACCACATTGGGATCTCAAGTCACATGTAGGCCAGACCAGGTAACAACAACAAATTTCCTTCCCTAAAGGACTTTCATGAACCAGGTAGATTCTTACAATGATTTCATTATCATCATTAAATTTAAATTCCAGATTTTTTTTAATTCAAATTTTACCAACTTCCATGGTAAGATCTGAAGCCAGGTCCCTGAGCTTCACCCTGGATCTCTGGATTACTAGTCCACTAACATTCTTTAAGACACGCTCTCCCCCGAGGACTAGAACATGAGGGAGAATTCCCTTACTCTGTTTTGACTAGCACTACAGAATATTTTCTTATTTTCTCTGTTCCAAGATAGTTGACTGCTAAACATCTTATTTAGCATAACTTTTAATTTCTCACTTCTGGCCTCGGTATAAAGGTCAGGATCCCATAATGTTTTTCAATGGCCCTGTCAACTGGTCCTCATGAATTTGTGCATGTGACTGTCAGAAGTAAATGTTTCTTAATTAGAACAAGACACTGAAGTAAACAATGTTTGTAATAAATTCTGGGGAAGATTTTATACATCAATTTTCAGACATAGATAAAGCCCAGCTGTGTGTTCCCTGTTAGAGAGAGATAGATGTGATACGAAGTTGACAAACTGATGGGCATTTGGATAAGCTGAGAAAAGTCAGTGAAAATTTATTTTTTTTTAAAACAGGTCCAGGAAGTCTTCTATAGCATCTACGACATTGGACTCAATGACTACTCGCTTTACCTGAATTGTGCTGGAGGAGTTAACGGAAGGAACAACCGCTTCCTTACAGATCTCAAGAATCTATTCCAATTTTATCAGTTTGAACTGCCAGAGGTACACGCCATCTATTTCCATTTTATTTCCCAATCCCTTTCTATTCACTCTCATTCCATTGAATTCAGATGTGCTGAATTCCAATTCTACAAAATATCGGTGGGCTTTATTCACCTTCCTTATAAATATTTTCTGCAAACAAATTCCTAATTATCTACAGTGTCCAGTATATTTTAAAATATCACTTATCTTCCTGTGATACACTGGTTATTTTTGGCATGCATATGTATTACATGGTGTATCCGTGCTGTGTGTTATTAATGCTTTTCTCTTCTCAGAATGCAGCTACATCAGAGAACGATGTTCCTCCATGTTTCAATGCTACTGCTTCGTGGACCTGGCTAAATCGCGCAGATGTGAGAAAAGCCCTGCATATCCCAGACTTCGTCCAGCCCTGGGAAATCTGCAGGTAAGAGAACTGGCAGCATCTGTAAGACACAACACTGACTGGCAGAACTTCCAGCGTTCGCTCAGTATTACATGGAGATGTCATAGCAAAGCAAGAGGTCTTTTGGCCCATCATGTCTACACTAGCTATCAAGCTAATATCTATTCTAATCCTATTTTTCAGCTCTTGATCCATAATCTTGTATGCAATGACTGAGATTTTATACTGAGTGTCTGGAATGAGATAAACCGGACATGTTGTTGATTCAGTCTAACCTCAGTAGTGTGATTGGTGCTGTTTATGGATCAAATGTTTGGTTTTCACCTGCTACAAACGGGTCAACGGGAATGAAAATCCAAGAAGTATAAATTGAGCAGCACAATCCCACCTAGGCCCCAGGTATATGACCAGTCAATGATATTATCAAGCAATAGTATCCAACTGATAGTATAAATCTTCAAAACATTTTACTAGGTTTTCTCACTAGTTAAGTGGATTATACTTGTTTGTACAAGCAGTGTAATCACTGTGCACGATCGCACATGGTTAGCACTGCTGCTTCACAGTTCTGGAGACCTGGGTTTGATTCCCAGCTTAGGTCACTGTCTGTGTAATTTGCACATTCTCCTCATGATGCGTGGATTTTCTCCTGTTTCCTCCCACAGTCCAAAGATGTGCAAATTCGGTTGATTAACCTATGTATCTCAGGATACTAAAGGGCAATTTTAGTCTGGTCAGAGGGATTAGTAGGTAAAATATTTAAGGATATGGGGATAGGGCCTGGGTGGGATGGTGGCTGGTGCTGACTCAATGGGCCGAATGGCCTCTGTATTGTAGGGTTTCTATGAAAATGAAGTTAAGTATCAGCAATTGCAGTAGTTCAATTACCTGGCTTTACAATTGGGTACATTCAGTATGAGCATTAACAAGAGGCTATGCACCCCTTAAGCCTGTTCTGTCATTCAATATTATCATTGATCTGTAATTCAATTCCATTTAACTGCCTTTGTTCTTTGACCCTTAATCCCAATGAGTAACAAAAATCAAACCTATTGATTCCTTTATAACTCTGAACACCTTGACTATACTACATCTTACCCAACTGCCTGCCCCTATACCTCAGCTACTTTCACAGCTGGGTGTCCCTGGAGAGAGAGCATGAGGTATCTGAGGATACTGTTGAAGTCTTCTGTGCCTGCTGGACATTGCAGGGTCTGGGGTGCATTATCAATCCCATTAATCACATTTTAGTTTGATGTTTTAATTTTCCTTTCTACTTTCTTTTGTTTCAGGTGCTTCCCTTCTTTTTGGGGACTACTCCTTTTGATTTGTCCCCCAGTTAATATGATTTAGTTAAATTGTTTTACCAAAAAGATTGATTACACTACACCCCGAGTAGACAATTCCAAGTCCTTCTAATCTGATGAACTAAATCTTGGATTAAATTTGATGTAGTTATTGTATTTATTCTAACCTGAGTTGAACTATCTCCTCCCCTGCAGTGGAGTGGTTAGTCGCAGCTACCAACGTATCTATAACACCATGAGTGACTTTTATCTGCAACTGCTCAGTAAGGGTTACCGTGCACTGGTCTACAACGGGGATACTGATGTGGTCTGTAACTTCCTGGGTGGAAACTGGTTTGTGAAGTCACTAAATCAGCAGGTATGTAGAATAGCATTTGATACTCAGAATTGAGCTAAATATATTGTATTGATTATAAAGCTCCATGACTTTAAACATTTCATGTTGTGATATTATTGTCACATTCTGTGTTCAGTTAGGCAGCTGATCCAGCCCTGGGTATGGGGACACTGGAAATATTTGTAGTAATGGAAAGTAGGCAAGAAGTGGGAATTTCCCTCGGGCTGATCACTGACCCTGGCTGGAAAGTGTGTGTATGGATGTGGGTAAGGCTAGCATGAATGATGAAAAATCTGCTGAGATTTCAGTTTTTTTTATTCATTTATAGGATTTGGACATTGCTGGCTCAGCCAGCATTTATTACCCATTCCTAATTGCCTTTGGAAAGGTGCTGAAGAGTTGCCTTCTTGCACCACCCACAGTTTATACAGTATAGGTACAATGCTGTTAGAGAGTTAATTCCAGGAATTTGACCAGCAACAGTGAAGAAATGGTAGTATATTCACAAGATAGGATGGTGTGTGGCTTAGAGGGGAACTTGCAGGTGGTGGTGTGGTCAGCTGTCCTTGTCCTTCGAGGGGTCATGGTTTTGGAAGGTGCTGTTGAAGAAGTCTCAGTGAATTGCTGCAGTGCATTTTGTAGGTGGTTCACACTGCAGTGACTATGTGCCTATAGTGGAGGGAATGAATGTTTAATCTGGTAGATGACTTCTTTTACCCTGGACAGTGCCAACGTACTGGTCAAATAAAAGATAGTAGCCTCAGGAAAACTTTAGACCTGTGCGACTGAAACTGAACAATGATCAGCAACGTCAGGTAGAATGACAGGGGAATGGGTAAACATTATAGTTAAAGGGTTAATCTGTTTACCCCTTGCAGATGGGACTGTGCTGTGTGACCTCAGATACCCCAAAGGCCTGGCCCTCACGTGAACCCAGTCTTTCATTGTCTCATCTGCATGAAAAGCCATCTCTGACAATGGCATTTCTTTAATGCTGGGCGAGATTTCCCAGCCATTCTCACCAGTGAGATTTTACAGACCTGCCATCAACCTGCCTTCCCCTTCTCCTTGTGATTCCTTTGGCAGCCAAAGGTGCGAATAAGAGGAAACTCCAGTGACAGGGGTGGGACAGGAAGATTCTGCCATCAGTCAAAGATGGACCTTTTCCACCACTGCAAAATACACTGTGGTATTGGTGTGAAATACAATCTACGATAGTTAGTTACAATCTGTGAACTCTCTCTCTCACACTGCTGGGAAGATTCTGGGACACTGAGATAAGTGTCCCAGTGTCACCTCACACTTATCAATATGGATAAGTGTGAAGTGATTCACTTTGGTAGGAATAACAGGCATATGAAATATAGGGCTAATGGAAGGACCCTTAATAGTGTTGTCAAGCAGAGGGATCTTGGGGTACAAGTACATAGCTCTTTGAAAGTTGGCACCCAGGTTGATAAAGTTGTTAAGAAGGCGTACGGTGTGTTAGCTTTTATTGGTAGAGGGATTGAATTTAGGAGCCGTGAGGTTATGTTACAACTGTACAAAACTCTGGTGCGGCCGCACTTGGAGTATTGCGTACAGTTCTGGTCGCCGCATTATAAGAAAGATGTGGAAGCATTGGAAAGGGTGCAGAGGAGGTTTACCAGGATGTTGCCTGGTATGGTGGGAAGGCCTTATGAGGAAAGGCTGAGGGACCTGAGGTTATTTTCATTAGAGAGAAGAAGGTTACGCGGTGACCTAATTGAGGTGTATAAGATGATCAAGGGATTGGATAGAGTGGATAGTGGGAGCCTTTTTCCAACATGACCAACACGAGGGGACATAACTTTAAATTAAGAGGTGGTAGTTATAGGATGGATGTCAGAGACAGGTTCTTCACACAGAGGGTGGTGAGGGCGTGGAATGCCCTGCCTGCAGTTGTGGACTCGCCTACTTTGGGGACATTCAAATGTTCGGTGGATAGGCACATGGATGATATTGGAATAGTTAAGGTTAGAGGGTCCACTGGCCGGCGCAACATCGAGGGCCAAAGGGCCTGTACTGAGCTGTAATGTTCTATGTAAGTATATCTGAGAGCAAGGTACTTATGAGTCGCTAATGTGGGAATATCGTTTCCAGCCTGTATGGAGGCCTCTGAACTTCAGTAAGACTTGAGCGACATGTGTCATTGTTAATGAATAATTAACTAACTGACCAACTGATCCATTTCACTGCCAGAAAACCTTAGACTACCAACCTTGGATTTACAATAACCAGATCGCAGGGTTCTATGAGCAGTATGGACAACTCACCTTCCTAACTGTCAAGGTAACTCCTGCATTTTTACAATTTTTTTTTCCTTTCAATTTCATGCAGAATCATGAAAGCAATAGTGGAACTTGCACCTAGCAATAAAAGTATAACATAAGACATGTAATCAGAATGTGTCCTATCATTGAATGAAGCAGAGTGATTACTACAGTTAATTTGTGAAAGAAAAAGCACGTGTCTGAAAATGCTTTAGAGTCAATGATTTTTGATTTAAAGTACAGTTATTGTTGTATTGTAGAAGGCACAGCAGCAAAGTTCCCACAACGAAACATGTGATCATGACTGGATAACCTGGCATGGTGACCTTGTTTGTGGAAGAAATATTCTCCCAGGCACTGAGCAGAACTGACCGCTGTGATATCCCACTTATCTCTCCTCTGACACTGACTCTCACGAAGCTCAACTTAGATGATCCACCACACTCAAGCGTGTTGTGCCAATCATACTTAATCTGTGGCCCATCTCCACATACTAGACATCCCATATCACTTCTTACTTTTCTGTTAACAAGAATCTATCCATTTCACTTTTAAAACAATTGAAAGTGACACCCAATAGAGTACATACCATCAGTATTGTGGTAGCACAGCATTATTGCAATGACATAGTTCTTCCTTGAGGCTTTCCCTGCATAGTTGAGACCACATAAATGAAACCCGAAAAAGACTTTTTTCCCATTTCACTTCAGGCAATCAAAACCTAACAATCTGCTCTGAAAACTCTGCTCATAGCTTGAACATTAGCAGCAACATTCTAAAATAATCAACAGCACTCTAAATCAAACATAGGACATTATGTTTATGTATAAAAAATTAATTAGCCCCATTTCGATGTTAATACATAAGTTTAAAAATTTCAACACAGAATCTTGCAGCACATGACATCTAGTCAACTAGAATACCTATAGCTAAAGAAAGGTAATTGATCAAAATCATTGATTCAATCTCTCCACAAATGCTGCCAGACTTGCTATTTCTTGAATTTTGTGCTTTTGTTCAAATTTCCAACATTCACAGAATTTTGCTTTTGTTATCTGTATATTATTTAAACTCTGGTCTCTTTCCATTCAGCCTATTTTCTAACCAGGATAATAATTTACTTGCAGGTCTATGGGCTTCAACTTGAAGTAACAGTTTCTTATGTGGAACTTTATTAAGTGCTTTATGGAAGTCCATAGAAAATAATATCCATATACATTCCCCTGTCCCCTATTTCAGTTATTGCTTCAAAAAAAAAATTAGATTCATCATGCATGACCCAGCCTTTACAAATCCATGTTGACTCTCTCTGAGCAGCTGAAAATTTTGAAGGTGTTCACTCACTATCCTTAATTACAGATCTGAGCAATTTTCCAATCACTGATGTTAAATTAATTAGTTTATAATTTGCTAGTCTCCCTTTCTCATCTTTATAAATTGGCAGAGTGATATTCACTATTTTCCAATCCAGAGAAAGGTTTTCAAATCAGGTGAACTTTCTTCAGGTATACTTGAGCATTGACAATATTCACATCTACTTAAACCTATTGTGGAAATCATCTATTCCTGTGGATTAGTTGTTCAAGTGCCATTAAGTCCTTCTTTATTACTATATTGTTTATCCTAGTTTTATTGGATCCCTGATTCTGATTCAATTCCTTGGAATGTCTGCATGATGATAATTTTCTTCACTGTAAATCATCACAAAGTAAATCACAAAGTAATTCATCAGGAAGCCCAAGGTCACTATGATTGGTTTCTAAAGCACTCATATTTCTCCTGCTGTAAATGTAGTATTGATTTGATAGCCCTTGTACCTTTATTTCTATCTTGCCTCAGTGTAATGGTTACCATATGCCAAATGTCGGTCCATATTTCTTTCATAATCACCAGGCTTTGAGCCACTTTTTGCACATAATTCTTTTAATTTATGTTGTCTCTTACCTTTTCAGTTGTTTGTGGTTGTCTCAGTTACCAAGAAGAGCGCTTCCTCTCAGGATTTAATTGGGTTTTAAATTACATTTAATTCTTTTACAACACCTCTCACTGACCTACTGTCACTTTAACTATTCATGAACAGATTGATCAGACTCTGCCTCACCGCCTTGAAGTTACCGAAATCTACAATCCTGTTATTGTTTTATAGTTCTCCCTTCCAAATACAATGTATAAATGGTCACAGACAGACAGTTAACGAACCGATCAGCTCCTAACAAAATTATGAAATCTAAATTGACTGCCCTTCATAGACTCTCAGATACATCACAGGAAACAAAAAAAACCTCCTAAAATGAGGTCCTCCTTACCAGTTGCATCAAAGCACTGTTGTTCCAACTATGAATCAAGGTCATGGATGGGAAGGAGCAAAGAGATAAACTTGCAGTAATCCCTGCAGTTAGCATCAGATCAGGCCCGTTATTTGCACAACATTGAAATACGATGTGGGGAATGGAGAATATCAAACCCATGCTTTATAGGAACGAATGCAAGTCTCAGAAGGAAAAAAAAGCAGCAGCAACTCATTCCACTGCATCAAATTCCCAACTTCTCCACTGTACTCAGTACTCAACAACCAGTGCGACCACATATCCTATCTCACACTGACCTCTGAGATTACCCTCCCCCAAACCTGATCTAATGATATTCTCTGCATCTCATTACTCTCCATCACCCCTCCTCTTTTCTCACACAGATCCTATGACACTCCATCCTCCAGTCATTTTAATTCATTTTAGAGCTTTGTTGCCATTTACTGTCCATCCCTAGCCAAACTGAGATGTTGATGGTGGTCTGTGTTCTCCTCGATGAACAGGTTTCCTGACTTCATGTAGTTTTATACTTCTGAAGCCTATTGGGTCTGCATCATTTGGTCACTGGCTCTTTGTTCCTACTCTGAATGTGAATATCCTGCACTCCAGCCCTTCACCTGGAATTCTCAATAACAAGGACGGTATCGATTTAGAAGCAACAACTCATATTTCTCATCAAATAAAGGGTTCAACTAATTGAAAATTTAAATCCACACACAGCAGTAACATTTATAATCTGATTTACCTGTTTGAATACGGGTAGCTGGTTGGTACGGCAACGTTGCTATCAATAGAATTCACTGCTAAGTTACAACGATGATATCACAATATTCAGGAACTGCTTTATCCATCCCTCATGCAGTGCCGAGCAACCAGCCTCTTTGGATACTGGTTATTATGGGCTATTTTGAGTTCAGAAAGGGGGAAATGGAATTGATGCGTCGAGTTATCAGGATGATGATGATGATGTCCATTGATCCTAACTCTTCACTTTCTCTCTTCCTCAGGGAGTTGGACACATGGTACCAATGTGGGCACCAGCACGAGCCTTGAAGATGTTTGAATCCTTCCTCTCCAACTCTGCATATTGATTGGGTCACCAGCTTGTCCTCACAACACATTACTTTGCTATCTTAGTGTCTTATTCTCACTTAATTCTCAACACAAAATGAGATTTTTAATCATAGAACAGAGACCAAAGCAAACCAATCAAGCTGAGCCAAAGGAAACCAAACCAACATCTTCCTGAATAAGATAGACTGCATCAGAACAAATATTAACAGCAGTGAGAGAAGAGTTGCTATCAATAATCAAAGAACTGTCTTCCATTCAATTGAAACTGAAGGAAAGACCTCAAACCAACAAGAGTGTTCAATAATGGACACCTTGACATTTTCTAGTCTGGTGTGCATAGGTGCTTAGTTCCTTCTCTTAGCCCAGTCTGAGTTCCCATGCTCACATAGTTCCTCCTCATCCAGCCTAGGGTCTTACGCACAAGGGAATCTCCCCTCCATCCAGTCTGAGATCCATGTGCACAGGGAGCTGAGCCTTCACTCAGACTGGAGGCTGGTGCTCACAGGGGGTTAGTTCTCCTCGGTCCAGTCTGGTAGTTCGTTCTCAGTTCAGTTTGGTGCTATTTTGACATAAAAATCCTGTTCCACAAAATTAGTTTTTTGCAATCTAAGATTGCTAATCATTGCAAGGTTCTTCAAACTAATTGTTAAATGTGATTGCAAACAATGGTCAGAATGCTGAATAAACTCAACAACTTCATGTTCTCCAGAAAGGAACTTCTGATGTCTTTACTACACAAGCTGGTGGCCACACTTTAGGAAGGATGTGATTGCAGTGGAGAGGGTGCAGGGGAGATTTACCAGGGTGTTGTCTGGACTGGAGTGTTTTACCTATAAAGAGGGGCTTGTTAGACTGCGATTGTTTACCTTAGGGCAGCAAAGGCTGAGGATGGACCTGATTGGCATGCACAAAATTTAAGAGACAAAGATAGCTGGACTTGTGGATAGTGAGGAGCATTGTCAGGCGATGCAGCAGGACATAGATAGGCTGGTAGCTTGGGCAGACAGATGGCAGATGGAATTCAATCCTGATAAACATGAGGTGATGCATTTCGGGAGAAAAAATGTAGGGGGGAGGTATATGATAAAGGGTAGACCTATTAAGAGTATAGAAACGCAGAGGGACCTGGGGGTGCAGGTGAACAAGTCTCTGAAGGTGGCAGAGCAAGTGGAGAAGATTGTGAAGAAAGCATATAGTATGTTAGCCTTTATAGGAAGGGGTATAGAGTACAAGAGCTGGCCTTTAATGTTGCAGTTGTATAAAACGTTGGTTAGACCTCATTTGGAATACTGCATCCAGTTCTGGTTGCCTTACTACGGAAGGACGTGGAGACTCTGGAGAGAGTGCAGAGGAGGTTTACCAGGATGCTGCCTGGTATGGAAGGTCTGAGTTACGAGGAGAGATTAGGCAAAATGGGACTGTTTTCCTTAGAAAGACGTAGACTTAGAGGAGATCTGATAGAGGTGTACAAGATTTTGAAGGGGATAGATAGAGTAAACAGGGCTAAGCTTTTTCCTAGGATGGACTCAAATAGCACGAGGGGTCACGGGCTTAGGGTGAGGAGGGTAAGGTATAATTTGGATGCAAGAGGGAGTTTTTTCACACAGAGGGTGGTGGGGGTATGGAATGCGCTGCCAAGTAAAGTGGTGGAGGCAGGTACTCTGGAGTTATTTAAGAAATACTTAGATGGGCACATGAACAGAATGGGAATGGAGGGGGATAGAAAACTGATTTAAAATAGGGATCATGAGCCTTGGGAGTCCTGGGAAGTGTGTAAATAGATGATGATATTGATGTACTTGTTTTTATCCTACAGGTGCTTTGGTCCACCTTGTTGTCTAACGAGGGGCATACACGCGATGGGTCGTGAGAGGACTGCTCTTGGACCTTTTGAGAGTATCCTACTGCTTCACATCGTTAGTGTATGCTTGACCTGGACCATCTGATGGGCAACACGACAGCTCAGTGACTATCGCTGTGCTGTGCAGATACATGGATTTGGGCCTGTGTCTGTGGGAGTTTGCGCATTCTCCCCGTGCTTGCGCGGGTTTTCTCCGGGCGCTCCGGTTTCCTCCCACATCCCAAAGATGTGCTCTTAGGCTAATTGGCAAAACAAATTCTCCCTAAATTGTCTCAAATTTGGTTTTTAATCCATAGATCTAAAAACATGGACAGGGATCGCGTGTAGAAGTGGGAACATCGAGGTGGCGGCGCGGGCTTGTTGGGCCGAAGGGCCTGTATCCTGTGCTGTTCTTTGTTTTATATCTGGGTCAGGAGGAAGAAATTTTCCCCCTTAGTAGAGGAATCAATAACCTGGGGGCATAGCTTTACAGCAAGGGCCATGAGATTTGGAAGAGATTGAAGGAACAGCTTTTTCACCCAGAGAGTACTGGGAATCCGGAATTCTCAACCAGAAAGGGTGATAGACGCAAGAATCCCTCAACATTTAAGAAGTACTTAAGCAACATAGCATACAGACCAAGTGCCAGGAAATGGGATTAAAATAGATACATGTTTGATAACTGGCATAGACACGGTGGGCCAAAGGGTCTCATTTTGTACTGCAGTAATCCTAAAAAGATATCACAAAATTGTCCATGCCAGTTAGAACTTCATAGTAAAGCAGAGACTCAATTCTTCCTCTACATTCACCAAAACAGCTGAGATCAGCTTCGTGTGAGGGGGAAAAGTTGCTCAACCGGGCCTTCCCCACCCCTCCTAGGGACATCACTGTAACTCGTCTGAGCGAGTGCTTCCGAGGACCTCTGAAGGCATCCATCCTAGGCCTTCTTATAAGTGTAAGGGTCCCTATGAGCACCTTGCAAGGCACTGAGGTATAAGCACTCAATAGTATAACACCTCTTCGTACTGCAATGCATCGTAAGCCTGAATTACACACATTTGGCCATAACCAGGGGAGGAGAGTGGGGGAAAACAACAGTAACATTTGCTCCCAGCCAGACCATCTGACTCACTCTCACCCAAAACAGCAGCTTGGCTCTGCCTCATGCCTGTTTAGTCTCAATAACAAAGAACAAAACAGCACGGGAAACAGGCCCTTTGGCCCAACGAGCCTGCGTCGCCACCTTGATGTTCCCACTTCTACCCGTGATCCCTGTCTATGTTTATAGATCTATGCATTGAAACCAAATTTGAAACAATTTAGGAAGAATTTGTTCTGCCAATCAGCTTAAGAGCACATCTTTGGGATGTGGGAGGAAACCGGAGCACCCGAAGAAAACCCACGCAAGCATGGGGAGAATGCGCTAACTCCCACAGACACAGGCCCAAATCCATGTATCTGCACAGCACAGCAATAGTCACTGAGCTGTCGTGTTGCCTATCAAATGGTCCAGGTCAAGCATACACTAACGACATGAAGCACTAGGATACTCCCAAAAAATCCAAGAGCAGCCCTCTCACAACCCATCGCGTGTACGCCCCTTGCTAGACAACAAGGCGGACCAAAGCACCTGTAGGATAAAACATATACATAATAACATTGACAATTTACACACTTCCCAGGGAACTCCCAAGACTCATGATCCCTATTTTAAATCAGTTTTCTATATCCCTCCATTCCCATTCTGTTCACGTGCCCATCTAAGTATCTCTTAAATAACTCCAGAGTGCCTGCCTCCACTACTTTACTTGGCAGCGCGTTCCATATCCCCACCACCCTCTGTGTGAAAAAACTCCCTCTAGCATCCAAATTATACTTTACCCCCCTCACCCTAAGCCTGTGACCCCTTGTGCTATTTGAATCCATCCTAGGTAAAAGCTTAACCCTGTTTACTCTATCTATACCCCTCATAATCTTGTACACTTCTAATAGATCTTCTCTAAGTCTACATCTTTCTAAGGAAAACAGCCCCAATTTGCCTAACCTCTCCTCATAACTCAGACCTTCCATACCAGGCAGCATCCCGATAAACCTCCTCTGCACTCTCTCCAGAGTCTCCACGTCCTTCTGGTAGTAAGGCGACCAGAACTGGATGCAGTATTCCAAATGAGGTCTAACCAACGTTGTATACAACTGCAACATTAAAGGCCAGCTCTTGTACTCTATACCCCTTCCTATAAAGGCTAGCATATCATATGCTTTCTTCACAACCTTCTCCACCTGCTCTGCCATCTTCAGAGACTTGTGCACCTGCACCCCCAGGTCCCTCTGCGTTTCTATACTCTTAATAGGTCTACCCTTTATCATATACCTCCCCCCTACATTGTTTCTCCCAAAATGCATCACCTCACATTTATCAGGATTGAATTCCATCTGCCATCTATCTGCCCAAACTGCCAGCCTATGTACTGCTGTACTATGTACCTTACAACCTCAGCTCTTTTCTGCCTCAATCATATGCGCACGAAAACTATCAGGAAGACTCAGGGCAACCTATGTGAATATTATGGGATGACAGATGAACTAAACTCGGGGCACAGTTTGATCACAATGGAGATGAATAATAAACATGAGTCATTCTGGATCCTCTCTTCAATCTATAACTCTAGCTCAAGAAATTTGGAATAATGTCTCAAAGTCTGGATCATTGTATTCTTGGTGTTTATTGAAATATGATGGAACAAGAGAAATCCTAGATGACTGTTAAACAAGTTGTGCTGCAATATTAAAGCCCATTGATCAGTTTATCAGTGCACAGAGCCACACAGATAGAAGTGGCCAGATTCATTCCTCAATGTGTGGTAATATTGTGTACTGTGTAGGGAGCTGAGAGCCAGTGTTATACCTCCTGGTCAAATCCAGTACTCAATTCGGCAAACTGTATCAAGGACTAAGGCTTTCACAGTCCAAGCTCTTGATGACACTCAATGCCTGGATACAGTCACAAATGCTGGGCACAGATTAGGTTCAGGAAGGTCAGTGGCCACATATTTATAATTTTGATGGTTAGGAATGCCTTGAGGGGGAATGGGGAAACGTTACCTAAGTTTGTCTTTCAACTGTCCCAGTCTTACCACCGCTTGGAGATTAGAGATCCAAATTTGAAGAAATTTATCTTCCATCGAATAATTTACTATCAGCGGAATACAGCTTTCGTATAATACTTTCATATAAAAACTTCTCAGCACATTATCGGATTGCACCGCAGCTTTATTTACACATTATTAGGTCCTTCCAACTGCAATGAGTGATTGAAGGGTTATTACCAAGACACCAGGGCTGCCACACGAGGTGCAGCTTTCAGCCAGAACTGGCAGCTGGAGCCTCACCTGAAGGAAATCAGTTCTAATGCTGCATCACTCACTCAAGTCTTTACCTAGCTTGGTCTCAAGTAAATAATAATTCCCATCAGTGGAAAGCAACCAGGAACTCTGGTCTCCCTTTCCTCCCAGCCCATGGAAAACTACTTGCATTTATATAGCACCTTTAACTAAAAAAAGCATCCCAAGTCACTTCATTGAGGCATTTATCAAGCAACTTCTGACACTGAGGAATACCAGGATAGATAACTTATCAAAAAGCACGTGAAAGAGAAGAGAGGAAGGCTTGGCTAAGAAATTAAAAAACTCAGGGTCCAGACAGCAGATCATTAATGAAAGGTGAAGTAAATGGGAGATGGGCAAGAGGTCAGAAGCAGAAAAGTACAAAAGGTGAGAAAGAAGTATACTGGAGATTAAATCGATAGGGAGCAGCTATGAAGAAACTGGGTACTCAGGTGTGTTTGATTCACGGCTGTGATTGTTTAATAAAGTAAGAAGTCTCACAATATCAGATTAAAGTCCAACAGATTTATTTGGCAGCACTAGCTTTTGGAATCTCAGGCTCCTTCATCAGGTGAATGAGGACTTGTGTTCTCAAACAGGTCATTTACAGACACAAACTCAATTTATAAGTCAATGGTTAGAATGCGAATCTTTACAGGTAATCAAATCTTAAAGATATAGATAACATGGTGGAAAGAAGGCCAAGCAACAGGTTAAAGCTGTGTGTATTGTCTCCAGTCTAATTGAGCAGCTACAGATAAGACTGGCTGACTGGGAGTCAGTGTGTTATGGAGACCAGCCTACAATTGCTAACCTGAACCCGCCATCTGCAACCTGGAATTAACAGTTTGCAAGTTGCCTGATTCTGCCCTTAAAGCAATCCTGTGCAACTGCTCAACAGCCGCTTCCCTCTGTCAATCATTTCAATGCTATCCTCCCTCCCCACCTGTGGGAGGCAACAGCAGCAACCGGGTCACTGGGTCAGTAAAAACCATCCCAGGAGAGAAACCAGGAACATTTTTTTAAATGTATTTGTTCGCAGGATGTCACTGGCTAAGACATCATTAATTGTCCATCTCAAATAGGTGGTTGTGAGTTACCTTTCTCAACTGCTGAGGTCCACGTGTGTCAGATGTTCAGTTATACTAAATATTAAACCTCAGGGCACTAGGTGAGTTGGAGATTAGACATCCCAATTATTCCAGAGGGAAATTCTTTCTGAAGAGCCAGTTTTAAATTCAAACCTCAGCTTCTGATCAAAACTGCAACAAACTGCATAAAGAGAAAGATAAATAAACAATAGCTAGTGATAGACTATATAGTGATTGCAGAAGATAGTAACAGCTCAGGAACAGGGAGGTTGTTTATATGTTGAGCGTTTTAATTAGATTGGTCCCTTCTTAACTGCAGCATATTAATACCACAATATTTGAACAGAAATTTAAAAATCTTACCATAAAAAGCAGTCGTTTACAAAGTTTTCACCAATGTCACAGACAGGCAACGCGCAATACTGCAGCTGACACACAAAGATCTTGGTTCAATCGTAAACTTAAATAATATGATCAAACTCTTCCACTTCCACTCAGTCCGGTCAAAAAAGCTCAAACCATCCCCGTCAAAAAACCCCGTCCTAATCATAAATCACAAGAGCTCAAATCATGCAGCGCCTCCCACCTTGCAGGACTAAAGGCAAGTTGGCCAACTGAAAGATAAACCACGTTCCAGGAAGAGAATTCTCATCAGCCAGTTTCCACACTGTAGTCTCAGGATCAAGAACAGAAACTGAAGTCACGTATCTAGTCAGACAGCTGCAAACCAAGTGACACTGAACCAGACTTTCGTAAGGAGAAAGGAAGTGTCAGAATCACCCAGACTGTAACACTTATTGCAGCAAAAACCAGAGCACCAAGATTATTGCACAATCCGATCACACCAGAACAGAGACAGTTCTAGCTGCGTCTCAGATCACAGAGCAGGCAGAATCTATGTAAACATTGTACTAATGATAAAGTGAAGTTCCCTGAAGACTGGCTCAATTAGCCACCAGACTCTTGTGGAAAATGTTATAAGGAATTGGAGGGAGCCTGTACGTGATCACTGATGTAGGTCCTGGTAGATGGAGTTCACTGTGCTTTGGCCAAAGATGAAAGCTCCCATACAAATCATGAGGATCCCGCACAGCACCAACACCCACCAGCTGAAGTGAGACACAGAGATATCCCATTAGTGAACAGAAACACATTCAGAAAACCAGAATAAAACAAGATAAAAAAGGATCTAGCAGACAAAGTAACGAATGGAATTATCCATCAAACCTTCAGAGTATATTACAAATTTTGACAAAGATTTATCCCTTTCTTCAGTATAGGAGCAATAACTTCTCAGACATTCAAGCAGTCCAAATCCACATGTTGCAGGATACAAACAACATTCAGGCTTGATAAGTGGCAAATTGCAAAGTGGCAATGACCATCCCTCCCTAATAGCACTGTGGATGACCTACGTCACAGGGATCGCAGCAGTTCAAGATGGCAGCTCACCATCACCTTCTCAAGAGTAATTAGAGATGGACAAAATGCTGATCTAGTCAGTAATGCCAATGTAGAGATGTCAGTTGTTATGCATTTACCTTTACATTATAAGGCACAAAAAAATGCTCATTATAAAGTGCATTATAACGCACAAAATGGTGGACAACTAAGAGTAAAAGGAGGAATTATTTGTAATTATTGAGAAAGAAACTGTAACTAAAAATTGACAAGTACCCAGGGTCTGATGGCCTACATTCTAGAACTGTAAATAGATAGCAACAAAAATAGCAAATGTGCTGGTTATGATTTTCAGAATTCTCCAATTCTAGAATGTTCCTAGCAGATTGGAAGTTTTTAAGTGTGACAACTATTCAAGAGCAGGGGGTGACAGAAATGGGAACTACAAGCCAGTTAGTCTAACAGGGAACATTCTCTGTGGCAACACATCTACCACAGTCCTCTTGCCAACCAATCTGCACTATTTCCTTGCAGTATAAATTGACATTCCTTTTTAACTTTGGTATTCTGTCCTGCTGAGTTTAAAATGAAAAGCTTTGACAACATATATTTCTTCCTTCAGCAATACTCAAGTTCTGTTCCACCAAATGTCTAAACATCAAAATTACAGAGACTGTAACCCATGTTTACTACATGAATTTTTAAATTCTTTTACAGGATGTGGGCATTGCTGGCTAGGTCAGCATTTGTTATCCATCCCCAATTACACTCAAGAACATAACAGTGAAATTTCTCATAGGAAATCTTTCTTCAGCACACCCTGTTTTAGAAAAGCTTTGGAAATGCTAAATGATGGTTAATTTTATCATTTCAGGAGGAAAAGATAAGCAGAACACTAACAGCTGATTTACGATTAATTGTTGTTACAAAAGTAAAAATACCATGGATGCTGGAAATCTGAAATAAAAATAAAAAATAGCAGAAATTTTCAGCGGGTAGTGAGGAATGGTCCCAGACCTAAAATATCTCTTGCCTCAGGTGCTGCCTGACTTGCTGAATACTTCCAGCTTTATGTTTTTAATAATTATGAAAAGATGGTGTTGAGGGGATTTGGGATACACTCAGGAAGTTTGGTCTTTATTGCATGGGATTAATATAAAAGAATAAAAAAGTTTTGCTGCAGATGGTGAGACTACACCAGGAATACCATACACAGTTTTGATCTTCTTGCCCAAGGAAGAATATATTTGTCTAGGAGAAGGTGCACCCCAAGGTTCACCAAATTGGTTCCAGGAATGAGCCGCTGTTCTTTGAGAACAGTTTCAGTTTAAGTACCCAGTACTCTTCTAAACTCTGAAGTTTAGAAGAACAAGAAGAGATCTTAATAAAATAGATAAGGTTGGGAGAGGGTTTGTTCGGAGGGACTATTCCTACTGGCTGGTAAATCTAGAATTCAGAGACACGGCCTCAGGATAAGACTATGAGGAGGATAATCTTCAAATAGGGTTGTGTATCTTTGGAACTGAACTTTATTTGGCATGTGAGACTGTCTCTCAGTCTACAGCCTCAATACACTGCCTCCCACCCACAAATCTGCAATCCCAATAAACCTTACCCCCAGCGTACAATCCGAATAAGACCTGTCCCCTCAGTCTATAATCCCAGATTCCTTTAAATGAAGTCGATAGTCCAGAATCGTTTTGTATATCCAGTCACAAAAAAATAGAAATTCAGCCAGGAAAATGGATTCTTTGAACAATGGAGCTGATCTGGACTTGATGAGACCTTCCACTGTTTACAATCACAAGACGGCCCTCCTCTTCTAGTCATTGTGTGAAGTTTACTCAGTGTTTACCTGAAAGAGTCAACTTGCTGGATTTCTGCGAGTTTTGCTTCTATCAGACAGAGTCCTAAACACAGGAAACATCATAGTAAGGAGAGAGTACGAAGAGAATCTGTTTCTGTTGTTCCTTCAGGCAGTGCATTCCCAATCACAATCTCATCTCCACATCTTCATTTGTCAATGATCTTGAATGCGTGCTCTGGTTACCAACCTTTCTGCCTTGATCAGAACCAATCATTTACAACAATGTGATCAAATCTTTACTTCGTCTGCTCTGTTCCAAAGCGAATAATCAGGTTTCTCTACATCTGTGACACCCCTCACCTCTGGCCCCCAATTTAGTAAAACTTCTATAACACCTCTCAATCTTAAACTATTTCAAAACGTCTATATTTTGCACCCAAAATCCTTCTGAAGTGTGGTCACTTTTACAACACGCAGAGAAAACTCCAGCAATGAGGTAATGACCAGATAATCTGTTTTAATGAAGTTTGCTGAGGTCAGGTCGCCAGGGGGAATTCCCTTGCGTTTCTTCGAGCAATGGCATGGACCACTGTCACCCAAGAATAAAGACTTCAGCTTAACTTCAAATGGGTTCCATCTGCCTTTCCCCACCAATGCGCAGAGTTTCCAGTCCATCACTGACACTGTGGCTTTGGCCCGAATAATTTGCTCAGGTCAGCAGACAGTTAAATGTCAACCACATACCTGCGGATCTGGAGTCACACACAGGGCAGACAAGTTAAGGATGGCAGATTTCCTTCGCTAAAGGAAAATCATTACGCAAACTTAAAATCACAATTATTGAGACTAATTTCTCAATTACAGGACTTAAATTTTTCAGGCACTGCGGTTGTATTTGAACTCAAGTTATTGGGTAACTAGGCTAATAATATGATCACTACCCTACTGTACTTTCCAGCTCCATACTCAAAGTGAGACACTAGGAACAGATCATCAGACATCGCACTCTGCTGTTTAGTCCCCACTTCCCAATCACATTCATTATCTCCAACTCCTTTCCATACCTGTGGTTCCTAAACACCCAGACCCCTTCACTCAGCCACCCCTTCCACACAACCTTAGGAAGTACTGTACCTGGGAAAACAAGGATGAAGCAGGCAGCCAATCCTCCAATCACGGAGATCACTTTCCCAATATCTGGAATAAAAAGTGCCAGCACCAAGGTCAGAAAGAACCAGAATAGGGTCTGCAGAACCCGGCGCTGCCGTTCCAGGGACAGGTCCACATCCTCACCCTTATACCGAAGCCATAGGCCCTCAATCACTGTCCTGGATTGGAGAAACAGGGAACAAATGGTTAGACGGGGTGGGAGGAGGGGGCGCAGCAGTGCGGAGAAGGAGGGGGACCGTGGCAGAGGTGGGGCAGTGGAGGTGGGGCGGAAAGAAGGGGATAAGTGGGGAGGGTAAATGGGAAGGGGAAGGGGGGGGGGGGGACGGCGAGGCAAAGAAGGGGGGAGGAGGGGGTAAGTGGCTAAAAGGGGAGGGAGGCGGCAGAGAAACCGAGAGGGAGGGAGCAGTGGGAGTGTGCTAAGGAGGGGAACGGCGGGGGGCTACGGAAAGAGGCAACCAGGGGATTAAGGAAGAGGGAGGCAGCAGAGGGAAGCGGCAGAGGGAAGCGGCAGCGGGGCTAAGGAAGGAAGGAGATGGGCTACATGTCATGGGAGGTTGCATGTGCTCTATTTAATTGTGTCTATCCCCTTCCTGCCATTCCACCTTTCCTGAAGCTGGTGATTCCTGTCTGGGATACAGATCCAGGGTCACTCTTAGCCCAACTGGTCATTGAACGTGCTGCGAAAATAAGCAAATTGAAGCTGTTTTTCAGTCAACCCAGAAAAATGTCCATGTTTTTCAGAAAGCAGGATTTTTATTTTATTTCAAAGTTTCTTGGAATTTCCACAACATAGTGGGGAGGTGAGAGTACTGTTCTGGGAGACTAATTTTAACCGCAGAAACAGAATTTTGCATGTTTGTAGGTTTTCTTTCCTCAATAAATGTTTTCATTTAAAATATTCAACAGCGCTAATGAAATTTGTGAACCCTGATTTCAGTTAACATATTTACTTGTGGCAAAATACAAAACAAAGTTGTAATAGCTTATTAAATTTTCTTTTGGAACTTCGTTTGCATGGCACTTACCAATTGCCAGATCGTAACACATGACAGGGTAAAATCCAGAAGAGGGTTTTTCAGCTTGTAGGAGAGATTTGAACTAGAGGACACAAGTTAAAAATAAGGAATCTTCCATTTTATGAATGAGATAAGGATAAACTTTTTCTCAGAGTAATTAGTCTGTGGAATACTCTTCACCACAGTAATCAAGAATATATCAAACTCTTAAAAGTATTTAAAGGTTATTGGGGGCAGGAAGGAAAGGGACGTTGACGCCACAATCATATCAACATGGTTTTATCAAATGGCCTACATTTGTTTTAAATCGTACATTTATCTAACTAAAAACGAAAGCTGAGACTCAAACTCAAAGACAGCCATTTAAGCTGTACAAAATTCAACACAGATGCAGTGATTTTTGGTAGGCAGAAACTGATCAGCCTTGATTAAACAGTACAAGCTCAAAAAGATGAATGGCCCCGACTTTAGCTGCAATTAATAATGCTGATTCTGTAGGCTAATAAAAGGCTGAGCATAGCTAACAGCCCTTTGTTTCGTTTCCTGCCCTTTTTCTCTCTCTTGGACCCAAACAGAAACCTTACCTGCCACAGAAATGAAGAATAGGATAGGATGTAAGCACACAAAGAATGATGGCGGCCCGGGCAATGGTAACAGCGATATCGTTTGACGGGTAGGACAGCAAGACATCAACATTCACATTGGAGCCAAATGTCAGGAAACCGCAGACTCCTGGAGAGAGACATTCCATCAGGAAAATCAAGTTCTGATACCCACAGTCCTTGGGGTCAGGTACAGGGAGGCCACTAGGTCAGATTTACACATCTTGCATACATCACTGATACGCAGACACTTCAATTAAACATATGATCTGACGGCCAAAGTCCCAAACACTCCCAGAATAGATATACTTGGGATTAGATATAGAGTAAAACTCCCTCTATACTGTCCGCATTCCCAGGACAGATACAACAGTATTAGATACAGAACAACACTCCCTTTGCATTATCCCCATCAAACATTCCCAGGATACGTACAGCACAGTTAGATACACAGTTAAACTCCTTTTACATGCTATTTTCTGCAATAATATGCCCTCAGACAAATAAGGAGCTGATTATATTAAATTTAGTATTTAGACAGATTTAGTCAACAGGCTAGAGATGTGTGAACATTTACACAAACTTGACCATATAATAACAACTATTAATACAGAGTTTGAAAGGGAGAAACATCAACCAACTAAGATTCTAGATTTAGGTCAGAATAACTTCAATTTGATGAGATTGAGAGTTCTTACAGTGAAGAGTGCAGATCTGTTAGTGATTAAAAGGTCAGAGGTCAGTATGAGTTCAGATTTAATGTGAACAGAACCAGTCCCTTAAGAGGACGAGAGTTTTATTTACCAAAAAAATACAACTATGGACAACTAGAGAGGTAAAACTAAAAGGAAAAGCAGACAAAATGCCAATACAGCACAGATCCTTGCTAATGGGAAAGATATAAAGAACAGTAAAGTGTGACAAAATAGTACAAAAACGCAGCGTGAACATTTAGTGAATGATAATGTTTTCAATGCAAATGTAACTCTGCGTATTTACAGGAAGAAATCAGCATGCTGGAAATCCCAAGTAAGCTGTTACTGAATCTGGGACAGGAAATTAATAACGTTACTAATATAGCAGTAATGAAAAAGTAATAGAAAGTAGTCATTTGGTGGTCCAGAACTTGAGAATTGATGAAGAAATACATTTTGCACTCATTAGGACAATTGCAAAATTAGCAATGTTAGGAGGAAACAACAACTTAGTTCAGTTTCATTACAAACTGCTGATTGGTTGTCAAGTGGATTCAGTTTTATGGAGACGCTGCCTATGAGAATGTACTAGTAGCATTAAAGTGTGGTAAGTTCCCAGGACAAGGTGGCTCCTACTAAAGGGATTACAAAGGAAGTCAGTGGGAGCAATGCAGATACCCTAACTATACTCTCCCAAAAATAAAGGCAGGACGTAAAGGAACTCTCAGCAAATCTGACAGCATCTGAGAAGAGACAGACAGAAAGAATCTACTGACACAAGGATAGGTAAGTTGTGAAGAGGACGTAAGGAATCTACAAAGGGACAGAGATAGGACAACTAAGTGGACAAAAATTTGTCAGGTGGCATGTTATGTGGGAAAATGTGTACTTACCCACTTTGACAGGAAGAATAGAAAAACAGTTTACTATTTAAATGGAAAAGAACTGCAAGACTCTAAAGTACAGAGCACCCAGATCCCTCTGTACTTTAGAGTTTTACAGTTCTTTTCCATTCAAATAGTAAACTATTTTTCTATTCTTCCCACCAAAGTGAATAGGAAGGCAAATGAAATGTCAGTCATTGCAAGGGAAATGGAATATAAAAGTGGGGATGTCCTACTACTGCTGTACAGAGGACTGGTGAGACCACATCTAGAATACTCTGCACAATTTTGGTTTCCTTATTTCAGAAAGGATATAAATGCATTAGAAGCAGTTCAGAGGAAGTTCACTCATCTGATACCTGGGATGAGAGGGTTAATATAAGAGAAAAGGCTGAGCCTGTGTTCACTAAAGTCTAGAAAAACAAGAAACGATCTTATTGAGATCTTGAGGGGACATAGACAAAAGAATCTCAAAGAATCTTTCCCCTTGTGGGAGAGATCAGAACCAGGGTACACGCTTAAAAGTAAGAGATTTCCATTTAAGATGGAGATAAGAATTTTTTGAAAATCTCAGATCATGAATCTTTAGAACTCTTTTTCTCAGAGAATTACGGAGGCAGGGCCACTGAATATTATTAAGGCAGTGATAGATAGATTGTTAACTAACGAGAGAGTCAAAAGTTATGGGGGTGCAAACAGGAAAGTGGAGCTGAAGACAGAACTAGATCAGTCTTATTGACTGATTGAATAATGAGATAGATTTGAGGGACCAAATGATCTACTCCTGCTCCTAATAAGTAGCATTTGTTTCAATAAACTCTGTCACATTTGACTCAAAACATGAACTTTTTTTCTCCCCACAACCACAGCCAGTCTGGCTGAGAATTTCCACTGCAGTTTCTGCTTTAATTTCAGAATTCCAGCACGAACAGTATTTTCCTTTCAGTTTAATGAATAATCTTTGAACATTCACTTGATTGAGAAACTATTCCTTCCAGTTGAAAAAAAATTGAGTATCACACTGCTAAAAAAGAAATATAACAAAGAGAAACTAGGGGATCTTAGACCAATTAGTCTACAATTTGTGATTGAGAAATTATGGAGTCTATAATTCAGGATATAGCGACCTTGAAAATCTTTAGCTGATTAGAGAGTCAGTCTAGATTTGAAAAGGTCATGCCACTCAATTTTCAAGTTTGCTGATGACACCACCATTGTGGGTCAAATCTCAAACAATGACAAGGCACAGTACAGGAAAGAATGAAAGAATTTGGTGAGCTGATGCAACGACAATAATCTCTCCCTCAATGTCAACAAAACGAATGAGATAGTCATTGACTCCAGGAAGCGTAAAGGAAAACCTGCCCCTGTCTACATCAAGGGGTACAAAGTAGAAATGGTCGATAGTGTCAAGTTTTTAGGCGCCCAGATCACCAACAACCTATCCTAGTCCATCCACGCAGATACTATCGTTAAGCAAGCCCATCAACACTTCTGCTTTCTCAGAAATCTAAGGAAATTTGGCATGGTTGTTACAAATCCCAACAACTTCTACAGATGCACCATAAAAAGCGTGTTGTATCACAGCTTGGTATGGCTCCTGCTCTGTCCAAGACCACAAGAAACTACAACGGATCATGAATGAAGTCCAGTCCAACACTCAAACCAGCTCCCATCCATTGACACCATTTATACTTCCCAATGCTTTGGAAAAGCACCCAGTATAACCAAGGACTCCACACACCTCGGATATACTCTCTTCTATCTTCTTCCATCAGGAAAAAGACACAAGAGTCTCAGATCACGTCCCAACAGACTCAAATACAGCTTCTTCCCTGCTGCCATCAGACTTTTGAATGGACCTACCTTAAGTTGATCTTTCTCTACACCCTAACTGTGACAGTAACACTACATTCTGCACTCTCTCCTTCTCTATGTATGGCATGCTTTGTCTGTATATAATGCAAGAAACAATACTTTTTAACGTATACTAATAATGCATGTGGCAATAATAAACCAAATCAATCAAAAAGTTTGAAATTTGCAAAGAGATAATTAAAGTAGTGGAAAGGGGAATGTATGCAAATGTTATTTATGTGGACTTCCAGAAGGCACTTCAAGTGCCCTCTGGATAAATTCACCAGACTGATTCTCAAATAGCAGGACTAACGTGTGAAGAGAGATTGGATCAACTAGGTTTGTATGCACTGGAATTTAGAAGAATGAGAGGGAATCTCGTAGAAACATAAATTTCTGATGGAACTGGACAGGCTTGATGTAGGAAGAATGTTTCCAATGCTGGGGAAATGCAGAACTGGGGTCACAGACTAAGAATAAGGGGTAAGCTATTCAGGACTGAGATGAGGAAGAACTTTTTCCTCAGATTTGGGAACCCGTGAAATTCTCTACCACAGAAAAAGTGTTGGAGCCAGTTAGTTAGATACATTCATGAGAGAGCTGGATGTGGCCCTTGCGGTAAAGGTATCATGGGTGTGGAAAGTATGATACTGAAAGTGCCTGATCAGCCATGATCATATTGATTAGTGGCACAAGATCTAAGAGCTGAATGGCCTACTCCTGCAATTATTTTCTATGTTTCTATAAAGTTTGTCAGAAGCTGTCAGAGATGAACTCTTGGAATTGAAGACAAATTATTGCTTGTTTGAAAATTGGCTGAGTTGCAGGAGAGGAGGGATAACAGACAGACGCATTAATTAGTTCTTATGACCTCCAAGAATCTGTGTATGGATTTCAGGTATTCACAAAATTTATTAATGACTTGGGTAATGGGACAGAAAGCCACAAATCCAAATTTGCTGATGACACGAATGCTGTAAATGGAGTCACAATATTATAAAAGGGTATTGATTAATTAATTGGAGGGATTTTTTTTTATTTATGAGATGAAATTATTAGCAGAAATAATAAATGTGTAGAGTATAGGGCAAATGGTAGGATTCTTAGTAGTCTAGATGAACAGAGGGATCTTGGTGTGTATGTGCATAGATCCCTGAAAGTAGGCAGTCAGGTCGAGAAGGTTGTTAGGAAGGCATATGGAGTCTTGGCTTTTATTGGTAGAGGGATTGAATTTCGGAGCCGCAACGTCATGTTGCAACTGTACAAAACTCTAGTGCGGCCGCACTTGGAGTATTGTGTGCAGTTCTGGTCCCCACATTATAAGAAAGATGTGGAGGCATTGGAGAGGGTACAGAGGAGGTTTACCAGGAGGTTGCCTGGTATGGAGGGCAGGTCTTATGAAGAGAGGCTGAGGGATTTGAGGTTGTTTTCGTTAGAAAGGAGGCGGCTAAGAGGGGACCTAATCGAAACATATAAGATGATTAGAGGTTTAGATAGGGTGGACAGTGATAGCCTTTTTCCTAGGATGGAGAAAGCTAGCACGAGGGGACACAGCTTTAAATTAAGGGGTGATAGTTATAGGACGGATATCAGAGGTAGGTTCTTTACCCAAAGGGTGGTTCGGGAGTGGAATGCCCTGCCTGCAGCAGTTGTAGATGCGCCAAGTTTGGTGGCGTTTAAGAGGTTAGTTGATAAGTATATGGAAGAGAAGGGAATGGTTTAGTTTGGAGGGGCATTGCTTTTTATATTGGTCGGTGCAACATCGAAGGCCGAAGGGCCTGTTCTGTGCTGTAACGTTCTATGTTCTATGTGGGCATCACTATAGGCCAGCATTTACTGCCCATCTCTAGTTGCCCGTGAAGGTAGTGAGCACTTAAGGTTTGCACTTTTAAAGCTCCTATCACTACCATGAGAAGCCTCAGAGTTTTGCAGACAATGCAGTCTTTGAAAAGAGGCATCTCAGTGTTGTCCCCTCTCAACACTGCACAAGAATGTCAGCCTTGATACTTGGACTCAAATCTCACATTGGGACTCATGACCTCGTCAGCACCACCTCTCTCTCTTTCTGTAGTGAAGGAAGTGTGTGCCATACCTGTGCCTGTATACACAAACAGACAGATCACCACAGCTGCTGTCACTACCCAGCCCCAACGCCGCACCCCTGGTCTCTCCATACTGCTGAACACTGGAACACTGCTCACGTGGCACTGTCAGAAACAAGAAACAAACTTTTGTAAGAATAGATGGACAAGACTTGGAATTATTATACATAGGATGAAAGAATGCAGTTATTAAGAGTGAGTTAGACCTTCATTCTTCCTGTCAAATCGTGGAGAAATGCTGCTCAGTCGATCTTGGAGTTGCAATAGTGAGGTTCTATTACTGGGTGGTGATAATGCTCTTTAGAAACATAGAAAATAGAAGCAAAAGTAGGCCATTTGTCCCTTCAGGGCTGTTCTGCTATTATGATCATGGTTGATCATCAATTCAATATCCTGATTCCTCCCTTCCTCCCATATCCCTTGATCCCTTTAGCCCCAAGAGCTACATCTAATTTCTTAGAATCGTAGAAAAACTACAGCATAAACAGGCCCTTCGGCCCACAAGTTCCGCTGATCGTACCGCTATCTGCTAGGTTTGCCTATAACACTCAATCATATTAAGTCCCATGTACTCATCCAGAAGTCTTTTAAAAGACCCTAACAAATTTGCCTCCACCACCACCGACAGCAGTCAATTCCACTCACCCACCACCTTCTGAGTGAAAAACTTACCCCTGACATCGCCAGTGTACCCACTCTCCAGCACCTTAAACCTGTGTCCTCTTGTGGCAGCCATTTCAGCTCTGGGGAAAAACCTGAGAATCCACTTGATCAATACCTCATCATCTTATACACCTTTATCAGGTTCCCTCTCATCCTTCGTCTCTCTAAGGAGAAAAGATCGAACTCTCTCAACCTATCCTCATAAGACATGCCACCCAATCAAAGTAACATCCTTGTAAATCTGCTCTGCACCCTTTCAATGGCTTCCACATCCTTCCTGTGATGAGGTGACCAGAAGTGAGCACAGTACTCCAAGTGGGGTCTGACCAGGGTCTTACAAAGCTGCAATATTATCTCCTGACTCCTAAACTCAATTCCTCGATTGATTAAGGCCAGTACACCATATGCCTTCTTAACCACATCATCTACCTGCGAAGCCTATTTGACAGTCAATGAACCCAGACCCCAAAATTCTTGAAATCATATAATGTTTTGGCCTCAAATACATTCTGTGGTAGTGAGTTCCACACATTCACCACCTTCTGGATAAGGCAATCTTGTTCACTCTATTTGACCAGGTCTACTCAGAATAGCCCCATGAGTCCATTCCACCTGCTAGCATTTATTCCTTAAGTGGATGCAGTCTCGTGTCTCAATTACTGTCCGCCGATCCTCTTCTTTAGTACCTAATCTCTATCTGTGGCTCCTTCTCCTGCTGCCCTGTCACATCAGCTGTCATGAACCGCATTTTTTGTTAATTATTTTAAATACAGATATCGATCCTCATGTCAATTAAAACAGCTTCTCCAAGATAACCACTCAGAAATCTTAACTCTATAAAATCTTCCTTTAACCTACTATATTCAAAAGAGTGGTATGTTTTGTTTTATTTGTATTATTGATGTTACTGTATGATCAAACTAAGCATTAAGGTTTGTTTGCTCCTCTGGTCTTTCCAGACATCTGCATCCCTTCACCCCAGGTACCATCCTAACTAATCGTTGTCCCACCTTCTTGAAGGCTTTGACATTCTCCCTGTCGTTTGTTCAGAATTGAACATAGTTCTCCCACTGGAAACTAGCCAGTGTTTCAGAAAGATGAGTTTAATGTCCTTGCTCTTGCACTCTTTTTGTAGAGGAAAGGATCCTACATTGAGAGAAAGGGTTCACCCTGTCCTCCCACCCTTAAAAATTTGTGTTTGTATACCCACAAGTCTCCCTGTTCTTCCTGCAACTCTTGCATAATTGCACCATTTAATTTATATCTCCAAATTTATCCCTCTAGAATGTATCATTTAAACACATTACAAAGAACAAAACAGCACAGGAAACAGGCCCTTCAGCCCAACGAACCCATGCCATCACCTCGATGTTCCCACTTCTACCCATGATCCCTGTCTATGTTTATAGATCTATGCATTTCACACTTTAATACATTAAATTTCACCAGACTGACAATTTTACCCATGAAATTTATTTTATTCTTTCAAGGATTATGTGCGTTGCTGGCAAAGGTGGTTTTATTGCCCATTGCTAAATTCACTCAAGCAATTAGTAGTGAGCTGCCTTCTTGAACTGCTACATGAAGGATAGCTGCATCTACAGTGCTATTAGGGAAGATGTGTCAGAATTTTGACCCAAAGGAATGGCGATATTTTTCTATATCAGAATGATGAGTGACTTGCAATGGAACATGTAGCTGGTGTTCCCAAGTATCTATTGCCATTGTCCTTCTAGATAGTAGGAGTCCCTGATTTGACTGGTGCTGTTGAAAGAACACTGGTGCATCTTGTAAATAGTAAACACTGTTGTCACTATGCATCATTGGTGAAGGAAGTAAATTTTAACCTAGTGGATGGAGTGCTGATGCAGCAAGCTGCTTTGTCCTGAATGGTGCAAGCTTCTTGTGCTGCTGGAGCTGCACCCATCCAGCCATTAAGGTGAGTTACTTGTTGCAGGACACCCAGACTACAACCTGCTCTTGTAGTCACAGCATTTATATGGCTAGTCCAGTTCAGTTTCTGGTCAATAGCAACTGTAATATGTTGATAGTGGGGGATTTAATAATGATAAAGCCACAGATAGTCAAATCCTCTTGCTGGAGGTGATCATTGCCTGGCATTTGTGTGGCATGTGTTACTTGCCACTTGTCAGTCCTGAATATTGTTCAGGTTTTGCTGCATTTGGACATGGATTGCTTTAGTATCTGAGGAGTCATGAATGGCATTATACATTCTGTAGTTATCAGCAAACATTCCCATTTACGGCCTTATGTTGGAGAGGTGGTCATTGATGAAGCAGCTGGAGGAGGCTAGGACTATGTTCCATGTTCTATACTCCCCATCAGAGAAAATTCACTCCCAGTAACCCCTCAACAATATCCTTTTACTGAGATAATTGGCCCCAACCACCACAACCGTCATCCTTTGTGCTGGGTATGACTAACCAGTGATTCCCATAGACTCCAGCTTTCTTGGTGCTATATTCAGTGAAATGCTGCCTTGCTGTCAACGTCAGTCACTCACCTTGGCATTGAACCAAGGATGTAATGAGGTCAATGATCCAAGGAGGGCCCAAAGTGAGCATCAGTGAGCAGGTTATTGTTGAATAAATGCCACACAGCTGACATCTTCCATTGTTTTGATGAGTGGGCTGATGGGGAGGTAATTGGTTGGATTGGATGCATCTTTCTTCTTATATTCAGGACATTCATGGCCAATTTTCTACAAATATATTGTAGCCTAACTGGAAAAGCTTAGTTAAGGGCATGGCTAGTTCTGGAGCACAAGTCTTCAATACTACATCTGTGATGTTATCACTGTTAATAAACTCTACTGTATCCATTTATTGATGTCACCAAGTGAATCAAATTGCCTGAAGTCTGGCATCAGTTTTAAACTGAAAATTTTGAAATGTTGATGTTCAGAGAGACTTGGAGGCACTTATACAACACAGAAATCCAGTATGTAAGTGATTTGGCAAGCAAACAACATGCTGGTGTTTACATCTATGGAACTAGAACATGGAAATAAAATGGGAATAAGTCTTGTATATCTGGAATACTGTATGCAATTCAGATCTGCAAACATAAGCAAGGATATACTTTATTGGAACTGGTGGAACATTGGTTCACTAGATCGGTCCATGTGATGAGAGGCTGAGTAAATTGGATGGTATTGTCCAGAGTTTAGATGAATGAGAAGGGATCTCATTGAAACAGTCAAGATTTAAGGGGTTTGACAGGATAGATACTAAATGATTATTTCTCCTGGCTGGGAATCTAGAACAAGGGGGCACAGGCTCGAAGTGAGGGATTAATCATTTACAGCTGAGGAGAAATTTCTTCATTCAAAGGGTCATGAGTCTTCGGAATTCACTACTCCAAATGGTTATGGGTGTTCCACCATTGAAAATATTCAAGACTGCAATCAACAGAGATTTAGTCTTTCAGTGAATTGATCGGTATGGGAAGCAGTGGCATTGAGCTCAAGATCGGCCTTGATCCTTATGAACGATGGAGCAAATCGAGAGCTTCTGTTCCTAATTCATATATTCTTATCCATGATGCCACGCACCTCAGCAGGAGGTCAACATTAAACATTCATTTAACACTTCTGGCTGAAAAAGGTGATTGCAATGCTTCAGCTTCATGCTGGCCTCTCCATGTCTGAAGATAGGAATATTTGTGGAGCTTCCTCCTCCAGTTAGTTGTTCAATTGTCCACCACCAACTGAACATGAAAAGACTATTTGATTTGGGGGTCATTTAGCTCTGTCTATTGCATGCATGTAAGCTGGCGTTGAGGCTTCACCAGGTTAACATCTCATTTTTAGGTATGCCTAGTGTTGTTCCTCACATTTCTCCTGGCATGCCCTCCTGCACTCTTCATCGAACACACTGATCTCTTGGCTTGGTAGTATAGTAGAGTGGGGGACGTGCCAACCATGAGGTTACAGATTGGGTTTGAGTACAATTCTGCTCCCCAGCTTTGAGCTGCTAGATCTGACATGAAATCTATCCTATTCAGCACAGTAATAGTGTCACACAACATGATGGACAGGATCTTCAGTGTGAAGAGGGGACTCTGTCGCCACAAGGACTGCATGGTGGTCACTCCTACTAATACCATCATGGGTAGATGTAGGTAAATAGCTACACAGGTGGCGACAAGGTCCTTGTTGGCTTCTTCACCACCTGCTGCAGTCTCAATCTAGCAGATATGTCCTTTTTGGTGCAACTGAAACAATGATAGACACTGAAGTCTTCTACACAGAGTATATTCTATGCCTTTGCATAGAAGAAACAGTGCTTCTTCCCAATGGTGTTCTGCATGGAGGAGTGTGGACAAATCAGCTGAGGTGGGGGTGGTGGGGATGGGGGTAAATGGCATCATGTTTTCTTATCCAGGTAGTCAGTCTGGTTGAACAGATGGAGATGAGCAAGTGATAGCAGGACAACATGGAATACACAAACCAGACCAAGAAAGCGTTAGGAAGCCTTTTTCCACTCAGCCCCATGATCAGTATCATGGTAATGATCCAGTAAAACACCAACAAGACACATTATGTTTGCAGAATTGTTCCAGATCTCAAAGAAAATCGGACAAGTCACTGAGACATGAAGATGTTTCCAGCTTTGTCGAATGAATTTCCAGCGAGTTGAGATGTGACTTAGGCTACCGCCGGCTGCTAGTACTTAAATGCCTCACGAAGTGGACAAGAAGTTTCCAGAAATTTTTCCAGAGTTGTCCACATTTGACCAAAAAAGCACCACAAGACAAATTCTCTTGTGCTATCATGCACTGTCCACACATGTATGCTTACCATAGGGTGCTTGGAATTCAGCTACAATCAAACGTGATGATCATTATCACTCACATTGTCTACAACTGCCACGCCAACTCAGATCAGAAATCCAACTCACTCCTGCATACATGTCCTTTTGGCTAAGATCAAAATTCAGATCAAGCCCAAGATCAGGCATAATGCATTTAGTTGTCAGCTTGGATCTTGTGAATTCAATTCAATTTGAATTGGTTTTGCAATAAGCAAAGAGATAGGTTAAGGACTTGCCCATCCGTTCTGCACATTGGCTTTGTATTTTTAAGAAAGGATAAAGGGGAATCTTCATTTATTAAGATCAAGAGCAGGACCAGGCATCACAGAATGACACAGGAAAGGGAAAATCATCAATACCTGAAATCCAAAACAGATGGTTGGAATGGCATTGAACACGGCCATCCAAGAGGAAGGGCTGAGGATAAACAGAGGAAAAAAAACAGTTAATAAGACTGGCAACTTGACAAACCTTTTCAAACTATACAAATCATCTCAGCCCCCTCTCTTGTTATACAGTCACTACCCAACCCTGAACAACCCTTTGGGGATGTTACTGCCTTCAATGGCTGCCACAAGGCACAATGCTGGGGTCCTATCCTCCATTGTAATCATCCTCGTGTCTACCCATAGCCAGGACAGTGTGTAGACAAATTACATGGCTCAGATCAGTAATTCAGGATACACAGACATATCGACCAACTATTCAGTTAATGTTTCAAGTCTGGATGACCCTTTGTCATAGCTAAGAAAAATCAGAAAAGATTTATATTATTGGGGGGGGGGGGGGGGGGGGGGGGGGGGGGGGTGGGAGAAGGATGACAAGCTAGATGAATGAGATGAAAAGAAGAAAGAAAACAAAATAAAATAAATGGAAATGGAGTGAAGGTGGAGGGGAGATTTCATGCTCTTAAGTTGTTAACCTTTATAGCCTTCTAGACCAAATATTAACTACCAATCGGAAAATGAGATGCTGTTCCTCCAGTTTGCATTAGGGTTCACTAGGACATTGCAAATGCTCTCAACCATGTTCTATCCATCCTCCAGGCCACTGCTCTCACCTCCTCCCCAGAAGCACAGTAGGGTCCCCCTCAACCTCACTTTTCACCCCTTTAGTCTCTGCATTCAAAGGATCATTCTCCATCATTTCCGCCAACTCCGCAAGACGCCACTCCTCAACTCATCTTTCCCCTCCCCATCCTGTCAGCATTCTGCAGGGACCATTTTCTCTAGGACACCTCGGTCCACTCCTCCATCACACCCTGCCCATAGTACATTCCCATGCAATTGTAAAAGGTACAACACTTGCCCCTTTACCTCCTCCCTATTCATCATCTCAGGTCCTAAAAACCCCTTTCAGGTAAAGCTTGCACATGCACCTCCTTCAATCTGGTATATTCCATTCACTGAACCCAATATGGTCTACTCTACACTGTAAAGACCAAACACAGATCGGGTGACTGTTTTGCTGAACACCTTTGGTCCATCTGCAAACAGGACATATATCTTCCTGCTGCTTATTACTTCAACACACCATCCTGCTCTCTTGTCCACATGTTTGTCCATGGCCTTCAGCAATGCTCTAGTGAACTCCAATGCAAACTAAAGGAACAGCACCTCATTTTCCCTTTGGGCATTTTACAGTCTTCTGAATTGAACACTGAGTTCAACAACCTCAGAGCATGAAATCTCCCCTCCACTTTTTCCCAATTTTCATTTATTTTATTTCATTTCTTCTTTTCATTTTATTATTCCATTTTTATCATCTTTCTTTCTCACTTCCATTTTTCTACTCCATTCCAGCTTGTCCCCCTACCCACCCCACCCTCCTCTTTCAGGACAACTGCCATCATCCTCAAGCTGTCCCTTTACCATCTGTACTTGTGCTATTCATGCATTTTGATCATTAAATGAACACTTTTGGTACCTTTCTCACTAACTGCCACTTAACTGATAGAAGGAGCAGTGCTCTGAAATTGTGATTCCAAATAAACCTGTTGGACTTCAACCTGGTGTTTGAGAGACTTCTTACTTTGCCCACCCTAGTCCAACACCAGCCTCTCTACATCATGTTCTTCATGATGTACCCACCCTCATAGTATAAACCTCTCCTGATTTTCTTTGCTCTTAGTTCTGATGAAGGGTCATTTAAACACAACATTGGCTCTATTCTCTCTCCATAGATGCTGTCAGACCTGTTGAGATTTCCCACTATCTTCTGTCTTTGTTTCAGATTGCAGCATCCGCAGTATTTTGCTTTTACCCAACAAGCTATTCCTCTGTAGAGAACTGTGCTAATTTACAGCACAGGATACCATTCAACTCCTCGTTGGTACTTCACTAAAACAAGTCTAAACTACATCAATTGCTCCACTTTCTGCCCACAGACCTGTATTTTCCTCCATTCCATTATGAATTCAATTTTACTTTAAAACATATAAAGCAGACCATTCCTAACATTCTGCACAGTAGGTTTCAACCAGTCCCTTATAATACTCAATTACTTATTTTATTCTTTCCTGGGGTGTGGGTGTCACAGATTAAACCAGCATTTATTGCTCAACCCTTTTTCCCTTGACTAGTTCAAATTGGTGATTTATCACCAACTCCATGAAGAAACAATATTTCCTTATTCACTACGTGAATCCTTCATCAAACTCAAGCCCTCTCCTTCAAGTATTTCCCAAATTACAATCCAAAAACATTTCCAAAAGGTTTTACTGGATGTAAAGAGTTGATGGATACTGGGATTCTATGAAATCTTCCCCACATTGCAGAAGGGGGCTACTCAGTCTATTGAGTCTGCATCAACTCTCTGAATTAGCAACTTATCCGGCCCTATCCCCATAATTTCACATATTTACCCCACTAATCCCCCTAAACTACACATCTTTGAACACTAAGGGACAATTTAGCAGAGCCAATTCACCTCATAGGCATATCTTTGGACTGTAGGAGAAAACCTATGCAAATACATGCAGAACATAGAAATTCCAGACAGTCATGCAAGACTGGAATTGAACCCAGGTTCTTGCACCTAAGAGGCAGCAGTGATGAGATTTGAAACAAAGCTTCCATTTGCCTGTTAGTTCTACATCGCTTAAATGCCTGGTTGACAGCCTACCAGCTGAAGTGATGACTAAGCAACTTTGCCGACTTCTGCTGATAAGGGAATGCTGTTGATGCAGGATTATTTTAGGTGCCCACACAAAGGGCCCTGGTAACACAACTACAGAGCCAATCTAGGAACATCATCCTGAAGGTGGCAGTCCAGGCTTCTATTTAGGATAGCATCAAACTTGTAGCGTGGGGCATTAAGCAGCCACATGGAAGGGTCTTTCTCCACTAAATAAGCATCCATGACGAGTTGAACACTGAGCAGCAGCACTTACCGGGTTGGGATATTGCCGACATCGATATTTTGATCTGGCCAGATATACTTAATGATAATTATGATGGTCACATACCAAGTCCCCAGAACACTCAGGGTACTACAGACAGAAAAAAAATCATCAAAATAGGTCCAACATTAATTGTGTGCATCCTCCAATACGGGAGATGGTTAAATACAAAATACAAAGCTCCAATACAAGCTTAAATACAAAGCTCCAATGGAAATCATTGCTTTGAACTTATTAATGTCCCTTTACAAACTTGCTGGGCTGCTATTTGGAAAGAATGGGAATTCTCAAGAATGATCCAATTCAGGTACCTTTGATTGCAATTCAGATACCTCAAATTCATTGCAATTGTTGTGCTTTTCGAACATTGTTCAAGATCTTATACTTCAAAATCTCACAATTCCATTCATTCCAAAATAAACATGCAGCCACGAAAGGAGGCTGAGGCTTTTCCCAAGATTTACAGGGACAGCAGTTTTAGCAATAACCAGGAGAGACTGAGATGTGTGTAGCTGACAATGATTATCCTTTTATATCAGTTGGTTCCTGCAAATTGGGGTTTGCAGCAATTTTCCATGACATCCAAGAAAAAGGGTCTCTAACAGGCGAGAGAAAAACAAACATCCTCACTTCATAGAAATTAACTGGAGTTTGTGTTAGACCTGCATAAGGAATTGACGAGGCCTGCTTCTGAAGCAACAGGAAACTGTGGGATATGAGCCTTGGAATGGACATAGCAATGGCATCAGAAAGACTTTGAGGGTAGAGATTGAATAGCAGTTAGAGGATTGATGATAGTATGATTGGGTAGCAATACTAGTTTTTGCAAGGAATACCGCCTTGACTCTGGCAATTAAACAGGGAGGAGAATAGTGTAATGATACTGTGTCTTTAAGAAATACATGTACACATCATGTTTTGTACAAAGGCTACGTTTAGAATTCATATGTTTTGCTGGGTACTGATTTATCTAGCAAAACCTTTAAATTGGTAGTTGGCAGCACAGGATAAGTATTCATTTTAGACCTGGAGTGTTTAAGCAGAGCTAATGCAGTTTTACTTCGGTTTCCCTGGGGTTTCAGAGTAGAGTTTTGATTAGGTTGATTGACATGTGATCAACGGGAGAAGCTACGTTTGCAGGGAAGAAATACTGTTTCAGTTTCATTTTTTTTTAAAATACAAGCAGTTGCTGCTTGGGCTGCCAGACGAAATAGATGTATCTCTGTTTCTCCTCTCTTTTTCCAGAAGTTTTCTGGAAGTTCGAGGACTGATAACTTAAGTCACAGCAGGTATGCCTGTGTGTTGTAACTAACTTTAAAGAGGAGGATTAAGTCCTTAAGAGGAATATTGCTTCAATCGGAACTCAATGATACGTTAGCAGTTAAGATTTGTATTTTTTATGTTTAATTATTATTCAATTATTAAAGGTTAAGCTAATTTATTTGTTACATTAAATTATGTTAAAGAGTTCGTTTTGATAAAAGCTTCCTGGTTTGAGAGTAGAACAGCACCTGGAATAAAACATCCTATCTTCACATTAATGCCAAAATAGAACTTGTTTAGGATTGTGAGAAATTTTTCCTCACACAACCTGGAGATTAGATTAGGGTGGGATGGCAGAGCAAAAATTTTCCATTATTGTTGAACAGAGATGCTTTGATTGTATAGATTATCTTCTCCTAGCCTCATCCTTTTGCAACAAGCTCTCGACTTCAGGTGGTATGGAAGGTCTGAGTTACGAGGAGAGGTTAGGCGAATTGGGGCTGTTTTCCTTAGAAAGACGTAGGCTTAGAGGAGATTTGATAGAGGTGTACAAGATTATGAGGGTTATAGATAGAGTAAACAGGGTTAAGCTTTTTCCTAGGATGGACTCAAATAGCACGAGGGGTCATGGGCTTAGGGTGAGAGGGGTAAGGTATAATTTGGATGCTAGAGGGAGATTTTTTCCCCCCACAGAGGGTGGTGGGGGTATGGAATGCGCTGCCAAGTAAAGTGGTGGAGGCAGGTACTCTGGAGTTATTTAAGTAGTACTTAGATGGGCACATGAACAGAATGGGAATAGAGGGGTATAGAAAACTGATTTAAAATAGGGATCATGAGCCTTGGGAGTCCCTGGGAAGTGTGTCAATAGATGATGCTATTCATGTACTTGTTTTTATCCTACAAGTGCTTTGGTCCACCTTGTTGTCTAACGAGAGGCATACACACGATGGGTCGCGAGAGGGCTGCTCTTGGATTTTTTTGAGAATATCCTAGTGCTTCACGTCGTTAATGTACGCTTGACCTGGACCATTTGATGGGCAACACGACGGCTCAGTGACTATCACTGTGCTGTGCAGATACATGGATTTGGGCCTGTGTCTGTGGGAGTTTGCACATTCTCCCTGTGCTTGCGTGGGTTTTCTCCGGGTGCTCCGGTTTCCTCCCACGTCCCAAAGATGTGTTCTTAGGCTAATTGGCAGAACAAATTCTCCCTAAATTGTCTCAAATTTGGTTTTTAATCCATAGATCTATAAACATAGACACAGATCAGGGGTAGAGGTGGGAACATCGGGGAGGCGGCATGGGCTCGTTGGGCCGAAAGGCCTGTTTCCCGTGCTGTTTTGTTCTTTGTCCTTTGAAGTAGTAGAGAACATGCCTCTGTCTACGTCAAAAGAGATGAAATGGAAATAGTCAAGAGATTCAAGTTTCTATGTGTCCACATCACCAACAACCTGTTGTGGTCCCTCCATGCGAAAGCTATAGTTAAGAAAGCCCACCAATGCCTCCACTTTCTCAGGACACTAAAGAAATTTGGCATGTCTGGTACAACTCTCTGATTGGATTTATTACTGTCACATGTACTAACATACAATGAAAAGTATTGCTTCTTGCATGCTATACAGACAAAACATATTGTTCATAGAGAAGGAAACGAGAGTGCAAAATGTAGTGTTTCAGTCATAGCTAGGGTGTAGAGAAAGATCAACTTAATGCAAGGTAACACATTCAAAAACGTGACAGCAACAGGTAAGAAGCTGTACATGAATTTAGACTTTTGTAACTTGTTCCGCAAAGGAAGAAGACAGAAGAGAGAATGTCCAGGGTGCATGAGGCAGCAGGAAGTGCAGATAGAGTCAATGGATGGGAGGCTGGTTTGCATAATGGATTGGGCTATGTTCACGACCTTTGTTAGTTCCTTGCAGTCTTGGGCAGAGCAGGAGCCATACCAAGCTGTGATACAACCAGAAAGAATGCTTTCTAGGTGCATCTGTAAAAGTTGGTGAAAGTTTTAGCTAACATGCCAAATTTCCTTAGCCTTCTGAGAAAGTAGACACATTGGTGTCTACTATGACACTAGTTATAGTTTCATAACTATAGTGTCAGCATACAGGGGGACCAGGACAGGTTGATGATGATCTGGACACCTAAAAACAAAGCTCTTGGCCCTTTTCATTTCATCCCTGTTGATGTAGGCAGGGGAATGTTCTCCTTTATGCTTTCAGAAGTCAATGACAATCTCCTTCATTTTGTTGACATTGAGGGAGAGATTATTGTTGCCACAAGTTCACCAAATTCTCCATTTCATTCCTGTACTCTGTCTCGTCATTGTTTGAGATCTGACCCACTTCGGTGGTGTCATCACTAAACTTGAAAATGAAAATCAAGTTGGAGGGGAATTTGGCCACAGTCATAGGTGTATATGGAATATAGCAGTGGCTGAGAACACAGCCAGTGTTGAGAATGATTGCAGAGGTGTTGTTGCCTACCTTATTGATTGTAGTCTGTGAATTAGGAAGTTCAGGATCAGTCACAGAGGGAGGTGCCGAGGCCCACACCACGGAGTTTGGAGATGAGTTTCGTGGGAATAATAATGTTGAAATCTGAGCTGCAGTCAATAAATAGGAGCCTAACATAGGTGTCCTCGTTATTTAAGTGTTTCAGGGTTCAGTGCATCGCCAGGAAAATGGCGTCTGCTGGGGATCTGTTGTGGCGGTAGGCAAAGCGGACTGGATCCAGGTAATTCGAAAGGCTGGAATTGACTCATGTCATGACTAACCTTTCAAAGCACTTCATAATGATAGATGTCAGAGCTACCAGCCGATCATGATTAAGGCATGCTGCTTGGTTTTTCTTAGGTAGAAGGATGATGGTCATCTTCTCAGACATCTCTCAAATCTCAGACAGAGATTTCACAAAGAATGAATTAGTTCACCAAGAAGGAAGGGTAGATTCACTTCAATCATCAATCAACCTCCCTGCACTGACCTGAGCAGCTTGTTTTAAGGAACTGAACAGACACCTTCCCTACAGTGCATTTTAAACTGTGTTAAATGCACGGTGGCACAGTGGTTAGCACTGCTGCCTCACAGCACCAAGGACCAAGGTTCAATTCTCGACTTAGGGCCTGTGTGGAGTTTGCGTGTTCTCCCCATGTCTGCATGGGTTTCTTCTAGCTGCACCGGTTTCGTCCCACAGTCCAAAAGGAGTGCAGGTTAAGTGGATTGGCCATGCTAAATTATCTCAGTGTCAGAGGGACGAGCTAGGATAAACGTATGGAGTTACAGGGATAGGGTCTGGGTGGGATTGTTGTTTGGTGTAAACTCGATGAGCCGAATAGCCTTCTCCTGCACTGTACGATTCTATAATCTTCTTGAAGCAGATAGGGACCTCAGATTGTTATAGAGAGGTTGAAGATGTCTGTGAATACCTCCACCAGCTGGATCTGAATGCACATTGTAACATAAAAGGACCTAGTTTTATGGCTGATAAAATTGGATATCCTAAATTAAAGAATTGGACATATTAAAAATCAAACGCAGTCAAACCTTAGGCAGGCCAGTTGTACAATTCACAAACCTGTCTGTGGCCGACTCATCAGCCTTCTATCAAAGGTCATTGCACCCTACTGGTACTCAGCAGGAGATCACTGCACCCCATTGAAATGCAACAGCCTATTTATTGTTAGAAGCCCAGATTGTGCCAGACTTTCCGTCACCGAGAGTTGCTACAGTTGGCTTAATCTGATAACAGGTCACATGTAAGCAGCAGCATGGAGATGAACACCTGGGGGCTGATGCTGGTGTCCTGTCAGGCAGACATCAAAACACCCATTGGGTATTGGAACCCTTCCTGTAACCTCATTGGCCAGAAGCCAGAGAAGTTTCTGGAAAGGCAAGCAGGCAAGGGACAAAGGAACACATTTTCAAACACCAGGGGGAGGGGGGGAGAGGAAGACTCGGCGAAGGAGGTGACTCTTGACCATTCGGAAGACTGACCAGAGAAGGAAGGAAGAAGCTGCCATCAAGACTCACGTTCGTGATGACAGGCCAGTGGGACTCAAAGAATCGAGCCTGCAATTTTAACCAAACCATCTTTGCAGGTAGTATATTTGATTTTGGGGTATTCTCTTGTTTTGTGGATAATTTAAGGGTTAATTGTGTTATTGTTAATAAACTTGCTGAACCTTTACTTGTGTTTGTCCTTTGTCCACCTTGTAAATAAGGGCACCGGGGTAAAACATTGGAGTAAGCAAACTGGTCAAAAAGGATCAGAGATTTTAAATTACAACAACATGCAGGTACCCCATCTGGACCAGTTGCCTTCCATGGGTTTACCTTCAAGAAAGCTTTTCTGACATCTATAATGGTGACCCTAGATACAGGTTCATCCAGGGCTTGAGGGTGGAGGGCATACTCTCGCTGACTTCTTGCTCAAAACAGGCATAGAATGCATTGAGCTCATCAGAAGGGATGTGTTGGAGCCGGCAATTTTATATGCCTTCATCTTGCGACCTGTTATATCTTGCAGACCTTGCCATAGTTGGCAAGGGTCAATGTGGATAGCCTTGGACTCTAGCTTGGTCTGGTATTGTCTTTTGGCATCTTTGATGGATTTCCTTAGATCATATCTGGCTTTTTTGCATGGGTCAGTGTCGCCTGACTTGAACTCTCACCAACATTTACAGATGCACTACAAAAAGCATTCTTTCTGATTGTATCAGAGCTTGGTATGGCTTCTGCTCTGTCCAAGAACACAAGAAATTACAAAGGGTTGTGAAAGAAGCCCAGTCATCACAGAAACTAACATCCCATCCGTTGACTCACTTCACTTCCTGTTGCCTAAAGAAAGCAGCCAACATAATGCCATGCACCCTGGACATTCTCTCTTCCATCTTTTTCCACTGGAAAAAAGATACAAAAGTCGGAGGTCATGTACCAACTAGCTCAAAAACAGCTTCTTCCCCGCTGCCAAACTTTTGACTGGACCTATTTTATATTAAATTGATCTTTTTCTGCACCCTAGTTATGACTGTAACAGTACATTCTCATTTCTTTCTCTATAAACGGTATACTTTGTCTGTATAGCACGCAGGAAACAATACTTTGCACTGCACATGCGACAATAATATCAAAAAGAACATCCACACACCCTGGAATGGACTGAGGATTCAACATGGGCCCTTACAACAGATCAAGGTGATGGAAGCACTTACCTGGCATATTTCTGGAATCCAATTTCTTTGGGAATGGAGAGTGGCAAGATGACCAGAATAGAGGTGACTGAGATGGTGAACCTACGGTCACTATACCAGTGGCTGTTGACTGAAGCATCACCCTCAGATGTGTACAATACTCCAATTACTGCAAGACAAAGCAAAGCATTCAAATCCTTCCCCATAGAGAATATTTCACTTCCATTTGACAGGCTCCTCAACATTAGTTTACATTTAGAGAGCAGAGTATGGAAATAGAGGCTTAAAGCAAATCTCTCCTCTTGGACAAAGCTCCTCACAACACCTCCCATGTGGTGTAGTGTTCAACCGTAAACCAGGTGTGAGAATGTTCGCAATTGCATTCAAATTAACCCCCTACTTAATCTCTGCAAAGAGAGCTTCACTGCTTTAGTATTTAAGGAGAGTCTATAACAAAACTCTCTCAATATATCCACACTCCATCAGCAAAGATTAAAGCACACCAGACCATTTATCACATGGTTTGCAGAGTCTAACTGTGTGTAAATTGGCTGTCACATTTCATCGACAAAAGTAGTACTAAATTGAGCGTAAAATGCTTTGGAATAGTCAGATGTCATGACCCTATTGAATAGAGAATAGCAAGTCAGTCTATTACTGTTTGATGCACACAGTGTCCCAAGAAAAATGCAATTCAAAACTTGTCCTGACTAGCAATGTAACAAATCATTTGGGACTTTCAAACACACCCCACCCCCTGACCCCACTCTGCTGACCATGTCCAAACCCCCCACAACTCTGCCGCCAATCATGCCTGCTCCCCGCCACCCTGCTGCCCCCACTCCGTCTCCTCCCTCACTTCACCCTCCCCATCCCGCTCATAACCCTGATACCCAGTATCATCTTCATTTGGTTCCCCAAAACCTGGTATTCAAACTACCAACTCCAAATGACAAACAATAGAATCTGATTCTTATAGTGCCATTATCATTGAATCACAGAAACCCTACAGTACAGAAAGAGACCATTCAGCCCATCGAGTCTGCACCAAGTACAATCCCACCCAGGCCCTACCCCCATATCTCTTCATATTTTACCCATTAACCTACACATCACAGGACATTAAGGGGCAATTTAAGCATGGCAAATCAACCTAACCTGCACATCTTTGGACTGTGGGAGGGAATCGGAGCACCCAGAGGATACCCATGCAGACATGAGGAGAATGTGCAAACTCCACACAGACAGTAACCCAAGCTGGGAATCGATCTCAGGTCCCTGGAGTTGTGAAGCAGCAGTGCTAATCACTGTGTTACCATCTGTCCTATCTACAATTTCAAATTATCTACAATTTGACAATTTTACATTTGCACAATGTAGTTTAATTATACAGTGCAGGGCCAAAGGATCGACAAGTGTTTAATTACTGGCTAACAAGTTGATAACTGTTTTTAGTTTTACAATAAATGCTGAAAATACTCAGCAGCTCATGCAGCATCTCTAGAGAGAGAAATAGAGGTTTCATTTCAGCTCAAGACTGTTGGCCAGATTCAGAAATATTAACTTTTATTTATCCTTCACAGAGTATTTCCTGTATTTGTTTTACTTCAGATTTTAAGCATCTGCTATGTTTTGCTTCTGTTCTGAATTTTACAGTGGATCAGTTACATCCTTTTGTTCTTTATACATTGATTCATGTAAAACCAGGCTGCAATGTTACTGCCAGAAGGTGCTTCAAGATCTTCCCTCCAGATAAGATTGTTTCCAACAGTCCCTCTAGTCTTCAAACCTCAACAACAACCACTCTGCCCCCATCCCCAACCAAATGCTCATATAGCAATACAAACAAAACAATGTTTATGATCAGGAGCAGCCACGTGTGTTAACTGTAAAGTTGTTTGTGTTCATTGCCCTATAACAGCAACCACGACTCAAATAGAAAAATTTTCTGGATGTTTGCTTCTTTGGGAATCTGTTCATCAGATACACTCTAAACCTTTGGGCAAGATCGATACCTTCAACATCATTGGGATTCTTCTCAGAACACAGGTTAAGGGGAGGTTAGACAGTACAGATAAAGATGTTGCCAGGACTGGAAAATTGCAGCTATAAAGACAGATCAGACAATCTAAGGTTATTCTCCTTGGAACAGGGAAAGCTGAGGGGAGATTTGATGAACAAAATTGCAAGAAGCCGGAATGAGTGGATGAGAAGAACCATCTAAAAGGGTCGAGACATAAACGCTTACTTCATTTAAAAAGTGCCTGAATCTGTACCTCAAACACTAACCTCTAGGACTATGGAACGAATGTTGTAAAGTGGGGTTAGGCTCATTTCTGTGGCCTCTTTCTGCGCAATTCGATAAAGGTGTTCAAACCGATAAAATGTTTTGATGTCAGGTGACCAGATTTTCAACAGTCTAAATTGGGACATGTCAAAAAGCCTCAAGAAGGTAAGGACTCTATTGTTGGCATGCAAGATAATCAATGACAGAAGCCTGGGGAAGGTGCAGTTGAAGGTCATGTGATAACATATCCTGGAACATAGCCAGCTAGAATTGGGAACCCTATTCCAGAGATCTTCAGTCACTGAGAAGGGGCCAATCAATTTAATTTTAAACTAATTTATGTTCCTTCGTAATATACTTTAGGCCTTTAAGAAACTATTTCAATCCTGCTTCAACGTGCTGTACTTTTACAGACTGCATGATACCTGACTTCAGCACAAACAATTTGCAGTGAAATTATAGGTAGCATGAATGAGTTAACTCAGTAGCACTGTCAGCAATCCAGCCTCTTTGGTACAGGTAAATACAGGAAGAAATTGCATTAACACTTTGATGGAGGAGCACATTTAGCAGTTAATACCATTTCCTCAAACATACAAGTTTGTCCACGATAAAAAGGTGCATCTTGACTATTAGTTACTTGGATTAAAATTTGTATCCTGGTTTATCTTTTCTGATTTTTTTTTAAATTCCTGCTAAAAGGAGAAAGGTTAGTATTTTTCAGCCATCACAGACACAATAGGGTGAACAGCCTCTGTGTGCTATATAGTTTCTATGGTATAGACATCACTGGAAAGGCTACAATTTATTACCTATCCATTACTTCCCTTGAGCAGAGTGGTTTGCTCAGTTATTTCAGAGAACAGTTAACAGTCAACATTGCCTTGGAATCACATGTAGGCCAGACTGGGCAAGAATGACAGATTTCTTTCCCTAAAGAACATTAGTAAACCAGATGAGTCTTTAAACAATCAATAGTTTCATGATCATCATTACTGAGACCAGCTTCACTGATTTATTACTTTAAATTTAAATTCCACCACCTCCCATTGTGGAATTTGAACTCACACCCCAGAGCATTAGCTTGGGTCTCTGGATTACTAGCCCAGTGTCATTATCATTATCACCATGATTCATGATTTGCAATCTAGGTGTCTGCTATAAACATTCTACTGGGCTGCTAAAGAGACCAATTGGATCAATGGGAGGTGATGATACTAATCTGAAAAGTGACTGACAGCTCTTAGCAGCCACATGGTCGGCACATCGGCAAGGGAATGTTCTGGAACCAGTGAAATTGTCAAGGAGGAGGGCCGAGAGATGGAGCAATTAGAGTATCAAAGCGGGTTGGGTTGAGGGGCATGTGCCATGACATCAGGCATGCCAGGCCACTGGCTGAGCACCACATGGATGCCACAAAAGCATCAGCAGCAATGAAGCCACAGGCATTAAAAGGTGGCAATAATCACCCCCCCTCCCCCCCCACCCTGTACAACAATGGTGGCAGCCATTGTTGAAGAATCCATAGCAGAGCTGGCCCTGATTCACAGGGTGCAAGGTGGCTTTTGTATGATAGTAAATTGACGTAAAGGGGGAGGATAAGGGGTAGGGAAGATTAAGGGGGAAAAAGGGTCTCAGCACAGCTTAAAATCCAGAAAATGTTGGGACACCAAATCGCTTAGTGAGAAATTATAACCAAGTAAAAAAGCAGAATCAGTAATTAGAGGGACAGAGTTAAATTTATTGTCAAAAAGACAGGAGCGAAGGAGGAGAATGGACGAATATTTGAAACACCTAAATTGTCAGTGCTTTGGGGAGGGAGTAGAGAGTGGGAGTAACTGAATAGTTTTCTCCAAAACCCAGCACTCAGATGGGCTGAATGATCTGCTGCAGGAGTGCAAAACTTTGAGTGCCTAATGTGAGCTGAGGCTGTGAACTCATGAGTAACTCTCAAGGTTAGATCAGATTTTCACTCTATCAGCCAATGGCTCAAATAAACTTTCAACCTGCCAGACCCTGTGGCCACATCAGATTGTCAACCACCTTTCACAGTGGCTTCAAATTTTGCCCAATCCCTGCCCCATCTGACAAATGGTTGTTTGCCCACAATTATAATCCCCGCTCTCCAGCTGATAGTCTAATATGCTGCTCCACGCTCACTCACTCTTGTCCAACTGATCTCCGATGATGATTAAGAATGCGATGCAGGTGCCAAAGGTATAAACAGCGATGAGGACGTCACAGATGGTGCCAACCACTTGTCCACAGGCTGCCCGCACCACCTCCTGGTAAGTGGCCTTGCTGCTAACCTGCGAGCAGTACGCCAGAATCACCAGTCCAGCGATTATAAACAACACTAAACACTGAAAGAAATAAAGCACAGGGCTTGCTTCATCCAAGATAAAAATCCACGATAACAAAAAAACAGCAGCAGCTTTTAAAAATATGGGATTGAGTCCAATCATGATGGGTTTTGATAAAACACATTATGAGTAATAGCTTTCGTTAATAGGAGGATTAGTAAACAGATTTAAAACAATTGGCAAAAGCAGAAAGGATGGGAGAAGAACTGAACAAAGTGTTAAATTCCCCATTTTAGTAACCTCCTCCAGTCCCACATTTAAGAACTCTGCATTCTTCCAATTTTCATTTCTGTTCTGTCCCTTCCTTCCTCCATTATTGTCAGCTGTGCGTTCGGATTCGGCCTCAGGGGTCAGTGTTGGGACCTCAACTGTTTACCATTTACATAGATTATTTGGAGTTGGGGACCAAGTATAGTGTGTCAACATTCACACATGACACTAAGACGGGTGGAAGAGCAAAGTGTGCAGAGGTCACTGAAAGTCTGCAAAGGGATATAGATAATCTAACAGAGTGAAGTCTGACAGATGGAATACAATGTTGGTAAATGTGAGGTCATCCATTTTGGTAGGAATAGCAGCAAAATGGACTATTATTTACATGGGAAAAAATTGCAGCATGCAGGGGGGACCAGAGAGTGCTTGTGCAGGAATCTCAAGGAGTTGGTTTGTAGCTGCAGCAGGTAATTAAGACAAATGGAATTTGTCATTCATTGCTAGTGGGATGGACTTTAAAAACAGCAAGATTATGTTGAGCTGTATAAGGTGCTGGTGAGATCACAGCTGGAGTATTGTGTACAGTTTTGGTTTCCTTAAAAAAGGATACACTGGCACTGGAGGGGGTGCAGAGAAGATTCATTAGGTTGATTCCACAGTTGACAGGATTGGCTTATGAGGACAAACTGAATAGACTGCAGCTATACTCATTGGAATTCAGATGAATGACGGGTGATCTTATAGAAACATAAGATTATGAAGGGAATAGATAAGATAGAAGCAGGAAAGTTGTTTCCACTGGCAGATGAAACTAGAACTAGGGCATAGCCTCAAAATAAGGGGAAGCAGATTTAGGACAGAGTTAGGAAGAACTTTTTCACACGAAGGGTTGTGAATCTGTGGAATTCCCTATCCAGTGAAGCAGTTGAGGCTACCTCATTGAATGTTTTTAAGGCAAGGATAGATACATTTTTGAATAGTAAAAGAATTAAGGGTGAGCAGCTAGATAGGTAAGTGCAGTTGAGTCCACAAAAAGATCAGCCATGATCTTATTAAATGGCGAAGCAAGCTCAAGGGGTCAGATGGCCTATTCCTGCTCCTAGTTCTTATGTTCTTGTTCTAGGATTTTGATCTCCATATTCAAGATGATATACTTTCATTGCAGGCAGTTATAGCAAAGGTTCACTAGATTTGTTTCTAGGATGAGCAGGTCGTTCTAGGATGAGGCACTAAGCAAATTAGGTCGATATTCGCTGGAATTTACAAGAAAGAGAAGTGAGTTCATTGAAACATAGAATATTCTGAAGGAGTATGACAGAGTAGATACTGAGAGATTTTTTTTCCCCTGAGCTGGGCTAGGCTATCTTAACCTGGGAGGCAAAGTCTCAGTATAAGGGACCATTCATTTAGGACTAAGATGAGGAGAAATTTCTTCACTCATAGGGTTGTGTATATTCCATCATGAATATATTCAAGGCTATGATAGATATATTTTTGGTCTCAGGGAATTAGGGAATATGGGGAATGGCCAGGAAAATGGAATTGAAGCACAACATCAGCCATTATCATATGTTAAGCTCAATGGACCAAACAGTTTATTCCTATTCCTATGTCTTATGGGACAGCATTTTATCCTAGTTTCAAGCTAGGATAAAAGCCCCCAGAAAGACCTTGGGATATTTTACATCAAAGGTGCTACATAGACACAGTATAAGTGGGGCCACCCAAACCTACCCTTAGCATCCTGCTAAAAGCCAACTCTGAATTCACAATCAGAAATCCAGTCTCCGCTTACAGGGGCTTGTGAATAGATATAAGAATATTGGGCTTTCAAATTTGGGGATTTCTGTCTGAAGCTGGAAGAAGATACTAACTTCCCTCATCGTTGTATAAAGACTTGGGTAAGGATTGGGAAATGTGCTGAGAGTGAAGCAGAAACCAGGTGTTTGCCTCCAATAATCTCTTTAAATTTGCATTTTGATAGTATTCTGTGCTCCTGTTTAGCAGCATGGGGCAGATCAGGCACCAGGGCAGACTGGCATCTCACACTGCCATTTCTAGTGTTCTCTATGTGCAAACACCAGGTTCACGTACTTGCAAATTCTTGTTCACAATACAGAACTGACTGGAATAAACAAACTCAAGCTTCAAAACCAGATGTTATCAAGCTCACCAGCTGCAGGACGATCCCAGCTACCACTCCCCCAGCCACAAAAAAGGCATAGGGAAAGTTGAGCAGCCCCGCGCCGAGTGCAGCATTCACCACGATAAACACGGCTCCACAGGCTGGCGTTCCTCCTTCCCGCTTCCTGCTGTCCCTCGGCAGCTCAGTGGTCAGTGGATTCTGCAGGAGATTGGCCTTTTCCCCAGCCTCCTCAGTCCAGCTCCAATCCTGCTGCTCACAGTTCACTGTGGCTTCACAATAGGCCATCCCCACACACCGCCCACAGCTTCAAGCAAACAGGCAAAACCTCAGCCTGAGCTCTTAGTGAATCAGCCAGAAAGGCAAAGCTTTCAACAGCTTAAATTATTCAGACTCCAAACCTTCGAACCATCCATGGAGAAGTGAAAAGTACAGAACTTCCTCTTAACTTATTCAGTTTCAGCATCTATAAGTAGGTAGGAGGGGACAGAGAAAATGAAAAAAAAGTTAAACAAAGAACAAAACAGAAGGTTTATTCCCGTCCCTAATTATAAACCAGTAAAGCCATTTGGTGAGCTTCACTATCACCTCCCATCTGAACAGCTTCCAGTGCAAAGCTGAGCAAATCCAGCACTGTCAAGAGAAGGTGCAGTCTTCTGGATGAAACTCAAAACTGAGGCACTGTGAAAGATATTACACCCTTATTTGGAAGATAATGGATGGCTTACTCTACAATCAACTCAACAAAAATCAAAAATCAGATAACCTGACATTGCCATTTGTACAACCTTGCTGATGCATATATTGTCTGCACATTTCTTACGAATTCATGTCTCTACATTTCAAGAGTATTTAACCAGTTAGGAAGTTTAACACAATGAACAATAAAATGGAATAAGTTTTCTTTAATTCCAATTAATACATTGGATACTTGGTTGTAGCAGAGATAGTTTTAATAACCTGCTGCTGAGCCTCTTGAAGCATGTGAGAAAACATGTGATGAGTATCTCTATATAGATTGTGCAATTCAAATCTGTCACTAGGACCCACCCAATGCAAGTTTTAAAAAGTTACATAGCTTCGATAGCTTGGATTCACAACTAACAATCACTAATACTACAACTGATATCAGAATATACTTAACAGGAAAAGGTCCAATGAATGATTTTGAAAAGAGTAGAAATGAAACAGGAGGGTCATCTTTTGAGGAAAAATTGAACAGTCCAGACTTGTATACATTGGAATCTAAAAAAAAAGTAACCGGATTGAAACATAAGATCCTGAAGGGTCTTGACAGGACGGATATGGAGAGGCTGTTTCCCCTTGTGGGAGAATCTAGAAGTTGGGGTCATTATTTAAAAATAAGGAGTCACTTCAATTAAAACAGAGACAAGAAGAATTTTTTTTTTTAAGAGCAACACAGCACGGGAAACAGGCCCTTCGGCCCAACGAGCCCGCGCCACCGTCATAACTATATAGCAGCAATTCCATTATCCTATTATAGATTTAGGTTATTCCTAATATGGAAGACGCTCACTATAGGGACAATTTGTTTCCCAATCAGCCTAAGAGCGAATTTTTGGGTTGTGGGAGGAAACCGGAGCGCCCGGAGAAAACCCATGCAACCACAGGGAGAACGCGCAAACTCCCGCAGACACCGGCCCAATTCCAAGTGTCTGCACAGCCACATCGATAGTCTCTGAGCTGTCATGGTGCCCTTCAGATGGTCCACATAAAGCACTCATTTACGACATGAAGTACCAGGCAACCCATGAATCAACATCCAAGAGCTGTACTCGCACCACCTGCCGAATGCATGCTCAATGTTGGTCAAGTATGGACCGAATTACCTGTGGGAAAAAAAGCCGTAGTTAAACAGTCCTACTATATCCCTCTATCTGCATACCGCTCATGTGGCTGTCCAAGAGACCCTTAAACAGCCCCAGCGTGCCTGCTCCCACCACCTTACTCGGCAGTGCATTCCACACCCCCACTACCCTTTGTGTGAAAAACTGCCCTCTAATATTCGTCCTATACATAGCCCCCCTCACCCTATGGCCATGACCCCTCGTCCTATCCATTTCTAAAGGTGGAAAAAGTTTACCTCCATTTACTCTATCTATACCCCTTATAATCTTATACACCTCTATGAGATCCCCTCTAAGCCGACGTCTTTCAAGGGAAAACAACCCCAGTCTATCTAATCGTTCCTCATAAGACAGTCCTTCCATACCAGGCAGCATCCTGGTACACCTCCTCTGCACTCTCTCCAAGGACTCCACATCCTTCCGATAGTACGGCGACCAGAACTGGGCGCAGTATTCCAAGTGAGGCCTAACCAACGTTCTATACAACTGCAACATCAAACTCCTACTCTTGTATTCTATACCCTTTTCTATGAAAGCTAACATACTATACGCCTTCTTTATCACCTTCTCCACCTGTGAGGACACCTTCAGAGACTTGTGAACCTGCACCCCCAAGTCTCTCTGCTTCTCTATGCTCCGTATAGTTTTACCTTTTATCCTATAACTCTCTTCTACATTTTTCCAGCCAAAATGCATCACCTCGCATTTATCCGGATGAAATTCCATTTGCCATCTATCTGCCCAGTCTACCAACCTATCTATGTCCTGTTGTATTGCCTGACACTGCTCCTCTGAACCCACCAATCCAAGCATCTTGGTGTCATCAGCAAATTTGCTGATCTCACCACCTACCCCAACTTCCAAGTCGTTTATGTAGACCACAAATAGAAGGGGACCTAGTACTGAGCCTTGTGGCACTCCACTAGTGACTCCAGCTTCAGACAGGAACGTAGGATTCAGGTTCCAATCAGATCAGCAATGATGTTAATAAATGGCAGAGGAGACCTGAGGGGCCAAATGTAAAATTAAGGAGCGTTAAAAATTCTGATTGAAACTAGGAGCAAGATTAGCTTACAGCCCTTCAAGCCTGCTCCAATATTCATTTTGATCATTCAATATCCTGATCTAGCCTTACTCACACATCTCTTGAACTGTTTAGCTCCAAGTGCTATATCTAATTCCTTCTTGAAATCACACAATGTTTTGGCCTCAAATACTTCGCAGCAGTGAATTCCACAGATTCACCATTCTCTAGATGAAGAAATTTCTCATCACCTCAGTCCTATAAGGGTTACCCGTATCCTCAAACTATGATCTGTAGTCATGGACTCCCCCACCTTCTAAAACATTCTTTCTGAATCTACCCTGTCTAATTCTAGTAGAATTTTATAAGTTTCTATGAGCTCCCCTCTCACTCTCAAATGCCAATGAATGTTACCCTAACCATATAATCCTTTCCTTAAACAACAAACCTACTATCCCAGGAATCCCTCTATAGCAAGAATAGCACACCAGATAAGCACACCAAAACTGTACACAATACTCAAGATGTGGCCTCACCAATGTCCTGTACAATTGCAACAAAACATCCCCATCACTATGCTCAAACCCTCTCATTATGAAGAGCACATCATTTACCTTCCTTACTGTCTGCTGTACCTGCGCGCTTACTTTCAGTGACTGATGCACGAGAACATCCTCCACTCGGCCCGCTTGCGGTATCTCTTCCCCGCCTCGCCGGTTACCTGATGAGCTGAAGCCCCGGCTCCCGAGGGATGAACCTCAGCAACAACTCTGACCAGCTTCCGTTAGCGTCAAGTGATCAACGGCTGACCTTCCCACGTGACTGGAACCGCGAGACGCCGGGGATGTGGCACGGCATGTCGGGAATTGTAGTCCTCCTAATCCCGGCCCCAGGGATGCGCATGCGCGCCACCGCCGTGCGGCCCCCGGGCGGGCGGGAGGAGTCAGCCAGGTTAGAATCAGTGCCGCAGCTGGGGAGTCACTCACGGTGATGTCATTTTCTTTTTAATCTGTCTGTCCAATCCTTTCTAAACAGCTGCAGAGGACTGATAGCACTTTTGAACAAGTAGATATTGGAAAATTTGCAGATTGGGCGGTTAGATGCCAACTGATGTGAGGAGATGCTGAATGAAAAACCTCTCAGAATGATGAATCTATTCCGTCAGCTCTTCGCATAATTTGTTACAATGGAAAAAGCTCCAGTTTCAGTCATATCTCCTCCTAACTCAAGGTCGTTAGCTCTGCCATCATTCCGGTAAATCTCTTATTTATGGGATGGCAAGGCCAACATTTTATTGCCCACTCAGAATGGCTTTTGAGAGGCAGTGGTGAACAGCTGCAGGCCATGTGTTGTATTTAGGTAGTATAAAGGTTTAACAGAATGGATATGGGGCACATGATGGTGTGGAGCATTGGCATGCGGTAGTCACGTACTGGGGAACAATGTGCCTTTCTGGTAATTCACGTTAAACATACCGTAAATAGAGTAAACATCCTAGTGTTAAAATAGATACCCTGATCACCTGTGGCTTCTCCCTGCTAGAATCCAAACCTAACACTTTCCACAATGTGGTAGCAATGATGGCACAATTTAGTCTGTTGTTTGTGCCAATACGATGTATTCATGGTTCCAGATGACTACACGCCATGATCATGCCAGCAAGAAACTCAATGCGTACAGCGATGGTGGCAGGGCCGTGACAATCACTGCCTCCACTCCACTCATTTACAAATTCGGGAACACACATGGAGATCGCTGCTGCAAGCCACGCCACAACAAATGTCCACAAGCCATCCGGGTTGCTCCTTTCCCGCCTGCTGTGGAGCCACATTGGGTAATTCACCGGGCCAAAGAGCAGGAAGGGCCAGCGGACTCCATTCACATGCAGCAGGAAGGGGCACTTCCAGTGTTTCTGCTCCATTTGAGCCTCTAATTAAAAAGGACAAATGCCTGTTTATTAGCGCTTTTCTTACATCCTGGGCAAAGTTTAGCAGCATTCCCAGGATCTTGGTTTGATCAATTTACAAGTCAGAGGTCCCAACAACTATTTAACTGGACATTGGGGCAGGGCTATCTGTATTGGCTGACAACTTTGCATGCCTCCCGCACAATTTTTCTTCATCCTTCGAACCTATATGTTAAGGGCCAGCTTATTGTCACACAGTGCCACAAGGGCCAACATCAGAGAAACCCTTTTTGTCATCCATAACTAAGCAACTTCTATACTTAGCAGGAATATATGTGTACCGTTAGGCATTATATCGATTGATTTATTGTCACTTTTTGGGATACAGTAAAAAGTATTGTTTCTTGCGAACTATACAGACTGTTCATAGATACATAAGGTTTATTTATTAATAACAAGTAGGCTTATATTAACATTGCAATGAACTTACTGTGAAAACCCCCTCAAACTCCGATGCCTGTTTGGGTACACTGAGGGAGATTTAGCATGGCCAATAAGTGAGAAGGAAAGGATAGAGTGCAGAATATAATTTTGCAGATACAGATAGGGTGAAGAAAACGATAATCAATGTGATAATTAAGCTGATTTTCTCTTCACCCTATCAGTAACTGCAACACTATATTCTGAGACCAGGATCACATTTTGCCAGGAATTTCCAAAACTTTTTTAAGGAATGGTGAAAGTAAAAAAATATATATTTCTCTGCTCACTGACACCATTTCAGTTCACCCCCAGGAGAATACTGCATTTCCTAATATTGAAGATTAATGAAGAACTTGACCATATGCTACACAGGGGATGTTATTTTCCCAGTCATACAATGAAGCCACTGTCTGCTCACCTGCTTCCAAGCTTAATGGTCACCTCCAGCTTTCTGTGATCTTACGCAGTTTAATAAAACCATGCGTCAGAAGTCCATCCGTACATTCGTAAGCCATGTTGAGAGACACTCACAATAAGGTCCTTTGAATGAAGTTCAATGCAAATACCAATTTTTGGAAAATACCTCTCAACAAAGAATCTTGACTCCAAATGACCTTTATCATGCGCCTTTGGTTGAGCTTGCCTTTTAATAGATTTATGAAATCCTTACAGTGCAGAAGAAAGCCATTCGGCCCATTAAGCCTGCACCAGCAACAATCCCCCAGGCCCTATCCTCATAACTCTGCATATTTACCTTGCTATTTCCCCTGACACTAATTTAGCATGGCCAGCCAACCTAATCTTTGGTGTGCTGGAGGAAGCCTGAGCACCCGAAGGAAATCCAAGCAGACACATATTTGCATATCATCTGCTCTGGAGATACTCCAGTGTATCATATCAACCATCCTTGAGGGCAAACAAGGGGTTCTCTACCATATTGGGCCCTGACAAAGATCTTCATATCCTCGCTAGTTACTGGAGAAGTCCAGAGGACTGCCGAGTAGCTAATGTTATTCCTCTTCAAGAAAGGAAAAAAGGATAATGCAGAAAATTATAGATTGGTGAGTTTCACATCAGTGATTGAGAAGCTATTGGAGAGGATTCTTAGAAATAGGATTTTCATGCATTTGGAAAAGCATGGCCTGATTAGGGAAAGTCAACATGGCGTTATACGGGGCAGGTCCTATCTCACTAACTTGATTGATTTTTTTGAGGAGGTGATAAAAGTGCTTGATGAGGGTAGAGCAGTGGATATTGTGTGCATGGATTTTAGTAAGACTTTCAACAAGGTTCCTCATGGTAGGCTGATCCAGAAGATTAAGATGCTCTTGATCCTCCAGAAGAAACTCCTCAGTCGTAGGCAATAAAATAAAACAAACCTTACTTCAATTTAGAAAATCAAAGAGAAAGACAAAATCGTAAAGAAACTTTATTACTCCAATTCTCGAGGTCTCACCCTGGGCCATTCAAACCTCCCACAATTCCCAACATATTCTTACTTATACTGAGTAAACGGGTCAGCTAACCACTGCATCGTTTTGTCAGTGGTAATATAGTTTACTGGGTCAGCTCACCCTTACAGCTTGTTAATATTGGCTATATTACAACAGATCCAATGTTATCATTGGTTACATTCTAAGAGATGCATGGGATCCACGATGACTTAGCCATTTGTATTCAGAATTGGCTTACCCATAGAAGTTAGAGATTATTGGTGAGATTATTCTGGCTGGAGGTCCATGACTAGTGGTGTTCTGCAGAGATTTGTACTGGAACCTCTGCTGTTTGTGATATAACTGTATAAATTACTTGGATGAAAAACTAGTAAGTTTGCAGATGACACAAAGATATGTGGAGTTGTGACTCGTGTAGAAGATTGTCAAAGGATACAGTGGGATACCAATCAGCTGCAGATATGGGTGGAGAAATGGCAGATGGAGTTTAATCCGGACAAGTGTGAGGTGTTGCATTTTGGGAGATCAAATGTTAAGGGTAAGCATACAGTTAATGGCAGGATCCTGCACAGCATTGATGTACAGAAAGATCTTGAGGTTTAAGTCCGTAGCTCCCTGAGAGTGGCCACATAAGTAGGTAGGGTGGGAAAAAAGGTATATGGCTTGCTTACCTTTATTGGTCAGGGCATTGAGTACAAGAATCAGAATGTTATGTTGCAGCTTTATAAAACTTCGTTAGGCCAAACTTAAACTGTTATGTTCAATTCTGTTTGCCGCATTACAGGAAGGATGTGGAGGCTTTGGAGCGGGTACAGAAGAGGTTTACCAAGTTGCAGCTTGGATTGGAGGGTATGAGCTATAAGCAGAGGCTGAACAATCTAGAGTTTCCTCTGGAATGGCGGAGGCTGACGGGAGATCAGAAAGAAGTCTATAAAATTATGGAAGGCATAGATAGGGTTGATAGTCAGAATCTTTTACCAAGAGCTGAAATGTCTAATACTAGGGGCAGCTATCTTAGGCGAGAGGGGGAAAGTTCAAAGGAGATGTGAGAGGTAAATGTTTTATTCAGAGAATGTTTGGTGCCTCGAATGGTCTGCCGGGGTAATAATGCAAGCAGATAAGATAGGGGCATTTAGGGACTTTTAGATAAGCAAATGAATTGCAAAAAATAGGGAGATATGGAGTAAGGGCAGGCAGAAGAGATTAGTTTAATTTGGTGTCATGTGTGACACAACATCAAGACCAAAAGGCCTGTTCTTGTGCTATACTATTCTGTGTTCAATATGGACAACATTCTTAGATAGTTCTACAACAGCCAAACATGACCATCAAATACAAGAGGTTCTCAGGGCTCTCCAGAATCAAGAGACATCCTCATGGATGGTTCTGTAAGAGCCAAACATGACTATCAAGTATAAAAGGTTCTCAAGGCTGTCCAGGAAGCAGGTCCCACACTGAATGACAAATGTGAATTTGCCACGATCAATACAAAATTTCTAGGACACAGCAGCCAATGGCATGGTGTTACAGTTGATCATCAGAAAACAAAGCTATTACTGAACTTACAGACCAATGTACATCACCAACATTCAACCTTTCTTTGGGATGATAAACCAGGTGAAAAAGCCTATCCCAAATTAACCATACTCACGGAATCTTTGATAGATCTCCTGCGGAAGGGCCAACAATTCTGGGGCATAGAATAAATCAAGGCCTTTCAGTCCATTACAGATCACCTCATCAGCAAATGTGTGTAAGCAGATGAGCATAATGGGAAGTCAAGTTAGATTAGGATTCTGCATCTTGTTCACCCTTTGAGGCAAAGATGACCATGTGCATCATCTAGGTGTTTGGTAGGGTTTCAGTGGAATATGTTGGTGATTGCTAAGGCTAATCTGCATCGGGAAGGTTCATAGAACATAGAACATTACAGCACAGAACAGGCCCTTCGGCCTTCAATGTTGCGCCGACCAATATAAAAAGCAATGCCCCTCCAAACTAAACCATTCCCTTCTCTTCCATGTACTTATCAACTAACCTCTTAAACGCCACCAAACTTGGCGCATCTACAACCGCTGCAGCAGGGCATTCCACTCCCGAACCACCCTTTGGGTAAAGAACCTGCCTCTGATATCCGTCCTATAACTATCACCCCTTAATTTAAAGCTGTGTCCCCTCGTGCTAGCTTTCTCCATCCTAGGAAAAAGGCTATCACTGTCCACCCTACCTAAACCTCTAATCATCTTATATGTTTCGATTAGGTCCCCTCTTAACCGCCTCCTTTCTAACGAAAACAACCTCAAATCCCTCAGCCTCTCTTCATAAGACCTGCCCTCCATACCAGGCAACATCCTGGTAACCTCCTCTGTACCCTCTCCAATGCCTCCACATCTTTCTTATAATGTGGGGACCAGAACTGCACACAATACTCCAAGTGCGGCCGCACTAGAGTTTTGTACAGTTGCAACTGACGTTGCGGCTCCGAAATTCAATCCCCCTACCAATAAAAGCTAAGACTCCATATGCCTTCTTAACAACCTTCTCGACCTGACTGCCTACTTTCAGTGATCTATGCACATACACACCAAGATCCCTCTGTTCATCTAGACTACTAAGAATCCTACCATTTGCCTTATACTCTACACATTTATTATTTCTGCCATAGTGCATTACCTCACACTTTTCCACATTAAACTCCGTTTGCCACCTCTTGGCCCAGCTCTGCAACTTGTCCAAGTCCCTCTGCAAACTATAACTCCCCTCTTCAATATCTACCACTCCACCGACTTTAGTGTCATCTGCAAATTTACTAATCCATCCTTCAATACCCTCATCCAGATCATTTATAAAAATTACAAACAGCAGGGGCCCCAAAACAGACCCCTGAGGTACACCCCTTGTCACCGAACTCCACGATGAATACCTCCCATCAACCACCACCCTCTGTCTTCTATCTGCTAGCCAATTCCTAATCCAATTAGCTAAATCACCCTCTATCCCATACATCTGCATTTTCTGCAGAAGTCTTCCATGGGCATGCAAGTAGGCTGCAAGTAAGTTCGGCTGCAAGTAGGACAGGATATCAAAAATGAGTTTTGGACAAGTTGCAGACTTGAGATTTCCTCTCCTCGTGTTTCCTCTCTGTCTCTGATATCTACTTGTTTTTGAAGAAAGCAGCACCATTTTTTATTTGGTTGCTACCACATGCAGCGATCGTGGGATGAACTTCTCCCAGGATTCAGGGTCAATGTCAAAACTCATAAGTGAAGCTATTGAATTGACTTTGTAGCATTTCCTCTGACCATCAGGCTCCCAGGGTCAAGCTCTCCATTGAAGATTCACTTTGATAAGTGAGTGTCAGGCATTGTGGTTACGTGAGCAGCCAAACTCAGTTGTGACTGTCTCATATTACAATTCAGATCAGAAACTCCAAAGTATTTTATAAAGTCTGCTTGAATCATAAGTTTTGCAATTTGAATTTGGCTAGAATAGGCATGAAGTGTTTCACTCCTAGTATGCTTCATATGACCCATTGTGAAGCTCTTAGCAAATAAGTTTATTTAGGAATATAGTTAACATGGCAATTACTTTCATCAATTATAAACTAGAAAAAAGAACATGAAAATGTACAACCCTTGACAAATATATGAAATATTCCAACCAAACAAATGCCATAAATAGGCTTAGCACAGAAAATACAAATGCTAATATATGCTTGAGCTTAATGCTTTGGTTGAATGCTGCAGTTGTTTTGATAGACACACAGACATGCTTAAAGTCAGAACAACTTCCCAAAACACCAGAGGGAGAGAGACTCTAAGTACTAACTAGCAAACTGCCAACAGCAGGATTTTCACTGAAGGAAGACCAGGAGATCTGCTTCCAGCTGGCCAGCAGAATTTGCAAGATCAGAGAGGGAGAGAAAAAAAAACCCATCTGCCACTTAACAACCAGAACAGCTCTGACTCTAAACCAAAATTGAAAGTGAATCATTGGATTCTTCTGGGAACAAGCCATCTGACTTTGACTTGTCAACCAATCTTCCCTCACAATTCAGGGTCATGAAATAAAATTCCAGAAGGTACCTGAGGCTCCGAGTAAAAATAAACAAAACCCCATTTAAGCCATTGAAGCAGCAATAAAAGGACTTCTAGCTGACAGCTCGGCAATAATGAAACCAAAAACCCTACTCTGCAATGGTACATCCTGGTGATAAATGGGGTATAGGGAGAAGAGAATATGCGGAATTTCGTGACCTAAAATTGGTGTAAATCAGCTTGGAGCTTCAATAAAATGTGTACATATTTGGATACAGAAGATACAGAAACCTAAGCAGTAGAAGACACGAAAAGTAATGACAGGTGATGAATATCCTTGTAAAGTTTAGTAGCCTCAGGTCACATGCCTGTTGTCAGTGCTGGCTCTCTGCGCAAACTCACTCACCTGCTCAGCTCCTCATGACTTGATTCACAAACGTCAGCAGCCTCTCCTTCAATTCTCATCACGGTCTCTCAAGTTAACTGTCCTTACCCGCTCTTTCAGGCTCACCAGTTAGAATCTGATTTTGCTTTGCATTGCCTGCTGATAGGCTCAACAAAAAAAAATGAGCTTATCAATAAATATGAGCAATCAGCCTCCGACTAGCTATCCAGCACACTAGGCGGTGTGGACCCTTCCATTAGTTGTGGCTTTGTGCCTCGTCATTGTAAATCTACCTCTGACAGTCCCTGTATCAGTTGCAGAATCCTTTAATACAAAACTAGATCTTCAAGTTCCAGACTTTCCTAACTTCAGTATCCCAAATATAAAAGTGTTACATAGAACATAGAACATTACAGTGCAGAACAGGCCCTTCGGCCTTCGATGTTGCGCCGACCAATTATGAAAAAAAGCAATGACTCTCCAAACTAAACCATTCCCTTCTCTTCCATAAACTTATCAATTAACCTCTTAAACGCCACCAAACTTGGCGCATCTACAACTGCCGCAGGCAGGGCATTCCACTCCCAAACCACCCTCTGGGTAAAGAACCTACCTCTGATATCCGTCCTATAACTATCAACCCTTAATTTAAAGCTGTGTCCCCTCGTGCTAGCTTTCTCCATCCTAGGAAAAAGGCTATCACTGTCCACCCCATCTAAACCTCTAATCATCTTATATGTTTCGATAAGGTCTCCTCTTAGCCGCCTCCTTTTTAACGAAAACAACCTCAAATCCCTCAGCCTCTCTTCATAAGACCTGCCCTCTATACCAGGCAACATCCTGGTAAACCTCCTCTGTACCCTCTCCAATGCTCCACATCTTTCTTATAATGCGGGGACCAGAACTGTACACAATACTCCAAGCGCGGCCGCACTAGAGTTTTGTACAGTTGCAACATGACGTTGCGGCTCCGAAATTCAATCCCCCTACCAATAAAAGCTAAGACTCCATATGCCTTCTTACAACCTTATCGACTTGACTGCCTACTTTCAGGGATCTATGCACAAATACACCAAGATCCCTCTGTTCATCAACACTATTAAGAATCCTACCATTAGCCCTATACTCTACACATTTATAATTCCTGCCAAAGTGCATTACCTCACACTTTTCCACATTAAACTCCATTTGCCACCTCTCGGCCCAGCTCTGCAACTTGTCCAAGTCTCTCTGCAACTATAACACCCCTCTTCACTATCTACCACTCCACCGACTTTAGTGTCATCTGCAAATTTACTAATCCATCCTTCAATACCTTCATCCAGATCATTTATAAAAATTACAAACAGCAGGGTCCCCAAAACAGACCCCTGAGGTACACCACTTGTAACCGAACTCCACGATGAATATCTCCCATCAACCACCACCCTCTGTCTTCTATCTGCTAGCCAATTCCTAATCCAATTAGCTAAATCACCCTCAATCCCATACATCTGCATTTCCTGCAGAAGCCTTCCATGGGCCACCTTATCGAACGCCTTACTAAAGTCCATATATACCACATCAACTGCCTTACCCCCATCCACCTCTTTGGTCACTTTTTCAAAAAACTCAATAAGGTTAGTAAGGCACGACGTACCCTTCACAAAACCATGCTGACTATCCTCAATCAATTCATTTCTCTCTAAATAACTATAAATCCTATCCCTAATAATTCTCTCCAATACCTTGCCCACCACAGAAGTAAGACTCACTTGCCTATAATTCCCAGGAAGGTCTCTCTTCCCCTTCTTAAACAATGGTACCACATTCGCTATCCTCCAGTCCTCCGGAACCACACCCGTAACCAACGAGGACCTGAAGATCAGAGCCAGAGGCTCTGCAATCTCCTCTCTTGCCTCCCAGAGAATCCTAGGGTAAATCCCGTCCGGCCCAGGGGACTTATCCAACTTCAAACCCTCAAGAATATCCAGCACATCCTCCCTATCTACTTCAATACTTTCCAGTTTGCAACCCTGTACCTCAGTGTTCTCCACAACTACATTTACATCTCCCTGCGTGAATACCGAAGAGAAATATTTGTTCAGTGCCGATTACATTTCAGTATTATATTTGAAATTAAAATTGGTTCAAACTGTGTTTAAAACAAACACTTTAAATACTTGTCTTGTTTCAAACTTCCTACAAACACACACATCTGTCATTGTTGCCATGTCCCTAGTCATTTAAATTTGGGATGCTAGTTGGAAATTCCCTGAGTTTGGAAGCAGAGTGTAGCTGGGTCTTATGGACAGGAGGATCCGGTGAATTACCAAACATGAAAAAAGTAAAGGAAATTGAGTCTGTTTCCTGTGTTCACAAGTTTTTTAAAAATGCAAAATCATATATTGATGGTTAGTTGAGAGGGCATTGGAGAGAAAGGAGGGGCTTATGTTATTTATTGTAAAACAATGGTTTACAAAAATCTGTGTAAGTCTTGTGTTTTGATGTGAAGACTGAAAGCAATTGTATTCAACCCATTAACTCAGACAGGCTTGAATGATTTATTAAAAACAGAATTGTTTTACATGACAAGAGGCTGGGAAATGGTGGTATTCAGAAGGAATTGTGTGTTCTCAGGCATGTATCACAAAAGGTTAACATGCGGGTGCAGCAAATAAATAGGAAGGCAAGTAGTACATTAGTCTTAAGTACAAAAAGGATTGAAGCACGAGAGTAAGAAAGTTTTACTACAATTACAAAAGGACCTTGGTGAAACCAGACCTGGAGTACGAGTAGCTTTGGTCTCCTCACCCTTTAGTCTTTGGCAGCCTTTCAAGATGCTGAGGTAATGGTTATTGTCAAGGTGGTCAACTCTATGTTCAACATTACCTGGTGCATCTCAGAAAGCTCACTTTGGCAGTCTCAGAAAGCCTACCTGGTAGTCCCAGCCATATTTGTCCCAGATGTAGACAATGGAATGAGAAGGTGCACAATTCACTGGCCTCTGTTTTCTAACCACACCTTTCGTCTCCTCCAGTCCTGCCCCCTTGGTCAGTTGAATTTTTCTTTTCTCCCTTCCTCCTCCAATGCTGCTCCAGATGGTCAGCCTCCAGAGGCCATGGCCATCAGAGACTCCCAATTCATTTATCACCTTCATCTCTCACTTGTAGGTGTCATAATAATGTAGGTACATATGGATGTCAAGCAGTCACAGCCCAGTGACCAGTTCACCACACAGAAAGTTTTTAGATATATTCGTCCAATGAATGTGACCAAGCCAGCATAAACATCATTGGCTTAATAATGAATGTTTCTTGATGGAATTAACACCTTTCAGGATCTCTAAGTTAGTGACCTTGTCCTGCCAAGAGATACCGAGGATATGTCTGAGATCGTGAATGTTCTTACGAGCATATGTTGTCCAGGTCTCACAACGTTAGAGGAATCACTGAGATGCAGGCTTGGTAAACTCACAGTTTGATGTTCCCAGTCAGGTAGCTGTTGTTTCGCACTCTCTTACTCAGCTTGGACACAACTGCAGCTTTTGTGATATGTCTATTGATTTCAGTATCAAGTGATGGGTTGCTAATAATTGTGGAATCCAGATAAGTGAAGCTATCAACAACTTCCACTATAACATTGTCATTACCGTGAGATGGTGATATGGTAACATAATGAATCATGACATCTGTCTTCCTGATGCTGAAGGTCAAACCAAACTCTTTACAGATGTGAGAGAGAGCCTGACCATTTATGTTCATCTGTATGAAATGTTAGTGCAGCATTGTCATTGTAGAACAATTCTGTGATGAGGATTTGGTGCAATGTTGTCTTGGATCTCAGATTGACAAAGGTTGAACTGCTTTCTGTCAATTCTGGTTAGTAAATGGACGCCTCCATAGATGATCTGAAGACATATATGAAGGCAGCAAAGTGAAGAAAATGCTGAAGATTTTCAGTGTCGAACACAATCCTGTTTGAACACACTGTGGATCTTAAAGGATTCTGACATTGCCCCATTCATAACTGAACCTGACCCATCATATTTTTCCAGCAGCTTAAGTAGACTGCCTCTGCTCTCATGGACAAATGCCTTATGTTATTTGTATGGTGGGAAGCAGTTACAGTTCAATTGTGAGGATAACAATTCATTCCAATGGCTCCAGCTGATGCAGTGTTCATGTTTGTAATGCCACCAGGAATGAATCTCTCAGAACAGAGATTCTATATGTGAGGTATAAGTGGGATGGCCATAGTCACAATTTGAGCTGTCCCTCGTGTTTCACTTGTGGAGCCAGTGGCCATATTGTCCCTGGTCTATCCTCAGGGTTAACCAGATTCTGTGAGGAAGGTTGAAATCTTAATCTTACTGACTCAAGTCAGTTAGCAGGTTTCGGGCTGGTGATGTTTGCGAAGGGGTACCATGAAAAGAACAAGTTGGGGCTGTCATCAGTTTGGAGGGTGTGACAAGATTGATGAAGGCAATATATAATGGTCTCCTTTGTTCACAACACTCCTGTTGCAGCTTCTAGACTGAGAAATCATATCAATTACAGATTTCCAGCTCTGAAACCACACTGAGATTAGGGTTAGATGTATTCAGCCAGAGCAAGACAGGCAATATTTTTCCATGATGCTCAGCAAGGAGATATTTCAATAGTTGTTGTAATCGCTGTTGTTGCCCTTATTTTTGTACATGGTCACAATCTTTGTATCATACATATCCTGGAGACAGCCCCTCCCTCCCACAGAGACAGAGAAGTTCATGCAGATGCTGCAGAAATACTGGTTTCCTATATTTAATGTGTTCAGAGGTATAGTTTGAGCACCTGGAACTTTGTCCACGGCAAGAGTGTCAATAGCTTTGCTAATTTCCATGACAGACAAGCTTTCTGTGAAGTTTGGAGTTTCCTTGGTGATAGTATTCTCCCTAGACTACAACTCTGGGGAATGTTCCAACCATTTATCTAACTGTTTAATACAATGAATAATTACCTAACTGCCTTTCTCATAGAACTATTTTCTTTGCTGATCTCATCATACATTCCCATTCTGATCCCATCATACATTCCCTTAGCCTCTGAGTATTTTGGCAGGTGTAGAACATAGAACATTTCAGCACAGTACAGGCTCTTCGGCCCTCAATATTGTGCTGAGCTATGTCCAATCCCAAGATCAAGCTATCCACTCCCTATCATTCTGGTGTGCTCCATGTGCCTATCCAATAACCATTTGAAAGTTCTTAAAGTGTCCGACTCCACTATCATAGCAGGCAGTCTATTTCACACCCCAACCACACTCTGAGTAAAGAATCTACCTCGGACATCCCTCCTATATCTCCCACCATGAACCTTATAGTTATGCCCCCTAGTAACAGTTACATCCACCCAAGGAAATAGTCTCTGCACATCCACTCTATCAATCCCTCTCATCATCTTATAACCTTCTATTAAGTCACCTCTTATCCTCCTCCGCTCCAAAGAGAAAAGCCCCAGCTCCCTCAACCTTTCCTCATGAGACCTACCTTCCAAACCAGGCAGCATCCGGGTAAATCTCCTCTGCACTCTCTCCAATGCTCCCACATCCTTCTTATAGTGAGGTGACCAGAACTGAACGCAATATTCCAAATGTGGTCTCAACAACATCTAGTATAGTTACAGCATAACCCCACGGCTTTTAAACTCAAACTCCCTGTTAATAAACACTAACACACTATAGGCCTTCTTCACGGCTCTGTACGCTTGAGTGGCAACCTTCTGAGATCTGTAGATATGAATCTCAAGATCTCTCTGTTCCTCCACGTTCCTTAGAACCCTGCTGTTGACCCTATAATCTGCATTCAAGTTTGTCCTACCAAAATGAATCACCTCACACGTATCATGGTTAAACTCCATCTGCCACTTTTAAGCCCAGCTCTGCATCCTATCAATGTCTCTTTGCAGCCTGCAAGAGCCCTCCACCTCATCCACGACTCCAACGATCTTGGTATCATCGGCAAATTTACTAACCCACCCTTCAGCTCCCTCTTCCAAATCATTGATAAAAATCACAAATAGCAGAGGACCGAGCATTGACCCCTGTGGAATACTGTTGGTAACTGGTCTCTGGTCAGAAAATTTTTCTTCCACCACCACCTTCTGTCTTCTATGACACAGCTAGTTACTTATCCAATCAGCCAAATTTCCTTCTACACCACATATCTTTATCTTCTTCATGAGCTTACCATAGAGAACCTTATCAAATGCCTTACTAAAATCCATATATATATATCAACTGCTCTACCTTCAACCACACACTTGGTTACCTCCTCAAAGAATTCAATCAAATTTATGAGGCAGGACTTACCCCTCACAAAACCATGCAGACTATGTGTAATCAATGGCCATTAGGGTATAAGCTAGCAATCTGTCAGATTTCACTTCAAGTGGATTTGAATGCACTCAGAATCTTCACACTTGGCTCTCTTTTGTGATTAATGAGAACAGCCTGCTTGTCTTCAATGACAGATTCCATCACAGTAATGTTAGCTTTGAATTTTTAGCAATTTTCCATTCTTGTTTCCTGCATATTGTGGATAACACAAGAGGGATTGGAGTATAAGAGTAATGAAGTCTTATTATAATTATGTATGACTTTGGTAAGAGCTCATCTTGAGTACTGTCTACAGCTTGGGTCTCCTTTCCTAAGGAAGGAGATACTTGCTTTAGTGAGAGTGCTTAGGAGGTTCACCACTGATTCCTGTGATAAAGACATTGTCCTGTGAGAAGAGATTGGCAATTAGAAGAATAAAAGGTAATCTAATTCAAACTAGTAAAATTGATAATGTGACAAAAAAAAGTATGCAGAGAGGATGTTTCTCCTGGCTGAGGAGTTGAGAACACTCAGCTACAATCTTAGAGTAAGAGAATATGCATTTCTGACTGAGGTGAAGGTTACTTTCTTCACTTGAAGAATGATAAATCTTTGGAATTCTCAATCACAAATGCTCAGATTCCAGTCAGCAATCTACAGATGTTTGGATACTAAGTTAATAGAGGTGGAAAGTTAGCTGATGTCAAAATGATCTCTGTCTGTAATACAAGCAATTTAACAACCCCCACCAAGCCTTTTCTCGGTGAAGTTTTCCCAGTCTATGTTTTGCTTCCTATGGAGACTTAAAAAGAAGGCATGTGGTAGAAGGATTCCTGAGCTGATTATAGCATTACTAACACTTTCCATGCCATTGAGTCTTGGAATTGGACTCAAACCCAAATCTTTTGATTCAGAAGTAATCCTATGTCCCAGAAGACATCCTACAAAGGCCTGGTGACAGCATTGGATATCACACTGCTACCTTACATGTAGCACTTACTTACGTTGAATTCCTGATAGGGTAATAGTGGCGCAGTAGTAACGAAATCCAGAGGCCCAGGCTAGTTCTATATATATATTATTCTATATTTAAATAATATACTATTTTATGATTAGATATTGGGCAGTACAGGACAGAATCTTGAAAAGAAGACTTGGGGACCACCCAATGGGAGTGACCAGCATTGTTAAAATCTAAATAATATCTAAGACAGAGGGAAATTTACCAATACCTTGCAGGGAATATTAAGCAAAGCAATGGAAACTAGATGAATGTCGACTGGTTGGTGTTTTTTTTAAATCTTCCTTGGAGGTAATGCTGCAGGCACTGAAGGCCCAAAGAGACTTAGGATGGAGCTTTCTGGCTACACTCACCCCAAGGCTGGAAATTCCTGCCTAAGATCAAGGGACCTTTGCTTGATCTGCTTCCACCATGGCAGGCGGGATAGTAAAATTCCAACCGTATTGTTTCCAACCGTAAAGAGACCAGTCACCCAAACTAAACAAGCATGACTGGAAGTTTCATTGCAGTGGAATAGCGCTTGAATATCCACAAGGTGGCACAGTCCATGGGCATAGCTGATGGAGAGTCTCCCACAAGCCTGTTATTTTTAGTGTATCTTCAGACACGCTTTTTTTTAACCTTTGGAGAATAGTGGTAAAGTGGTAGAAAGATTCCTGAGCTGATTATAGCATTATTAACACTTTCCATGCCATTCAGTCCTGGAATTGGACTCAAACTCAAATCTTTTGATTCAGAAGTAATCCTATGTCCCAGAAGACATCCTACAAAGGCCTGGTGACAGCATTGGATATCACACTGCTACCTTACATGTAGCACTTACTTATGTTGAATTCCTGATAGGGTAACAGTGGCACAGTAATAATGAAATCCAGAGGCCCAGGCTAGTGAAAACATGGGTTCAAATCCCATCACAGTAGCTGGTAGAATTTAAATTCAGTTAATAAATCTGGAATTGGAAGCTAGTCTCAGCAATGATGACTGTGAAGCTATTGTCAAAAGTTATAAAAACCCATCTGGTTCATTACTATCTTTTAGGAAAAGGACTCTTTAACTGCATGTGACTTGTTAACTACATGTGACTCCAGACCCACAGTAATCTGGTTCAATCTTAACTACCCTTTGAAATGGTGTGGCAAACCTTTTGGCCCTTAAAGCCTACTCCATCATTTAACTAGATCATGTGGGTTTCCTCCAGGTGCTCCAGTTTCTTCCACAGTCTGAAAGAGATGCTGGCTAGGTGCACTGGCCATCCTAAATTCTCTCTCAGTGTATCCGAACAGGCGCCAGAGTATGGCAACTAGGAGATTTTCACTGTAACTTCACTGCAGTGTTAATGTAAGCCTACTTGTGACATTCATAAATAAACTTTAAAACTTTTACAAACTTTAAGCACCAGATCTCATAAGTACCGGGACTGATGTATGTGACCCATAATTACCCCAGATTGTTTCTGGAGTGGGACTTACAACCTTCTGATTCAAAGGCTAGACTGTCACCGACTAAGCCACAGCATCACACTCAAGTGTCTGTCTGTTATCATAGTGTGAAGTGTGATGATGCTGATGAAAACTTCATAAACAATTTGTCTTTATGGTGAGATTTTTAACATAACAGATCTGTTTAAATATTGTGGCCATTCTGGCAGCACTAATATACTGCAGTTGAGAATGCAACTAGCTCTCATAAAGGTACCATGAGTCCTTATTTAGGGGGAAGTTATGTGACCTATGTTCCTCCAACATCTACAGACATGGCTGCTGGGGATACACCCAGAGGTCTGTGTGGTAGTACCTGATTAGACTTTTATCAATCAGGGTGATCAAATCCTGATCGATCGATTGGTAATGGCCAAAAAGGGGCATGAAACCAAATGGGGTATAAAGGGTGCTGCACAACCAGGAATCTCTCTGACCCCACGAATGAACTACAACAATGGTGAACATCGCCAGCAAGAGGAGAGCCACCACACCTGAGAAGGAAGGAAGGAATGAAGATCAGAGCCAGAATACCACACCAGACCAGAGGACCAGACTACACAGATGACTACCAAGATCAGCCCACAGGTAAAGGCCAATATCTGCTTGGGTATTTGTCAGTCACACAAAGTTAAGTCAAGGTCTTGTATTGTACTTGAATTTTAGTATTTCCTGTAAGATAACTTATTGTTGGTCGGGTAGGTGATTATTGATTGTGTGGGTTTAATAAATAATGTTTGTACTAATAAGAAGTCTACTTGTAGTTATTTGCCCACTGTATAAGGGTAAAAACAGACTGATTTTACAACAGGGACACTCAACATGGGACATCGATATCGAACCCTGCAGACTCTAAATTGACTGATTATTTAAAACACAGAGTGGACAGGTGTAAACTCCTTATTGGACAAATAACTTGCTTTCGGGAAAGGGTTTATTGTGCACGTATTGTTACTAACAAGGAGGATAGGGTAAACTCTGTAGGTTTGTATTAGAACCCAGAGGGATTAGGACTGGAACATAGCATAAAGTCGTACCCGCGGTCCAATCACCTCCCTACTTGTTGTTGTTAAATATGGAATGGCAGGAAATAGTATAGAGAAAGAGAAGTGTCCCATATGGGAAGGAGAATCAGAGAATATTTTACGAACAAGAGTGTCCCCTATGGGCAGAATCTTGTGCTAATACTGAGATGGGACTGAGATCCCTAGGACAGATTTTTAAGTAAGGCCAGTCAAGGGAAGAGTGAACTCTATTGTCGACCATAAGGCAAGGCTCAAATCTAACTCCAGAGTGGAGAGGGATGTTTATCATACCCTTGATACTAACTGACTTAGGGACTGATTAATAAATTAGCAGGCACTGTACCCTTTCAGTCACTTCTTGTTGTCCTGGGACTATGCCTTGAGAAATGGGTAGAATACTATAATGAGTTTTTGGATCTGGGATCCGTGAGTAAGAGATGTTTTAATGAGAGAAACAGATAAAGGAAAATGTTTGTTGAAACTGAGTAAAGTTATTGTAATTATTAGTTTAGAAGAGTTAGAGAGTGAGAAGTCAGAGGAAATGAAGTTAAAGAGAAATTGAGAGAGTTAGTTGAGAAGTTAAGAGAAGAAAATAAGCAATTTTGTGGAAAAGTAGATAAGCAGAAACGAAACAATGAGGTAAGTATATTGTCTATGAGTCAGTTTAAAGTACATCAAGTTAGTGAAAAGAATCCAAGTTCTGGTTACTCTAAGTTCTAGCAGGAGATTAATCAATTAAGTTGTCAGTACAGATAACGATGTTGTCTGTGTTTGGGACAGTTGAGTCTGAGGGAGATAGTCTTTATGGATTGGGTTGTGGCATTGACTGGGGACCCCCCACTTTTTTATCCAGAGGCACGTGATCCTGCAGTAAGTTTAGAATTTGCTCCTGGTTTGATGAATTCTGTGACTACTAGTTGCAAGGAAGACATGGAATTACCAGGAGATGTTGTTGATTGGGAGGAAATGAATGAATGTTTTAAAGAATCTTAGCACTGTATATAATCACACCCAAGTTGACCTTTGTTTTTTAAAGGGGGGAGTTTGCAATGTCTGTTGCAGAATTTTGAGAGAGAGGAGCTGTGTTTTTTTCAATTTACTGGGGAAATATTATAAATTAATTGGCAAAACAGAAGATTAATTAGAGAAAATCTAAGGTTGAGCTAGTAATTTGAGTAGTTTTTGTATTTCAGTGTATTTGTGTGGTCTGGTTGCTTGTTGAATGTAGGTGATTGTTGTTGCATTAGACTAAGAGCAGAATTGTTAAAAGTCTGTTTTGTAGAGTACTTATTATACAATGCTTTACACTTTGGTTGAACTTCAAAGGGGCTGAGTAAGTGTTACAATTGTTAAATTTTAAGTGTGAGATTTTTTGAATTTACTTCTGTTTTTGAGTTTAATTACAGTTTGGAAGAAAGAAGATGACTGTCTTAATCCATTTTCTTTATTTTCTTTCAATGTTTTATTTCATCCCAGTTTAAAATGTTGAATTTGAATGAGAGGTAATGTGGAATGAATGTTGGAAGCTTCCGTGTGTGTGTGTTTGGTAAAATGGTAATTTTGATGTTTTTGTTTTGTTGTTTTAATGTTCTTTCCCTAATTGTAATTTTACAACAATGGGTTTGATACAAGAGTTTAAGTAAAAATTGGAAATTGGATTGGATTAAATTGAAATAAATTTTTGGAATTTTCTTAGCCTTTTGAGTATAATTGATGGCCATGATTGTGCTTAAAAAGTATAGAATATAAATACATAAATAATATGTATATATGTGGGATGTTACTTTGAACACAATTTTTGGAAAGTAAATTGAAATTTCAGAATCGAAATACGTAATTTGAAGTTTGAAATAACCAATTTGAATTTCGAATAATCCTAAATTCGAATTTTGTTAAGAAAAGATTTAAACCTTGGAGGGAACCATGTGCTCTTTGTCAAAGAAGAAATCATGAGTGGAAGAAATCATGACATCATCACATTGGAATGTTTTATTTCTTGGATTTTCTTAACTGGCAGAGATTTCACCATCTTCTGTTCCTAATTTGGCAATTAAAAATTATATACATCGGAGGTTGTAAATTTTATTTTTGTTTTGTTTTTGAGATTTTGAGACCAAATTAATTTCGTTCCAAGCCAAATGTATCTTTTGTGTTTTGTTTTAAGTAGATGGCTTGTAAAATACAAGCAAGATTGTTTATCACAACCTACTGATAATGGAGACTTAAAGAGTTTGGCTCATTCAGATTTTCCCACTGTTAATTTCCAAATAAAAGTGATTGCTTACACTTAAGCATTACATTTTGCAACATTTAATGGATAGAATAAATTGAGTGCACAAAATAACCAACTTGTAAATGGGAAGTTGTTTAAATTCTAAAGAGATAAATAAGTTAATTTCAACAAATTAAGGATAATGGAGAGAAAGAGTCTGTATGGGTTTTGTGTTTCAAAGAAGGATGCATTGAAACGTATTCAGTTATGATGTAACCATTTGAATGTGAGATAATTTTACAAGTAATATGTTTGTTTTGAGACTCTTTCTATACTGAGTAAATGTTATCTGTGGTAAGCCTCATGTTCACATGTAGTTTGTTCAGTTCAATGTATGTAAATGCTGATGAGTTGGGAGTTAATTTTTCTGGAAAGTTAAGGGCTCTCGGGAGTGTCAATGACTTTACAACAGATGAGAGGATTTTTCCTAGTATTTAGTTATTTAGGGTTATGAGTTAAAATGCTTAAAGAGGAACAAATAAATCATTTGTTGAAGTTATGTTATTCATAAATAAAATTGGTAGACAGAATGATGGAGGAGATTCCTCTATAATTTGTTAAACAACTAGAAAATCGTTTGAATTATTTGTAAACTTGTACGTTGGTTACATTGTGTTAATTGGGTCATACAAGAACATAGTATATGTATGTAGGAGATAGATTTTCAGCTGTGACTGTGGAAGTTTAAATCTAAAATGATAACTGTGACAAAATGTGTTTATTATGCAAATTTGGATAATTTTTAAATAACAAATACTTTGGAGAGTTAAACCTACCTCTTCAGCACTTTTGGGTGCATGAGCATCCAAAATCCGAATTTAAATGTTATTTCACACCTGCATCTCTATCAACGATTTATAATTGTCCTGTGCGCATAACTCTGAACCTAAAATGGTGTTTGGAATACCTGATTGTATTTGTAGATAGCTAGCTTAATGTAATAATGGGGTTTAAGAATATGTGGTTGTTTATATTTGTGGAGTGTTGTTCGCTGTAGCTTCTGAAATATGTTGTAGAAATGTATTACTACTGTGTATATCAATATGTAGGCCTTGCTTGATTATTGAGTGACTGGGGAATTCCTGACAGATATTCGTCCTGAGTTTGTGATCCATCACGCTTCGCATTACAGATCAAAGGGGGGAATGTAGCCAAACGGGCCATCTAAAATGGTGTTTTGTAAAGCATTCTGGGACAATTGGGCAAGAAACTAAACTGACAGGCTGCAGTTTAAAGACAGAGACAAACAGCTACAACCCTGATGAGTGAATAAACAGGATATGGGCCATCTCCAGGATGAAAGAGACTCTGGTCACACTGGGTTGTATGCCAGACATAAAGGCACCGTGAATCCTTATTTAGGAGAGAGCTATATGACCCTTGTGCCTCCAACACCTACAGACATGGCCACTGGGTACATACTCAGTAATCGGTTTGGTAGCACCTGACTGGACTCTCTATCGATCAGGATGATCAAATCCTGATCGATTGATTGCCAATGGCCAAAAAGGGGCGTGAAACCAAACAGGGTATAAACAGTACTGCACAAGCAGGAATCTCTCTCTCTGACCCAATGAACAAGCTACAACAATGAACATCGCCAGCAAGAGGAGAGCCACCATACCTGAGAAGGAAGGAAAGAAGATCAGAGCCATACTGCCACATCAGACCAGAGGACCAGACTACACAGATGACTACTGAGACCAGCACATAGATAAAGGCCAATATCTGCTTGGGTATTTGTCAGACACACAAAGTTAAGTCAAAGTCTTGTATTTGAATTTTAGTATTTTCTGTAAAATAATTTATTGTTGGTCGGGTGGGTGATTATTGATTGTGTGGGTTTAAATATTGTTTGTACTAATAAGACGTCTACTCATAGTTACTGTCTACCCCGTATAAGGGTTAAAACAGACTGATTTTACAACACAGTCATGGCTAGGGTGTGGAGAAAGATCAACTTAATTCAAGGTAGATCCATTCAAAAGTCTGATAACAACAGGGAAGAAACTATTCTTGAGTCAGTTGGTACGTGACTTCAGACTTTTTTTTTATCTTTTTCCCAAAAGAAAAAATGGAAGAGAGAATGTCTGGCGTGCATAGAGTCCTTAATTATGCTAGCTGCTTTGCCGAGGCAAAGGGAAGTGTAGACAGAATCAATGGATGGGTGGCTGGTTTGCATGATGGATTGGTAATGATGTGAAGATGCCAGTGTTTACTCACCTAATGAAGAAGCAGCACTCTGAAAGCTCATGGCCACAAATAAACCTGTTGGACCTTACCCTGGCATTGTGACCATTATTAGAACAGATTTTTCAGAGCTTGCTGTATGTAAAAGGATGTCTCATTTCATATGTTAGTCACTGCATTTCCAACAGTGATTGGTGAGACCTCCCAAAATATTTTGTGATTTGCTGTTATTCCTAAACTAACCTGTTCCCTCCACAATACTGCTTTTCAACAGCAAGCACAGCCTTTAGAAATCCAAGCAACATATTGCACTGTATGAAAAGTTTCAATAACTGTTTGTATCAGTGTTTAAGAGTAAGGAATAATCATAATGAGGAATGAAATAATCTTTGCTTTGAGAACATGGCTGTGAACTCCATGGCAATTGTGAGCCAGTTTATACTGTGTGACGCAATCAGTTAGCAGCCAGACATTCAATAAATCAGAGGTGAAAGAGCAAAATTTAAACTCTCAATAAGAACTTAGCATCAAGTTTGATTATCTTTAGCACCAGAGGGGATACTGGTTGCTACAACTCAGTTGAATCATAGGGGCAGTTGGTCTGCTGCAAGCCAGCCCGTGACTGAAGTCTCTTGTCAGGCTCCAGCTTGGGGATATTAGCTAAGGGGTTTGGGTGGAATGACCCAGCCAGATATTCTTATATAACCATCTGAAATAGGATTCAATTGAAGCTATCTATTTTTCAGTTGCTCTAAAGTCATATACAAAACCTGTTATTTCATAATGTGGGGTTGATACAGGCAACAGAAGGACAGCGAATGAGCAGACTGCGAGTCGAGGTGGAGGACACCTTTTTCCAACCACCCACTCAACAACTTCATTCCCAATTTAATCCGTATTACTAAAGGGTTCAACACACAATCTCTCATCTCTTGTCATTTATAAGTCACACCGTATTCAAAAATCAACCAGAAATTCCACTGCCCAGTTGGAGGACTGTCAGTCAACCAACCTTTACCTTGGCTCCAATATTTTAAATACTAAACAGAAGTGTTCAGACAATAAATGTTCAGAGTAGCACAATGGTTAACACTACTGCCTCACAGAACTGGGGAAACCTGTATTCAATTCCAGCCTTAGGTGATTGACTGTGGAGTTTGCATGTTGTCCCTGTGATTGTGTGGGTTTCATTTCCCAGTCTACAGATGTGTAGGCTAGATGGATTAGCCACGTTAAATTGCCCCTTAATGTCCTAGGATGTCTAGTTTAGTGAGGCAAATGTGTGGGGCTACTGGAATAGGGTGGAGGTCTGGATAAGATGCATTTTCAGAGATTTGGTGTAGTCTTCATGGGCCAAATGACCTCCTCCTGCAGCGTAGGAATGCTATAAATAAAACGGTGTGTTTAATTCAACATCTCTATTGTCTTGGGAAATTTATCTTCAATTCCTGGAAATGCCAGGATTCACCTGGAGTGTTGGTAATGGTTTGTAATTCAGACACAAAAGAGACAAAAGGCTGCAGAGCTTAGATCATTTATTTATTTGCTTGAAGTGTTGTTGAGCTTCTGAATGTCCTGTTCTGCTCACCCCTAAGCACATATACTGAGGGGCTGCAGCATATATCAATCTGATGTAATTAGTGGTTTTGAAGAATCAAATACAACACCAAACAGCAAAGGTCATTGAAACTAAATCCCCATTCAATCCAGACACAGCTTTGCTCACTATTCCTGAAACTCTGATCTCAAGCATGTATCACAACAGTACAGTAGCCAAGTCTAAACATTCCCTTCCATCCCCACAAAATAAAAAGACCCCAACTGTCAGCACTCCCAGTCTCCTCTAGTTTTCCAGCTGAGTGCTAAATCCCAGTGTAGGTAAGGTTGCTCCCTTCCTGAACTGTTGCACACACTATGCTTGAACCCAGAGCTCAATGCAATTACCAGAAAGAAACTTCAGGAATGAGGAATCAGAGTTAGAGTCAGTGGACAAGGGGAAAAAAGGACAATACAAATTATCCTCATTAAGAAAAATGATTTTCCTTTCCCTGATCCAACCTTCTTTTCTCCAGCTTCAGGTGAGAGGGCAGATCACTGACCATCTTCCCGCATTTGATCATCAGCCTGAGTACAAGTGGCTTCAAGAGTTGATCCAGGGAACTGCCTCCACTGTCCCCAGTCTCAGTGGTTGCCCACAGAAGTGAGAGAGGAAGTGGATAGAAGACTCAAGACATCTGCTCAAACATCTCACCCCCTCAGATAGAGGTCTTGGGAAGGACCACAGCCTTTCTTAGAAAATTGAACAGTTATTTTATTCAGCAGCAGAGAAGAACTTGTATAATAGAAGCAACAATTTGCAGCTGAGGGCTTCCATAACCCTCTAAAAATAACCAACTCATTCTCAACACAAACAGTCAATCCTTCAACTTTTCTCCTGAAATGGTGACCTGCTTGTTAACATGTGATTGACAGATTAAATTGAGAGATGGTTGGATTAAAGACTAATTTGCATCCGGTTCACCTTTGACTATCCTGAAGGTCCCATGGTATAATAATCAATCTCTGTCAAAGAGCCTATAATAGATTCAGCGACCAAGAGCTTGGGGAACCAGGGGTCCAAAAGGTACCTTTCGCTCTTGAACCTCATGACTCGAGTGTGAGTGTTCTGAAAAAGCCCATCCAAAGGTAACTGAAGGATTCAGTCCCTTTCAGGAGGAGAAGTCATTGAACTTATTTAGTGGTTTCTGACCCTTGTTAAAAATTACATTAGATAATTTGAAAAAAATTAAAAAAGCTTCCTCAGGGAACTGATTGTTTTGGACATTCCTATGATTGAAATCCTAAAATGATTACAAAAAGACACATTCCAAAATGGGACTTCTAACTCAAAACAGCAACAGCAAAAAATTAAGCAGAGGGAATTTGCTCCCCATAAGTGCAACAGCCCCAAGCTAGGCTCCAAAGGGGTGACTCACTGTGTGCGCAGAGGCCCATATTGGTCCAAGGTGGGTGATTCCCTACATGCTCAGGGCCCTGTTCCAGTCTGTGCAAAGGAAGCCTCTCTATCCAAGAGTTTCCACTACTGGGTCCCAGAATACATTAATAATCTAGTTCATCGCTAGGATTGCCTCTAGTGACAAAACTATTACCCAGACAAACACAAAAAACCCAAATATGAAAATGTAATCTAAGCGGTTCCAAATCTCACTTTTTTTCTTGTGGTCATTATGGTGCATTCACCATTTTGTTTCTGGTTATGGGCGAGCTGCTCAGTGGTTACCCAGTGATGGTGAGTGTCCTCAAGGGAAAAAGGAATAGAAGAGGATAACCACGGTGAAGGAATCATTCTTGAAACATGGGCTTTCTGACCATTAAAGACACTCCCATGGCACTGACCGAGATCAATTTAATATGATTATGAAATGTCAGGTTGCCCATATTGAGCACTTCACAGTTTTTCCTTCCATTTCAATTTAATGGAAGACAGTTCTCTGGATCAGAACATATACCATCAGAGAGAAATGTTGCTGTCCAAAATAAGTCTCTTTTACTCGACAAGAGTTGGTTTGGTTTCACTTGGCTCAGCTTGTTGAGGTTTGCTTTGGTCCCTGTGCTATGATAAACATCCTATTTTGTGTGTGTGTGAGAGAGAGAGAGAGAGAGAGAGAGAGAGAGAGATAAAAAATTAATTAGGTGAGAATAAGGCAATAAGATAGCAAAGCAATATGCAGTGAGGACGAGCCAGTGGCCCAGTCAGTATGTAGAGCCAGAGAGGAAGGATTCAAACATCTTCAAGGCTCGTGCTGGTGCCCACTGTGGTACCATGTGTCCAGCTCCCTAAGGAAGAGAGAGAGAGAGAGAGAGACTGAAGAGTTAGGATCAATGGACATCATCGTCACCCTGATAACTCCACACAGTAATTAAGTTTCCCTTTTCAACAGCCCATAATAACCAGAGTCCAGGGAGGTTAGTTGCTTGGGTCCTTATACAATAAAATCGCTATAGTGCGGAAGGAGGCCATTCAGCCCATCGAGTCTGCACCAATAACAATCCCTCATATGTCCTATCTCCGTAATCCCACATATTTACCCCATTAATCCCTCTAACCTATGCATCTCAGGACACTAAGAGGCAATTTAGCATGGCCAATGCACCTACCTAACTTGCACCTCTTTGGACTGTGGGAGGAAACTGGAGCATCCAGAGGAAACCGGAGCATCCAGAGGACACGGGGAGAATATGCAAATTCTTTCTGGAAAGGGACAATAAATCTTTGTCTCTTCTTTAGACACAGGTAAGGTCCCAAAGGACTGGAGAATAGCTAATGTTGTACTGTTGTTTAAAAAGAGTAATAGGGATAACCCTGGAAATTATAGGCCAGTGAGTTTGACGTCAGTGGTAAGGAAGCTGTTGGAGAGGATTCTTAGAGATAGGATGTATAGGCACTTACAGCGTTGCAATCTGATTAGGGATACGCAGCATAGCTTTATTAAAGGGAGGTCGTGCCTTACGAATCTGGTAGAATTTTTTGAAGAGGTGACGAAAACGGTGGACGAAGGGCAAGCCGTTGATGTCGTCTATATGGATTTCAATAAGGCGTTTGATAAAGTCCCTCATGGGAGGTTAGTTGAAAAGGTCAAGACTAATGGGATACAAGGACAGGTAGCTAGATGATAAGTAACTGGCTTGGTAATAGGAGTAAACTCAGTAAAGTTTTACAACACCAATTTTAAATCCAACCAATTTATTTGATATTATTGCTGTAATCTGTAACTGTGTGTGGATATGAGTGCCTCTGCAGATCAGAACACTGCATTTACCTGATGAAGGCTGTAAAGTCAAAAGCTCGCGGATTTACTATCAAATAAATTGGCTGGATTTAAAATTGGTGTTGTAAAACTTTACTGAGTTTACCCCAGTCCAACACCGGCATCTCTACATCATTGGTAATAGGAGACAGAGAGTAATAGTGAAAGGGTGTTTTTCTAGCTGGAGGTCGGTCACTAGTGATGTGCCGCAGGGCTCGGTACTGGGACCTCTTCTATTTGTAATATATATAAATGACTTGGAAGAGGGAGTAAGTGGAGTGATCAGCAAGTTTGCAGACGATACAAAGATGGCTGGACTTGCGGATAGTGAGGAGCATTGTCAGGCGATGCCAGGACATAGGTAGGCTGGTAGCTTGGGCAGCATCTATCTGCCCATGGCAGATGGAATTTAATCCTGATAAATGCGAGGTGATGCATTGCAGAAAAAAGAATGTAGGAGGGAGGTATATGATAAAGGGTAGACCTATTAAGAGTATAGAAATGCAGAGGGACCTGGGGGTGCAGGTGCACAAGTCTCTGAAGGTGGCAGAGCAGGTGGAGAAGGTTGTGAAGAAAGTATATGGTATGCTAGCCTTTATAGGCAGGGGTATAGAGTACAAGAGCTGGGCTTTAATGTTGCAGTTGTATAAAATGTTGGTTAGACCTCATTTGGAATACTGCGTCCAGTTCTGGTCGCCTTACTACCGGAAGGACGTGGAGACTTTGGAGAGAGTGCAGAGGAGGTTTACTAGGATGCTGCCTGGTATGGAAGGTCTGAGTTATGAGGAGAGCTTAGGCAAAGGACTGTTTTCCTTAGAAAAATGTAGACTTAGAGGAGATCTAATAGAGGTGTACAAGATTATGAGGGGTATAGGTAGAATAAACAGGGTTAAGCTTTTTCCTAGTATGGACTCAAATAGCACGAGGGGTCACAGGCTTAGGGTGAGGGGAATAAGGTATAATTTGGATGCTAGAGGGAGTTTTTTCACACAGAGGGTGGTGGGGGTATGGAACGCACTGCCAAGTAAAGTGGTGGAGGCAGGTACTCTGGAGATATTTAAGAGATACTTAGATGGGCACATGAATGGAATGGGAATGGAGGGATACAGAAAACTGATTTAAAATAGGGATCACGAGCCTTGGTAGTCCTTGGGAAGTGTGTAAATAGTCGATGGTATTGATGTATTTGTTTTTATCCTACACATACTTTGGTCCACCTTGTTGTCTAACAAGGAGCATACACGTGATGGTCGTGAGAGGGCTGCTCCTGGATTTTTATTTTTGAGAATATCCAAATGCTTCACGTCGTTAGTGTACACTTGACCTGGACCATTTGATGGGCAACATGACAGCTCAGTGACTATTGCTATGCTGTGCAGATACATGGATTTGGGCCTGTGTCTGTGGGAGTTTGTGCATTCTCCCTGTGCTTGCGTGGGTTTTCTCCGGGTACTCCGGTTTCCTCCCACATTCCAAAGATGTGCTCTTAGGCTAATTGGCAAAACAAATTCTTCCTAAATTGTCTCAAATTTGGTTCCAACGGATAGATCTATAAACATAGACAGGGATCATGGGTAGAAGGGGAAACATCAAGGTGGCGGCGCAGGCTCATTGGGCCGAAGGACTGTTTCCTGTGCTGTTTTTTTCTCTGTTCTTTGTTCTAAATGGCAGCCCTGCCAGTGGAGGCCCAGAATGAAATAAAACAGACTGGAGAGTGAAGCATCATGAGGGTCAGTGTGAGCCAGGGTGAGAGTCACTGGGTCAACGTGAAACTGGGGGGGAAAGGGACAGTCATTAAGGTCTGACAGAGACCGGGGGGGGGGGGGGGGGGGGGGGGGGGGGGGGGGGGGGGGGGGGGGGGTGTGTGTGTGTGTGTGTGTGTGTGTGAAGGCAGAAGTTTGTCCCAGTCATCATGGCTTAACCTATCATCATCAAAATCTGATCACATCACCCAACAAAATCATGTAGACAATAATGGCCCCCCAAGTTAAACAAAGTTATCTGCACACTTCTATCAGGATTTCATTTTCCAAGTCCTGTAGCAATGAGAATTGATGATGGGGACAGTTCTGTGAACCTGGGACTCCCTGGTCTGCTCACAGGCAACAAATGTGTGAACTGTCAGTGAGCACCTGTTCTGGGACATCTCAACTCAGCTGTCCTCTTTGGGATACCTTCTGTTCACCCCAAATGGGAAAGGAGCTAGGAAAAAAAGATGCCCAAAGAATAGGCTGTCCCATCTTCTCCTAGCTGGAGAATGACACTCTGTGGAGTCACTAAACACAAAACTTCATATTTTGCAACATGGGAAGTTAGAACAATCTCAAGACTGACTGTCAGGAAAGAAAATCTGCAATTGTATCACCAAACTATCGAGATTCCAAATTGACATCATCATCCTCAGTAAAATCCCCTTCCTATGGTGGGGTGGCTGTTGATGAACAAGCATGGGGATATACCTTCTGCCCAGAAGGGAAAGGCTGATAGTGACCCTTGTTCTACAGAGTTCCCATCCAGAATAGGATTTCAGGTGCACTGCCACAATTCCCATTTTTATCAATAAAAGCATCATGATGTTTCACGCAGCTCATCTACAATCAATATGCTAGCCTCCATTCGAGCAAAACCCCTTCTTTCCATACCACTGAGTCACATGTTTAACTTTCTAATCTGCTTGACCTCATGCCAATTGACATGTGAATCCGTTTAAAACTCCAGAAATGATCACCTTTTGAAGTTCTGCATTTTAGATCTTAACCTCTCACAACAGCATATCAATCCTACTTTTGTATTTGTCACTGGTTCCAATAGATACCATGACAACAGGATTCTCCCACAATTTGTCTGTAACTGTGTGTGAATGCCCTTAACCCCTGCCACAAGGCAAGCAGTGCAATCTACAGAACTCCAGTCGTGACTACACAGAACAGTATCACCCTCTTGTCACCACATTTCTTATCCCCATTTTCATAGCATCCCACACTATGGTTAATTTGTCCAATCACACTGCTGTCCTTATTCTTATCCATGGAAGTAGCAAGTACTTCATACCTGTTGGTCATAGTCAAGGGCTCAGGCTCCACCATTAATGCATGATGGACTCTCCATATTTACCCAACTTGCTGGCACACCCACACCATTCATCAGTTCAAAAGTTATAGTTAACCAAGGGAAGCAATTACTCCCTGGAACAAAGAATCCAGATAACTGCACCCCCCCACCCCCACCGTCTAACCTTATTTATTTATTGAATTGATAGCTAGTTACTAGGAGCTAAATATCAAATTACAGGCTCCGATTTTGAAGACATAAGGGGAACACTTGCGAACAACAGGAGGTAAGACAATAATAATAAATTGCAGCAGTCCTTCACGATCTCTACTTGAATTCTTACTTGCACTAAAGTGCCAGCTTTAACACTAGGGCTGCATTCCCTGGAATCTAAAGATTTAACAAAGTCTTCCTCATATTCAGCATTAATCAAAAAAAAACTTGTTGGGGAATCAAGGAGCAGGGACACGGTCTGAATATAGAGTCAGATCTTTGAGGAGTGAAACTAGGACTGGTAGAAGCTTAGAATTCTCTTCCACAAATGCCTGTTGTTGCTGGATCAATTTTTAGCCTCAAATTCCTGGGACTCACCCAAAGCCAAGAGAGATGCTTCACAAATAAATGCAAATCTCTTTCTCAGATTAATTCTGCTTCATCCAATGATGTGTAATCTGAATATATTCTGTCCCACATTACACTTTTATTTGCTAGGTGCAGATTTCACTATTACTCACACGATTGCTTTTCTTTTTCATCTAATGTACAATGTAAAGGAGTTACCTTGACAGTCAGGAAGGTGAGGTTCCCATACTGCTCGTAGAACCCTGCGATCTGCTTATTGTAAATCCACGGTTGGTAGTCTAAAGTTTTCTGACAGTGAAATGGGTCAGTTAGTCAATTATTTATTGAGAATGACACACCTATCGCTTAAATCTTACTGAAGCTCAAAGGCCTCCACACAGGCCGGAGATAATATTTCCTACATTAGCGATTTGCAAGTACCTTGCTCCTAGATACACTTATCTCAGTGCCCTAGAATCTGTCCCGCTGTATGAGAGGAGTAGCTCAAGATTTAAAGAAATGTTGCTGACAGAGACAGCCTCTCATATAGATAGGACATTGGAGTGCTGGATTCATGTGAAGGATCACAGCACAGTCCCATCTACAAGGTGCAAACAGATTAACCCTTTAACTAAAATGTTTATCTCATTCTCCCCACAATTTTAACTGATCATTATTTAGTTTCAATCACATAGGCCAAACACCTTTCCGAAGATTACCATCTTTCATTTGCTGACTATGTCAGCACCATCCAGGGCAAAAGAATCTGTCACATTAAATATTCATTCCCTCCACCTAGGCACAGAGTCACTGGAGTGTGAACCATCTACAGGATGCACTGCAGCAACTCACCAAGGCTCCTTCAACAGCACCTGCAACCACTGCCATCCAGAAGGAAAAGGCAGCAGATAAAGCAAGATATCCTCCTAGCCACATTCCATCCTATTTTGGAATATATTGCCATTCTTTCACTGTCATCCAGTCAAAATCCAGTTCCCTAACAGCACTGTGGGTGCATCTACACTACAACGACTGTAGTGGTGCAAGAAGGCAGCTCATCACTATCTTCCTGAGAGCAATATTGGATGGATAGTAAATGCTGGTTGAGCCAGTAATACCCATTTCCTATAAATGAATTAAATAACTGAAACATCAGCAGACTTTTTATCATTGATCACAGCCTTACCCCACATCCATACACACACTTTCCAGCCAGGGTCAATGATCAGTCACAGAAAAATTCCCACTAATATCCTACCTTCCACAATTAAAAACATCTCCAGTGTCCCCACAACCAGGGCTGGATCAGTTGCTTAACTCAGCACAGAATGTGACAATAATATTACAATATGAAAAGTTTACAGTCATGGAGCTTTATGAATCAATGTGATACACTTCAACTCAATTCTGAGCATCGAATGCTATCCTACATACCTGCTGATTCAGCGATTGCACAAACCAGTTATCACCCAGAAAGTTACAGGCCATGTCAATGTCCCCATTGTAGACCAGCACACGGAGACCCTTGTTGAGCAACTTCAGGTAGAAATCACGCATGGTGCTATAGGTATTTTGGTAGCCTTTACCAACCACTTCACTGCAGAAGAGGAGATGGCTTAGCTCAGGTTAGAATAAATACAATGTGATGAGACTGTGCAAATGATATATAGATATAGTGGCTGGAGTTTTACTGCCTCGCCCATCCCGAAATCAGGGCGGGTGAGGCAAGCAAATCAAAAATCTCAGTTGGCCTCGCTAAGGCAAGCTTGTAAAATCCCACCACGAGTGTTTTTTTATGTTTTAGGAGAATGCTTTAAAATTCATCTTTTTTCTACAGATCTGGAGATGCTCATATGCTGGGAAAGCAGGATAAATACTCATTTTGGAACTTAAAAGTGGTTATATTCAGTTGAATTAATGGATTTTTTATTTAGGTTTCTTTGAGATTTCACATTAGAGTGAATTACAGGGTCATGTGATGCTGTGGTTTACGTGGAGTGCTAAATCTGTAGGATAAGGAGGATGGAGGATGGCGAATGTGGTCCCATTGTTTAAGAAGGGGAAGAGAGACCTTCCTGGGAATTATAGGCCAGTGAGTCTTACTTCTGGGGTGGGCAAGGTATTGGAGGGAATTATTAGGGATAGGATTTATAGTTATTTAGAGAGAAATGAATTGATTGGGGATAGTCAGCATGGTTTCGTGAAGGGTAGGTCATGCCTGACTAACCTCATTGAGTTTTTTGAGAAAGTGACCAGAGAGGTGGATGGGGGTAAGGCGGTTGATGTAGTATATATGGACTTTAGTAAGGCTTTTGATAAGGTGGCCCATGGAAGACTTCTACAGAAAATGCAGATGTGTGGAATAGAGGGTGATTAAGCTAATTGGATTAGAAATTGGCTGGCAGATAGAAGACAGAGGGTGGTGGTTGATGGGAGATTTTCTTCGTGGAGTTCGGTGACGAGTGGTGTGCCTCAGGGGTCTGTTTTGGGGCCCCTGCTGTTTGTAATTTTTATAAATGATCTGGATGAGGGTATTGAGGATGGATCAGTAAATTTGCAGATGATACTAAAGTTGGTGGTGTGGTAGATAGTGAAGAGGGGTGTTTTAGTTTACAGAGTGACTTGGACAAGTTGCAGAGCTGGGGCGAGAGGTGGCAAATGGAGTTTAATGTGGAAAAGTGTGAGGTAATGCACTTTGGCAGGAACAATGAATGTGTAGAGTATAGGGCTAATGGTAGGGCTCTTAATAGTGTTGAGGAACAGAAGGATCTTGGTGGATGTGTCAATAGATACCTGAAAGTAGGCAGTCAAGTGGATAAAGTTGTTAAGAAGGCATATGGAGTCTTAGCTTTTATTGGTAGGGGGATTGAATGTAGGAGCCGCAGCATCATGTTGCAACTGTACAAAACTCTAGTGCGGCCGCACTTGGGAGTATTGTGTGCAGTTCTGGTCCCCACATTATAAGAAAGATGTGGAGGCATTGGAGAGGGTACAGAGGAGGTTTACTAGGACGTTGCCTGGTATGGAGGGCAGGTCCTATGAAGAGAGGTTGAAGGATTTGAGGTTGTTTTCGTTAGAAAGGAGGCGGCTAAGAGGGGATCTTATTGAAGCATATAAGATGATTAGAGGTTTAGATAGGGTGGACAGTGATAGCCTTTTTCCTAGGATGGAGAAAGCTAGCACGAGGGACACAGCTTTAAATTAAGGGGTATGAGTTATAGGACGGATATCAGAGGTAGGTTCTTTACTCAAGAGTGATTAGGGAGTGGAATGCCCTGCCTGCAGCTGTTGTAGATGCGCCAAGTTTGGTGGCGTTTAAGAGGTTAGTTGATATGTATATGGATGAGAAGGGAATGGTTTAGTTAGGAGGGGCATTGCTTTTTATTTTGGTCGGCACAACATCGAGGGCCGAAGGGCCTGTTCTGTGCTGTATTGTTCTATGTTCTATGTTCTATGTTCTATGTTCTATGATAAAGAAACAGGCTTCTACCAAATGGAATTGAGATTTGGTTGTTCTTGTTGAAGTCAAGAGAATTGTGCAGGCTTTTGAAAGCTCCAAGGTCTCTATACTCATTATTCCAAGTATATTTGAGATTGCTAACTATATTTAAAGAACATTTTAAGTTTGTAAGAAGAACGTTGCTTATTTGGAACTGAAATAGTGATAAGTTAGAAATTAGCATTGTTTCTTTTCATGTTTAAAGATTGTTCAACCATTAAGAGATAAGCTGCTTCGTTTTGTTAGTGTTTTGTATAAACTGTGTTATGAGTAAAGTTTATTTTGATATAAAATCCCTAATTTGTCAGTGAAATTACTCAAGGAGTAAAGCATTCTTTCCTCACATTCATGCTGAAATAGAAGAATTGTTGGGGTCTAGTCTGGCTTCATAATACACTTTGGGGTTCTGGTTTGGAACCCTAACAAAAAAAATACATCAAATTAGTTCATGATTCAGTTGTAAAGTTAGAAGGGTGAATAGCGATCTATCAAGTTGTTTGACAGAGTATTTAATAAGGTAGATTTTTGTTAAGCAGTGGGAAGATATGCAATCAAAGTGTTGTTTTGGATCCATAATATTTCCTACATAGTCTCATACCTGCAGAGTTCCCAGGACTGGACATTTTCTGGGATGTGTAGAGCCTTTCTCACATCTGCACGATTTATCCATGTCCACTGAGCGGTACCATTAACACATGGAGGAACCAGCTTCTCAGAATCATCAGCATTCTGGTGAGAAAGGAGAGAGACAGACTTACAAACATATCTTGAGAGACTATTCACACTCGCCAAAAATAAAAACTAAACACAGATTAACATAAAATAGGCAAGGTAATTTATAAAATTTATTGGACATTCTAGAAAATTGTGAAATTTTCCATATGAAGATCAGGAAAATGTGTGTGTGTGGTTATATATCTATAGAATAGAAGATTGGTTAGGACAAGATTAGGGCCAGTCATAGACAGCAGTGGGAAGTTGTGCGTGGAGCCTGAAGAGATTGGAGAGGCACTGAATAAATATTTCTCTTCGGTATTCACGCAGGGTGATGTAAATGTAGTTATGGAGAACACCGAGGTACATGGTAGCAAACTGGAAAGTATTGAAGTAGATAGGGAGGATGTGATAGATATTCTCGAGGGGTTGAAGTTGGATAAGTCCCCTGGGCCGGACGGGATTTACCCTAGGATTCTCTGGGAGGCAAGAGAGGAGATTGCAGAGCTTCTGGCTCTGATCTTCAGGTCGTCGTTGGTTACGGGTGTGGTTCCGGAGGACTGGAGGATAGCGAATGTGGTCCCATTGTTCAAGAAGGGGAAGAGAGACCTTCCAGGGAATTATAGGCCAGTGAGTCTTACTTCTGTTGTGGGCAAAGTATTGGAGAGAATAATTAGGGATAGGATTTATAGTTATTTAGAGAGAAATGAATTGATTGGAGATAGTCAGCATGGTTTTGTGAAGGGTAGGTCGTGCCTTACTAACCTCATTGAGTTTTTTGAAAAAGTGACTAAGGAGGTGGATGGGGGTAAGGCGGTTGATGTGGTATATATGGACTTTAGTAAGGCGTTTGATAAGGTGGCCCATGGAAGACTTCTGCAGAAAATGCAGATGTATGGGATAGAGGGTGATTTAGCTAATTGGGTTAGGAATTGGCTAGCAGATAGAAGACAGAGGGTGGTGGTTGATGGGAGATATTCATCGTGGAGTTCGGTGACAAGTGGTGTACCTCAGGGGTCTGTTTTGGGGCCCCTGCTGTTTGTAATTTTTATAAATGATCTGGATGAGGGTATTGAAGGATGGATTAGTAAATTTGCAGATGACACTAAAGTCGGTGGAGTGGTAGATAGTGAAGAGGGGTGTTATAGTTTGCAGAGGGACTTGGACAAGTTGCAGAGCTGGGCCGAGAGGTGGCAAATGGAGTTTAATGTGGAAAAGTGTGAGGTAATGCACTATGGCAGGAATAATAAATGTGTAGAGTATAGGGCTAATGGTAGTATTCTTAGTAGTCTTGATGAACAGAGGGATCTTGGTGTGTATGTGCATAGATCCCTGAAAGTAGGCAGTCAAGTCGAGAAGGTTGTTAAGAAGGCATATGGAGTCTTAGCTTTTATTGGTAGGGGATTGAATTTCGGAGCCGCAACGTCATGTTGCAACTGTACAAAACTCTAGTGCGGCCGCACTTGGAGTATTGTGTGCAGTTCTGGTCCCCGCATTATAAGAAAGATGTGGAGGCATTGGAGAGGGTACAGAGGAGGTTTACCAGGATGTTGCCTGGTATGGAGGGCAGGTCTTATGAATAGAGGCTGAGGGATTTGAGGTTGTTTTCGTTAGAAAGGAGGCGGCTAAGAGGGGACCTAATCGAAACATATAAGATGATTAGAGGTTTAGATAGGGTGGACAGTGATAGCCTTTTTCCTAGGATGGAGAAAGCTAGCACGAGGGGACACAGCTTTAAATTAAGGGGTGATAGTTATAGGACGGATATCAGAGGTAGGTTCTTTACCCAAAGGGTGGTTCGGGAGTGGAATGCCCTGCCTGCAGCAGTTGTAGATGCGCCAAGTTTGGTGGCGTTTAAGAGGTTAGTTGATAAGTATATGGAAGAGAAGGGAATGGTTTAGTTTGGAGGGGCATTGCTTTTTATATTGGTCGGCGCAACATCGAAGGCCGAAGGGCCTGTTCTGTGCTGTAATGTTCTATGTATGTACGCATGTATGTATGTGTATATAGAGTAGTTAATTGTAAAGGGTTGGACTCAATGGTTTTGGTATAGCAAGAAAGAGGAGAAAAGTTTTGATCCAGGACTTAGAGGAGATCTAATAAAGATGTACAAGACTATGAGGGGTATAGATAGAATAAACAGGGTTAAGCTTTCTCGTAGGATGGACTCAAATAGCATGAGGGGTCACGGCTTAGGATGAGGGAAGCAAGGTATAATTTGGATGCTAGAAGGAGTTTTTTCACACAGAGGGTGGTGGGGGTATGGAATGCGCTGCCAAGTAAAGTGTTGGAGGCAGGTACTCTGGAGTTATTTAAGAAATACTTAGATGGGCACATGAACAGAATGGGAATGGACAGATATAGAAAACTGATTTAAAATACGGATTATGAGCATTGGGAGTCCCTGGGAAGTGTGTAAATAGACGAAGATATGGATGCATTTGTTTTTATCCTACAGGCGCTTTGGTCCGCTTGTTGTCCAACAAGGGGCATACACGCGATGGGTCGTGAGAGGGCTGCTCTTGGATTTTTTGAGAGTATCTTAGTACTTCGCATCATTAGTGTACACTTGACCTGGACCATTTGATGGGCAACACGACAGCTCAGTGACTATTGCTGTGCTGTGCAGATACATGGATTTGGGCCTGTGTCTGTGGGAGTTTGCGCATTCTCCCCGCGCTTGCGTGGGTTTTCTCCAGGTGCTCCGGTTTCCTCCCACATCCCAAAGATGTGCTCTTAGGCTAATTGGCAGAACAAATTCTGCCTAAATTGTCTCAAATTTGGTTTCAATCTATAGATCTATAAACATAGATAGGGATCACGGGTAGAGGCGGAAACATCGGGATGGCAGCATGGGCTTGTTGGGCCGAAGGACCTGTTTCCCGTGATGTTTTGTTCTTTGTTCTCTGTATATACAGTGGGAGTGAATGGGATGTGATTGATCAATTGGGATTCTAATCAGAGTTAATGAGTAGTGGCACTGGGATTCTATACAAGTGAGAGTGAATAGGTTGCGAGTGGTCTTTGGGATTTTACACAGAAAGGAAAAGGATAATTTGTACCTCCACTACTTCAAACTGGTAAAACCTAAAGAGGTTCTTGAGGTCTTTGTGGTAACGCATGTTACTTCTCTGTATTCCCCCAGCACAGTCCATGTATAACGAGTACATGTTGAGTCCACTGTGGTAGATAATCATGAAAACTTCCTTCAACTGTGAAGAAAACAATTTTATTTAGTGTTTTTTTAAGCTACCTGTCACCATTGTACCATATCTGAAGCTGGAAATATACATCTGGACTAAGGATTATATTTCCATGTAAACTGATGATCACATATACAAATCTATAAAGTTAGCAGAACAAGTTGATATGGCTGTTGAGAAAAAAGTATTAGATCCTGAGCTTTATACACAAAAGGCAGAAAGTACAAAGGCAAGAAAGTTATGCTACATGGAAACCAATCAACCCTCTGGAGGTGGCTGGAACATATCCAATAGTACTATATTCAAAGCAGTGCAAAATGGATCTCTATGGTTTCAATGCTAATATCTTTCCCTCAATGAACATCACTAAGAACAGGTCATCTGGTCACTGATACATTGCTGTCTATGAGATTTCATATAGAAACTGACTGCCATGTTCCCTACATTATTACAGTGACTTCACTTCAAAAGTACTTAATTGGCTATTAGCACTTTTGAGAGGTATTGCTATTGTGAAAGAAGCCGTATAAATACAAGTGTTTCTTAAATTATACAATTATAATTCATTGGTTAGGTCAATTGTGGGTGCCATATTTACCAGAATGGAAACAGGGATGACAGACTCCAGTTACGTGGAGAGAAGTTGGTTTTGTTCTGTTTGAAACAGAGAAGGTCGGGGAGATTTACTGGTGTTCAAAATTCCAATAGGTTTTGACAGAGTGAAGGGAGAAACTGTTTCCGCGATAGGATGGTTGTACACAGTGTGCATAGATTAATGATAATGAGCAACAACTATTTGGAGCAGATGATAAACTTTAAGTTTTTTATGTTACAAAAGCCAAGGTAATCTTAAACACACTAACAGATTCAATAGTAACTTTAAAAGGAAGCCGGATAAATACTCAAAAGGGGAAAAATCTGCAAGGCTGTTGAGAAACAGAAGGGTATGGAACTATTCAGAAAGCTTTTTCAAAGAACTGCTATACGCACAATTGGTCCAATGGCCTCCTTTCCTATTTGATGATTTTATACAAGAGAGTGCTGGGAAATCCAAATATATCTGTTCGCAACACAAATACCCCCTAGTTTGGAATGCACACATAACTACCTCGCAATATCTCCTCAGGCAGTTTCCCCTTCCAAATGTCTTTATCACCCAGTATCTTACTTTAATAGTCTGCATGTGACAGAGGACATAAGGAATGCTGAAAGGAATGAGAAATTGCACTCAAACCTGATTTCTATCCAATCAGGCAGCTGGAGGGAAGAACGAAAGCTCCACCAGACTGGAGACTGACCAACTCCTCAACGGCCAGAAATGTTTCAGGTATTGACAAGCTCAAAGTTGGGTGGCTGATCTGATGGGAGTCAGTTTTGGCTGAGCAAATCAGGTTACAATTGTTCTTCTCTAAACAAACAGAGAAGTTTGAGGTTCACTCTAATCTCCTGAGTCAGGAGGCTGTGGGTTCAATGTCCCAATTAACAGACATGAGCACATACTCCAGGCTGTCATTCGAGGGCAGTACTGAGGTAGTGCAGCAATGCTGGTGGTGCTGTCTTTCAGGTGGCCTGCCTTCTCAGTTGGACACAACAGACCCTGAGGCACAATTGAAAGAGCAGGGGAGTTATCCCAGTGTCCCAAGCAATCTTTTCCTTCAAATCAGTATCATTGTAATGGATGATCTGATCGTTGTCACACTGCTGTTTGTGAGATTTCATTGTGCTTAAATTGGCTGCCTCATTCACAACAGTTACTCGATTTCAAAGAGTATTTCATTGATTGTAAAGGAATTTGGGATAGCCTGTGTTTCTGAAAGGCACTTTATAAATGCAAGTCTTTCTTTCACATACAGCGTGCAGAGTCAGAGAGAGCGAGGATAAGTGAACAAGGAAAACCTACTGATTCTTGGCAGTTCGACTCGCTGTTGTTGAAGAAGTTGCAGGATCCATCTTTGCAGCAGTATCTGTTCAGTTTACTCCACAATCTTAAGGAATTAGGAAGAAAGAAAGATAGATGATGTCTGACCATACCTTTATGTGCTAAGGCTCAGATGCCCTCGAGACATTTCCTCTCCATCCCATCCCAGCCCTCAGTTTCCTCATGTTGAGTCCAGTCTGCATCTTCAATATGATGCCGCCATGGTAACAGACCTAGCTCCAAAAGGGAGGACTGGACACCAAATGTCTTGGACACCAGATGTTCAGAAAAGGGAAAAGGAGATGGGGGAAATCGTTGGGCAAACAAAATCAGAGGTCCCGCAATTACGAGAATAAGATGAAGGAGAAAAAGCAGGCATATAATAAGTGAGGCATATAACAAGATCGCAAGTGAGATTGAGCCTGAATACAGATCAGTTCAGCTGGCAAGCGAAAAGAGAAATAAGAGAAGCAAGGAAAGTCCAAGAAGTCTAGCAGCTAACACAAGAAAGAATCCAAAAGTATTCTAAAAGCAAATAAGAAGAGGTGGGGCTGATCAGAAACTAGATGATAGAGCATACAGTTGAAGTACTAAATGAGTACTTTGTACCCGTTTTGAAAAAGGAAGAAGATTAAGCCACTCTTGAACAAGGAGTAAATGAGCTAAAATGTATGAAGGGACTAGGAAGAGCCTGTACTTGTTTGATAAGTCAGTTTATCCATATGGGATACCTCCTAGGTTACTGATGGAAGAAAAGATGGAAATTAGGAAGGCATTGACTATAATTTTCCAAATCCTCCTTTGATACAGGGATGTTGATAGAGAACTGCAGAATTACAAATGTTACACTCTGTTTTGAACAAGGATAAGAGAATAATCCCAACAATTGCAAACCATTCAATTTAACTTCAAGTGATGGAAAAGCTTTCAGAAAGTGTAATTCCGGACAAGATTAACAATCATTTGGACAAATATGGGTTAAGGAAAGTCAGCAGGATTTAATACAGGGCAAATAATGTTTAATAAGCTTGATCAACTTTTTAATGATGAGACAGAGGATTGAGGAGGGTAATGTGGTTGTAGGGGAATACATTGATTCGCTCTCTCATGTTAGGCTTGTCAGCAAAATCGAATCACAGAATCATGGAAGGCTGCTTTGTTTTAGCTGGCCCTCTTCAGGAGCAATTCACTTAGTACCATTCCCCACCTACTCCCTGTAGCACCTTGCACACTTCCTTTTCAAATAATATCCAATTCCCTCTTGAAAGCCTCAGTTGAATCTACCTCCAGACAGTGCATTCCAGATCATAACCACAGTGTAAGAAAGATTTTCCTCATGTCACCATTGCTTCTTTTGCAAATTATCTTAAATGTATGTCTCTGTATTTTCCATTCTTTTACCAGTGGAATCTGTTCCTCTCTATCCACTTTTCGAAACTCATGATTTTGAGCACCTCTATCAAATCTCTTCTCAACCTTCTCTTCTCCAACAAGGAAAAGCCCAATCTTTCCAGTGTATTCATGTCAATGAAGTTCCTCTTCCCTGGAACAATTCTCATGAATCTTTCTTACATAAACTCTAAAGTGTCTACATCCTGCCTAAAGTGTGGTATCCAGAACTGGGCTTCCTGCTTTAACAGGAATAGGTCATCCCACATTAAACAGGGAGGCTGATCTGGTGTGCCATATTTCAAGAGAGGATGACATCCCTTTCAGCCCGACCTCTCGCTGTGATGTAAATACACCAGATTTGGGAAATTCAAATAAAATACTCACGTATCCCCGAAGAGTCCATGATAATATGCAAAATAGACAATTGACTGGTCGTTAAAATACGCACTGCTCAATCCGTTCCCAACTGCAAACCCCTGGAACACAAAATGTAACATCACTAAAAGAAGCTGAACTCTGCCCTCTTGCCACCACACCCCGGCACCACAATGCCCTGATGACAGTGAATCTAGCTGGCATTCCCTCTATGGCTCTGACCAATGAGGCCAACTTTCTCTTGCAGGATACACACACCAATTACTTCCCTCATTCATAGCTGACACCAGGGGCTGGCTGAGAAATCTGACAAGATCCAAGACACTGAGCAAACGCAGCCAACACCAATGGCTCAATGAGTATCATTCTCATCTCTAAGCCATGGGATTTGAACTAAACTTCAGTGTCTGAAAGATATAAATTCAGCCTGACACTTCAATACAGCACTGAAGGTGCACTGCATTGTCAGAAGTGTTTCTTTTTTAATGAGACATTAAACTAAATCCTCTCCTTGTCCCCTCAGGTGGGCTTAAAAGATCCCAGGCACGATCTGCACTATGCTCCCCACAAGGCAGCACAGTAGTTAAACTGCTCCCTCATAGCTCCAGGATCATAGAGACAATTCCAGTCTGAGGTGACTGTATGGAATTTGCATATTCTTGCTGTGTCTGCATGGGTTTCCCACACAGACACACCAAAGATATGTAAATTAGGTTGGATTAACCATGGTAAATGAGAGATTTACAAGGATAGGGCGGGAATGAGTGTGAGCCTGATAAGATGCTCTTTTGGACAGTCAGTGCAGATTTGATGGGCCGAGTGGCCTCCTCCTGCACTGTCTTCCCTATTACCCTGACGAAATTTTATCCCACAAATAAGGAAAATTGATCATTGCTGGCTGTGTGAGCTGGCTATGTCCAAATTAGCGTGATTGGAGACACAAACTTGGTGTTGTAAGACTTCTTACTCCAAATTAGCAGCCACGTTTCCTACATTACAACAATGAATATGCTTCAAATGTACTTCATTTGGTTGAAAGAGTTTTTGGGATGTTGTGATAAAATGCTGTATTAAATGAAGACTCTACTGTCTCATTCTTTTTTAGATGCTTCAATACCACGCTTGGGGTGAGGCAGCATTCCAGATTTGAATCAGGACAATCCATAGAATCCCTACAATGTAGAAGGAGGCCATTTGACCCATCAAGTCCACATCGAAACAATCCCAACCAGCCCCTATCCCTGTTGCCCCATGTATTTACCCCGCTAGTCCCCTTAACACTAAGTGGCAATTTAGCACAGCCAATCACCACCTGATCCACACATCTTTGACTGTGGGAAGAAACCATAGCACGTGGAGAAAATCCACTCAGACACAGAGAGAACGTGCAAACTCCACACAGACAGTGATCCTGGCCAGGAATCGAAGCCAGATCCCTGGTGCTAGGAGACAGCAGTGCTGATTATTATGCCACCATGCTGCCCCCAAACAGTAACAGGTGAAGGGAGGACCATTGAGCCAAGAAGAGGCTAATCAGAGTGTCCAGAGCAGAAGGAAATGCAGATACCTTCAAGTTGATTTTGGCTGACCCACTGGCGATTTTCATGCTCAGAGTTGGTACGTAGATTCCACCATAACTTTCACCAGTCACGTAGAAATCATTTTTTGTGAAGTTGGGAAACTTGCGGAAGAAATCTTGCAGGGCCAGGTAGTTGTCCTCTGCAACCTGCCAACATAGGGAACAGCAAGGGTGGGGTGAAAATGAAATCAGCATTAGTGCTGTGCTTCCTGTGGGGTGACAGACTCACAGACAACTTGACATTACTGGGCTCAGGGTTGCTGGCTGTCCTGGAAGCTTTGAGATAGAACTTATTCTTCTCCCAAGACAATCTGATTTCAGCTGTGGCTCACTGGGCAGTGCTATAAAGGGGAGGTTGAACCCCTCTCACAGCTAACACTTAGCCACTCATAGAGAAATACTTTGCCTTATAATCTGTTAAAAAATGAGAGAGAAATAGTACAATCTATTCTTCAGCAACATTTACTCGCAAAATCAAAACAACTGCCAAAACACACTGTAAAAATCAACAAGTAACACTTTATTTATCTTGCCAACAGTGAAGAGGTTAATTAAAATATTAACAAACCAAATAAAACACTATTCTAATAGCATGCTGTTTAGATAAATGCAATTTCAACTTATTAACCAGTCAGTGTCAAAATTTCAGCCAGATTGGTTGTCTTCCAGAATCTTTTGTCTGGAATCTCTGGCTTCTTTTGGTACCTTTTCTATTCAGGTGAGGCTTTGAGATAAGCCTCACCTGGCTTATCTCAAAGGCAGAGCAGTTGCTGTCTGTCTCTCTCAAGCTGAGAGCTGTCTCTTATACCCACGATGACATACCAACATCCCCATAACAGAATTGGTTCTCAGGTTACCAAAACATCCATTCCAAATCTGAGAGGCTGCTGTTATTCAAATGCCTAGTTTAAATTGCTTAATTAAAATTTAAAATCAGTGTGGTGTCTTGGAACACAATGTCTGGTCTCTCGTTATAATGTTTCAGTCTGTGTACTGTATATGCACCTGCATCTTTTTAGCAGATAATCTTACAAACACAATTTTAGCGAAACCTATCCACTTTAAGAAAATGAACTATAATGAAAAGATGGCTTCACTTTTTTCCTTTTAAACTCGCAATAAAGCACCGCAGTACCATTTTCATGACACTCAACATGTACAATCTATAAACTAAATGTTTGTAATACAAGCCTCCAAATGAAATAGTCTGACATTCTTGTCCTTAAATCTTTCCAGAAATGTCAAAGGATTGTAATTGATATACATAATCGTCTCTGGTGCATTGTTTGTAACATAAAATGTTGCAAGACCATTACTAAATTCATTGACTCCTTTTCAATTGTAAAATATTTTATTTGGTGGATATTGAAATTTTTCGAAAAATAACCAATTGGCCTTTCAAGTCCACATTCATCCTTCTGTAACACCACAGCTTCAACACCTACATCACTAGCGTCAAAAGTGACTTTAAAGCATTTCAAAAAGTTTGGGGTGGCTAAAACAGGTGTGGTGGTTAATACTGCTTTCAAATTCTCAGATGCCTCCTGGCATTGTTCTGTCCACCGAAATTGTGTGTTTTTTTAACAAATCCTTAAAGAGTGGCACCACGCTACTAAAGTTTGATACAAATTTCCTGTAGAATCTGCTCAATCCCAAAAAGTTTCACACTTCCTTCTTTGAAGATGGTCTTAGAAATTCCTCTATAGCCTTTGTCTTCATATTTCTCAGTGTCATCGTCTGTATCCAATGTTGTGTCCTAAGAATGTCACTTCCACCTTCACAAATTTTGTTTTCGTCAGGTTAATGACCAATTTTGCCTTCCATAGTTTCTCAAAGAGCTCTGCCAAATTCTTCATGCAAATCGTTCCCTGAATGGCTAGAGATCACTGAGTCATCTATGTTGATATCACAATTAGTCAATGCTGCAGCAGTTTTGTTCATGAACTTGTGAAAAGTGGCTGGTGTGTTTTTCATCCCAAAGGGTATTACTTTAAATTGATATAGCTCGTCAATTGATATAAGCTCTTAAATTGATATAAGCTATTGATATAGCTTATATTGATATAGTCACAAAAGCAGAAACTTCTTTTGCTCTTTCTGACAAAGGTATTGATCAATAACCCCAAAGTCTAACTTTATAATGTAAATAGCTGGTCCCATTATTTCCACACAATCTTGTGAATTGGATATGAATCATATTTGATCATAACATTGACCTTCCAATAATCTATGCAGAATTGTTGAGTACAATCAGGTTTGGGGACCAACATAATCAGTGAACTCCATTTGCTTTGACTTGGTTCTATGATGTAGTCTTGTCGCATCGCTTCCACTTCCTTCTGAACCTGCGCTGCTTTGAGAGGTTAAGCCAATAGGGGTAGTTGTTTTATTCAAACAATATTCCCTATGTCAACCACATGTACTATGTCATTAGTCTTCCCTATTCTTAACATATTTTCAATCTGATAGGGACCATTCAGTCTTGCTTTAAAGAAATCTCCTCTCATTGATAATAGCATCAATACTTGAGCCTACAGGCAAAGATATGAATTTTAGATTTCTTATCTGCTTCATTAAAGGCTGTGCCACCTTCAATTGTTGTCTAGCTAATACACCCACTCTGTTTAACCTCTCACCTCAGATACATAATCCAACTATGAGATCACAGGCTTCAGACTTACCAACTTTTCCTTAAAGATATTCTTATTTTGTGTCTGAATATTAATTCAAATAGAGTAAACTAAGTCAATTCATTTGGAGCACCTCTAATAGCAAGTAATATAAAGGGGATATCTTTATCCCAATCAGCTGGGTAATCCTGGCAATAAGTCCTCAACATGGTCTTTAGGGTCTGATACCATCTTTCCAATGCTCACTGGGATTCAGGTTGGCAAGCAGTCGATGTAAAATGTCTGATGTTTAAACTATCCATGACCTCCATAAATAATCTGGCAGTAAAATTGGACCCTTGGTCTAACTGAATCGCCCTGGGCAATCCATAACTGAAAGAAAACAAACAACTCCACAATCTTTTTTGACTTGATATTCCATAAATGAATTGCCTCTGGAAACCTGGTGGACACATCCATTACAGTTAGCAAATACTGGTTTGCACCTTTGATTTTAGGAAGGGGCCTACACAATTAGTTATAACTTGTATAAAAGTTTCTTCAAATGTGGGAACTGGCAACAAAGCTGCTGGTTTTATCACTGCCCTTAGCTTTCCTACCATCTGACACCTGTGACAGGTACAACAAAATTCAACCACATCTTTATGTAATCCAGGCCAATAAAAATGCTTCTGTATCTTAGCTCAAGTCTTCCTCATTCCTAGATGACGTCCTGCAGGTAATTAATCTGCAATACTTCCTGTCTGTATTCTGCTGGCAGCACAATCTGGTGAATTTCTGCCTATTTCACATTTACACTAACCCACCAAGGTCTCCACTTCTACCTTAAGATTTTACATTAAAGGTAATAGCATTCTGGAATATGCTCCAATTTCTTTTCCATATGGGCTTTATGATGCAAGTTCTTTATCAGGCTCATCTTTCTGTCATAACTCCATGAATCTTTGAGAACTAACCACCTTTGCCTGATCCTTTATCATTCATTCAACAGAGTGTCAGCTAACTGAACCTTAACTGCTTCATCTTTCTCTTTTGTTCTCCCTTCCTGTTTTAACTTATGGCTATAGGATCTTTTCAGTCTGGAAACGTTCCAGGGTATTTTTCTTTTCATTCCTCAGTTTCATGGTTTTCTTTTGGCTTTTCCGCTACAATGGGCCTCTTTCCCACCTCTGATCCAGCTACATCATTTCCAAGGATAAACTACGTTCTTGGAATAGCTAGTATTCCATCATTCTCACTACCGCTTCCCCAGTCTTCATGGACTTTCCAGCCGTATTTTACATAGAAAGAAAAGTAGTGTTCCCATATTTATTCCAAAGATTACCTCTCTCTTGGACAATATTTCTGAAGGCTTTAAATATTTTTATCTCTCACTGAGAGATGGGACAGATTATCAATATTTAACTTCTTTACCTACTTACTCCCCCTTCTCTACTGAGAAAGCCTTACCCACACAGGTGAAGTCTTTGAAAAGATCAAGCACGATCATGTATCCATGCCTATGCTGTGAGCTCTCAACTTCAGCTTGACTTCAAGATTTCCTTCACCATTTTAATTAATCTCGCTTGTTGAGCATCTTTTAACACATCCTTTTTCTCAGTGCCTTTCTCAAGTCCCCAGCACTGCACCTACGTGTCCCACTGTCTATTCCTCATGGAATGAAATTGCTGTCGGAAGCTAGATTTCAATTTATGCACTAATGTTGTTTCACCCTTCTGTTCCTCAACATGAGTAATCATTTCTGGAAATGAGTTTTTAAGTCCTCCAACAGAAAAATATCTCAAATAGCTTCATATGTCTTTTCTATCTTTAATGCTTTCACCCATCTATTGATGCTGCTCTGATTAATTCTTTCAAATTTGATATATGTCTGAATTGGCTCCTTCCTTATATTTCTGAATTGTTGTCTCTATGCATCGTGTGTCAATTCATAGGCACTCAAAAATAGCCTTCTCATACTTTCCCGCCACCTCCTCTAACAGTGCTGCAAACACCTCAGTAGCCCTGCCTAACGACTTGGTCTGGATTAATATTACCTATACCACCTCTGGCCACTTCATTCGTACAGCCAATTTAAAAGAAATGTGAAAGGATTCTGCATCTTTCTCAAATTTTGGTAATGTTGGGGCATATTTGTATATTTCCCTACCAGAATAGTATTTTTACACTATTCTAATTCTATTCTAATAGAATGCAGTTGAGATAAATAGAATTCCCACTTATTAACAATAATTTTTTTTTAGTTACTAAAAATTTCATGCAGATTTGTCATTTTTCAGAATCTATCTTGTTTCTTCTGTCTGGAATCTCCGGTTTCTTTTGGTACCTTTTCTATTCAGATGAGGCTTTAGCTGTGGCAGACAGAGCAGTTGCTAGCTGTCTATCTTGAGAGCTGTCTCTTATATCCCTAATGACACACCAGTATCCCCACAATAGAATTGGTTCTCAGGTTACCAAAACGTTAAATTCAAATCTGATAGGCTGCCATTATTCAAATACTGAGGTTAAGTTGTTTGGTTAAAATTCAAAAACAGCCCGTTGTCTTGGCAACACTACTGTCTGGCCTCTTGATGCAATGTTTCGGTCTGTAAAATAGAAATAGCACCTTTTTAAACAGACAATTTTACAAACACCAACTTCACAACAGTAACTCCCACACTTGAAAAGTTTGAAGAGTATGAGTTCAAATCCCATTCAAGACACTTCAGCTCACAATCCAAGCTGACACGGCTGGCATCAGTACACAGGGAGTTGTCAGATGTGCTGTTGTTCATACGGGATGCTAAATGAAGGCTCTCTCTTCGTTAGCAGTGGATGTAAAAGACCAATAACACTATTTCAAAGATCAGATGAGCTGCACTCTGTACAACATCATAAAACATAGATTATCAGGTCACATTACATTTCTTTGTGGGACCTTGCTGTGTTCAACTGGGGCTACCATATTTCCTACAACAAGATCACCTTTCAGATAAACTTGATTAGTTTTGAAGTGCTTTGGGACATCCAGAAGTTGTGAAAGGCACTACAGAAATATCAGGTGCTTTTTCTTTGACCCAATAATCAAATTGCTTTTGGCTATACAATATAACAAGTGAAATCCTAGCAATCTGATGTCTTTGAGTTGTTCAGATTATAGAGAGGAAAAGTATCAAATTTAAGTCAGACATCGGGGGAAGATTGAAAATTGATGAAACAAGAGAAGGTAAAAGTATTTTTGTGAATGAAGCTGAATCAGAGTGGAAAAGAATCATGATGGATTGTCACAGGGATCACCAGCCTCACCCCGTAAACTACTGTCACTATCTGGGATGTCTGTACAGGAGACAGCAAATTGAGCCAATACCTCAATATCATTGGTGGCATAGTCTTTATCATCAGAATAGGAGAAGCCAACCCCAGCTGGGGATTCCAGGTACAGGACGTTGGCCACCTTGTTCCAACTGTATTTGTTGATGTAGAGTGTGCTGCCATCGTCATTCACCTGGAAGCAAACACACTGAAGTTAACTGGAGGTGACCTTTCGAGGTGAATCTGGAATAACCAAGCCTCTTAGAGGGGCACTGTAAAAACAAAACAGCAAAGCTTTCAAAGGAAACTGGAATTAAAATATCGTTTTGAGGGCTGATGATGCACACCAACCACAATGGTGCCCACTGGTTGTGAAAGGCCTCAAGCAGTGAACAACTCATGCTCCCACTGCAGAGACACACGCACAAATGCAGCCACAGTAAAGCAGCAAATAATCAGGCCAAACAATCCCCTCTGTTGATGGCCACCTTGGCCAGGCTCAGCAGCAGGCTTACAAGAAAGTGCATGACCCTGCCCAGACCCGTCTGCACAAAAAATTAGTTTGTGAGCACAACTCTTCATGCATCTGAAGAAGGAGCAACACTCCGAAAGCTTGTACTACCAAATAAATCTGTTGGACTTTAACATGGCACTGAGAGATGTCTTACTGTGTTTACCCCAGTCCAATGCCAGCATCTCCACATCAAAATATTAGGAGCATGGAGCTGAAGTGCAGCCTAACATTAAGGTGCAGCCTCTTCAAATAATTGGAAGAGGGAATATACCCTGCGCAATATATACACATGGATCATGGATTCTTCAAGGCTGCATGAAAGACAGGTGGCCTGGAAGTCCATGAACTCCCTTAACCTTTTCCTGCTTGGAATAAGTGTCTCTCACATACTTTATACTTTTTATGAAGAATTGTTGTTGTTTCTCTTCTCACACCTAGTGTGCAAAGCAGACTTTTATCTATTTTCACAACGTGCATTTCTTGAAGCAAGTCGCTCGTCAGTCACTAGAGGCTGATATCTTGAGGGAGTGTCACTGCATCAAGCGTGGCTGACCAGGACCTCTTTTACACCCACTCACTCCATCCCGAATCCACATTTTATGATTGGGAAGGAGAAACAAGGACTTGCATTTTCTGAACTTCAAGCACTATATCATGCTGGTAGATGGATGTTGGTTTAGGGCAGAATCAGGAACCTTGGCTGTTCCCTTCCCAACAGGTCAGAAGAGAATTAGAGCCAACACTACTGTCCTGACTGAGGTTAACCAACAGTAAATCCTCACTTTTCAGTAAGACAAGTACTTACATGCAAAGGTCCATTTTCAGAGAGGAATCCATCTAAGGAACTGCACCCAGGTCCACCATTCAGCCACAGGACCACAGGATCTTTCAGTGGGTTTCGCTGAGATGTCACAAACCTGCAGAAGACAAAACAAGTTGGAATCAATGCCTGTGACTAAAGACCTTGCAAAAGCATGGAGGGGTGAGGAATAATTTTAGGTCAGTCATTCACTAGAACCACGTCTTTCCCTCCTCATCTGAAGGCATTGGCTGGAATTTTAATATCCCGCCCACCACAAGAATCGGCGCGGGTAAGGGGCGGACAATGGAAAGGTCCATTGACAAAATAGGATTTTATGGTTTCAGGATGAGTGAGGCTGTAAAATCCTGCCCTTGTATCTATGCTATCCAAGTCAACATTCGTACACAATTTCTAGCAAGAGTGCCCTGAACAAGGCCTTTAATACATTAGTAGGATTTAATAGTTTCTCTGTGGTGAGGTAAATCCAGAACAAGTGGTTTCGTCCCAAAACTAGAGTTAAATGCTTCTGGAATTAACCAATATTTCTTCATAGCCCTTGGAGCTAAGAGGAAACCTCAGGATTTGTGCAGCAAAGCCCCAACATCCTGGATAATTAGGTATTAAAATTGTTGAAAATGTTTTGAGATTGTATAATAGCAATCCTCTTTTAGAGTAATCACTTGACACTTCAAACCATCACTGGAAAAAGCTTGTATCCAAGTCACTAATTTAAGTGAAATATTTCTTCTTCCTAGTTCTCTGTCGCTGTCTCTCTAAATTAGCTGAAATACTTCCTACGTGTTACAAAGATCACAGGAGATCATCAATAGATCTCTTTGTGTGCTTCACGGAGTACAAACTGCCTTATTGAGAGTCAGAGTTTTTAATCCTGTTACTACCAGACTGTTGTTGTAGTCCTGAGGTGAAAATTACCATACTGTAAACTGCAGTGTAGTCCTTTCCTTTGTGTACAATAAAGGGTGTTGGTAACAGGAAACTGGCATTTAACTGAATTATTATATTGGTAATGAGAATAAATTTTCTTTTCCCTCTCCCTCTAGACTCCATAAGTCAATTGTCTCTGGGAAGAGGAGACAATTATGTCTCTTCTCAGGAAACTAGGGTCCTGTGACAGTAGGGGAAAACCAGATCCAAAACAGCGTATGTGTTACTTCTCCGATGTTAACAATATTGAAGGAGACAAAAACAAAGTGATATTAACAAAATTGGATTATTACAACTAAAGTTGCCCTAATTGAGATAGAATTACTAGTAAATGACCATTTCTTGAAGATGAAGGTGACCACAAGAGCTGCAATCCCTATATCCTGAGATTAGAAGATACGAATGCCAGCTTTGCCATCTACACTGGGGGGGGGGGGGGGGGGGGGACACCTTTACAAATAAAAGGCACCACACTGGCTCCAGTTACTTATGAACAAACAAACAAACAGCTCATCTCACACTCATTGTTGTACAGGGGCACAAACCATGATGTATTTGGAAAAATTGGCTCTAACAGATCTGGCTGAACTGGTTGGCGATCTTCAGACCAGAAGAGGGGTCTAGTACAAAGTTTGATACCCTGGAACTTTTCTAGAGAGCCTGGTTAAAAACAAAAGGAGCTAAAAACCAAAATCTATAGTAACACTGACACAACGGCTAGGTATTTCAGAGCAATAGCAGTCCCTTACTCCATGCTGGAAAAGATGGAAACTAAACTAGGGGCTTGAAAATGTAGATATAACAAGGCCTGTGCAATTTTCAAAATGGGCCTGCCCATAGACCGTTCTTAAATCTTTGTGGGGACTACAAACTAACAGTCAAACAGGTCTCCAAACTTAATAGGTAGTCCACGACTCAGATCAAAGATTTGTAAACTAATTTAACTGGCAGCAAGACATTCTCCAAGTTGGACATGAGCCAAGCCTATATTCAGCTTGAATTGGACAAGTCCTCATGAAAATATGTAATCAACACACACAAGGGACTCTGAGTAAGCCATTTGTCCTTTGGATGTCATCAGTGCATGCCACCTTCCAAAGAGTTACAGAGAACATCCTTCAAGGGCTATCCAACCCTTATATGTACATAAATGATGTTTTGGTCATGGGGGTTTTAGATAAGAATACCTGGCCAATGTAGAAATCTTGCAGAGATTTTCCAGCATGGGAGTTTAGTTGAAGAGTGAGAATTGTGTTTTCCAAGCAGCCAAATTAATCTAATTAGGTAGATGGCACTGTAGTATACGATAGAGAATAAAGCAAAGGCCAACAAGGAAGCACCAACTCCAAGGAACACCACAGAGTTAAAATCCTTTCTTGGATTAGTCAATTATTACAGGAAATTTATCTGGATTTTGCTTCCAGGGAATACCAGAAAGTACCAGAAATAATCCTGGGAGACACCACAGGCAGGGGCTTTTTCAGTTACTGTCATCTAACTTACTGGCCCATTAACTTATATTAACTTGTGATGCGATGCTGTCACATCGCTGGAATTATGGGACAAAAAAGACAGTTGTGTTATCTCCAGGACCCTTTCAGATGCAGAGAAAAGTTATTCCCAAATTGAAAAGAAAGGATTGGCAGTTGCATTTGGTGTGAAGAAGTTCCATCAATAAGTCTACAGTAGATTTTCTTTTTTAAAACAGTTACTGACCATAAACCCTTACTGAGCCTCTTTGAAGAGGGCAAGACAATTCCCCCCACCATTTCCATTTGGATACAATGCTGGGCTTTGTTATTGGCGGCCTATGAATATCTTTTTGGACACCGCCCTGGACATGGGTAGCTAATGCACTGAGTCACTTCCTGTTGCCCATAAGCTGTTTTTTTTTTAAAACCAATATTGGAAGAGGTTGTGATGACTCTAGGCTTTCTGGCGATCTTCCCAGTATTAGCAAACCGCATTAGAGTCTGGATCTAAAAACATCCAACTTTATCCAAAATTAGACACAGGATCCTACAAGGTGGATTCCAGGGATGACACTTTGAAGAAGTGAAATCCTACCTCACTAAGAAAACTGAACATAGTGTTGAGGATAGTATGATCTTTGAGAGTCCCAAGTAATTGTTCCATTCCCAGAACAACATTCAATACTAATGGAACTACGCAACGGACACCCGGGAGTATCAAAGATGAAGATGCTGGCCAGGAATTACGTCTGGTAGCCCATCTTGATTCTGACATCATAAACTTTGTGAAGCAATGTAACCTACGCCAGGAAAATCAATAACATTCAGCCTCCCTACACCCATAGAGGTGATCTGGCAGGCCACGGGTGCACATGCACATGGACTTTGCAGGCCCCTTTAAGGGTTCCATATTTTTAATTATAGTGGACACCCATTCCCTAGTGGTTGGAAATGACCTCATGGGCTCCACAACTTCTCAGGCTACAATCAAGAACTTACAAAGCTTCAGTATACATTGATACGTAGATGGGCACATGAACAGAATGGGAATGGAGGGATATAGAAAACCGATTTAAAATAGGGATCATGAGCCTTGGGAGTTCCCTGAGAAGTGTGTAAATTGTCAATGATGTTGATGTATTTGTTTTATCCCACAAGTACTTCGGTCCACCTTGTTGTCTAACAAGAGGCATACACGCGATGGGTCATGAAAGGGCTGCTCTTGGATTTTTTTTGAGAGTATCCTAGTGCTTCACATCGTTAGTGTACGCTTGACCTGGACCATTTAATGGGCAACACGACAGCTCAGTAACTGTCACTGTGCTGTGCAGATACATAGATGTGGACCTGTGTCTGTGGGAGTTTACACATTCTCCTTGTGCTTGCATGGGTTTTCTCCGGGTGCTCCAGTTTACTCCCACATCCCAAAGATGTGTCCTTAAGCTGACTGGCAGAACAAATTCTCCCTAAATTGTTACAGATTTGGTTCCAATGCATAGATCTATAAACATAGACAGGGATCACAGGTAGAAGTGGGAACATCGAGGTGGCGCCGTGGGCTCGTTGGGCCGAAAGGCCTGTTTCCCGTGCTGTTTTGTTCTTTGGAAATACCCAAAGTCCTGATTTTCAACAATGGCACAGCTTAATTAGTGGTGATTTCTAAAATTTTGTGCTTTCGATGATATCCAATATATTGGAACTGCATCTTATCACCCAATGTCAAATAGAACATAGAACATAACGGCTCAGTACAGGCCCTTCAACCCTCGATGTTGCGCTGGCCAGTGGACCCTCTAACCTAAACTATTCCAATATCATCCATGTGCCTATCCACCGAACATTTGAATGCCCCCAAAGTAGGCGAGTCCACAACTGCTGCAGGCAGGGCATTCCACGCCCTCACCACCCTCTGTGTAAAGAACCTGCCTCTGACATCCGTCCTATAACTACCACCTCTTAATTTAAAGTTATGTCCCCTCGTGTTGGTCATCACCATCCGAGGAAAAAGGCTCTCACTATCCACCCTATCCAATCCCTTGATCATCTTATACGCCTCAATTAGGTCACCGCGTAACCTTCTTCTCTCTAATGAAAATAACCTCAGGTCCCTCAGCCTTTCCTCATAAGGCCTTCCCACCATACCAGGCAACATCCTGGTAAACCTCCTCTGCACCCTTTCCAATGCTTCCACATCTTTCTTATAATGCGGCGACCAGAACTGTACGCAATACTCCAAGTGCGGCCGCACCAGAGTTTTGTACAGTTGTAACATAACCTCACGGCTCCTAAATTCAATCCCTCTACCAATAAAAGCTAACACACCGTACACCTTCTTAACAACTTTATCAACCTAGGTGCCAACTTTCAAAGAGCTATGTACTTGTACCCCAAGATCCCTCTGCTCGACAACACTATTAAGGGTCCTTCCATTAGCCCTATATTTCATATGCCTGTTATTCCTACCAAAGTGAATCACCTCACACTTATCCATATTGAATTCCATTTGCCACCTCACGGCCCAGCTCTGCAACCACTATGTCCCTCTGCAAACTGTAACATCCATCCTCGCTGTCTACAACTCCCCCCACTTTGGTATCGTCAGCAAATTTACTAATCCAACCCTCTACACCCTCATCTAGGTCATTTATAAAAATGACAAACAGCAGTGGCCCCAAAACAGATCCTTGAGGTACACCACTTGTAACTGCACTCCAGGTTGAATATTTCCCATCAACCACCACCCTCTGTCTTCTATCAGCTAGCCAATTCCTAATCCAAACTGCTAAATCACCTTCAATCCCATGCATTTGCACTTTCTGCAGTAGCCTACCATGGGGAACCTTATCAAACGCTTTGCTAAAATCCATATACACTACATCAACTGCCTTACCCTTATCTACCTCTTTGGTCACCTCCTCAAAAAACTCAATAAGGTTTGTGAGGCACGACCTACCCTTCACAAAACCGTGCTGACTATCCCTAATCAATTTATTTCTCTCTAGATGCTTATAAATCCTATCCCTTACAATTCTTTCCAAGACTTTGCCCACAACAGAAGTCAGGCTCACCGGTCTATAATTTCCAGGACAATCCCTACTCCCCTTCTTGAACAAAGGGACAACATTTGCCATCCTCCAGTCTTCCGGCACTATACCTGTAGCTAACGATGACATGAAGATCAAAGCCAAAGGCTCTGCAATCTCCTCTCTAGCCTCCCAGAGAATCCTGGGGTAAATCCCAGAGGCTGAGGGATTTGAGGTTATTTTCGTTAGAAAGGAGGCGGCTAAGAGGGGACCTAATCAAAACATATAAGATGATTAGAGGTTTAGATAGGGTGGACAGTGATAGCCTTTTTCCTAGGATGGAGAAAGCTAGCACGAGGGGACACAGCTTTAAATTAAGGGGTGATAGTTATAGGACGGATATCAGAGGTAGGTTCTTTACCCAAAGGGTGGTTCGGGAGTGGAATGCCCTGCCTGCAGCGTTTGTGGATGCGCCAAGTTTGGTGGCGTTTAAGAGGTTAGTTGATAAGTATATGGAAGAGAAGGGAATGGTTTAGTTTGGAGGGGCATTGCTTTTTATATTGGTCGGCGCAACATCGAAGGCCGAAGGGCCTGTTCTGTGCTGTAGTGTTCTATGTTCGCTATCCCATCTGGCCCAGGGGACTTATCAATTTTCATACCCTCAAGATTCGCTAACACCTCCTCCTTATGAACCTCAATCCTGCCCAGTCTACAACCTAGTGTCGTAGTATTCTCCCCGACAACATTGTCTTTCTCCTGCGTGAATACTGATGAAAAATACTCAGTGTCTCTCCTATCTCCTCAGGCTCCACGCACAACTTCCCACTGCTATCTCTGACTGGCCCTAATCTTGCCCTAACCAATCTTTTATTATTTATATACCTGTAAAAAGCTTTAGGATTCTCCTTAATCCTATCCGCCAAAGTCTTCTCGTGTCCTCTTCTAGCTCTTCTCAACTCCCTCTTTAGCTCCTTCCTGGCTGATTTATAGCTCTCCATTGCCCTAACTGAGCCTTCACATCTCATCACTACATAAGCCTCCTTCTTCCTCTTCACCAGAGATTCAACTTCCCTAGTACACCATGGTTCCCTCACTCGACCACTTCCTCCCTGCCTGGCAGGTACATATTCATTAAGGGCATGCAGAAGCTGTTCCTTAAATATGCTCCACATTTCAGATGTCCCCGCCCCTGCAATTTCCTGCTCCACCCTATGCATCCTAAATCTCTCCTAATAGCCTCATAATTACCTTTCCCCCAGCTATAACTACTGTTATTCGGTACGTGCCCATCCCTTTCCATCACTAAGGTAAACGTAACCGAATTGTGGTCACTATCACCAAAGTGCTCACCCACCTCCAAGTCTAACACCTGGTCTGGTTCATTACCCAATACCAAATCCAATATAGCCTCACCTCTTGTTGGCCTATCTACATACTGAGTCATGAAACCTTCCTGCACACATTGAACAAAAACTGACCCCTCTAACGTACTTGAACTATAGCTTTTCCAATCGATATTAGAAAAGTTAAAGTCCCCCATTACAACTACCCTGTTACTTTCACACCTATCCAGGATCAACTTTGCAATCCCTTCCTCTACTTCTCTGGAACTTTTTGGAGGCCTATAAAAAACTCCCAACAGTGTGACCTCTCCTTTCTTGTTTCTAATCTCAGCCCACACTACCTCAGCAGACAAGTCCACATCAAACATCTTTTCGGCCACTGTAATGCTGTCCTTAACTAATAATGCCACTTCTCCCCCTCTTCTACCACCACCTCTGCTCTGACTGAAACATCTGAACCCCGGAACCTGCAACAACCATTCCTGCCCCTGCTCTATCCACGTCTCTGAAATGGCCACAACATCAAAGTCCAAATCACCAATCCAGGCTGCAAGTTCATCCACCTGATTGCGTATGCTCCTCACATTAAAGTATACACATTTCAAACCACCCTCCCGTTTGCCACTATACGGGAGGGTGATTTGAAGTGGATTGGCAGAATGTGCTATTCAAATCTTCAAAATGGCACGAAGAAATAACCAGTAGCACCATGGAGCCAAACTGGCATGTTTTTGTTCTATCACAGGACTTCACCGCACACCACAACAGATGTTGCTCAAGTGGGGTTGTTAATGGGATGACAGCCTCATATCAATCAGATCGATAAAATTATTGCGAATGCTAGAATCTGAAACCAAAAGAGAAAATAATGGAAAATCTCAAGTCTGACAGCATCTGTAAGGAAGAAAAGAGCCGAGTATAAATCCAGATGATCCTTTGTCAAAGCTTGTCCTTACAAACGCTGTAAGAAGTCTCACAACACCAGATTAAAGTCCAACAGGTTTATTTGATAGCAAAATCCATGTTGTGCTGTTTCTTCGTCAGGTAAGGGAGAGTTCCTTCACTTCATCTCATATTCAGGTTAACTCTGGCGTATCTTGCACTGAGGCTCCATCTCTCCCTTATATTAATTATTTACACAGACAGAGAGTAACTTATCTAACAGATGTGTGGAGCAAGAAATAGAGTTAACATTTCAAGTTGAATATGACTCTTCAGAAGAAGTTATATTTGACTTGAAACAGTAACTCTGCTTCTCTTTCATCATAAGAACAGAAAAGCCAGAATAACTTTTTTAAAAAAAGCATGAAACTTGTAAATATTGACATTCAGAGAGACTTGGATGGACCCACACAAGTAACACATGTTAGCACACAGCAAACAATTAAGCAAACAACTGGCATATTCACAAACACAAGTTACTGGACAGGGAAGGTCATTCATCCTGTCATGCATGTCTGGCTTCCTGAAGGAGCTACTTACCTAGTGCCATTCTTCTATCCCCTCCTTTTAACCCTCTACACTCTTCATTTTCTGATATCCAATTTCCTCCTGAATGCCTTGATCAAATCTGTTGCAACCCTGCTCTCAGGCAGTGCATTCCCCATCCTAACCCTTGCAGTGTGATAGTTTCTCCTCATGTCACTTTTGCTAATTACTTTAAATCTGTGCCATCTCGTTCTCAATCATTTCACAAGTGGGAACAGTTCTTCACAATCTACTCTGTGCAGTTCCCACTTAATTTTGAATTCCTTCATCAAATCTGGCTTTTATGGCAAGGGAATTGGAGTTACAAAAATAGAAAGCCTTGCTACAATTCTACATGGCTTTAGTGAGAACACATGCTTGCAATTTTAAGAAGATATACTTGAATTAGAAACAGAACAGCAAAGATTCATTAGGTTCGTTCCTGAGATGACAGGGTTGTCCTACGATGAGAGGCTGAGTAAATTGAGTCCATATTCTCTGGAGTTTAGAAGAATGAGAGGTAATCTTGCTGAAAGAGTCAAGATTCTGAAAAGGCTTAACAGGATAGATACTGAGAGGCTGTTTCCCCTAGCTGAGGGATCTCTAACACAGAGGTGCAGTTTCAAAATTAGAGATCGCAGATGTAATATTAAGAGAAGAAATTTCTTCACTTAAAGGGTTGTGAATCTTTAAAATTCTAAACCCCAGCAGGTTGTGGACGAGCCATCATCAAGCATAGTTAGGATGAAACAGACAGATTTTTGATCTCTCGGGAAATCAAGGGATAGAGAGTGGGGGCTGGAAAATAAAGTTGAAGTCCAAGATCAGCCATGTCATACTGAATGGTGGAGCAGGCTCAATGGGTTGTATGGTCTACAACTGCTTTTATTTCTTAAGGTACGTTCATCCTGTTGCAACTCGGACAAACTGCTGACTAGCCACACCATTGGCAGCAACTTGCAAAAATAGTTTACATAATATTCACTATCTTTTGACCACAATCACAATGACTTTAAAAGCTGGTCAAGTTGTTCTTATGATCCATCACCGTGTAGTACTTAGACTGCACATAATCAGTAATTACATGCCTGATACAAACATTGAATTCCAAAGTCCAATCTACATCCAGTTAAATGCAAGTACAAGGTTATCATGTTTCACCTAGAGACACACGGGGGCTCATTACCCAACCCTGCTATCACTAGCCCTTTTTGGTTGCATTCTTCACATCATGAACGACAGCAATTTATCAAGGTTACTTCAGTAGTATCTCCTGGAACCTCTACTTCTGAGAGGAAAAGCAGCAATAGAGTTATACATCACCTCCAAGTTCCCATCCACATCATCATACCATCCTGACACGTATCCTATGGATGCAGTAGTCTCTTCATTGTTCTTGGGTCAAGATCCTTGAATACCCTCTCTCCACACACCATGGACTGCATGGATGCAGGAGGTGGTAGTCACCCATTATTGTTTAAAGGAAATTAGGGATGAACAATGCACGTTATCAGTATTGCTGGTAACACCCACATCCTGAAAGTGCAACCACAATTTGAAAATCTGGATGCTTTTCTTTCCTGTAGAAATCAGGTTTGAACCCACATCAATGCTGACACTATTCTATTGGCATCAATGAACATATCCTTAATCTGACACCTCAAAATTATTCCAAAAAGTAGCCTCACTCCTGCAAGATTCTCTCCAAACACACAAGGATGGAACTGAACTTCAGGGTCCACAGTGGACAGTCACACACACACCAATATTACCCCTTTGAAAACCTCATTACTGTACTGCACAGGAAGCTCCAGAGAAACCATGGGAAGATGGGCTGTCTGACAAACAGTGTCTGAGACTTTGTGGGTACAGGCACTATCCTCAGAGAGCTGCAGGGGTTTATCAAGCCAGAGAAGAACTGGAGAAGGAACAATTCAGAAACATAAGTCTTGATGATAAAACTACACAAGGCAACTATTGTAATGAAGCAGGGAAAAGCAGGACACAAGCTCCGTTTGCTGCACAGATTCCTAATCTAAAACAAAAACAACAGAAGGCATTGATGGCCTTCTCTCTTATATACATTGGATAGGCATGTTTCTGTTCTCTATCCTCTTGATCATTAGAGGATGAATTAACATCCACAACTTTCCCTAAGTTCCTTCTCCCTTATTGTAGAATGAGAAAGACAGAAAACTAAATACAAAATGTCAGAGAATGGGGAAGGATGAAACACAATGAACATAAGAAATAGGAGCAGGAGGAGGCCATCTAGCCCTTCGAGCCTGCCCCACCATTCAACAAGATCATGGCTGATTTGAAGTGGATCAGTTCCACTTTCCTGCTTTCTCCCAGGACCCTTAATTCCCTTGTCTATCAGAAACCTATCTAACCGTGACTTAAGCATATTCAGCAAGGTAGCCTCCACCACTTCAATGGGCAGAAAATTCCAGAGATTCACCACCCTTTGCGTGAAGAAGTTCCTCCTCAACTCCGATCTAAACTGCCCCACACCCCCTGCCTTATTTTGAGGCTATGCCCTCTAGTTCTATCTTTTCTAAGCTGGAAGAATCTCCCTACCTCAGTAATTATTTTAAGTAAGGGAGAGAGCAAGAATGAATAAGGGAGTGTGTATGAAGGTAAGCGAGTGAGCATGAAAAAAATATTTATTGCAGAGAAAGGATTCAGAGCAGCTGAAAAGCTACTTCAGGTTAGTCATAACTCAGCTGTCAGCACACGTGCTTGGAATCTGTGCAGGAAATAAATCTCTGGCTATAGCAGAACAAGCCAGCAAGATTTTGAAATTTAATTGAGCCAGTCAATAAAAGCTTCTCGTGATGACTGGAAAGTCTCCAAATTCCATTCCTGGTGAATACTGAAGTAACTGATCTCAACTAGATACTAAATCTCTCTCCTCAAAGCGGGGAGAATACAAGGGTGAAAAAAAATTTATTCCCAATTGCTTTGTGAATGTTATGTGGCACAGTGGTTTGCATTGCTGCCTCAACCCCAGGGATCAGGATTTGATTCCAGCCTTGGGTGACTGTCGTTTCCTCCAGATGTCCCAGTTTTCTATCACAATCCAAAACATACAGATTAGGTGCATTAGCCACAGTAAAAGCACTGGGTTACAGGGCCTGGGTGGGGTGCTCATTTGGAGAGTTGGTGCAGACTCGATGGCTGATGGTCGATGCAGCCTGAATGGCCTCTTTCTGCACTGTAAGGATTCTATGCTTGGACAGCTCAGCTGTGATCCTTTTCACAGCCGAAGGGAGCAGAGTTGGTCTGCCCTAAGCTCAGACATGAATTATGGTCATCTGGACAAAATAAAAAGAAATATTACCTTAGCTTCACAGGCCTAAAATACTCTAATCACCAAGCAGTGGTCATGTTGCTTTGGAAACGTGCACAATCAACCAGGACGTTCAGTATAAACTACCTGTTCCAGCTCACTGCCACATTCTGACAAGTCTCAAGATCCCTTACAATCAAATCGCTAAACCACCTAGTCTTATTACACAAAAGGTTTTTTAAAAACTTGTATTATTTAAGAAAGCTTTGAATGCATTGCACTCTTTCTCCAAAATACATTTGCCCATTTGATTTTTCAGTCTATGTGAAGATTACAGTGACAATAATTCTAAATTACTTCAAGTTAAAAAGACCTTAAACAAGGAGTTAAGAGGATTAAAAGGAATCATGAAATGTCCTTGGCAAATAGGATTCAAGAAAAATCCCAAGGTGTTTTATACGTATATAAGGAGCAGGAGGATAGCTAGGGAAAGGATAGAACCACAAGGACAAAAAAAGAGGGAATTTATTCATTGTGCCGACAGAAGTGGGTGAGGTCCTTAACAAATGCTTTGTATTGGTATTGTTGATATTCTGGGGCATGTCAATCTGAAAAAAGGTGGTTTTGGGTGTTTTGAAAGCATTAAGGTAGACAAGTCCCCAGGACCCAATGGGATCTATCCCAGAAAACAGAGAGGAAATTGCTGGGGCCCTGTATAAAATCTTAGTATCTTTAGTCACAGGAGAGATCCCAGAGGACTGGAGAAGAACCCATGCTGTTCCTTTGTTTAAGGAAGGTAACGGGGATAATTTAGGAAATTAGAAGACTGAGCCTTATGTTAGTGGTTGGGAAATTATCAGAAAAGATTCTTACGGACAGTGTTTACTTAGGTTTGGAAAAATATTAGCAATAGTTAACATGGTTTTGTGTAGGGGAGGTCATGTCTCACAAATGTAATTGGGTTTTTTGAGGAAGTTGCAAAGATGATTGATGAGGGCAAAACAAATTGAAGGTAAAGTCTGCATGGACTTTAGGAAGGCCTTTGAGAAGGTCCTTCACGGCAGGCTGATACAGAAGGTGAAGTCACATGGAGCCTGCAGTGAGCTGGTAAAATGGATATAGAACTGGCTTGGTCATAGAAGACAGAGTATTGGTGGAAGGGTAGTTTCTGACTGGCAATCTACGGCTAATGGTGTTCTACAGGATCCGTGCTGGAAACCCTATTGTTTGTATAAACGATTTGAGGAGAATATAAGTGGTCTGATTCGTAAGTTTCGGATGAAAACTATCTGCAGCTCCACCAGATTGGGGGAGCTGCAGATAGTGAGGAGGATTGCTAGAGGATATAGCAGAATATAGAGAAGCTGGCGACTTGGGACAAAAAATGACAGATGGAATTCAATCTGAACAAACGTGAGGTGATGCATTTTGGAAGGTGTATTGCAGGAGGGAACTAAACAGTATATGACAGAACCCTCAGAAGCATTAACATGCAGAGCATTCTAGGTGTATAGGTCCACAGTTCCCTGAAAGTGGCAACACAAGTGGATAAGGTGGTCTGGAAGGCATATGGCTTGCTTGCTTTCTTCAGTCGGGGCACAAGAGTATAAAAATTGGCATGTTGTGTTGCAGCTGTACAAAACTTTAGCTCGACCACATTTGAAATATTGCATATAGTCCTGGTCGGCGTACTGCCAGAAGAATATGGATGCTTTGGAGAAGGTACAGAAAAGATTTACCAGGATGTTGCCTGGTTTGGAGGGTATTAGCTCGTGATTGGACAAACTTGGTTTGTTTTCACTTGAATGTTGGAGGCTGAGGGGACACCTGGTAGAAGTTAACAAAATGAGAGACATGGATAGATGGAATCTCTTTCCCAGGGTAGAAATTTCAATTACTATGAGACACAGCGTTAAGATAAAAGGAGATACGAGAGGCAAGTTTTTTTTTAAACACAGAGTGGTAAGTGCCTGGAATGTATTGCAGAGGAGGTGATAGAAGCAAATACAAGAGCAATGTTTAAGAGGCATCTTCACATTTGAGTAGGCAGGGAATAGAGATATGGACTGTACAAGGCAAAACATCTTTTGTTTTGAAAGGTGTCATATGTCAGCTTGGTGTACCAAGGAGCCTGCTCTTGTGTTGTTCTTTGCGCTTGTTCATTAGAACATAGAACATTACAGCGCAGAACAGGCCCTTCGGCCTTCGATGTTGCGCCGACCAATTAGGAAAAAGCAATGACCCGCTAACCTAAACCATTCCCTTTTCGTCTATAAACTTATCTACTAACCTCTTAAACACCACCAAACTTGGCGCATCTACAACTGCAGCAGGCAGGGCATTCCATACCCTTACCATCCTCTGGGTAAAGAACCTACCTCTGACATCTGTCCTATAACTACCACCCCTTAATTTAAAACTATGTCCCCTCGTGCTAGCTTTCTCCATCCTAGGAAAAAGGCTATCACTGTCCATCCTATCTAAACCTCGAATCATCTTATATGTTTCAATAAGGTAAAGTCCTCCACATTGCATTGCCTTTATTACGAGCTCTTATTTCTTGCTTCATGCAATGTCCAGCAGTATAATTGTTATTTGGCTTATAAACTACCCCACTAATCTTTTCTGACTTTTATTACTTCTTCCCTCCACCCACGCTGATTTCACTTCCTGTTCTTCTGAGCAATGACTACCCTTTCGTCATCCTTTACTTTCAAGTTTACCCTCTTGGTCACATTTTGATTTATTCTGCTCTTTTAAACTAACTCTGGAAATTTAGCTCCCAAATTTGGTGACCATACAGCCATGTCTCTGTAATGGCTACCAGATCAAATATTTCTCTCTATTTGTGCCATTAATATGTTTATCTTTCCACAGATGCTTATTGCAATTAGATCAAGTGCTTTTAATTTAAAACAATGTAAACATCTTACCCCTGATTTGGCCTTATTCACCTATCCATTATTACTGTTAAACTTTACATTCTTTTCCTGTCACACCTCTGCTTATCTTTACCATTAAACCAAGCACTGCTCTGTGGTCATGACTTGTTTCTTTTGATTTCTAAATTCTCTTTCACTTGAACCCATCTCATAGATTCAACTGATACATAGGTCATTGCGTTACAACTCTTTTAGATTATTTTCTAAACCTGTTCATAACATTTCAATGATCTATGTACCAGGATCATAGAACCCCTTAAGTGCAGAAAGGGACCCTTTGGCCCATCGAGTCTGCACTGACATCAACCCCACCCAAGCCCAATCCCCATTACTCCATGTATTTACCTTGCTAGTCCCCCTAAGGGGACATTAAGGGACAATTTAGCATGGCTAACCTGCACATCTTTGGAGCAAGGGAGAAAAACAGAGCACGCAAAGGAAACCCATGCAGACACAGGGAGAACGTACAAACTACATACAGACATTGACCTGAGGCCGGAATTGAATCTGGGTCCCTAGCTCTGTGAGGCAGCAACATTAACCACTGTGCCATCCAAGGATCCCCAAGTCTCTTCAGGCCTTCACTGTTCCAGGCTTTTCACCATTTAGAAAGTACCTGATTTTATCTTTTTTTTGGCAATGGATGTCAATGTAGGCAAATAGTCTGTTTTGCCCACTGGCAAACTGGCAGAGTGGTTATCTCTGGACTCTTGCCTGTGCCAAGGGATAGTTTAGAGAAGAACAGAGAGAGGGAATGTTTGAACTCGTGGCTGCAGGGATGGTGCAGGAGGGAGGGGTTCAGGTTCCTTGACAATTGGGACTCATTCTGGGATAGGTGGGACCTCTACAAGAGAGATGGTCTACACCTGAACCAGAGGGGAACCAATATCTTGGGGGGAAAATTTGCTAAGGCTATGCAGGGGGCTTTAAACTGATTCGGGGGGGAGGGGTGGGATCCTAAGTAGTTGGGGTGCTGAGAGGGATGAGAGTAAGGGGGTCATAGAGGAAAGCTGTAAAACACAGCAGCATACGGGTGGGGTAGGGCATGATTTGAAATGTATAAACTTTAATGCAAGGAGTATTCGCAATAAGGGGGAGGAACTTGCAGCTTGTACCAGTACCTGGAACTTCGATGTTGTGGTCATTTCAGAGACTAGGGTAGAGCAGGGACAAGAATGGATGTTGCAGGTTCCGGGGTTCAAATGCTTTAGTCGGAGTAGAGAAGGAGGTAGAAGGGGGGGAGGAGTGGCATTATTAGTCAAAGACTGAATCACAGTGACAGAAAAGAAGTTTGATGAGGACTTGTCTGTTGAGGTAGTATGGGCTGAGATTAGAAACAGGAATGGAGAGGTCACCCTGTTGGGAGTCTTTTATAGACCTCCTAAAAGTTCTAGAGAGGTTGAGGAAAGGATTGCCAAGTCAATTCTGATCAGGAGTGAAAGTAATAGGGTAATTGTTATGGGGGACTTTAACTTTACTAATATTGATTGGAATAGCTGTAGCTCTAGCTCGTTAGAGGGGTCAGTTTTCTTACAAAGTGTGCAGGAAGGTTTTTTGACTCAGTATGTAGATAGGCCAACTAGACGTGAGGCTACATTGGATTTGGTGCTGGGCAATGAGCCAGACCAGGTGTTAGGCTTGGAAGTTAGTGAACATTTTGGTGATAGTGACCATAATTCGGTTACGTTCACCTTAGTGATGGATAGAGATAGGCATGAAGCTGGGGGCAGTAGTTATAGCTGGAGGAAGGGTAATTATGAGGCCATCAGGAGAGAATTAGGGTGCATAGATTGGACTAAGAAACTACAGGGACTGGGAACATCTGGAATGTGGAGCTTATTCAAGGAGCAGCTGCTGCGAGTCCTTGATAAGTATGTCCCTGTCAGGCAAGGAGGAAATGGTCGAGTAAGAGAACCTTGGTGTACGAAAAAAGTTGATTTTCTGGTTAAAAGGAAAAAGGAGGCTTATGTCAGGATGAGGCTTGAAGGCTCGTTTAGTGCAATGGATAGCTATAGATTAGCCAGGAGGGAGCTAAAGAGTGAGTTGAGGAGAGCTAAGAGGGGACACGAGAAGACTTTGGCTGATAGTATTAAGGAGAATCCTAAAGCTTTCTTTAGATATGTTAAGAATAGAAGATTGGTTAGGGCAAGATTAGGGCCAGTCATAGACAGTAGTGGGAAGTTGTGCGTGGAGCCTGAAGAGATTGAGAGGCACTGAACAAATATTTCTCTTCGGTATTCACGCAGGGAGATGTAAATGTAGTTGTGGAGAACACTGAGGTACAGGGTTGCAAACTGGAAAGTATTGAAGTAGATAGGGAGGATGTGCTAGATATTCTCGAGGGTTTGAAGTTGGATAAGTCCCTGGGCCGGACGGGATTTACCCTAGGATTCTCTGGGAGGCAAGAGAGGCGATTGCAGAGCCTCTGGCTCTGATCTTCAGGTCGTCGTTGGTTACGGGTGTGGTTCCGGAGGACTGGAGGATAGCGAATGTGTTCCCGTTGTTCAAGAAGGGGAAGAGAGACCTTCCAGGGAATTATAGGCCAGTGAGTCTTACTTCTGTTGCGGGCAAAGTATTGGAGAGAATATTAGGGATAGGATTTATAGTTATTTAGAGAGAAATGAATTGATTGGGGATAGTCAGCATGGTTTTGTGAAGGGTAGGTCGTGCCTTACTAACCTCATTGAGTTTTTTGCAAAAGTGACTAAAGAGGTGGATGGGGGTAAGGCGGTTGATGTGGTATATATGGACTTTAGTAAGGCGTTTGATAAGGTGGCCCATGGAAGACTTCTGCAGAAAATGCAGATGTATGGGATAGAGGGTGATTTAGCTGATTGGGTTAGGAATTGGCTAGCAGATAGAAGACAGAGGGTGGTGGTTGATGGGAGATATTCATCGTGGAGTTCGGTTACAAGTGGTGTACCTCAGGGGTCTGTTTTTGGGCCCCTGCTGTTTGTAATTTTTATAAATGATCTGGATGAGGGTATTGAAGGATGGATTAGTAAATTTGCAGATGACACTAAAGTCGGTGGAGTGGTAGATAGTGAAGAGGAGTGTTATAGTTTGCAGAGGGACTTGGACAAGTTGCAGAGCTGGGCCGAGAGTGGCAAATGGAGTTTAATGTGGAAAAGTGTGAGGTAATGCACTATGGCAGAAATAATAAATGTGTAGAGTATAGGGCAAATGGTAGGATTCTTAGTAGTCTAGATGAACAGAGGGATCTTGGTGTGTATGTGCATAGCTCCCTGAAAGTAGGCAGTCAAGTCAAGAAGGTTGTTAAGAAGGCATATGGAGTCTTAGCTTTTATTGGTAGGGGGATTGAATTTCGGAGCCGCAACGTCATGTTGCAACTGTACAAAACTCTAGTGCGGCCGCACTTGGAGTATTGTGTGCAGTCTGGTCCCCACATTATAAGAAAGATGTGGAGGCATTGGAGAGGGTACAGAGGAGGTTTACCAGGATGTTGCCTGGTATGGAGGGCAGGTCTTATGAGGCGAGGCTGAGGGATTTGAGGTTGTTTTCGTTAGAAAGGAGGAGGCTAAGAGGGGACCTAATCGAAACATATAAGATGATTAGAGGTTTAGATAGGGTGGACAGTGATAGCCTTTTTCCTAGGAGGGAGAAAGCTAGCACAAGGGGACACAGCTTTAAATTAAGGGGTGATAGTTATAGGACGGATATCAGAGGTAGGTTCTTTACCAAAAGGGTGGTTCGGGAGTGGAATGCCCTGCCTGCAGCGGTTGTAGATGCGCCAAGTTTGGTGGCGTTTAAGAGTTTAGTTGATAAGTATATGGAAGAGAAGGGAATGGTTTAGTTTGGAGGGGCATTGCTTTTTATATTGGTCGGCGCAACATCGAGGGCCGAAGGGCCTGTTCTGTGCTGTAGTGTTCTATGTTCTATGTACTTAACCTAACATTTCTTTGTAATGCTACACTTCAATTAACAATATAATACCACCCATCTTTGTATCATCAGCAAATTTGGATGTGATTCTCCATCCCATCATTAAAGTCATTAATAATGAGTGAACAGTTGAGATCCCAAATTATGGGATGCCATTAGTCCCCCTCAGTTAGCATACATGCCCACTTTCCGTATGCAGTCTACTTCAACTAAGCCAATCTCCAATTCCAACTTTAACTAACAAGTCTTTCATGTTGAACTTTATTAAGTCCATATAAATCACATTCAAAAACATTCCCCTATCCACTACTGCTGACTGGGCCAACATTTATTGCACATGTCTAATTGCCCTTGAACTGAGGACATTTTTTTAAGAGTCAACCACGTTGTCATGGATCTGGAGTCACATGCAGACCAGACCAGGTAAAGACGGAAGTTTTCCTTACCTAATGGCCATTTGTTGCTGGAATTTGAGGTAGGAAATAGATACTCACTCATACTGCAGTGTCAGGGGCAGATATTGGATTGGAGGAGGAGGGGAAGCTATTATGAGTTTGTCCCAGTCAGCAATGGGACCAATCTCCTCTGCAGAATAAAGCATGTGAACTCCTGACTCCCATACCAGTTTGTTCTTGTTGCCTCAGATTGTGGCTGCCTTGTCTCAAGAAGGGAGTTTGTTGGTGAGAGTCATGAGGTATGTTTGATTGGTCTGACTCTCCTGATGATTTTGATTGATCTGGCATGCTTAAAAGTAGGTCAATCCTCAGGGCTGGGTGAAGTGAATCCCAGACTGTTGAGCTAGGAAAGGAAGGAAATAGCAGAGTGCTGGAATAACTTTCAATTCCTTTTTTGACCACAGTAGAGGTGCTGGCAGATTGGAGGACAGGTAATATTTTTAAGGAGGGAGGAAAGAATGAATCAGGAATCTACAAACCAATCAGTCTAACCTCAGTGGTGGGGAAACTATTGGGAGCAATTCTGAAAAATTAATCTGCATTTGGAGAGGTGGGAGTTAAACAAGAACAATCAGCATGGTTTTGTTAAGGGGAGTTCATGTCTGACCAACTTGACTAAATTTTTTCAAAGAGGAGACCAGTAGACATTGAGGTGATTTTTTTGGACTTCAGTAAGGCTTTTGGCAAGTCCCACATGGGAGACTGATAGCAAAGCTCAAAGAATCCAAGGAAATTTGACAGATTTCATCCAGAATTGACTGAATGGCAGCATGAGGGTGGTGACAGTCAAGGGTTTTTTTCCTGACTGGAAGGTTGGGTCCAGTGGGGTCCTGCAGGATCAATGTTCGGGTACTTGCTGTTTGTGGTTTATATAAATGATTTAGATTTGAATGTAGGAGGGTTGTTTAGCAAGGTCATGGATCATATAAAAACTGATAGGATAGTAAATAGCGAGGAGGATAGCCTTAGTTTACAGGAGGATATAATGGGCTGATCAATGACAAATGGAATTCAATCCTATGAATAAAAGGTGATACACTTGCGCAGGACAAACAAGACAAGGGGATACATGATGAATGGCAAGATCCTGGGAAGCAACAAGGATCAGGGGACCTTGGCATGTATTTACATTGGTTCCTTAAGATAGCAGGATAGGTGGATAAAATGGTTAAGGCAGCACGTGGCATACTTGCCTTTATTAGCCAAGGCATAGAGTTTGTGCCTGAACTATATAAAACATTGGTTAGGTCACAATTAGAGTATTGTGTTACATTCTGGAATCCACATTATAGGAGGCTTGGGTAGCACTGGAAAGGGTGCAGAGAGATTTACCAGGATGTTGCCTGGCTGGAGAATTTTAGTTATGAAGAGAAAGTGAATAAATTGTGGTGGTTCTCCTTAGTACAGAGGAAATTGATGGTAGGGGAACATGATTGAGATGTACAAAATTTTGAGGGCTTAGCTAGACAGGAAGAATTTTTTTTCACCCACGGGGCAATCAGTGACAAGTGGGCATAGATTTAAGTTAAGGGGCAGGAAATTTAAAGGGGATGTGAGGAAAATCTTTTTTGCCCAAAGTATAGAGGGAGTCTGGAACTCACTGCCTCAAAGGGTGGCAGAGGCAGAAACCCTCAACATTTCAGAAGTACTTAGATGTGCACTTGCTATGCCAAGGCATACAAGACTATGACCAATTGCTGGAAAATGGGATTAGAATAATTGGGTGGTTTGTCTTTGACCAGTGCAGATGCGATGGGCAGAAGGACCTTTCTTTGGTGCTTAGACTTCTGTGACTTAATGAACTTTCTTCCATTACACTTGTTTATGATTGCACAGTTCATATCATTCACAACTCCACAGGTATGCAGGTACAGACTGCTTCAATAAAACACAATCTGAACAGCAGCAAATAATAGTCACACCATCAAGCAACAACTGTCACCAGCAAAAGAATGTCTCATCTTCTCCCCTTGACATTCAATGCTATTACCATCATTGAATTACCCCCATCACTAACATCTGGATGTTACTATTGATCAAAGACTGAAATGAGCTAATGACATAAACACAAGTCATTAGATACTGAAGCAGTTCATGTTCAAATGCAACAATATCTAGATGGCGAGTAACATTCATGCCACACAAAATGCCAGGCAATAACCATCAGCAAAGAGAGACATTTTAATCACTGCCCCTTAACATTTAATGGTGTTATCAAAGAATTACCCACTATCAACATCCTTGGATTACCATTGACCAGAAAGTCAACTGGACTTGCCACATAAACAGAGTGGCTCCAAGAGTAGATCAAAAGCTAGAAATACTGCAGCAAATAATTCACCTCCTGACTTCCCCCAAGCCTGTCCACCATCTACAAGGTACAAGTCAGGAGTGTGATGGAATGCTCCCTACTTGACCAGATGGGTGCAGCTCCAACAACACCTAAGAAGCTTGACATCATCCAGGATAAAGCAGCCCACTTGATTGAAACCACATCCACTCCCACCACCACTGATGCTCTCCATCTACAAGATGCACTGCAACAATTCACCAAAGATCCTTTGACAGCACCTTCCAAACCTACAACCATTTCCATCTAGAAAAACAAGGGCAGCAGATGCATGGGTACACCATCACCTGCAAGTTCCTCTCCAAGCCATTCACCATCTGAAAAATATATCACCATTCTTTTACTGGGTCAAAATCCTGGGATTCCCTCCCTCATGGCATTGAGAGTCAACCCATAGCACACGGACTGCAGTGAATCTGAAAGGTAGCTTACGACCACCTTCTCAATGGCAACAAGGAACGGGCCATAAATTCTGGCCAGACAGTGATGTCCATGTCCCATAAGTGAATTTTAAAAAACACTACAGCTACCACAGCAGGTCAGAGCCTAGGAATCCTGCTGCAAGTAACTCAAGCCTTGACTCCCTAAAGCCTATCCACCATCTACAGTCCTGATTTGTGCATTGTAATAGAATACTCTCCAGCAAAACTCAAGAAGCTCAACACCATCCAAGACAAAACAGCCCACTGTCTTGCTGATATACACCAACTCAAATATTCACTGCTTTCACCACTGGTGCAAAAGATGCATTGCAGCAACTTAAAGACTCCTTAGACAGCAACTTCCAAACCTGCAATTTCTACCACCTAAAAGAACAACAGTAAATGTAGAGGAACACTACCACTTAGATATTCCCTTTCAAGTCAGTCACCATCTTGATTTGGAAATGATCAGCAGATCAGGCAGCATCTGTGGGGATTTATGGGGAGGCAGTGGCACACTGATATTGTCATTAGGTTAGGGACCTAATGACAATTAGGAACAATTAGGACAATTAGGCTTTAGGAACCTGAGGAATTAGAATTCAATAACACTCTTGAATTACAAGTTAAAATGACCATGAAACCATTGTCAATTGTCATACAAACCCATCTGGTTCACTGATGTCCTTTCGAGAAGAAAATCTGCCATCTTTACATGGTCTGGCGTACATGCAACTCCAGATTCATAGCAACTCAAATGCCCCAGGGAATGAATGCAATACCTGCATCCCACGAACAAATAAAGACAAACAGCATCATTCTTCCACTGTCACTGAATCAAAATCTGGGAGCTGGCTAATTAACGGTATCTTTCGGCCTTCACAGACAATTTGCCAGTAGTAAATGTCAGTTTTGCCAGTGATGACTACATCCTTAAATAATTTCTAAACTTACTTGCAGATATATTTCTGCTTTCACAATCTCAGATATCCCAAAGTGCTTTAGAGACCATTATGTACTTTTGGCAATGTTGCTGCTATTGTAATACAAAACATGTAGTAGCTAGTGAAATAAAAATTAAAAGGCCCACTAACTCAACACCTAAATCCGAAATATGAAATGGTTCATAAAAGTCACTTAAAACTTCAACTTAATGGATCATAGGTTTTAAAAATGAGGAAGTTGTCTGACATTGAATCTTGCTGAGTTGTCTGTGAATACAATGCTGACAGAGCCTCTCACTGGGTTATGGCTAAGAGAACCTGAAGATGGAATGATGCCAGTGCTGGAAACTGAATCCACAGGGCTGCAACCCAAGCCTGGGGGACACACAGGAAACCTGCCTGCTTCATCTCCAGCTGTTGTACGCAGGCCATACTCAAAAACCTATCAGCTCTGCTACTCAAGTTCTCAACTTACAAGCCAGTATCTCTCTTCGTCACCTTTCACTGACTCTGCACAGAACTATCTTCTAACAAAAAAAAAAAATCAGGCCCCATTTATTGGTTCTCCTCTTAAATATGGGGAATGGAAAGCAATTGTGATGGCTTTGGAAAAATGCATTCTTCGTTGGCTGGGTTGCAGCATTCCTCAGGCTAGGGTCACTGAGCAGGCATAGCCCACCCACTTTTGATTTGGACAGGCAGTATGAACAACTGACCATGGCATCGACTGAAAATAGCCATTTAACTCAAGGAAGGAAAGAATAGCAAAACAATATAGGGACAGGGAAGACACGTGGAAATAGTTAATTAATGCTCCCAGGAAGGATAAACACCAACATGCATTTGGTGAGACAAATAGTAGACCTTTGATGTCCCAAGGGATCAAACAATGATATAGGCAGGATTCTGACACACAAGGTGTATACCCCAATGTCCAAGTAATAAACAATTTATTAATTAACCCACATGAAAGAACATAGACAGGTTCACAGTCAGGAAAACAGAAAAGTTACTAAGGTAGCTCTCATGCAATCCTTAGTCAAATTTCAAATCAGGGTTTATTACCCACAAAGCACACAGCCACCTCACTTATACCCTCAGCTACCCTCTCTTAGTAGGCCCCAGCATTCTGCTTACATAATCTGATAAGGCTGCACAGCTGATCCTTGGTTGTACTGATCCAATGAGATTGTCATGTGACTTCCTGTGGCCATCTTGGTCAGCACTTTGCTGAATGAGGGATGGATAGGACCTTAAAAATGGAGGGGCAAGTGTGAAAAACACCATCCCTTTTCTAGATTTTAGTTCATTTTCTTTCTTCACCAGCTACACACGCCTGCATAACTGTGAAAGGATGTAGAACAATGCTGAACAGAACATAGAACAAATGGGCCCTTCGGCCCACAAACTGCACTGATCACATCCACACCTACTAGGCCATAGAACTATCTGTAACTCCCAATCCCATGTACTCATCCAGAAGTCTTTTAAAAGACCCCAGCAAGTTCACCTCCAACACCACCGACAGCAGCCAATTCCACTCACTCACCACCCTCTGAGTGAAGAACTTACCCCTAACATCTCCTCTGTACTTGCCCCCCCCCAGCACCTCAAACCTGTGTCCTCTTGTAGCGACCGTTTCAGCCCTGGGAAATAGCCTTCGAGAATCCACCCTATCTATTCCTCTCAACGTCTTATAAACCTTTATCAGGTTGCCTCTCAACCTTTGTCTCTCCAGAGAGAAGAGACCTAGCTCCCTCAATGTATCTTCATAAGGCATGCTTCCCAATCCAGACAACAACCTTGTAAATCTCCTCTGCACCCTCTCAATAGCTTCCATAGCCTTCCTATAGTGAGGCAACCAGAACTGCACACAGTACTCCAAACGAGGTCTGACTAGGGTCTTATAAAGTTGCAGCATTACCTCCTGACTCCTCAACTCAATCTGTTGATTAATGAAGGCCAGTACACCATATGCCTTCTTCACCACATCCTCCACCTGCGAGGCCGATTTAAGAGTCCCATGGACTCGGACCCCAAGATTCTTCTGCTCCTTAACACTGCTAAGACTCCTACCTTTGATATTGTACTCTTTTATCCCATTGTTCCTACCAAAATGGACCATTACTCACTTATCTGCGTTGAAGTCCATCTGCCACTTCTCCTCCTGTTCCTGCATCCTATCTATGTCTTGCTGCAACTTTTTACATCCCTCCAGACTATCCACAACACCATCAACTTTCATATCATCGGCGAACTTACTAACCCATCCTTCCATTTCCTCATCCGGTCATTTATGAAAATAACAAACAGCAAGGGTCCTAGACAAGATCCCTGGGGCCCTCCACTGGTGACCGATCTCCATGCAGAAAAAACCCATCCACAACCAGTCTCTGACTTCTACAGGTAATGATGTAGATATGCCAGCGTTGGACTGGGGTAAACTCAGTAAAGTCTGACAACACCAATTTTAAATCCAACCGATTTATTTGATAGTAAATCTGCGAGCTTTCGGCCTTTGTGGCCTTCGTCAGGCGAATGAGGTGTTCGACAGACTTACTCGCAGACTTACTATCAAATAAATCGGTTAGATTTAAAATTGGTGTTGTCAGACTTAACTGAGTTCTACAGGTAAGCCAGTTCCAGATCCACAAGGCCAAAGCCCCTTGGATCGCATACCCTCTCACCTTCTCAAGAAGTCTTGCATGGGGAACCTTATCAAATGCCTTCCTGACATCCATATAAACCATATCCACCGCTCTTCCTTCATCAATGTGTTCAGTCACATTTTCAAAGAATTCCACTAGACTCATAAGGCACGACCCGTGCTTGACAAAGCCATGTTGACTATTTCTGAACAAGCTGAACTTCTCTAAATGCTCACAAATCCTGTTCCTCAGGATCCTCTCCATCAACTTACCAACCACTGACGTCAGACTCACTGGTCGGTAATTTCCCAGGCTATCCCTGCTCCCTTTTTTGAAAATAGGAACTACATCCGCAATCCTCCAGAATCTCTCCTGTCTCCATTGACGACGCAAAGATCATTGCCAGAGGCTCTGAAATTACTTCCCTCATCTTCCACAGTAACCTTGGGTACATCCCATCCAGTCCCGGTGACTTATCTATCTTGATAGAATTTAAAAGTTCCAAAACATCCTCTTTCTTAACGTCCACATATTCAATCTTTTCAGTCTACGGTAAACTTGCAGTGCAACCTCCCAGATCACTTTCCACTGTGAACACAGAGGCAAAGTACTCATTAAGCACCTCTGCCATTTCTTCCATCTTTCTTTTCTCCTTGATTAAATTACCTTTGCGCACCACTATTCCCATGACTTACCAAAACCTCCTTGTCTCAACAGGTCTTTGTCTGGCGCTTTGCATGACGAACATTCCTTGAAAATCCACTACCTTCCTTCAGTACTTTTCCCCAAGAACACCTCCTTCCAGTTTACTTGTCCAATTTTCTGCCTAATGATTTCATATTTCCCCCTACTCAGATAAACACCTTCCTATCCTGCCTGATCCTATCTCTTTCTAATGCTATTGTGAAGGAGATAGAATTCTGATCACCATCCCCAAGATGCTCTCCCGCTGAGAGATCTGATACCTGTTCTGTTCATTAGCCAGCATCAGGTCAAGTACAGCCTCTCCTCTTGCAGACTTATCCACATGTTGTGTCAGGAAACCCTCCTGAACACACCTAACAAACACCTCTCCATCCAAACTCCTTACTCTAGGACATTCCAGTCGATGTTTGGGAAATTAAAGTCTCCCATCACAACAACTCTGTTATTACTACATCTCTCTAGGATCTGTTTCCCTATCTGCACCTCAACTTCCCTGTCACTGTTCAGCGGCCTATAGAAAATACCCAGCAAAGTTATCGACCCCTTCCTATTCCTAACTTCCTCCCACAGACTCCGTAGACAGTCCCTCCACAGCATCCATCTTCTCTACAGCCGTGACACCGTCCCTGACCGACAGTGGCACTCCGCCCCCTCATTTGCCTCCCTCCCTGTCCTTCCTGAAACATCTGAATCCTGGCACTTGAAGTACCCAGTCTTGTCCCTCAGACATTCGAGTCTCCGTAATGGCCACCACATCATATTCCCAAGCAGCAATCCACGCCCTAAGCTCATCCACTTTATTCACTACACTCTTGGTGTTAAAATAGACACACCTCAGACTGGGCGCTTCACTTCTCCATCACCTGTCTAACCTTCCTCTCACACTGTCTACACAGTCCTTCTCTACTTGGGAGCTAACCTTCTCGCTCTCAATCACCTCATCTCAATTCCTCCTCCCACCCCCACCCAACCTTCCTAGTTTAAAGTCTCCCCAGAAGCCCTAGCCAGCCTTCCCGCCAAGATATTGGTCCCCCTGGAATTCAAATGCCACCCATCTTTATTGTACAGGTCACATCTGCCCCTAAAGAAATCCCAATGATTCAGAAACCAGAATCCCTGCCCCCTGCTCCAGTCCCTCAGCCACACATTCATCCTCCACCTCACTCTATTCCTGCTCTCACTCTCCTGCGGTGCAGGCAGCAATCCTGAGATTACTACCTTTGTGCTCCTTTTTCTCAGCTGTGTACCTAAATCCCCATAATCCCTTTTCATGACCCTTCCCTCTTCCTGCCTACGTCAGCAATACTAATGTGGACCATAACCTCCAGCTCCTCACCCTCCCCTTTCAAAATGCCTGGGATGTGTCTAGACAGCTCCCAGCTCCTCACCCTCCCCTTTCAAAATGCCTGGGATGTGTCTAGACAGCTCCCAGCTCCTCACCCTCCCCTTTCAAAATGCCTGGGATGTGTCTAGACAGCTCCCAGCTCCTCACCCTCCCCTTTCAAAATGCCTGGGATGTGTCTAGACAGCTCCCAGCTCCTCACCCTCCCTTTCAAATGCCTGGGATGTGTCTAGACAGCTCCCAGCTCCTCACCCTCCCCTTTCAAAATGCCTGGGATGTGTCTAGACAGCTCCCAGCTCCTCACCCTCCCCTTTCAAAATGCCTGGGATGTGTCTAGACAGCTCCCAGCTCCTCACCCTCCCCTTTCAAAATGCCTGGGATGTGTCTAGACAGCTCCCAGCTCCTCACCCTCCCCTTTCAAAATGCCTGGGATGTGTCTAGACAGCTCCCAGGTCCCAGCTCCTCACCCTCCCCTTTCAAAATGCCTGGGATGTGTCTAGACAGCTCCCAGCTCCCAGGAGGCAAACCACCATCCGTGTCCGCAAAAACACCTGTCTGACCCCCTCACTATGAAGAGTTATAGAGAGTTAATAAACAGAGTTATGGTGCAGATTAGTTCTGATCTAATCAAATAGTAGAGCAGACCCCAGGGGCTGAATGGCTGGTCCTGCAGTGATCAGTAATAGAAACTCTGGCTTCCCCTTAAGTAGGGCTGATTTATTGCAGCTCTATCATTATCCTACCTGCCAACTCAGTAATCAGCTTTCCTAATCTGCTAGAGTCAGCTATTTGCTTTGTAAAATGCAGTTTAAGAGTAGCTGGTTTAAATTGAATAAGATAAGGTTAAATTGGTAGTAAAGACATGTCTAAATGTGCAACATATTATCTCATTCACTGCCCTTTCTCTCAATCACCTCAGATTCAGTTTCTGGCAGTACTTCCAAACCTACGATCCTAAGCTATTCTCATTAACCTTTAAGTTCCAGTCATAACTCAGTTGGCAGCACACTTGTCTGACTCAGTTCCTATTCTGCTCCAGAGTCTGGAATAAAAAATCTGGACTGACACCCCAATGCAGTATTGAGGAAGTGTGGCATTATCAAAGATGCCATTTGTCAATGAGATGTTAAACTGAGACCATGTCTTCCTTCAGGTAAATCCGAATAGTCCTGTGGTACATTCTGAAGAGCAGGTGTTATCTTCGTGTCCTGCTAATTTTATATATCGCCTCCAGATCACAGGTTAAATGTCTCATTTATCACCTAATGAAAACTGCAGCCCTTTTTATTCCTACACGCCAACAGTGACACGTCTCTAAGCAAAATAATTGCAATACGGAAATCTAAATATAACAAAATGCTAGGAATCACTCGTAGGCTGAACATAGAAGCATAGAACATTACAGCACAGCGAACAGGCCCTTCGGCTTCGATTTGCCGCCGACCGAATATAAAAGCAAGACCTCCTCCAAACTAAACCATTCCCTTCTCGTCCATATAGAACATAGAACATTACAGTCACAGAACAGCCCTTCGGCCTTCAATGTTGTGGGCGCGACCAAAATAAAAGCAATGCCCCTCCAAACTAAACCGATTCCTCTCTTCCATATACTTATCATTACACCTCTTAACGCCACCAAACTTGGCGCATCTACAACAGCTGCAGCAGGGCGATATCCCACTCCCTAATCACTCTTTGAGTAAAGAACGCTCCTCTGCTATCCGATCCTGGATACTCATACCCTTAATTTAAAGTCTGTGTCCCAATCGTGCTAGCTTTCTCCATCCTAGGAAAAAGGCTATCACTGTCCACCCTATCTAAACCTCTAATCATCTTAAATGCTTCAATAAGATCCCCTCTTAGCCGCCTCCTTTCTAACGAAAACAACCTCAAATCCTTCAACTTCTCATCATAGGACCTGCCCTCCATACCAGGCAACATCCTGGTAAACCTCCTCTGTACCCTCTCCAATGCCTCCACATCTTTCTTATAATGTGGGGACCAGAACTGCACACACTACTCCAAGTGCGGCCGCACTAGAGTTTTGTACAGTTGCAACCTGATGCTGCGGCTCCTAAATTCAATCCCCCTACCAATAAAAGCTAAGACTCCATATGCCTTCTTAACAACTTTATCCACTTGACTGCCTACTTTCAGGGATCTATTGACACATACACCAAGATCCTTCTGTTCCTCAACACTATTAAGAGCCCTACCATTAGCCCTATACTCTACACATTTATTGGTCCTGCCAAAGTGCATTACCTCACACTTTTCCACATTAAACTCCATTTGCCACCTCTCGGCCCAGCTCTGCAACTTGTCCAAGTCTCTCTGCAAACTATAACACCCCTCTTCACTATCTACCACTCACCGACTTTAGTGTCATCCGCAAACTTACTAATCCATCCTTCAATACCCTCATCCAGATCATTTATAAAAATTACAAAACAGCAGGGGCCCCAAAACAGACCCCTGAGGTACACCACTTGTCACCGAACTCCAAGATGAATATCTCCCATCAACCACCACCCTCTGTCTTCTACCTGCTAGCCAATTCCTAATCCAATTAGTTAAATCACCCTCTATCCCATACATCTGCATTTTCTGCAGAAGTCTTCCATGGGCCACCTTATCAAACGCCTTACTAAAGTCCATATATACTACATCAACCACCTTACCCCCATCCACCTCTCTGGTCACTTTCTCAAAAAACTCAATGAGGTTAGTAAGGCATGACCTACCCTTCACGAAACATGCTGACTATCCCCAATCAATTCATTTCTCTCTAAATAACTATAAATCCTATCCCTATAATTCTCTCCAATACCTTGCCCACCACAGAAGTAAGACTCACTGGCCTATAATTCCCAGGAAGGTCTCTCTTCCCCTTCTTAAACAATGGGACCACATTCGCCATCCTCCAGTCCTCCGGAACCACACCAGTAACCAACGAGGACCTGAAGATCAGAGCCAGAGGCTCTGCAATCTCCTCTCTTGCCTCCCAGAGAATCCTAGGGTAAATCCCGTCCGGCCCAGGGGACTTATCCAACTTCAAACCCTCGAGAATATCTAGCAAATCCTCCCTATCTACTTCAATACTTTCCAGTTTGCTACCCTGTACCTCAGTGTTCTCCATAACTACATTTACATCACCCTGCGTGAATACCGAAGAGAAATATTTATTCAGTACCTCTCCAATCTCTTCAGGCTCCACGCACAACTTCCCACTGCTGTCTATGACTGGCCCTAGTCTTGTCCTAACCAATCATCTATTCTTAACATATCTAAAGAAAGCTTTAGGATTCTCCTTAATCCTATCAGCCAAAGTCTTCTCGTGTCCTCTCTTAGCTCTCCTCAATTCACTTTTTAGCTCCCTCCTGGCTAATCTATAGCTATCCATTGCACTAACTGAGCCTTCAAGCCTCATCCTGACATAAGCCTCCTTTTTCTTCTTAACCAGCAAATCAACTTTTTTCGTACACCCAGGCTCTCTTACTCGACCATTTCCTCCCTGCCTGACAGGGACATACTTATCAAGGACTCGCAGCAGCTGCTCCTTGAATAAGCACCACATTCCAGATGTTCCCAGTCCCTGTAGTTTCCTAGTCCAATCTATGCACCCTAATTCTCTCCTGATGGCCTCATAATTACCCTTCCCCCAGCTATAACTAACCTCTTAAACGCCACCAAACTTGGCGCATCTACAACCGCTGCAGGCAGAGCATTCCACTCCCGAACCACTCTTTGGGTAAAGAACCTGCCTCTGATATCCGTCCTATAACTATCACCCCTTAATTTAAAGCTGTGTCCCTCGTGCTAGCTTTTTCCATCCTAGGAAAAAGGCTATCACTGTCCACCCTATCTAAACCTCTAATCATCTTATATGTTTCGATTAGGTCCCCTCTTAGCCTCCTCCTTTCTAACGAAAACAACTCAAATCCCTCAGCCTCTCTTCATAAGACCTGCCCTCCATACCAGGCAACATCCTGGTAAACCTCCTTGTACCCTCTCCAATGCCTCCACATCTTTCTTATAATGCGGGGACCAGAACTGTACACAATACTCCAAGTGCAGCCGCACTAGAGTTTTGTACAGTTGCAACATGACGTTGCGGATCCGAAATTCAATCCCTCTACCAATAAAAGCCAAGACTCCATATGCCTTCCTAACAACCTTCTCGACCTGACTGCCTACTTTCAGGGATCTATGCACATACACACCAAGATCCCTCTGTTCATCTAGACTACTAAGAATCCTACCATTGCCCTATACTCTACACATTTATTATTTCTGCCATAGTGCATTACCTCACACTTTTCCACATTAAACTCCATTTGCCACCTCTCGGCCCAGCTCTGCAACTTGTCCAAGTCACTCTGCAAACTATAACACCCCTCTTCACTATCTATCACTCCACCGACTTTAGTGTCATCTGCAAATTTACTAATCCATCCTTCAATACCCTCATCCAGATCATTTATAAAAATTACAAACAGCAGGGGCCCCAAAAACAGACCCCTGAGGTACACCACTTGTCACCGAACTCCAAGATGAATATCTCCCATCAACCACCACCCTCTGTATTCTATCTGCTAGCCAATTCCTAACCCAATTAGCTAAATCACCCTCTATCCCATACATCTGCATTTTCTGCAGAAGTCTTCCATGGACCACCTTATCAAACGCCTTACTAAAGTCCATATATTACCACATCAACCGCCTTACCCCCATCCACCTCTTTGGTCACTTTTTCAAAAAAACTCAATGAGGTTAGTAAGGCACGACCTACCCTTCACAAAACCATGCTGACTATCTCCAATCAATTCATTACTCTCTAAATAACTATAAATCCTATCCCTAATTATTCTCTCCAACACTTTGCCCACCACAGAAGTAATAGGTCGTTTTGGTGAAATGAGGAACAGGGATAATAGTTCAGGTTGAAGACTTTCATCATATCTGTTGAAGAGTGCTGCCCTGACCCACTGAGTATTTCCAGAATTGTCTGCTTTCACTTAAAAAGTACTTTTATAAAGTGCTTTGGGACATCCCAGGACTGAAAGTACTAAATGGTTTCCAACTATTTCTTTGTACACAGCTGAACACTGAAGATGGCAGGACTAGTGGAAAGAGCAGTTAATAAAGCAGGTAATATTCTGGGCTTTAGTAATAGGGGCATAAAGTAAAAGAGCAAGGATATTTTGAATTTACACAAGACAGTAGCTGGACCTCAGCTGGAATATTGTGATAGTTCTCGTTGCCACCTTATTGGAAGATGTGAACACATTGGAGAGCGCAGAACAAGTTTACAAGTATGGTTCCAGGGATGACAAACTTCAGTTAGGGGAACAGATTGAAGAATTCTTATTAGAGAGAAGGCTAAAAGGAGACTCAATTGAGGTGTTCAAAAATCATGACTTTTTTCCCCCCCACACACAATGGTTCGAGTCTAGAATGCACAGCCTGGAAGTGTGGTGGAAGCAGGTTTAATGAGGCATTCAAGAGACCATTTGATAATTATTTGAACAGAAAAAATGTGCTGGGAAAGGTCAGGAAACTGTACTAAGTCATGGTACTCATTTGGAGGGCCAGTGCAGACTTGATGGGCCAAATAGCCTCCTTCCACACCACAACAATTCTGTGATTCAGAAGTGAAAAAGAACATTACACACATTTCATAAATCAATAGATCAAAAAATGTTCAGTGTGATGTCAAAGTAAGGAGAAGGATTATGCAACTATGGTTGCATTTCCTGGAACGCAATAACTGATCAAACTTTAAGATCTAAGAGGAACAGGTGGGACAGGTCAGTTACAGCACAGGGAAGGAAGGAGGGAGTGGGGGCGGGGGGAAGAAGTGGGAATGGGAGTGGGGGGGGGGAAGGGAGGGGGAGGGAGTGGGGGGGGGAAGGGAGGGGAGGGAGTGGGGGGGGGGGAAGGGAGGGGAGGGAGAGGGGGGGGGGGGGAAGGGAGGGGAGGGAGTGGGGGGGGAAGAGGAAGGGGGGGGGGGGAGGAGGAAGGGGGGAGGGGGAGGAGGAAGGGGGGAGGGGGAGGAAAGGGGGGGGAGGGGGAGGGGGGAAGGGGAGGAGGGGGGGAGGGGGAGGAGGAAGGGGGGAGGGGGGAGGAGGAAGGGGGGAGGGGGAGGAGGAATGGGTGGGGCGGGGGAAGGAGGAAGGGGGGAGGGGGAGGAGGAAGGGGGAGGGGGAGGAGGAGGGGGAGGGGGGAGGGGAGGAGGGGCGGAGGGGAGGAGCGGGGGGGGGGGAGGGGGAGGGGGGGAGGAAGGGGGGAGGGGGAGGAGGAAGGGGGGAGGGGGAGGAGGAAGGGGGGAGGGGGAGGAGGGAGGGGGAGGGGGGAGGGAGGGGGGAGGAGGAAGGGGGGGGAGGGGGGAGGAGGAAGGGGGGAGGGGGAGGGATGGAAGGGGGGAGGGGGAGGAGGAGGGGGTGAGGGGGAGGAGGAAGGGGGGGAGGGGGATGAGGGGGGAGAGGGAAGGGAGGGGAGAGGGGGGGGGGGGGAGGAGGGGGGGGGAGGGGGGGAGGAGGGGGGGGGAGGGGGAGGGGGGGGAGGGGGAGGGGAGGGGGAGGCTGGAGGAGGGAGGGGGGAGAGGAGGGGGAGGGGGGCGGGGAGGAGGGAGGGGGGAGGGGGAGGAGGGAGGGGGGAGGGGAAGGGGGGAGGGGGAGGTCAGGGAGGGGGGAAGGAGGGGGAGGGAGGGGGGGAGGGGTGAAGGTGGGGGGGGGAGGGGGAAGGGGGGAGGGGGGAGGAGGAGGAGGGGGAGGGGAAGGGGAGGGGGGAGGAGGAAGGGGGAGGGGGAGGAGGAAGGGGGGAGGGGGAGGAGGAAGGGGGGAGGGGGAGGAGGAAGGGGGAAGGGGGAGAGGGGGAGGAGAAAATAATAATAAAAACAAAATAAAACTAAAAAAAAGGGGCGGGCGGAAGCGGCATGGGGAGGGGGGGGAGGAGGAAGGGACGAGGAGGAGGGGGGAGGGGGAGGGTGGGGGAGGATGGGGGGGGGGGGGGGGGAGGGGGGAGGGGGAGGGGGGAGGGAAGGGGGGGGGGGGGGGGGGAGGGGGAGGAGGAAGCGGGGGGGAGGGGGAGGAGGGAAGGGGACAGGGGTGAGGAGGAAGGGGGGAGGGGGCGGAGGGAAGGGCGGGAGGGGGGGAGGAGGGGAGGGGAGGGGGAGGGGGAGGAGGAAGGGGGGAGGGGGAGGAGGAAGGAGGAGGGGGGGAGGATGGGGAAGGGGGGGGGAGGGGGAGGAGGAAGGGGGGGGAGGGAGGGGAGGAGGAAGGGGGGAGGGGGGGGAGGGAGGAGGGGGCGGAGGGGGGGGGGAGGGGGGAGGAAGGGAGGAGGAAGGGGGGAGGGGGAGGAGGGAGGGGGGGGAGGGGGAGGAAGGGGGGAGGTGGAGGGAGGAGGAAGGGGGAGGGGGAGAGGAAGGGGGAGGGGGAGGAGGAGGAAGGGGGAGGGGGAGGGGGAGGAGGAAGGGGGAGGGGGAGGAGGAGTGGGGAAGGGGGGAGGGGGGAGGAGGAAGGGGGGAGGGGGAGGAGGAAGGGGAAGGAGGGAAGGGGGAGGAGGAAGGGGGGCGGGGGGGAGGAGGAAGAGGAGGGGAAGGCCGAGGAGGGAAGGGGGGGAGGGGGAGGAGGAAGGGGGAGGAAGGGGTGAGGAGGAAGGGGGAGGAGAAGGGAAAAGAGGAAGGGGGGAGGAGGGAGGAGGAGGGGGGAGGGGAGGAGGAACGGGGGGGAGGGGGAGGAGGAAGGGGGGAGGGGGAGGAGGAGGGGGGAGGGGGGAAGGGGGGAGGAGGAAGAAGGGGGGAGGGGGGGAGGGAGGAAGGGGGGAGGGGGAGGAGGAAGGGGGGAGGGGGAGGAGGAGGAGGGGGGAGGAGGAGGGGGAGGAGGAGGAGGAGGAGGGGAGGGGGAGGGGGGAGGGGGAGGAGGCAGGGAGGAGGAGGAGGAGGAGGAGGAGGAGGAGGAGGAGGAGGAGGAGGAGGGAGGGGGAGGGGAGGGGTAGGAGAAGGAGGCGGAGGAGGAGGGAGGGGGGGGGGCAGGAGGAGGGGGGGGGGGCAGAGGAGGGGGGGTGGGCCAGGAGGAAGGGGGGGGGCAGGAGGAGGGGGGGGGGAGGAGGGGGGGGGCAGGAGAGGGGGGGGGGGGGGCAGGAGGGGGGGGGGGCAGGAGGAGGGGGGGGGGGCAGGAGGAAGGGGGGGGGGCAGGAGCGAGGGGGGGGGGCAGGGAGGAGGGGGAGGCAGGAGGAGGGGGGAGGGGGGAGGCAGGAGGAGGGGGGGGGGAAGGAGGAGGGGGGGGGGCAGGAGGAGGAGGGGGCAGGGAGTAGGGAGGAGGGGGGGGGGCAGGAGGAGGGGGGGGGGCAGGAGGAGGGGGGGGGGCAGGAGGTGGGGGGGGGGCAGGAGGAGGGGGGGTGGGAGGCGGGGGGTGGGGGCAGGAGGAGGGGGGGGGAGGAGGGGGTGGGGGGGGTCAGGAGGAAGGGGGAGGAGGGGAGGGGAGGGGGGGGGGGGGGGGGGGGGGGGCCGGGCAGGAGGAGGGGGGGGGCAAGGAGGAGGGGGGGGGCAGAGGAGGGGGGGGGAGGAGGAGGAGGGGGGGGGCAGGAGGAGGGGGGGGCAGGAGGAGGGGGGGGGGGAGGAGGGGGGGGGGAGGAGGGGGGGGGGGCAGGAAGGGGGGGGGGCAGAGGAGGGGGGGGGGCAGGAGGAGGGGGGCAGGAGGAGGGGGGGGGGCAGGGAGGGAGGGGGGGGGCAGGAGGGGAGGGCAGAGAGGAGGGGGGGGGGCAGGAGGAGGGGGGGGGCAGGAGGTGGGGGGGCAAGGAGAGGGGGGGGCAGGAGGAGGGGGGGGCAGGAGGGGCAGGAGGGGGGGGGGGCAGTGAGGAGGGGGGGGCGGAGGAGGAGGGGGGGGGGCAGGAGGAGGGGGGGGGCAGGAGGAGGGGGGGGGGCAGGAGGAGGGGGGGGGCAGGAGGGGAGGGGGGGGGGCAGGAGGAGGGGGAGGGGCAGAAGGGGAGGGGGGGGGGGCAGGAGGAGGGGGGGGGGCAGGAGGAGGGGGGGGGGCAGGAGGAGGGGGGGGGCAGGAGGGGGGGGGGCAGGAGGGGGGGGGGGCAGGAGGAGGGGGGGGGCAGGAGGAGGGGGGGGGCAGGGAGGAGGGGGGGGGCTAGGAGGAGGGGAGGGGGCAGCAGGAGGAAGGGGGGGGGCAGGAGGACGGGGGGGGGCAGGAGGAGGGGGGGGGCAGGAGGAGGGGGGGGGCAGGAGGAGGGGGGGGGCCAGGAGGAGGGGGGGCAGGAGGAGGGGGGGGGCAGGAGGAGGGGGGGGGAGGGGGGAGGAGAGGGGGGCAGGAGGAGGGGAGGGAGGAGGGGGGGGGGCAGGAGGAGGGGGGGGGGCAGGAGGAGGGGGGGGCAGGGAGGAGGGGGGGGGCAGGAAGGAGGGGGGGGCAGGAGGATGGGGGGGCAGGAGGAGGGGGGGGGCAGGAGGAGGGGGGGGGCAGGAGGAGGGGGGGCAGGGAGGGGGGGGGCAGAGGAGGAGGGGGGGGGCAGTAAGGATGGGGGCGGCGGGGGGGGGGGGGCGGGGGGGGGGGGCAGGAGGAGGGGGGGGGCAGGAGGAGGGGGGGGGCAGGAGGAGGGGGGGGGCCAGGAGGAGGGGGGGGGGCAGGAGGAGGGGGGGGGCAGGAGGAGGGGGGGGGGGGCAGGAGGAGGGGGGGGGGGGGCGGGGGGGGCAGGAGGAGGAGAGATGGGGGGGCAGGAGGAGGGGGGGGCAGGGGTGTGGAGGAGGGGGGGGCAGGGAGGGAGGGGGGGGGGGCAGGAGGAGGGGGGGTGAGGGGGGGGGCAGGAGAGGGGGGGGGCAGGAGGAGGATGGGGGGGGGGAGGAGGAGGGGGGGGCAGGAGGAGAGGGGGGGGGGGGGAGGAGGGGGGGGGCAGGAGGAGGGGGGGGCAGGAGGAGGGGGGCGGGCAGGAGGAGGGGGGGGGGGGCAGGAGGAGGGGGTGGGGAGGAGGAGGAGGAGGAGGGGGGGGGCAGGAGGGGGGCAGGAGAGGGGGGGGGCAGGAGGAGGGGGGGGGGGCAGGGGGGGGGGGGAGGAGGAGGGGGGGGAGGGGAAGGAGGAGGAGGGGGGGGGGGCAGGAGGAGGAGGGGGGGGGCAGGAGGAGGGCGGGGGCAGGAGGAGGGGGGGGCAGGAGGAGGGGGGCGGGCAGGGAGGGGGGGGGCAGGAGGAGGGTGGGGGGGGGAGGCAGGAGGAGGGGGGGTGGGGCCGGAGGAGGGGGGGGGCAGAAGGGGGGGGGGGCTAGGAGGAGGGGGGGGGGGGGGGGGGGGGGCAGGAGGAGGAGGGGGGGGGCAGGAGGATGGAGGGGGGGACAGGAGGAGGAGGAGGGGGGGGCAGGGGGAGGATGGGGGTTGTTGGGGGGGGGTCGGGGGGGGGGGCCGGGGCGGGGGGGGGGGGGGCGGGAGGGGGGGGGAGGGGCGGGGGAGGGGGGGCCGGGTAAGGGGGGGCCGGGGGCCGGGTGGCTGCGGCCGGCCGGGGGTGGGCAAGCGCCCGGCCAGGAGGAGGGGGGGGCAGGACGCGAGGGGACGGGGGCCAGGACGGAGGGGGGGGGCAGGAGGAAGGGGGGGGGAGGAGGGAGGGGGGGGGGGGGGGCAGGAGGAGGGGGGGGGGGCAGGAGGGGAGTGGGGTGGGCCAAGGAGGGGGGGGGGCAGGGGAGGGGTGGCCAGGTGGGGGCGGGGGGCGGGGCCCTTTTTTGTTTGTGCGTGGCGGGGGGAGGGGGCGGGGGCGGGGGGGTGGGGCCGGGCGGGGGGCGGGGGGCCCGGGGGCAGGAGAGGGGGGGGCGGGAGGGCCGGGGGGCGGGGGGGGGGGGCCGGGCCGGCGGGCGGGCCGGGGGGGGGGGGGTGGGCGGGAAGGAGGAGGGGGGGGGGCCGGAGGAGGAGTGGGGGGGGGGCGGGGGGGGGGGCGGGGCGGGGGCGGGGGGCGGGGGGGGGCAGGAGGGAGGGCGGGGCGGGCCGGGGTGGTGGGGGGCGGGGGCAGGGGGGTGGGGGTGGCGCGGGTGGCGGCGGGGGGGGGGGGGCAGCGGGGCGGGGGCGGGGGCGGCGGAGGGGGGGGGGGCAGGAGTGGGGCCGGGGGGGGCGGGCTTTGGGGGCGGGGCCATGGCGGGGTGGGGGGGGGGGGGAGGGGGGGCTTGGGCCAGGAGGAGGAGGGGGGGGGGAGGGGGGGGGAGGAGGCGGGGGGGGGGCCGGGGGGGGGGCAGGAGGAGGGGGGGGGAGGGAGGAGGGGGGGGGCAGGGGGGGGGGGCGGGGAGGGGGGGGGCAGGAGGAGGGGGGGCAGGAGGAGGGGGGGGGCAGGGAGGAGGGGGGGGGGGAGGAGGGGGGGGGCAGGAGGGGGGGGGAGGGGGGGGGCAGGAGGAGGGGGGGGCAGTAGGCAGGGGGGGCAGGAGGAGGGGGGGGGCAGGAGGAGGGGGGGGGGCAGGAGGAGGGGGGGGGCCCCCAGGAGGAGGGGGGGGGCAGGAGGCAGGAGGAGGGGGGGGCAGGAGGAGGGGGGGGGCAGGAGGGAGGGGGGGGGCAGGAGGAGGGGGGGGGCAGGAGGAGGGGGGGGGGCAGGAGGAGGGGTTGGGAGGGGGGGGGGAGGGGGGGGCAGGAGGAGGGAGGAGGAGCGGGGGGGGGCAGGAGGAGAGGGGGGGGCAGGAGGCGGGGGGGGGGGGAGGGGGGGGGCAGGAGGAGGGGGGGGGCAGGATGAGGGGGGGGCAGGAGGAGGGGGGGGGCAGGAGGAGGGGGGGGGAGGAGGACGGGGGGGGGCAGGAGGAGTGGGGGGGGGCAGGAGGAGGGGGGGGGCCCAGGAGGAGGGGCGGGGGCAGGAGGAGGGGGGGGGCAGGAGGAGGGGGGGGGGCCAGGAGGAGGGGGGGGCAGGAGGAGGGGGGGGCAGGAGGAGGGGGGGGGGGGGGGGGGCAGGAGGGAGGGGGGGGGCAGGAGGAGGTGGGGGAGGAGGGGGGGGGCAGGAGGAGGGGGGGGGCAGGAGGAGGGGGGGGGGGCAGGAGGAGGGGGGGGGGGAGGGGGGAGGAGAGGAGGGGGGGGCAGGAGGAGGAGGGGGGGGGCAGGAGGAGGGGGGGGGCAGGAGGAGGGGGGGGCAGGAGGAGGGGGGGGCAGGAGGAGGGGGGGGGCCAGGAGGAGGGGGGGCCCAGGAGGAGGGGGGGGCAGGAGGAGGGGGGGGGCAGGAGGAGGGGGGGGGCAGGAGGAGGGGGGGGGGGGGGGGCAGGAGGAGGGGGGGGGCAGGAGGAGGGGGGGGCAGGAGTGGTGGGGCAGGAGTGAGGGGGGGGGCAGGAGGGGGGGCAGGCAGGAGGGGGGGGGGCGAGGAGGAGGGGGGGGGGGCCAGGAGGAGGGGGGGGGCAGGAGGAGGGGGAGGAGGGGGGGGGCAGGAGGAGGGGGGGGGGGGGGCAGGAGGAGGGGGGGGGCAGGAGGAGGGGGGGGGGGGGCGGGGATAGGAGAGCGAGGGGGGGGCGGAGGGGGGGGGCAGGAGGAGGGGGGGGGCCAGGGAGGAGGGGGGGGCAGGAGGAGGGGGGGGGAGGAGGGGGGTGGGCAGGAGGGGCCCAGGAGGAGGGGGGGGGGCAGGAGGAGGGGGGGGGCAGGAGGGGGGGGGGGCAGGAGGAGGGTGGGGGCAGGAGGAGGGGGGGGGAAGGAGGAGGGGGGGGCAGGAGGAGGGGGGGGCCAGGAGGGGGGGGGGCAGGAGGAGGGGGGGGGCAGGAGGAGGGGGGGGGCGGGCAGGAGGAGGCGGGGGGGGGGGGCGGGGAGGAGGGGTGCGGGGCAGGAGGAGGGGGGGGGCAGGAGAGGGGGGGGCGGGAGGGGGGGGGGGCAGGAGGAGGGGGGGGGGGGAGGAGGGGGGGGCAGGAGGAGGGGTGGGGGCAGGGGGGGGGGGGGGCAGGAGGAGGGGGGGGCAGGAGGAGGGGGGGGCAGAGGAGGAGGAGGATTGGGGGGGAGGAGGGGGGGGGGGCGGGGGGGAGGAGGGGGGGGGGCAGGAGGAGGGGGGGGCAGGGGGGGGGGGGGGAAGGGGGGGGGCGGGCAGGAGGAGGGGGGGGGCAGGAGGAGGGGAGGGGGGCGCGGCAGGAGGAGGGGGGGGCAGGAGGAGGGGGGGGCAGGAGGATGGGGGGGGGCCAGGAGGGGGGTTAGGAGGGAGGGGGGGGGCCAGGAGGAGGGGGGAGGAGGGGGGGGGAGGGGGGGGGGGGCAGGAGGAGGGGGGGGGCAGGAGGAGGGGGGGGGCAGGAGGGGGGGGAGTAGGGGGGGGGGCCAGGAGGAAGGGGGGGGGCAGGAGGGGGCGGGGCAGGCGAGGGGGGGGGGAAGGAGGAGGGGGGGGGGGCAGGAGGAGGGGGGGGCAGGAGGAGGGGGGGGGCAGGAGGAGGGGGGGGGCAGGAGGAGGGGGGGGGCAGGAGGAGGGGGGCGGGGGAGGAGGGGGGGGGCGGAGGAGGAGGAGGGGGGGGGGGGGGGGGCAGAGGAGGGGGGGGGCAGGAGGAGGGCGGGGGGCAGGAGGGGGGGGCAGGAGGAGGGGGGGGGCAGGAGGAAGGGGGGGGGCAGGAGGGCAGGAGGAGGGGGGGCAGGAGGAGGGGGGGGCAGGAGGAGGGGGGGGGCAGGAGGGGGGTGGGGGGCAGGAGGAGGGGGGGGCAGGAGGAGGAGGAGGGGGGGGGGGGGAGGAGGAGGGGGGGGGGCAGGGGAGGGGGGGGGCAAGGGGGAGGGGGGGGGCAGGAGGAGGGGGGGGCAGGAGGAGGGGGGGGGCAGGAGGAGGGGGGGGGGGCAGTAGTGAGGGGGGGGCAGGAGGAGGAGGGGGGGGCAGGCCGGAGGGGGGGAAGAAGGCAGGGGGGAAGGCAGGAGGGGGGGGGGCAGGGGAGGGGAAGGGGGAAAGGCAGGCAGGAGGGAGGGGGGGGAAGGCGGGAGGGGGGGAAGGCAAGGAGGGGGGGAAGGGGGAGGGGGGATGGGGGGAGGGCGGAAAGGGGGAAAGGGGTGTGGACGGGACAAGGGGGAGAGGGGGGGAAGGTGGAGTGGACGGGAAGGGGGGGGGGGGGAGGGGAGGGGGAGGGGAGGGGGAGGGGGGAGGGGGAGGGGGGGAGGGGGGGGCGGGGAGGGTGGGGAGGGGGAGAAGGGGGGAGGGGGGAGGGGGGGGGGGAGGGGGGAGGGGGAGGGGGGAGGGGGAGGGGGAGGGGGGAGGGGGGGGGGGGAGGGGGAGGGTGGGCGAGGGGGAGGAGGGGGGGGGGAGGGGGACAGGGCGGAGGGGGAGAGAGGGGGAGAGCGGGGGGTGAGAGGGGGGGTGAGAGGGGGTGAGAGGGGGGTGAGAGGGGGGGTGAGGAGGGGGAAGGGGAAAGGGGGGAGGGGGGGAAAGGGGGGGGAGGGGGGGGGGGGGAAAGGGGGGGGAAAAGGGGGGGGGGAAAGGGGGGAGAGGGGGGAAAGGGGGAGATGGGGGGAAAGGGGAGGTTGGGGGGAAAGGGGGAGATGGGGGGAAAGGGGGGGAAAGGGGGAGAGGTTGCAGTCTAAGACCACAGAAGATAGTCCAAAATCTTTGAGGAGTGAAATTTGGAAACACTTCTACACGCAGAGGGAGATGGTTTGGAACTTTCTTCCCCAAGCAGCCAATGAAACTGAGTCAACCGTTTAAATTGGAGATTGCAAAATTCTCACTTCAGTTACGTTTAACTACAAGAGTTTCTCTCCCTGTCCACCCCTAATTCCTTAAATTGGGAATGTACAAGAATGTCAGGCAGAAAAAGACTATCTTGGTCCATCATATTTGTCCCACATAGCTCTGATGCTTGAAACATCGCGATTAGATATTATCCTCCCCAGCAGCTGTGTCATTTCCTGAGACACACAAAAGCAAAACGGCAAAGCCAGTGAGACCGTTGAATAAAGAAGATTAAGCAATGATCAAATTGACATGTTTGAGATGATTAAAGAACTTAAGCATAGTTTCTTTCAATCTTTCTATTTCCTCTCGCGACAGAGTCCAGAATTAAGTACTTATACTTTAATTAGAGTCAAGATGTTTAGGCATAACATCAGGAAGCACCTCTTCACATTCAGGATAGTGAGAATGTCAAGCTCTCTCCAAATAAAAAAAAATCAGCTGAGATAAGGAATCCACTGAAAATTTCCATACTTGGTATAAATGTACTTAAAAATTTAACTGGGATTTTAATCACCGCAATTACCGAACAATATAAATGCTGTAAGTAGTCTCACAACAACAGATTACAGTCCAATATGTTTATTTGTCAGCACGAGCTTTCGCAGGCGCTCACCTGATGAAGAACCAGCGCTCCGAAAACTGGTGCTACCAAATAATTTAACCTGATGTTGTGAGACTACTTACAGTGGCTACCCCAGTCCAATGCTGGCATCTCCACAATATAAACGCTATCACATTACAGCAATACTCAAGCTAAAATCTTCTCAAACATTCATCCAGACTTCCTCATTTTGGATAATTCTAGAATTCTCCGACTTCCCTATCACACAGACCTAATCCAATGTACATCATACCACAGGCAAACTGGAAGGAGAAAATGAGGAAAGGGCAAGGGGCGGAGGTACGGTTGAGGGATTTTAGCTTTGAGATGTTTGTTTCTTCCTCAGAGCATGGCGGGGTTTAGTGTTCACAAGCAGTTACCGCGCCTATTCCTCCTACTTGACCAATGATCTAAACCGGATCTTCACTCACTGAACGTCCAGGAGGCCAACTAGCTTTAGCTTGTCCCCGGTAATCAGGGTAAGGACATCCAGCAGCCCGGGCTCCTGTACCATTCACTTACCAGTAATGTAGATGTTTGCCTGAAGATGCCTGTAGGTACCCGGACCACTGCCGAAAATGGAGCCTGTTGACCAGACCCGGCAAGGACGGGACTTCATCTGAGGTGAAGTACCCTTGAACGCCACAGAGAAACAGCAAACCCCACCACATCGCTGTCTAGCAGGCGGAACAATGAGACCAAAAGGCTAACAACCACAATCCGGAGGATCTCAGCAATACAGCGGTCACGATTAGCCCCTCGTATGACCGGCTCGGAAGAAGACGATCACATGACCGACAGCAAATGACACATTCTCGAAAGCATGGGCGGCGCGGAATACATATTAGCTCTTATGACACTGCCAAATATTCTCTGTACTACAGACAAATCCTGTGGAATGATCGAGGTGCGGGGCGGGGGAACAGAAAGAAAAACACAAACCAAGAGAAAGAAAGCATCAGCGATAGGCAGTGAGAGACATACAGAGAGATAGACGGAAAGAAACAAACACAGACGAGACAGAGAAACAGATAGGTACATGCAGACAGGCGACACAGAAAGGGACAGACTGAGGAAAAGGTAGGCAGGCAGACTGAGATACAGGCACTATCTGCTGGAAACAGACCCTGGGTTGGAGAGAGAGAGAAAAAAATCCTATACTTGGGAGAGAAAGAAATCCTGGACTGGAGAAATTTGGAAACAACTGCAATTGTCCAACAACCTCCTAATTAAAGAAAGATTGATATTTATTCAACACTTCATCATATTCTCAAAGGGTTCCAAACACTTTATCCTCTTTCATAATTTTATTTGAACATTGCTCTTGGTGTTAAGTTTGAGAAACTACAGCCGAGTTACAACAAAGACTCAAACACCAGGTGATACATCAACTGTTTTTGTTGAAAGAGGAATGCTAACTCAGGGAAAACTCTGATTTCACTAAGATGAAAGTCAGCACCTCTGACAGTGCAGCAGTCCCTCAGTACTGCACTGGAGTGTCAGCCTGAATTTTGTACTCAAGTCCCTCGAGTGGGATGTGAACCCATGTCCCCACTGACTCAGGTGAGATTGCAACAACTGTGCCATGGATGACACATAAATTGTCCATCTCTCAATAAACTCACAGGATGGAAAAATATTACAATGATAATACTAGTTTAAGTTTATTTACTAGTGTCACAAGTAGACTTACATTAACACTGCAATGAAGTTACCATGAAAATCCCCTAGTGGCCGCATTCTGGCATCTGTTTGGGTATACTGAGGGAATATTTAGCATGGTCAAACCACCTAATGAGCACATCTTTCGGACTTTGCGAGGAAATCAGAACACCTGGAGGAAACTCATGCGGACATAAGGGAGAACCTGTAGACTCTGCACAGTCATTCGAGCTGCGAATCGAACCTGGGTCCCTGGTTCTGCACTAACTACTGTGCCAACATGCTATAACTTGGGGCAAAACATTATGTTTTATATAGATGTTCATTTGGATATTCAATGTCAAATGTCACCACAGATTCTATGCTTTTCTTCTGTGTACTCTGTTACTAATGTGCAAATCAGACAGCAAATTTGGGGACTAAGAAATAATGTTGTTACTGTGAATTTCTAGAATTTACTGGTCCACTTACACCACATCACTAAGGTATCAGATGCACGACTGCTCTGGTCCTGCTACCATCAGCTCACACAAACAAAAAATTACAGCACAGGACATTTTCAAGTTGAAGGACACTGGAGAAAGTCAAACCAATGGCAGTCAGTCAAATGAGATTCAAAATGTTAATGCTGCTTTCGTCTAATATTTAAAAGAATTTTGAACTCTATTGCCCTATTGAAAAAAATAGAGAAAATTGAGATGAAGTAACTCAGCCCCTTCAATGGGCAAAAGGTTTTGAGCATGGAGTGGCGGGAATTTCATGAATATGGAAGTACTATCAAAAGAGTAAAATTAGGTAAGAGCAAAATATAATTTGAATAAAGAACACATATAAGCAATTAGTAGCATTTATATGGCTAATCCAGTTATGTTTCTGGTCAATTGTAACTCCGAGTGGGGGATTCAGTGATGGCAATATTATTGAATATTAGTGGGAGATGGCTGCATTCTCTCTTGTTGGAGATGGTTATTGCCTGGCACTAGTCTGGTATGGGTGTTCTTGTTGCTTATCAACCCACATCTGAATGTTGGCTGTGTCTTAATGCACATGTGTAGATTGATTCATAGAATCAGGATGGTTACTGCACACAAGAGGGAACTCAGCTAATCCCACTAGTTTCCTGTAATTCTAAAATGTTTTTTCTTTAACTCCTTATCCAATTTGTTTCTGAGGCCATGATTTAACCAGCCTGTATCACATTCTCAAGCAGTGCATTCCAGATCCTAACTACCTAACCAACTTTGAGTCCATGCTATCACTGTTCATTTGATTCCACAAGCTTCAATGCTGATAATTCTAATGTGTGGCACTTTATCAAATTCCTTTCGGAACTTCACGTTTGTTACTCATAATGAATGGCTGTGGTAGAAGGTTCAAACTTGGCTGCACTATGGCACAGTGGTTCACACTGCCTCAGAACACCTGGGATCTGGGTTCAATTCAAACCTCATGTCACTGCCTGTATGAAGTTTGTACATTCTCCCTTTGTCTGTGTGGGTTTTGTCTGGGTGCTCTGGTTCCCTTCCACACTTCAAAGATATGTTAGGCTGATTGGCCGTGCAAAATTGCCCCTTGGTGTCAGGGGAACTAACAGGGTAAATACATGGGGTTATGTATATAGAGCTTGGGTGTTATTATTGTCAGTTCAGGCTTGATGGGCCAAATGGCCTCCTTATGCACTGCAGGGATCTATGTTTCTATTTTATGATTCTTCTAGTAAGACACTTCTACGAACCAATAGGTAGTTCTCTCTCCAAATTGTTCCAGTTTTCTATATTCTTTGGACAATCAATGTTATATGTTTAACTAGGTAGGGGGAGGTAATGGCCTAATGGTATTATCACTAGACTATTAATCCAGAATTCAGCTAATGTTTTGGGGACTCAGGTTTGAATCCTGCTAAGGTTGATGGTGGCATTTGAATTCAATTAAAAATAAAATCTGGAATTAAAAAATAGAATCTACTGATGACCACAAAACCATTATCAATTGTTGGAAAACCCATCTGGTTTATCAATGTCCATTAAGGAAAGAAATCTGCCATCCTTACCCGGTCTGGCCTATCTGTAACTCCAGACTCACAGCAACGTGGTTGATTCTCAATTATTAGGAATAGGCAATAAATGTTGGCCAGCCAGCAATGCCAATTTCCCATGAATGAGTAAACAAAATTTTAAAAATCCCATATCAAGATAATTGCTATACACTGTGGTTGTGACATTGACAGTGTTCACCACATCAACTGCATTATCTTCATCAATCCCTCTGTAACCTTAATCCATCCTTGTCCAAATGACTGTTAATTTTGTTGCAGTCTAACAGCTTTACTACTGCTGAGGTTAAACTGACTGACTGTAGTGCTGTTTATCCTTACACCATTTTTGAACAAGGATGTGACATTTGTAATTCTCCAGTCCTCTGGTACCAACTCCTTGTCAAACAAGAATTGAAAAATGATGACCAGTGCCACTGTAATTTCTGCACTTACTTCCCTCAGTGTTCTCAGATGCAATCTATCTGATCTGATGGCATATCAACTTTAAGTACAGACTGTCTTTCTAATACCTCCTCTTCAATATCTAACCAATCCAGTATCTCCATTTGCTCCTCCTTTGCTATGACTTTGGCAGAACCTCCTCCCTTGTAAAAAATGATGTCAAGTACTCATTTAGTATCAAAGTTACGCCCTTTACCTCCATGCACAGATCACTTTTTGATCTGTAACCATTCCCAACTTTCTTCTATCTTTTCACTATTTATATGCCTATATAACCTTTTTTTTAAATTCTGTTTTAAGCTAATTTCCAGTTTCCTCCTGTACTCCTTACCTTTCATTTCCTTTTTCACTTCCCTTTTAACTTTATATATTCAGCTTGGTTCTCACTTGTGTTATCAACCTCTGTAGTACTTGAGGAATTGAAAATGGAACTGAACTCTTCAATCCTCACTTCTAATCTTATGATCCAGGAAGATCGTTAATGAAGGGGTCGATAACTTTGCTGGGTGTTTTCTATAGGCTGCCCCCCAATAGTGACAGGGAAGTTGAGATGCAGATAGGGAAATAGATCCTAGAGAGATGTAGTAAAAACAGAGTTGTCGTGATGGGAAACTTTAATTTCCCAAACATCAACTGGAATTTCCCCAGGGTAAGAGGTTTGAATGGGGAGGAGTTTGTTAGGTGTGTTCAGGAGGGTTTCCTGACACAGCACATGGATAAGCCTACGAGAGGAGAGGCTGTACTTGACCTGGTGCTGGCTAATGAACCAGGACAGGTGTCGGGTCTCTTGGTAAGAGAGCATCTCAAGGATGGTGATCATAATTCTATCTCCCTTCATGATAGCATTGGAAAGAGATAGGATCTGGCAGGATAGGAAGGTGTTTATCTGGAGTAGGAGGACATATGAAATCATCAGGCAGAAAATTGGACAAGTAAACTGGAAGGAGGTGTTCTTGGGGAAAGTACTGAAGGAAGATGGCAGATTTTCAAGGAATGTTTGTCTGGAGCTCTGCACGACAATGTTCAAATGAAACAGGGAGATTTTGGTAGGTCGCAGGAACCATGGTGCACCAGGGTTGTGATGGATATAGTCAGGAAGAAAAGAATGACGTACAAAAGATTCGGAGAGCATCCTCTAGATGTTAGGGATCTAGAGGAGTATACAGTTTGTAGAAAGGAGCTTAAAGAGCAAATTAGGAGAGCCAGAAGGGGTCATGAGAAAGTCTTGGTGGGTAAGATTAAGGAGAATCCCAAGGTGTTCACAAATATGTGAAGGATGAGAAGTAAAGTGTTTGGACCTTGAAAAGGTGAAGGGGGGATAGTCTGTGTGGAACCAGAAGAAATGGCAGAGATGCTTAATGAATACTTTGCCTCAGTATTCACGGTGGGAGATTGTACTGCAAGTTTGCAGCAGACTGAAAAGATTGAGTATGTGGATGTTAAGAAAGAGGATGTGTTGGAACTTTTAAATTCTATCGAGATAGATAAGTCACCGGGACCGGATGGGATGTACCCCAGCTTACTGTGGGAGCTGAGGGATTGCAGAGCCCCTGGCAATGATCTTTGCGCATCAATAGAAAAGGGAGAGGTTTTGGAGGATTGGAGGATTGCAGATGTGGTTCCTATTTTCAAGAAAGGGAATAAGGATAGTCCGGGAAATTACCGACCAGTGAGTCTGACTTCAGTGGTTGGTAAGTTGATGGAGAGGATCCTAAGGGACAGGATTTATGAGCATTTAGAGAAGTTTATCTTGATCAGAAATAGTCAACATGGCTTTGTCAAGGCCAGGTCGTGCCTTACGAGCCTAGAGGAATTCTTTGAAAATGTGACTGAACACATTGACGAAGGAAGAGCGGTGGATGCAGTTTATTTGGATTTCAGCAAGGTGTTTGATAAGGTCCCCCATGCAAAACTTTTTGAGAAGGTGGAAGGGCGTAGGATCCAAAGGGCTTTGGCCTCATGGATCCAGAGCTGGATTGCCTGGAGAAGGCAGAGAGTGGTTGTGGATGGGTCTTTTTCTGCATGGAAATCGGTCAGTGCAGTGCCTCAGGGATCTGTTCTAGGATCATTGCTGTTTGACATTTTCATAAATGACCTGGATGAGGAAATGGAAAGATGGGTTAGTAAGTTCGCCAACAATATGAAGGTTAGTGGTGTTGTGGATGGTCTGGAGGGATGTCAGAAGTTGCAGCAAGTCATAGGTAGCATACAAGAATGGGCGGAGAAATGGCTAATGGACTTCAGCATAGATAAATGTGTAGAGGTCCACATTGGCAGGAACAATGGAATGAAGGAGTACAATATCAAGGATAGGAGTCTTAGCTGTGTTGAGGAGCAAAAGGATTTTAGGGTCCAGATCCATAGGACTCTTAAATTGGCCTCGCAGGTGGAGGGTGTGGCAAAAAGGCATATGGTGTACTGGCCTTCATTAATCGAGGGATTGACTTTAGGAGTCGGGAGGTAATGCTGCAACTTTATAAGACCCTTGTCAGACTCCAGTTGGAGTACTATGTGCAGTTCTGGTCGCCTCACTACAGGAAGTATGTGGAAGCTATTGAAAGGGTGCAGAGGAGATTTACAAGGATGTTGCCTAGATTGGGATGCATGCCCTAAGAAGATAGATTGAGGGAGCTAGGTCTCTTCTCCCTGGAGAGACAAAGGTTGAGAGGCAACCTGATAGAGGTTTATAAAATGTTGAGAGGAATAGGTAGGGTAGATTCTCGGAGGCTCTTTCTCAGAGCTGAAATGGTCGCTACGAGAGGAACAGATTTAAGGTGCTGGGCAGCAAATACAGAGGAGATGTTAGAGGTAAGTTTTTCACTCAGAGAGTGATGAGTGAGTGGAATTGGCTACTGTTGGTGGTGGTGGAGGTGAACTCGCTGCTGGGTCTTTTAAAAGATTTCTGGAAGAGTACATGGGATTTAATGGGATTGGGAGTTACAGATAGTTCTATGGCCTGATAGGTATGGATATGATCAGCGCAACTTGTGGGCCGAAGAGCCTGTTTGAACTATAGTGTTCTATGTTCTATGAAACAGTTGAAGATGATTGGCGGAGGACACTACCCTGAGGAACTTTAGCAGCAATACCCAAGGGCTGAGATGGTCAGCCTCCAAAAGCCATCTTCCTTTGTATTAATAGATATGATTGGAAGCATTTTTACCCCAATTTCCATTAACTTCAATTGTAGCAGAGCTTTCTTGATGTTACCTTTAGTCAAATGCTGCCTTGTTGTCAACAGCAGTCACTCTTATCTCATGTTTGGAATTCAATTCTTCTTGTCCATATTTGAACCAAGATTGTAATGATGTCTAGGGCCAAGTGGTCCTGATGGAACCCAAAGAGTGAGAGATCAGATGAATCAGTGTTGCTTATAAAACTGTTGACAATCCTGCATTGTAGCTTCACCAGGTTGGCACCTCATTTTTTAGGTAGACCTGGTGCTGCTCATGGCATGCTCTCCTACTCTCCTCATTTAATCTGCATTGGTCCCTGGCTTGATGGTAATGGCAGTAAGAAGTCTCACAATACCAGGTTAAAGTCCAACAGGTTTATTTGGTAGCAAACGTGACTAGCTTTCAGAGTGCTGCTCCTTTGTTAGGGGAAGGAGCAGCACTCCAAAAGCTAGTCGTGTTTGCTACCAAATTAACCTGTTGGACTTTAACCTGGTGTTGTGAGACTTCTTCCTGTGTTTATCCCAGTCCAACGCCAGCATCTCCACATCTTGATGGTAATGGGGCTGTGTTAGGCAATGGAATTATATTGTGTGGTAGAGACAGCTGATCTTCTTCATGAATACCCAGTTTTGAGTTATTGGATATGTTCTGAATTTTTCTCATTTAGTATAGTGATAATGCCACTCAACACAATGGAGGGGCTTTGTTTCCATAACGACTGTGCAATGCTCACTCTCACCTCCTCAGAATTAGAAGTAGGCAATTTAAGACTGAAGTGAAGAAACATTTCTTCATTCAGAAGGTGGTGAATCTTTGGAATTACCTACCCAATAGGGCTGTGGAAGCATAATCATTGAACTTATTCAAGACAGAAATTGATAAGTTTCTGAAAATGAGCGACATCAAGGTATATGAGGACAGTAAGGGAAAGTGGCGTTAAGATAGACAATCAGCCAGGATCTAATTGAATGGCGGAACAGACTCGGCAGATCCTATTGCCAACTCCTAATCCTATGTCCCTACTTCCTAATGCCATCATTGAGGTGGCTGCAGAGATAGTGGATGCATTGGTTTTGATCTTCCAGAATTCCCGAAACTTTAGGATGATTGCCATTCAAGAAAACAAGAGAGAAAACAGAACTATTTGCCAATTCGCCTGACCTAAGTTGTGGGGAAGAAAACTGGAATCTATTATTACAAATGGGTTAAGTATGAAATTATCTACTTGTATGAAGAATGGAAAAACAGAATATTTTTCAAAGGGTGAAAGCCAATAACTCTGGTATTGAAAAGCAATTTGGGAGTCCTTCTACAGAGATCACAGAAAATTAAAATGCAGGTACAGCAAGTAATTAGCAAGGCATACAATATGTGAGCTATTATATCGAAGGGGTTGCTGCAATAATATAAGGCTTTGCTAAAATCTGCAAAACCATGTACAGGTTTGGTCACCTTACTGAATCAAGGATATACTTACCTTGGAAGGTTGCAACCAAGGTTCACTGGATTGATTTCTAGAATGAGAGGCTGTTCTCTGCAGACAGAGTACAACAGGCTTTTATTCTCTGGAGCTCAGAAGAATGAGATATGATCTCATTGAAGTATGTAAAATTACAAAGGGGCTGGATAGAGTAGAAGTTGAAAGGCTTTGCAGACAGAGGAACGGGAGTAAGCAGTGTAGCTCCTAATATGTATTTCACCACTCAATGAGCTCATGCAATCAAACTCCATAAATCCCCTTTTGCCAAGTACAACACCTTTGTTTAACAAAAATTTGTCAAGCTCAGGTTTTAAGATTTACAATTGACCTAGCATCAATTGCCATTTGCTGAGCAAAGTTCCAAGCTTGTACTCTCCCCTTGTGTGTAGCAGTACTTCCTAATTTTATTCCTGAAATGTATGTGTTTAAATTTTGAGACAATGCCTCACAGAATTCTAAAGTGCAGAAGGAGACTACTTGGCCCATTGAGTCTGTACCAACAAAATCCCATCTAGGCTCTATCCCCGTATCACACATACTTACCCTGCTAATGCCTCTAATCTACGCATCCCGGAACACTAAGGAGCAATTTAACACGGCTAATGTGCCTAACCCACATACCTTTGGACTATTGGAGAAAATCCAGAGCCGCCTGAGGAAACCCACACAGACATGGGGAGAACATGCAAACTCCACACAGACAGTGACCCAAGCCGGGAACTGAACCGCTGGAGCTGTGCCACTGTGCCATCCTAAAAGATACAACAATACAAGTGAAGTCCTTATTTCTCTTCCTGCACTTAGTGGTGCACCAGGTAAATATTTATCTGTTCCTGAGGTGTTTTCCTGAGACAGGTTGTCAACCTACCGCCAGAGGCTTAAATCTTAAGTGGCGCTACTCTACATCAAACATGATGGGCCAGATTGTCTCTCACACAGCAATATATTGGAACGATTTTTCAGGTTGGGACTCAACCTGTCGACATAATGAACACACCCCCTTGGTCCTACGGGCACATTTTTTACCAGCAAAAATAATTTCACCCAATTTATCTATTTATCCATGTATGTTATGGTGGCATACCGGTTACCACTGCTCATTGCTGCCTCATAAAGCCAGGGACCTGGGTTTAATTCCAGCCTTGGGTTACTGTATTTTCCACGTGCCTTTGTGGATATACTCCAGGTGCTCTGGTTTCCAAAAATGTGCAAGTTATGTGGATTGGCCATGCTAAATTCCTCCTTAGTGTCCAAGATGTGTAGGCGTTAGGGAGATTAGCGGGGTAAATGCACAGTGTTACAGAGATAGGGCAAGGGTTGGACGTGTGGAGAATATGCAAACTCCATGTAGTTAGTAATTCAAGGCTGGAATTGATCGCAACTCCCTAGCACTGTGAGGCAGAAGTTCTAACCATTGTGCCATCATGTTGGCCAAGTTTTTCAAGTATTATCTATGTTATCTTTCACCCCAAGCCCTTGTCTTATTGAATTACTTGTTACTGCCTTATTTATGTTTTCAGCTAGGATTCTGGCCTCAACCCAGGAAACGTGGTTCCCAGCAGTGAAGATCCCTTCAGTCTAAGAACTGGTGCCAGTTTCCAATGGAATGGGACCTCCCCTACTCACACCATTCCTTCAGCCATCTGTTCACCTACCTGTTCTGCTTATCCCCAGGATAATTTGGAATAACTCAGGAAATGGATCTAGATTTAAAAGTCTTGATGTTTTGATTTTTGATTTGCAAATAAGGTTTACCAGGAAGTTGTTTGGTCTGGAGGGTTTCAGGTTGGATAAACACAGATTGTTTTCACTGTAAAGATGGCAGCTGAGGGGCGACCTAATAGAGGTCTACAAAATTATGAGAGACAAAATCGGATGTTTTTCCCAAGGTGGAAAGATCAACTACAAAAGGGCACATGTTTAAAATGAGAGAGTTAAGTTTAGGGGAGATATGGAAGGGAAAGCTTCTCACGCTGAGGATGGTGTGTGCCTGGAATGCGCTATTAGTGAAGTTGATGAAATCAGGCAACATTCAAGGCATATTTTGATAGCCATGTGAAACTTTACAGCTCAGAAGGCAGCCATTCATCACATTATCAACCCTAATCTCTCTTTCCTGCTTATGGTCCATAGTCCTGTGGCTCATGGCACTTCAAGTGTCTATTTAACTATATGTTGAATATAGGAGAGTTTCTGCTTCTACAACCCTTGCAAGTAGTGAGGTGCAGACATTCAATATTTCTCAACTCTCCTCTGATCCTCTCTGCCAATTACTGTACATTTGTGCTCTCTGGTTACCAACCTCTCGATTAATAGAAATGGGAGAGGCAGTGGCATAGTGGTAGTCACTGGACTAATAATCCAGAGACCCAGGGCAAGATCTGGGTTCAAATCTCGCCATGGCAGATGGTGAAATTAGAATTCAACAAAAAAAATCTGGAATTGAAAAGTCTAATGATGAGCATGAATTGATTGTTGTTAAAAACTCATCTGGCATACTAATGTCCTTCAGGGAAAGAAATCTTCTGTCCTTGCCCGGTCTTTACCATGTAACTCCAGATCTACAGCAATTTGGATGATACTTAAAATGCCCTCAACTCAAGGACAATCTTTCACCCACATCCCATGAATGAATAAAAAAAGGTTCTTCCTAACTACTCTATATCTGCCCATCAACTTTATAAATTCAATTAAATCTCCTCATCCACCTTTGTTCCAATTATTCTACATAGATTAAATTTCCCATTCATGTAAACATCTGTTCTTTGTTCTTTGTTCTCCTTTGTAAATCTCTGCATTCTCTCTAATGCAATCACATCTATCTGGAATACAATGACCAGAACTGTATGCTGTAGTTTAACAAGTATCATATTCAGTTCCAGCACAACCTCCTAGCTTAGACTCTGCTCTAGCTAATAAAGAGTGCATACTATACACCTTGTTAATCATCCCTCTGATGTTAAATATGAGGGTATCCCAAAAGCCTGGAGGGTAACTTGGAACACTGGTTCTTAGTGATGTACATTTTCAATTTGTTATAATGTGAGAAACAGTCCAGCCTTGTTGTAATCAATTAGTAAAAAGCATTTATTAACTTAAAAGAAAGACTATAACACATTACAATCATACACTAACTACTGGATCTTATGAAGTTAACCGTTATTCCCAACTGTCTTTGTTTCTTAAATTCTGAGAAATGTCCCTTTTCCTAAACAACGTCCAATATTATGTAATTCAATGAGTTAAATTCAGCAAATAGTACCACCTACAGGTTATTTTCCAGGTTTGGGAAGACTATCTTCCGTTCAGCATAGTGATCCTATGTTACAAGTTTTTTTTTAAGTAGCACTTTTAGCAACAACTTATTTTTGGGAGAGCCTGTTTTCTACAGTTATGTGTGAATATGTTGGTAGCTTCTTCTCTCCTCTGCTGCACTCGGCTATCCTCCTATGGTTATGGTCATTTCCCTTTGATATTTTGCTATCTTAATAACACATTGGATTAGGTTTTAACATTTGGTGCAAATTATGTTCTTTTTTCTCCACTTTGAACTCATCTCTTTTATAGTTCTAATATCTATTTCTATATACCATTGTTTTCCCCCTAGTCACTTCAGTAAATGCTTGTTTTCCAACTGCCATGTTAATTTGCATACCATTAATACCTCTTCAGACAGCCACATCTAACAGTTCCCTTTGTATCCAATTTCTTTATTTTATCCCACTGTCAACTTAATATTGATTTTACTCAATTTTTGAATCTTCCTTTTATTCCAGTATCTTAACAACCTTTTTAGCCACCTTATCTTCCTGTCTTCACTTCAGGGACTGTGAATATACACTCTGCTTCTTTGCGCTTCTCAGCATTTTACCATTTATTCCCAGATTTTCCTCTGCCCTGCCACACTGTGGTGTTTGCCACTGACTGCCTAAATAAATCTGTACTGGAGTTCTTTGACAGAATAACAGGTGCTATAGATAAAGGGGAACTGGTAGATGTACTGCACTTAGATTTCCAGGAAGCATTTGATAAAGTGCCATGTCAAAGATTATAGTGGAAAATGGTATAGTGGATAACATATTGGCATGGAAAGGAGATTGGTTGTCTAGCAGGAAGCAGAGAGTGGGCATAAATGGGACTTTATCAGGTTGGCAAGATGTAATGAGTGGTTTGCCACAAGGTTCAGTTCTGGCTCTTCAAATGTTCACAATTTGTATAAATGACTTGAATGAAGAGATTGAAGGAATGGTTGCTAAATTTACTGATGACACAAGGATAATTAGAAAAGCAAATAAGAGAAAATAAGGATGTAAACATGCTAAGTACAAAGAACAACAAAGAACAAAGAACAGCACAGCACAGGAAACAGGCCCTTCGGCCCTACAAGCCCGCGCCACCCATTTTGACACTCAGTGAGCGCCTTATTCAAGTCTTTTATTGATTGTTAATGTTTTTGTCTATCTCTAGTGGACTCTACAATAAAGGGGTGCAAATTTAGGGAATTATATGTGCGCCAATTAGGGGAGATCCAATTCAGGGACAATTTATTGACGCCAAAGTAAAGGGCAAAGATCTGGCAAATAGAGTATCATGTGGCAAAATACAAAATTGTCCATTTTGCCAGGAAAAATAAAAGAAAAACATATTATTTAGGAAATTTCAGAGCTCTGAGATACAGGAGGATCTAAGTGTCATAGTTAGTAAATTGCAAAATCTAGTATATAGGGACAGGAAATAAATAGGAGAACTGAGAGGGCAGCACTATGGTTGGCACTGTTGCCTCACAGCACCAGGGACTGTGTTCAATTCCTGGCTTGGGTCACTGTCTGTGTGGAGTTTGCACATTCTCCTCGTGCCTGGATAGGTTTCCTCCAGATTGTCCAGTTTCTCCCACAATCCAAAGATTTGCGAGTTAGATGACTTGGCCATCCTAAATTGCCTCTTAGTATTGGGAGACTAGCCAGGGTAAATGCATGGGGTTGTGGGGATAGGGCCTGGGTGGGATTGTGGTTGGTGCAAACTCGATGAGCTGAATGGCCTAATTCTGCACTGTAGAATTCTATGAATATTATCATTTATTGTGAGAGGAATTGAATCCAATGGGAGGGAGGTTATGGCTCCAATGAGACAGAGCAATAGTGAGATTACATCTAAGGAACTCCATACAGTTCACCTTATTTCAGAAAGGGTGCAAAAGGATTGGAAGTAATTGAGAGAAGATTTCTTCTTGAGGCAAACATTTTTTCCTGGAACAATTCACTACTCTGCCGTCTTAGAGCTTAAGAACCACTACTCCACGTCAAGCATGACTGACCAGGAGTCTCCCTCATTTATACCACCAAATATTGGCTTGTGTAAGGATTTTGCAGATCGAGACTTAATTGGTTTGGCCATATAATGAACATATCTTCCTTGGCCATCAAGTCCTGGGGTGGAATTCAAACCCAGGGCTTCTGGGTCAAAGGCATCACCTAATACTTCCCTTCAGAGAAGTTTTAACAGACTAGCACCTGGAATTGGTGGGTTGTCTTATAATGAAAGCTTGGCTAGGCTTGGCTTGTATATGCTGGAGGTTAGAAGAATGAGAAGCAACTTATTTGAAACATATAAGATTCTGAGGGGTCTTCACAGGGTGGATGTGGAGAGGCAGTTTCCCCTTTGGAAGAATCTAGAGCGAGGAGTCTTTGTTTAAAATGGAGCTAAGGCAAAATCTTTGAAATGGAGCTAAGGCAAAATCTTTGAAATGGAGCTAAGGCAAAATCTTTTCTCTCAGAAGGTCGTGAGTCTTTGGAACTCTCTTCTTGAAAAGACAGAGAAAGTTTTGAACATAGGTGGATAGGCATAGGTGGATAGACTTAGAAAGCAAGGACTATTGCAGCTCGCTGGAATGCAGATTTGAGGTTACTATCAGATCAGCCATGATCTTATTAAATGGCGTACGTTTGGATGTACTTATTTTGGTCCCCAAGGCCTTTCTGTATAGTGGTGGACACTGAGAGGTTTTCAGATACTGAGGGATGCAGTCAAACCACAACTCTAATGAGTTCAGTAATATTCTGACCCTAGCACCAGGAAAACCTGTCTGTGCTGCAGAAAAAATCTTGTCTGTCCCCCTGTTGACTCTTCTATTGTTTCCCTGGCTTTCCTCACTCCTCACTATACAACTGAACCATCCATGGTGCTGTGGCCTAGTATTTGGTTGCATTTCCCTGAGATACCATCATTAATCAGAACTCAGTACCAGTTGGGGAGTGAGGATGCACTCAGTGGAGTCCTGTGTTACCTGTCTGGTCCACCATATCAGTTTGTCAACTATCCATTTCCTCTCTGTCTGCACTCATTTAATTGCACAATAATCACCTCTTGGAATGTGTTATCCATGTAGCATCAGCTCGCCAATGTGCAGCAATGATGCAGCTGCCGCTGAATTCTGAAACCCAAGGCTTGTTCTCCACCAGCTAATGACACTTCTTGCGTGGTTGTCCAGGACACAACAAGCATCCTAGAGTTCCCACATGTCATAAAATGTGTATTTGACAGAACTGAGATGGCCTGCTCCGCTCTATTAATTAGCTAATTTTTTTTGTTAATTTGCTTTAATTTGGAGAGAAAAATGACAAGTGTAGTATTCACCAACCAACCAACGTACTAGCTCTCTTGTGATGGCACTTTTAATTTTAGTTGTATTTGGATTCACTGAATATATACTACTTCTGATCGTACCTTGTTTTGGACATTCTGTCCCACTTTATTTATGCTCCTGCTGCATCTGCTCAGGTCTAAGCTCTATTCCAGGCAATCTATGCCATTCTATTTATGTTTAGCTTGTAATTTTTAGTCTTTAATTATTAATTAATTACTTATTCTGTTTTAAGTTATGGGTAAAGTAAACTGGCAGATTGGGCAAATAAAGCCCAATACAGATTAATTTGAGTTAGTGCAATTCTGTAGGAAGAATAAGGAGGTCTCTTATTACTTGGAAGATGTAAGTTTAGGTGGATAGATGAAAAGATCTCAAGTACAAATATTAAATGTTGCACTACAGGTTAGCAAAGCTATCAAAACGCAAACCAAGCACTAGTCTATTTTAAAAGTTATTTTCCCAACTTTATTTGCCTCTTGAGGTGGTAGTAAGCTGATTTCTTGAACTGCTGCAGTCCATGTGGTGTAGGTGCACCCACAGTGCTGTTAGGGAGGAGGTTCCAAGATTTTGACACCGTGACAGTGCATGAACGGTGATATATTTCCAAGTCAGAGTCATTTGTGACTTGGAGGGAAACTTGCAGGTAGTGGTGTTCCTATGCATCTGCTGTTATTGTCCTTTTAAATGTTAGAGTCCATGGATTTGGAAAGTGCTGTTGAAGGAGCCTTGGTGATTTGCTGTAGTGCATGTTGCAGATGGTAAACTTAAGTGGTGATGGGAGTGAATGTTGATGATGGTAGATGGGTTGCTGATCAAGTGGATGATCATAGAATTCCTACAGTACAGAAAGAGGCCATTTGGCCCATTGAGTCTATAGTATCAACAATGCCATCCAGGCTATGTCCCCTTAATCCCATACATTTATCCTGCTAATCCTCCTGACACCAAGGGGCAATTTAACATGGCCAATCCACCTAACCTCCACACTTTGGACTGTGGGAAGAAACCAGAGCACCTGGAGAAAACCCAGTCAAACACTGGGAGAACGGGCAAACACTACATGACAGTTACCTGATGCCTGATTTGAACCCAGGTTCCTGGCACTGTGAGGCTGCAATGCTAACCACTGTGCCATCGTGCTACCCAAAATGTTGAGCTTCTTGATTGTTGGAGTTGCACTCATCCAGGCAAGTGGAGAGTATCCCATCACTCTCCTGACTTGTGCTTTGTAGGAGACAGACAGACTTCGGAGAATCAGGAGGTGAGTTACTTGCCACAGAATTCCCGGTCTCTGACCTACTCTTGTAGCCATAGTATTTAAATGGCTAGTCCAAATCAGATTCTTGTCAATTATAACCCCCAAGATATTGATAGTGGCTGCTTCTGCAATGATTCTAGAGATGGATATGCTAAACATCTATGAGACTTTGGTTAGACACTTGGAGTGCTGCATGCAGCTCTAGTCACCACATTATAAAAAGGGTATAAGGTACTAATAAGGATGCAGATGGAATCTGTCTTGATGGATTTTAATCTTTATTTTTTGTTTAGAAATATGGATGAACAGAGTCACAGACTTGTCAATGAACTTTTAATGAAAAGTTAAATTATTAAACAAGAAGAGGTTAACTATGATACACTGCTGTATCATTCCAGCTACATCTTTACAGATATACACAGGTTTGTAAGGATAATGGAAGTTACTAACTTTATCTTATATTCTAATATCCTCAGTCTATGTTAATCAATGGATGAAATGTGGTCAGACACCGCTGAAGCCAAGTTACAATTAATACCCAATGTAATTCCTATGGATTTCTCAGTTCTCCCAGTTGCGTTGGGAGCTAATTGATCTCACTGAAACTCTGTTTTCCACACAGCTGTTTCCAAACATCACTTCCGAAGAACACACTTTGGAATTTTCCCCCACACAGAGATTTCTCTCAGATGTCTTCACCAGGAAAGCATTCCATGATTCCAACCTCTCCTTTGGGTACTCCTCATCACATTAGTTCAAGTTTTCACACAATCTCTCAGGTACCCAGCTGTGCCAATAGACCACTGGTTGTCACCAACCTTTTGATTACTTTGGATATCTGGCTTCTCACACAGCTGACTTTAAATCTGTTTTGGATAACTGTCTCTTTAATTCAGAGTAATTTCTCTGCTCTTTAATTTTCCAGGCACAAGACTGCGTTCGGATTCCTTTTCTTTGTTCCCTTGACTCAACTATCTTCCTGAGACATTCTTTTGTCCCCACTCCCTGGTTTGTGGAACTTTCTCCTTCAGTTTCTGAAACTTGTTTTTGCCTCTTTATCCTGCACGTTCTAGCAGTTTCTGTGGAATGCTTCTTGCCTCTGGGTTACCTGGTTCCAAACTGAAACTCATGCTTCTATCTTTTTTAGTGTGGACATCTGGTTGCTAAGCAACAGCTTAATCTTTTAAAAAATCCTATATTTGCTTTTGTGTCACAAGATCTTTGTTACAATGCAGGCAAAGTTTAAACCTCCAAACTTGTAGACATCTTTGTTTAACATGAAGCTAAACTAAAGTTTTAATCTTTTCCTAGCACTCAAATGCAGAAATATAAAATTAAGCTTACTTAAACGTATACCTCATTTCTAACCCACAAAATATAAATGATTTAAACTATCTCTATTTCCTATATGCAGAGGAATGTTTTACTATGTGAGAAAGATATGACTATAGCATGAATGTGATAGACCCAGTAGAAAATTCAGAAAGAAAACTTTACCCAGAGAGTGGCGAGAATATGGAACTCAGTACCAGTTGAAGCAAATAGTATAAAACTTAAGGGAAAAAAAGATCAAAAAGACTTTCACTTATAAAGGACTTTTCATGACTAATAAAACTCTTAAACCTCTTTACTAGCACTACTCATCTTTTAATTCTTTATTTTATCCTGATGCACAACCTACAATTATTTGATCCTGGTATATATAATCTTTTCATGTTTGTGGAAGATCTTGTTAAGTTTTTTTGACTGCAGAATTAAACAGTCAAAAATTGATTCCAATTAAATCAAAGAAACTCTTGTTTGGAAAATGTGGTCGGAGCTGACTTGGGTGGGGCCTGGTTCATAGTGGTGTTGTTGCTGGTGAGCAGGCGCATCCTCAGGAGGTGCGGTTAATGCCAATATGAAGATTGCTTTTATGAGCGAAAATGTGGAAGACATATTCTGCTCCCTGGCATAGATTATGAGTGTTCACCACAGTAAACTCCGAGATATTGTACAGAGAATGAATGATGTGGAGATGATAATCCTTTCAGTCAAGAAGGTGGTTTCCTTGGTAAAGGCACACTTTCGATCCTTGGATATTCTGCTACATGGTGTGTTGAACATCCTGATTAAGTCGAGGGGACGCAGCCAGATCAGAATGGTCTGTGAGCTGGTCCCCCTTGGGAAGTGGAAGGTGTGTAGTGAGATTCCTGGCTGATTTTAAGATCCAGCTTCTATGCTTTCATGATCTCAGTCTGTGGGCTGGGCATCCAGTTTTGAGGCCTGGGGACAACTGACCTTGACCACTGGTGTTGCATTGTCTTGGCCTCAATGTTCATTGAGACGGGTTAGTGGCAGCAAGATGATAGACATTATGCACCCACTGGGACCTGAGATCCTGATCATCTGGGCTCCGAGATGATGCTATGATAGAGGTGCGGAGAACTCGGTGAAATTTGGATGATTCCTAAACATTCCTCAGTGATCTGTTCATGGCCTTTTCATCTATATAGATAGCTTCTAATTCATCGTTAAATCTGACCTTCAGATTTTATTCCTGATTATGTGATGTTGTCTTTTGTTTTGATAAAGACATGCATTATGCAAAGAGGCTTGTGATTTTGTTTTTTTTCCCTTGCTTGTTGTCCTGTAAATTTGGCATCATTGCAAGAAAGTAGAATATAAATAAAGAGCTAACTCAGAAAACATGGGTTAGCATGGCTTAACAGAGGTTATGGAGGATAGTATGAATCAAATAAAGTAAAGGCACACAGAGTGGAATGCATTGAGGGGAAAAAAACTACAACTACACAAGTTATTTAATTATGGGTGAAATTGTAGTCTGGTTAAGACCTATTGGGTAAACAAGGTAGGAAATGCATTGTATTGAGGAATGTGACTAGATCTATAGAGAATTGAATATACTCATCTGATTAGACCTGTATAAAAGATAGCTGATGTGATTAGATCTGTACAGACTTGAATATACTCATATGATCCGTATAAAAGATGACAACAACAGGACAACTTTAAGCAGATCCATCCAATCATTCCTAAAGGCCACTGCACTGTAAGCAGAAAATCAAGTAATATTGTGTGGATTTGCTATGATGTAGATTGTTATTTAAAAATTTTGTTTAACAGTTTATGGTGCTGTGACTTGGAGGACTACGGTTCGCCAGTAAAGGGGAAATCCCGGAATAAGGAGGTGAAAAAATCTTCCTGCAGCCGGAAAAGACAAATGAAAAGATCCCTAAGTTCAACCAACATCATTCAAATGCACAGTACAGCGACTCACACAATATTACCAGTATAAATGGAAGACCAGGTAAGGGAATTTTGAGTTATTTATAGCAAATTAGATTAAATGGCATAAGCATAAGAAAGCAGTAACTGCAACATGAAATAGCACACAAATAACTGCAAAATGGGAAGGAAATCATCAAAGGATATATTTTATGTATTATCATTATGGGAAAGAAACTTGCAAGTGGTTAGATCAATGAAGTTGGGGAATAAAAGATGACCCTAAGTTGCAGTTCCTCTTGATGGATCCTTTGATTTAGACAAAATGATGCACTTGAGAGAATTTTTGTGTACAAGAAAAGGAAGGATCAAATAGCCTCAATGGGAGGCTTTCTTTGTTTGGTGTAAAGAAGCTTCAAAAAGATAGGTCCAGTCAAATATTCCTGGATTCCAAAATACACATGCAAAACTTAAAAAGGAAGTGTGGGAACTGGAGGAAAAGGCTAAGAGTTAAAAACTCCCCTCCACCACTTACTGCACCCCTATACCCACAAACTTGCAGATTCAGAATAAGAGCTGTCTGAGGATTTATTCGAATGGCCCATGTCCCCGCCACCCTACAATAACGAAAGAACCCCTTCCCACACTAGCCGAGACACTGTTAATAGTACAGGCTCCCTTGAGAACCCCCAAGAACAAAGGGACTCTTATATCATCTAAGTTACCATTAAGAAGTAGATTACGGAGGAAAAACCTGTGCCTCTTACCTGGTGCAGGAAATTCAGACCAATTGGTCACCGTACATGCCTCATGAACACTAGGAGATCTAATGACATCACCAAGAACTTCCCTAACATTAAGGAACATTATCTGGGAACTCAAGAATATACATCAATTCTTTCATCCCAACTGGGCTGATATCAACCAGCTCTTGGGAGTTGTAGTACAGAAAAAATAAGACTTTACGAGACCACTCACTGGACTTCAAGTTAAGAGTTTATTCATTAGTAACAAGTAAGACTCACATTAACATTGCAATAAAGTTACAATGAAATTCCCCTAGTCACCACATTTCACACACCTGTTTGGGTCAATGCACCTAACCAGCACATTTTTCAGACTGTAGAGGAGACTGGAGCACCTGGAAGAAACCCACACAGACATGGGAAGAACATGCAAACTCCACACAGTGATCCAAGTTGGGAATGAAACCCAGGTCCCTGGCGCTGTGAGGCAGCAGTGATAACCACTTGCCACCGTACCGTTCCTGTGATCATCCTGGTTGCATTAAAAGAATAGAGGACCAAATAGATCAGTCATTTGATGCAGTTATCCACATCTGCTCTGCTAAAACTGACTACGTGAAATAAACAATACTAAATTAGAAAGAGGAGGAAGTTCAGCCGATTCCCTCTTATCCTCTGGTTCGAAATCATTTGAACTCATTCCTGACAATCACAAAATGGTTTACAACAGTCGATCTAAGCTCAGCTTTCTTTTTAGCATACTCTTACAGCAACAAGATCAGTATTTATTTGCTTTTACATATAAAGGCCAACAACACATTTGGACCAGATTCTCCCAAGGACATATTGAATCACCATCCTTTTTCTCAGAAGCTTTGAAAAAGGATCACCTTGAGTTCCCTGAAACTCTATCCTTATCCAATTTATAGACTTTTAGCACCTGATATAAAGGATGTGTTGTACTTCCTCTCTAAATTAGCCCAGAAAGGACATAAGGTATCCAAGGATAAATTGCAATGCTGCACCCAGAAGGTACAGTATCTAGGACAAGAAATGTCCCATGGTTTACGACACTTAACTGAGTATAAATCAAGGCTATACAATGCCTTCCCAAGGCCACTATTGTTAAACAGATGCCCCAATTGAGGATGACAGGATATTGTAGACAATGGATAATTGAATATGCTCAATTGATCTAACTCCTGCAAGATTGTACAGCAGAACCCTTGAAGTGGCCAGCTGAAAATGGAATAAGCCTTTACAACACTGAAACAGGCGTTATTATCTGCACCTGCTTTGAATCTACCTAGTTATGAAATGGAATTTATTCTATACAAAATTAATGGATATGCCCAAGTTGAATTAGTATAAGACCACAGAGGAACACAACACTCATTAGCTTATTATAGTACTAGATTAGATCTGTTGGCAAAAGGATTACCAGGATGTTTAAAGCAGCAACAACTGCAGTGGAATTAGCAGTGGAATTCACCTATAACATTGTTCTTGGGAGCCCCCTTACTCTACGGGTTCCCCATGCTGTCCATACTCTCCTCACCAAAATCAATACAATACACCACTCTAATAGTTGCCTTACTAGAGATGAAATGATCTTTTTAGCTGTAGAAAATATTACCATCCAGAGATGCTCTCTCTTGACCCCGCCTCATTGTTACCCAATGTCTTAGACAGAGAACCACATGATTGTTTTCAGGTCACTATGTGTTTTATGATACCTAGAGTTGACCTACAAGAGACACCTTTCCCCAATGCAGAAAGCAACATTTTTGTGATGGGTCAGCCTCCTATTCTGACCAAGAGAAAATGCAGGTAGTTTATGTAATATGTACAGAATTCAAAGTCATAAAGTGAGACTCTTTACCACTCCATTGTTCAGCACAAATGGCCAAGTTACGTGCTCTAATGAGGTCAAACACCTTCACAGAGAGACAATCTGTTAACATTTTTACTGACTCCCGTTATGCATTTGGAATAGCTCATGATTATGATACCCTGTGGAAAGTGAGGAGCTCTGCAGGCACCCATATTTAGAACGGTCCTATAGTTAAAGCTCTGTTAAATGCCATACTACTACCATCTCAGATTGCGATTATAAAGTGTTGGGCTAATACCTCTGGCTCCCATATATCTCTAATGGAAATGCCTTTGCAGACCAGGCAGCCAAACAGGTGTTGTTAACTCCCCCACCGTCCTTGTGCCCAGTTTATCCTCACTGTTGGTTAGTGAGCCCTTAATAGAATCACAAGCATTAGCCCTAGTGCAAAAGTCAACTCCAAAGACTGAACAGGCTAAATGGAAAACAGCTGATTACCTCCCCATACTCACAAACTGTCTAGGCTGCCTCTGATGATCATCTTACAGCGCCCCACAACTACTCCTATATTTGGCATATATTGCCTAGTGTTATCGACATGAGTAAAGGAGGGATGATAGACATCATTAAGAAGTATGCACACACAGCATGTCAAAAATTTAATGTTGGGAAAGCAACAAAGACCACAGATGCAGTGTTACCAAAGGCTGAAGGGCCACTTGTAAATATACAAGCTGATTTTGTACAATTGCTAAAAGTAAATGGATATGAATATATACTTGTAACAATAGATACATTCTCAAGATGAATAGAATATTTTTCAACCTGAAAAGCAGAAGCCTTAAAGGTTGCTAAAATTTTAATAAAAGTTATGTGTAGATATGGACTTCCACAATATGTAAATAGCGATAGAGGAACACACTGTTTACAGGAAATGTAATAAAGGAATTGTGTAAAGCATTGGACATCAAACAGAAACTACATTGTCCATACCACCCACAATCCTCAAAGTAAAGTTTATTTAATAGCCAGAAATAAGACTTACATTAACACTGCAAAAAGTTACTGTGAAATTCCTCTAGTTGTCACACTCTGGCGCCTGTTCAGGTCAATGTACCCAACCAGCACATCTTTGGACTGTGGAAGGAAACCTCTGATTGTGTCACCTAATGTTTTAAATGTTACTATTATTATAAAATATGACCAAGCATGTTTACCCAAATGGTGTAACATCAATTAGATCCAAATGATTGGAAAAGATGACAAACAGAAAGGAATTGGGAACCATTCTGGGAGGAATAGGAACAGGAATAGGCACTATTAATACGATGTATTTGAAAACCTTACGAAACAAAATATGAAAGATGGGATCATTGATAGGAAAAGAATATAGGATTGGATCAAAACTGAGAGACGCAAATACCAAGCCACACTTTATAGATTGGTACTCAGATAAGATGCAATGGAAACAAATAAAGGGAGTAGGTAAAGAACAGGAAAAAGTTAACGAAAATTCTACTCAAGAACGGAATTACACATTCTGCTGAAGAAAATAAATTGTACAAGAACTCCTAAGAGTACGATGAGAAAGGCATGCAGTGGGAGGGAATTTCAGGTTAACTTGAAAAGTAACAGTTAGGAAAAAAAAAGTTAAGATGATTTTCATCCAATTTGAAGATGTTAATGATTTGATCATGTGTGGGTGCAATTAACTGAAATGAAAATCAGGTATTCTGATTTTGAATGTGAAATACTTTATGTTTAAATTAAAAGGAATTTAAATAATGTATTTTAACATTTTTAAAATGAATCTGTATTTCAGTCAAGTGAATGCTGCAGATGTTAGTGATATAAATTCTTAAGTCAAAACTTAGCAGAGAAAATACAATGTTTCAAATTGGGAATAGTTGGTGAAACAAATTATATTAATAACAATGGAGCCTATGTTGACAAAGCATGAAAATGAGATCAGGTTTCGGGCCCAAGTTTGATATTAACTATCTTTAGCAATTTGTCAAAGTTAAGGTAGACCTAGAATGGCATTCTTAGTAACATAAAGAATAGGAGATGGTCTATGCCAAATAGGTGATGATTTAGAATTGGAATAGGCCAATAAAATGTCACTATATTGGGTTGTGTATTACAGTTGATTGAGGTAATCTGTCATAATAAGATTGACACATTAATAATAAAATGAAATTGTATTAAGTTAATAAATAGGAAAAACTTAGATAAGGAAAAAGTATAATTGTATTGGATTTTGGCACAAAGTTTGAGATCTTTGGAAAGACTTTGTGGCACTCTGTACTGCTTGGCTATCTGAAGTCTGTAGGTTAATGTGTTTCATTGTTTTATATGTTTTTAATAAATTTTAATACGCTTTAAGCTGAGAAATTTGATTTTGCAAGATTTAATTTTCAAGAATACTTAGTTTTTCTAAGAAGTCAGGTTACCATTTGAAAATTCCCCACTTCACATGTCTACACCTGGCCAAGGATGGGATGCTTTATTTAACTTTACCGATCAGCAATTGCAAATTGAACCAGATTTAAAATACACAAGATGTAATATTTCAGGATGCAATGTTACTATGCAAACTGTGAATGTTACAAAAGCTCACGCACGATGCAAATTTGTAGTCCCACTTCATTTGTGGACTAGGATAATATATCTCTAGATCACTATGCACGAAAGTCTACAAAATAAAGCCTGCGTCATCAACTCACATGAAGTGTACACAGATGGGCAATGATGAGAACCACCCATAATACACACTATTTTGACACCTTTGGTAATCAAGTTTGGTGGGTGAAGAAATGTTGAGTTCTATCACAAATTGGCTCAGATTGAAATTTTATCACCAATGGTTAACGTAGAAAGACTGCAGATATTTCTCAAGAACAATGTAAAGATTGACAAAGCCTTGCAATGAAGAGGAAAGTAATTAAGTGAAGCCAGAGTTATAATCATCTACTCTCAAAATGAACTTGTGTGCTTGAATGATGAAGTATCCTCCCTGATGGTACATTATTGCTTGAACATTTTTAAGGGATGGTCCCCAAAGGCCTTCACCATATTATTCTTGCTCGTACATTCTATTGTTGTAATGGTGATAGTGACTGGATTATTGCTCATTTTTATCTGAACATTATGGTGCAAACATTTGACACCTTGTAAACTCAATAATGACATTAAGTGGACATGAAGAGGAAGGACACCATTAAGGGACTAAGTAAGTAAAATTGTGCTTGTAAAGCACAAAAAAAGGGACTGAGAAAGTAGAATATAAATAAAGGTTTAACTCAGAAAATATGGATTAACATGACATGAATAAAATGAAGGCATACAAAGAATGGAATGCTCTGGGAAAAGAAATGCTAGTGTCTCGGGGTGTATAGGTGAGATGGATTAGCCATGGTATATGTATGGGGTTAGAGGGAAAGAGCTTGGGCAAGATATTCTGTCAGAGAGTTAGTCCAGACTCAATATGCCAAATGGCCTTCACCTGCACTGTATGGATTCTATGATTGATATTTGCTTGCCTTCTCAATGTATACATGCAAAATGATGATCGTTCGGTACTGTGCCGAGTTTTAGGAATTTGCTGCTTAGCATACTGAATATAAAGTTGAAAATTCTCAATAAAAATATTATTTAAAAAAAATGCTGTGGGTCTAAAGTCATTTATAGGCCAAACCAGGTAAGGGTGGCAGATATCCTTCCCTAAAGGACATTCGTAAATCAAATGGATTTTTATGACAATCAGCAATAGCATTGTGTTCACCATTACTGATATTATCTTTCAATTCTGGATTTATTATCTGAATTTAAGTCCAACAGCCACTGTCCCTTAGCTTGAGCGTCTGGTGACAGTCTCCCCTCAAGTTCAAATTTATACTTCGCGTGCAATGACTTCCTACCGCTCTATACTGACGTATCCATTTGTCACCATCTGCTGTTTACTTTTGTACACCTTATTTAAGCCACACCCAAGTTACAAATACTAATTCAGCTTTGTGCTTACAGTAGTTAGCACCTATTCAGGCAATCACTTACAGCTGAATGACAGTGAATTGTTACTGATGTGCAGTATCTTCATTGGATTTAAAAGTTCCCAAGGTGAGGTCTGCTGACCAAGGCTTGTCCATGATGTTCAATCCAGGTTGGTCGTGAGCTGGGCCAAAATGCAGCCACAGCTGAAACCACGTAAAAGAACAGACAGAATTCTCATCCCTACCACTCATGTGACATCACACAATGGGACCAACTCCCATGCGGAAGGCACGTGAGTAACAACAAAGTAATAATCTACTATTACAACATCCAACTGCAAGATTGAATGGCTGAAAACAAAAAGAAACCAGTTGAATATGGAACCCATCATGAAATTTAAGCTCCCCAGCTTAGAACCAAAAGCAATGCCATTTTTCTCATTAATGTTTTTCTTCCCATTCATTTTGATGAAGTTTGTTTTGTAGGCATATGGGTGGGGGGACACCCACAGAGTTTTTACCCAGCCTACAAAGTCTGCAGATGAAAAGGTTTGGGGACCTTTTTAACAACATTTAGAACAAATTTCCTCAGGAAATTTGGAAGTCGCTGAGCATGTGGAACTCAAATTTAGGGGTTTAGGCAAAGAGTGGAGGGAACGTGAAGAGAAACCTTCTTATGTAGTAAGCGGCAATAATCTGGTCATCACTGCCAGTGAGGAGTTTCAAGTAGCAACAATTAATAACTTCAAAAGGAAATTAGATAGACATTTGAAGAAAATAAATCTGCACAGCTATAGAAAGTAAATGGCAAGCAGAACTAACTGAGATGTTTCAGAGTGCTGGCATGTACCCGACAGATTGAATGGCCTCCTTCTGTGCCATAAATAACCTACAATCTAATCTATGATTGATAACTCATTATCACAGAGCGACGGAAACAAAGAATGTTGACACACGTTTATAGGAGATTTGATGCAGACACAAGGAAAGCATGATAAAGAAACAACAGATGTTGAAGACAGTTTGTCTGGTGTAGAATCCCCCAGGTGACAATGAGAGAGTTTGTGTGGATTAGAATTCCCAGGAGAGATGTCAGAGTCTCTGCAACCTTCTCTCCCTTGTCTCACACAGTATAGCCTTGGATACATCTCATCTGGGCAACTTCTCCGCTAAAACCACTAATATCTCCTATCTTTCAATGTAGGCCATACAGCTCCTCGAGCATGCCCCGCCAATCAATAAGATCATGGCCGCTCTGTAGTGGTTCAGTATCACTTTCCCGCTTTTTCCCCGTAACCCTTAATTCCCTTGTCAATTAAAAATCTATCCACTCTTGACTTGAACATATTCAGTGAGGAAACCTCCACCTCATCAGGCAGAGAATTCCAGAGATTCACCACCCGTTGCGTGAAGAAACCCCTCCACAACTCCGATCTGAACTGCCCCCCACTAATCTTGAGGCTACACCCTCTAGTCCTGCTATCTTTGCTAAGTGGGAAGAGTCTCTCAACCTCTACCCTATCCATCCCCTTCATTATCTTATACATCTCTATAAGATCCCCTCTCAGCCTTCTAAACTCCAAAGACTACAAACCTAGCCTCTCCTCATCTCCGGTATCAGCCTAGTAAATCTTCTCTCCACCCCCTCCAAGGCCAATATATCTTTCCTCAAATGCAGCGACCAAAACTGCACATAGTACTCCAGCTACGGCCTCACCAACACTCTATACAGCTGCAACAGAACCTCCCTACTTTTATATTCTATCCCCCTAGCTAAAAGGCCAACATTGCATTCGCCTTCTTAATCACCTGCTGCACTGCATACTGCGTTTTTGCGATTCGTGCACAAGGACCCCCAGGTCCCTCTGCATCATCACATGCTGCAGCTTTTCTCCATTTAAATAGTAGACCTTTTGACCATTATTCTTACCAAAGTAGATAACCTCACACTTGCTAACATTATACTCCATCTGCCGAGTCCTTGCCCACTCACTCAACCTATCCAGATCCCTCTGCAGGCTTTCCACACCTTCCATGCAATTTCCTTTTCCACTCATCTTCCTGTCATCAGCAAATTTCGTCACCCTGCACTCTACCCCTTCCTCAGGTTTGTACTCTTTGGAGTTTAGAAGGCTGAGAGGGGATCTTATAAAGACATATAAGATAATGAAGGGGATGGATAGGGTAGAAATTGAAAGACTCTTCCCACTTAACAAAGATAGCAGGACTAGAGGGCACAGCCTCAAAATTAAGACGGGGGGGGGGGGGGGGTGGTGGTTCAAATTAGAGTTGAGGAATTTTTTCACGCAAATGGGTGGTGAATCTTTGAAATTCTCTGCCTGGTAAAGTGGTGGAGGTTTCCTTGCTTTATATATTCAACTCAAGAGTGGATAGGTTTTTGATTGACAAGGGAGTTAAGGGTTACGAGGAGAAAGCGGGAAAGTGGTACTGAACCACTACGGATCAGCCATGATCTTATTGAATGGTGCGGCAGGCTCAAGGGGCTGGGTGGCCTACTCCTGCTCCTATTTCTTATGTTCTTAGATTCATTGTTTATATTATCTCGGTTTTTCTGTCGGAACTAATGTTTTGGCCAGAATTATATGTCATAATTTAAACATCACATGATACAAATATTTTTAGATTTAAATAGAGGGTAATTTAGCCACTGATACTAACATAAAGTAGTAATACACAAGTCGATGAGGAACCACAGTCTGCGAACGTTGAACCGCACTATTGCAATGGAGATAGAGCGAGCGGTTTGTGAATGATCTCTGCAGATGGGGGAGGGGAAAACAAAGGGACGGCACTTGTGATTGGCCCAAGACGGAGGAGATAAAGAGGACTGGCTCCGACGTGAAAGGGTGGGGCTTGGCGGCGCTGGGGGGGCGTGGTTTGCGATCAACTCCGTTCGGGAGCGGAGGGGGCGGGGTTTACAGTTGGCGGGGGGGAGGGAATCGAAACTGGTTGCGGAGGGGATGTGCGGTACGCACTTGTGGAATGGGGGCGTGGCTTGTATCGGTTTCCGGCGGGTTGGGAGCGAGCCATGATTGGTCGGAACGGGGCTTGTGATTGACAACTGGCTTTCTGATTGGCTTTGGCGGGTTGGAAGCGAGGTTTGTAATTGGTCGGGGCGGGGAGGCCGGATTTGTGTTTGACGGTGGCGGGGTAGAGGCAGGTTTATGATTAGCTGAGACGGGTCGGAGCGTGGTCTGTGATTGGCCGGGCAGGTTGGGACGTGACTTGTGATTGGCTGGCCTGCGGTGGAGGCGGGCAATGTGATTGGATGAGGTGGGGCCTGTGATTGGCTACGGCTGAGGTGGGGGCGGGGAACGGTGGCGCCTTCACTCGAACGTTGTAAAAGAGGACCGGGGGGGTGGGGGCAGGGGCGGAACATGACAAAAAAATGACATATTTAAAAAAATAAAATAACAAACTTTGAACACAAAACCCACATTCTTCCCCGCTTCAACCCACTCACCGGAAACCCCTCAAACTTTATCCCCCTCCTCCCTCCGTCAAAAACTCGGAGCAGTCTCGCTCTCGCCCATCTAATCGCGCGACTAATCGGCGGGCTCGGGGTTGTTTTCCTCCTGGTATCGTGCATCCTCTGTTTAAAACTAGAGAAAATCAATTGAAGTGGCAATTTTATTTTCGTTTGAATACAATAAGTATTGGGTGGGCGCTGAAAGTTTTCTGAGGAATATATATTTTATTGAGTTTTTTTTGTGTTATTGTGTTTGTCGATGGTTCCAAGATGGCGCAGTGAGTGAGTGAGGGAGCGAGCGAGCGAGGCCCCGCCGCCTGCCCGCCATTTGCAGCCGTTCGACACCGTGCCCCGCCGGCGACAGCGACACCGAGCCCCGACCCACACAACCCTCCCCCTTCCCTCCTCCCCACCCCCTGTTTCCCTTCCCCTCCACCCTCCGGCCAATTCCCCCCTCCCCATTTCTCAGTCTCTCTCTCTCTCTAACCCTTACCGGCGGAGCAGCGCCATGTTCGGGCTACACGGAGGAGGAGGAGGAGGAACAGCGACAGCGGGAGAAAAGTGAGCGAGGGAGCCCGGCGACAGGCTGAAGAAAAAAAAGAGAGTGAGTGAGAGAGACTGACGGACGGACGGGGGGGTGGGGGCCCGAGTCTTGAACTGAACTGGAGCGGAGCGGAAGCGGAGCAAACACTGTGTGAAGTGACCATCGGAGCGGCGGACTCTTCCCGTGAGAACATTTAGAAGGAGTTCCCTCCCCCAGCCCCACTCCCCCTACCAAAAAAAAACCCTCCCTCCTTCCATCGTTGTATATTTAAAGAAAGAGAAAGAGAGAGAGGAAAGGCGCTGAAGAGAAAAGATAAATTTTTCTTTTTCCAGTAAAAGAAAGGGGAATAATGACCATTTCCCGCTTTCCTCAGCTGACCGCCCCGACCAGCAATGAATCTTGACTCGTTATCGCTGGCCTTGTCTCAAATCAGCTACCTTGTGGACAACCTGACCAAGAAGAATTACAAATCCAGCCAGCAGGAGATCTCTCATGTGAGTTTTCTTTTTCTTCCCCCCCCCAAGAAACAAGTCTCTCGCACACTGTACGGGAGGCCCAGGGAGCCTGAGGCCTCTTGCCTTTCATAGAGAAAGAGAAAGTGTGTATGTGTGAGAGAGGGAGGGATGGGAAGCAAACTGTAATGTAACTTAATTAACAAAAAAACTCGTGATTGAACGGTGACTTTACAGACTGATCGCCTCCTTTTAATTACAAAACATTAATCCCAGTAAGAAAGTAGGGAGGCGAATAGGAACTCACATGGTGAAGTCTGGGCCTACGAAAAGTTAATGGTTAGGCATTGCATTAAAACGTTTAACGTTTCTGTGGGAAGTCAACTACTTAGTCGCTGAAACAGATGGCAGAAAGTTTTTTTCACGTTTGGGAAACATTAGGCTTGTTGTAAGAGGTTCAACTCGGCGAGTTACTAACTCATTCAGGAGTGAGGCCTAGTAAAAGGATCAGTAAAAAGTGGGGGAAGGGAAGGAATGAAGTTGTGTATGGTATGTAAAGCTAGATCTGAAAGTAATTCAATCCAACAATACCTTAAGCTTGACCATGTAGCTTTCTCAATCGGGAAAGATTCTGTATTTAATCTCTTTCTCTTTAATCTACAAAAGATTTCAATTAAAGTATGTAAATTCATTGACAACCTAGCTATAGCTCATTATGTTCCCAATTTTGAAATACTGCTATGCTTAAATCTTATTCTATCTTCACTTGATGAGTTCCTTGGTACAACTCTCAAGTTGAGAGAAACTTACTTAAGATTTACTGAACTTCAAAAATAAATAATCACTGGATTTTAAAAGCAAATTGCTCTGGAAGTGTTGTCTAAATGTAAGTCTCTCACTTTTTAAAGTTGAGCACACGTGTTAGCCATTGGAAGGAAATGGAAGTTGTAAGAAATATCAAGTACTTGAATGGGAGCTCCAAAAGCAAAAACTATGTTGAGAGTTTTGTTTTTTAAGCTGGAATAGAAAAGCTGGATTTGGGCCTATATGGAGAATGACAAAGACTTGAATTTGGAAACAATCATGTAGTTTGCAAATATGCTGAATATTTATAAACAAAAGATGCAATTTTGTGATTTTTGTTACTTGAACATTGATTATTCAGAAAATGAAAGAACTATTCATAATGTAATTGTTGCATAGCAACATAATAGTTTGAAATAAAATGCTGGAAATACTCAGGTAAGGTAGCATCTGTGGGTGGGGGGGATGTGCACGGTAGGTAAGTGTGTTGGTCACTCTTCATCCAAACAACTTGTAATTTGAACCCCACTATTTTTGCCGTGGTTCAATGTTTAAACAAGAAGATTCAACTGAGTTCCAAAACTTGAACTTTTTGGACAAGTGTGCGATGAGATGTGTAATCTTGAATTGACTACCATGCATTTAAAAGAATTTACCTTAATGTGCTTCGGTGCACATTTACTAATTGCATGTAAAGTTGGCCTCACTCATGAAGTTTGGATAGTTTATAGTTGTCAGAGCTGTTTCAGCAAAAATAAAACGAATGTGCAAAAATGGTATCAGGAAATATAGTAAGACAGCATACAATGAACTCCCTTCCCCCTTCCTCTTTTTTTAGAAACAAAGCTTTCTTTTTGTCCACTAATCTCCCTTCTCACCTAATGGTCTCACCAGCCATTTGAATAGGTGTCATATCTCCAGTAGTTGAGGGAGGATTGAGTCTGATTGGGTAGCAATAACCTGGCTTATTTAGACCAAATTCAATGTGAGCTCTCTTAATCTTAGTGATCATAGATCACCATTATGATTGTTACCTTCATTTGATTTGCATCTTGTACCAAAAATAAAATGGTTGGCGAAAGATTTGACCTGGAGTTTGGGGTACATATCATCTTGTCAATGCAGGAGTAATATTTTTGAATTGTTCTTGCACGAATTGAAAAGATGTAGGTAGTCATTCTTTTTCTCATTGTTGGGAAGCCAATAGTAAGCTTTTGAGAGATTTTGCAAATAATTGGATACTGTTGTTGTTCTGTTTGGGTACCAATTGAATATTACTGTATCTGGTACATTAAGAAACTTTGCAACTATAAAGTCTTCAAAAATGTACCTGCCAGAGATCCAGTGTTGTCTGCTGCTGGATGTTTTGCATAGTGATGTTGGTGAGGCTAAAGTGGTACTTGACTGGGTTGTATACTGATTGTTTACGGGCATAACAAATCAATGTATAGTATGGGGTTACAAAGGTAGGGCCTGGATGTGATTGTGATCAGTACAGACTTGATGGGCCGAATGGCCGTCCCCAGTACTGTAGGGATTCTGTGAATTAAAAGTCTCAAGTTTGAGAAGATTTTGATGTGCATAATTTTTAAAAAAATGCTTTTCACCTCTTTAGTATTGGCCATGCTAAATTCTCCCTCAGTATTGGGGGCATGGTGACACAATGGGTAGCACTGTCCTTCACAATGCCAGGGTCCTGGTTTGATTCAGCCTTTGGATTATTTTTTAGTGTGGAGTTTGCACATTTTCTCTGTGTGGGTTTCCTCCACACCAAAGATTGGCATTGAGAATCAACCTATTTGTCCCTTAATGTCCTGGAATGTGTCGATTAGAGGGATTAGCAGGATAAATCTGTTGAGGTTGTAGGGCATGAAGCCTGGGCTGGAATTGTTATTGGTGTACTCTCGATGGGCTGAATGGCCTGCATTGTAGGGTTTCTATGATTTCTATAAAACTCAAAGATGGAGCATCTGTATTCCAAAGATGTGTAGGTTAGGTTGATTGGCCATGTTAAACTGACACTGACCCTAGTGTCAGGGGAATTAGCAAGGTAAATACGTCAGGTTACGGGAATAGGGCCTGGATGGGATTGCAGTTGGTGCAGATTTCATGGGACAAAAGGCCTGCACTGTAGGGATTCTAAGTACACCTGAACAGGCGTTGGAATCCCCTGCGCGATTGAGATTTTCACAATAACATCATTGCAATGTTAGTGTAAGTCTACCTGTGACTAATCAATAAACTTTAAAGAGTAGAGTTTGGCATTTACCTGTATTGTTGAGAGTTCTCAATTGTGACCTGGGATAGTTAAAGAGCCTGCCTGGCAGTAAGGCATACTGGTGGTTTTGCAAGTCCCTAAAGTGAGATTCCAGTGAATCTGTTATTCTCTTGAAAAACTATATCTTTCTAACAGTGGAATTCCAGCAAGACTTTAGTAACCTGAGCTCGTTAGGATTTATAAAGACAAATTATTACTTAGATTTTGCATTGTATTTCTCATGAGAAAGTGAGTTTCATAAGCTGATAAGCCAGAAAAAAGCTAGAAATGCAGTTTTTAATGTCCTTCTAACCTATTATCCTTGAGTTCCTTTACCCTTCTGCTGAAATGCCCCTACTTCCATTCATGGCACAATTAGTTTTTAACCAGAACACATCATCACAGTTACATTGGCTAAATAAAAATGGCAGTACAGTTCAATTTCTCTATCTTGTTCATTGTTTAGAAGACACATTAGATGTTGTCAGTATCTCTGATTATTGCATGAAGTACCATTTCAAAGAACAAAACAGCACGGGAAACAAGCCCTTTGGCCCAACGAGCCCACACTGCCACCCCGATGTTCCCACCTCTACCTGCGATCCCTGTCCATGTTTATAGATCTATGGATTAAAAGCCAAATTTGAGACAATTTAGAGAGAATTTATTTTGCCAGTTAGCCTAAGAGCACATCTTTGGGATGTGGGAGGAAACTGGAGCACCCGGAGAAAACCCACACAAGCACGGGGAGAATGCGCAAACTCCCATAGACACAGGCCCAAATCCATGTATCCGCACAGCATAGCGATAGTCACTGAGCTGTCGTGTTGCCCATCAAATGGTCCAGGTCAAGCGTACGCTAACGATGTGAAGCATTAGGATACTCTCAAAAAATCCAAGAGCAGTCCTCTCACGACCCATCGTGTGTATGCCCCTTGTTAGACAACAAGGCGGACCAAAGCACCTGTAGGATAAAAACAAGTACATCAATATCATCTATTTACACACTTCCCAGGGACTCCCAAGGCTCATGATCCCTATTTTAGATCAGTTTTCTATACCCCTCTATTCCCATTCTGTTCATGTGCCCATCTAACTATCTCTTAAATAACTCCGGAGTACCTGCCTCCACCATTTTACTTGGCAGTGCATTCCATATCCCCACCACCCTCTGTGTGGAAAAAAACCCCTTTAGCATCCAAATTATACCTTACCCCCCTCTCACCCTAAGCCTGTGACCCCTCGTGCTATTTGAGTCCATCTTAGGAAAAAGCTTAACCCTGTTTACTCTATCTATACCCCTCATAATCTTGTACACTTCTATTAGATCTCCTCAAAGTCTATGTCTAAGGAAAACAGTCCCAATTTGCCTAACCTCTCCCCGTAACTCAGACCTTCCATACTAGGCAGCATCATGGGAAACCTCCTCTGCACTCTCTCCAGAGTCTCCACATCCTTCCAGTAGTAGGGCGACCAGAACTGGACGCAGTATTCCAAATGTGGACTAACCAACGTTTTATACAACTGAAACATTAAAGGCCAGCTCTTGAACTCTATATCCCTTCCTATAAAGGCTAGCATACTTTATGCTTTCTTCACAACCTTCTCCACTTGCTCTGCCACCTTCAGAGACTTGTTCATCTGCACCCCCAGGTCCCTCTGAGTTTCTAAACTTTTAATAGATCTACCCTTTATCATATACCTCCCCGCTACATTCTTTCTCCTGAAATGCATCACCTCACATTTATCAGGACTGAATTCCACCTGCCATCTGTCTGCCCAAGCTACCAGCCTATCTACTTCCTGCTGCATCGCCTGACAGTGCTCCTCACTATCTGCAAGTCCAGCCATCTTTGTATCGTCTGCAAACTTGCTGATCACTCCACTTACTCCCTCTTCCAAGTCACTTATATATATCACAAATAGAAGAGGTCCCAGTACCGAGCCCTGCGGCACACCACTAGTGACCGACCTCCAGCTAGAAAAACACCCTTCCACTATTACTCTGTCTCCTATTACGAAGCCTTGTTTGAACCCTTATTAAGGGTGTTTGGAAAGTCAAATGCAATCTGTCACAGCGTATTTTTATGCAAGGTAAATCGTGTTTGACTAATTCGCTAGAATTCTTTTAAAGATGTAACAAGCGAAGTGGATAACAAGAATTCTATAGATGTAACACATCTGGACTCTTAGAAGGCATTTGATAAAGTGCCACACGAGATCACATGAGGTTAGGAGTAATTTACTCTCTTGGATAGAGGAGTGGTTGGTTCAGGAGTGGAATGCCCTGCCTGCAGCAGTTGTAGATGCGCCAAGTTTGGTGGCGTTTAGGAGGTTAGTTGATAAGTATATGGAAGAGAAGGGAATGGTTTAGTTTGGAGGGGCATTGCTTTTTATATTGGTCGGCGCAACATCGAAGGCCGAAGGGCCTGTTCTGTGCTGTGATGTTCTATGTTCTGGTTGGCAAGGTGTAACTAATGGAATACCGTAGCATTCAGTTCTTGGGACTCCACCTACTACTAATGTGTTAATGACTTGGCTGCAGGGATAGAAAGTACTTCAGCAAAATTTGCAGATGATACTAAAATAGATGGAATAGTAAACTGATAAATAAACAATTTACTGATGGATATGTTAGGTTGTGGGCCTAAATTTGACAAATAGAGTTTAATATGGATAAGTGTGAGACTATCCATTTTGGTCAGAAAAATAGACAATTTATATAAATGGAGAGAAACTTACTTCATTGCAGAGGAACCCAAGTGTCCTCATGCATGAATTGCAGAAAATTAGTGTACAGGTACAGCAGGTAACATAGAAGGCAAATTTTTGCACTTTTTGCTGAAGAAGTAAAGTATAAAAATAGGTAAATGTTACTGTAACCATACAAGTCATTAGTGAGACTGCACCTGGAATATTGTGCACAGTTTTGGTTCCCTTACTGAGAAGGGATGTAGTGATACTAGAGGCAGCTCAGAGGATGTTCACTGTATTAATTCCAGTGATGAGGGATTTGTCTTATGAAGACTAAGCAGTTTTGAGGGAGATGTATTGAGATATGTAAGATGCTAAAGTCAATTGTCAAGGTAACAGAGAGGATGCCCCCTTGTGTGGGGCAACTTAGAACAGGAGATCATCGTTTTAGGATAAGGGTAGAAGATTTAAAATAGATAAGAAATGACTTCTCTCAAAAGGTCGTGAATCTGTGGAATTCGCTACTTCAGAGTGCAATGGATGCCAGGATATTGGGTAAATTTGAGAAGGAAGACATAGTCATAGAGGTTTTATAGCATGGTGACAGGCCTTTGGCCTAATTTGTCCACTCTGCCCCCATTTTTTTTTTAAACCACCATGTCCCAATTGCCTGCATTGCGCCCATATCCCTCTTTATCCACCTTACCAATGTAACTACTAAACGGATTTTAAAAGACAAGATTGTACCTGTGTCTGCTATCACATCTGGCAGCTTGTTCCAGAACACACTACCTTGTGTGAAATACTTGCTTCTCTGGATATTTTGTATCTCTCCCCACTCGTCTTAAACCTATACTCTCTAGTTTTAAACTCCCCTATTTTTGGGAAAAGATAATGACTATCTGGTTGATCTATGCCTCATTATTTTATAACTTTGATAAGATCACCCCAAAGCTTCCTATGGTTCTAAGAAAAAAGTCCTAGTCTATCCAGCCTCCATTAATTCAACCATCAAGTCCCCTCATAAATCTTATCTGCATTCTTTCTAGTTTAATGTCCTTTCTATAGTGGGGTGACCAGAAGTAAACAGTATTCCAAGTGTGCCTGTAACAATGTCTTGTACAACTTCAACAAGACGTCCTAACTCCTTTTATTCAGTGTTCTGACCGACGAAACCAAGCATGCCGAATGTCTTCGTCACTCTGTCCACCTGTGACTCCACTTTCAAGGAGCTATGAATCTGTACCCCTAGATCTCTTTGTTATGTAACTCTCCCCAATGCCCTGCCATTAACTGCGTAAGTCCTGCCCTGGCTCGATCTACCAAAATGCATCCCTCATTTATCTGAATTAAACTCCATCTCCATTCCTTAGCCCACTGGCCAAATTGGTCAAGATCCTGTTGCAATCCTAGATAATCTTCATTGTCCGCTATGCCATCAGTCTTGTTGTCATCTGCAAACTTACTAATAATGCCGAAGTTCTCATCCAAATCATTAATATAAATGACAAATAACAATGGGCCCAGCACTGATCCCTAAAGCACACTGCAGGTTATGGGCCTCCAGTTTGAAAAACAATCCTCTATTCACTCTCTGTCTTCTGTCATCAAGCCAATTTTGTATCCATTTGGCTACCTCGCCCTGGATCCCATGAGATTTAACCTCAATCCCCCAATCATCAGGCACCCCACTTATCGCTATTGTTGTTTTAACAATACGGGACTCTCAATTTCCTCCCTAGCCTCCCACAAGGTCCTGAGATGCATTTCGTCAGATCCTGGGGATTTTTCTATCTTAATGTGCTTTAAGACTTCCAGTGTACCCCTCTCTTTTATATGTACACTCCAAGTTTTCCCCAAATTCCATAACATTTATGCCATCCCCAAGTTCCATATTTCCTCAAATTCTATACCAACCATGTCTACTCAACAGTAAAACCAATGAGAAATATTCATTTAGGATCTTGCCCATCTTTTGTGGATATTTTTAATAAGTATAGGTTGAAGGAACAGGAAAGACCATATTAGCCATGATCGCGTTGAATGGTGGAACAGGCTTGAAGGGACTGAGTTGCCTACCTCTGCTCTTAATTATGTTCTGGTTACATTTTCTGCACCATTACCTCCAGGATTATATCTAGAAACTTAGAGTCATTGAGGTTTACAACATGGAAACAGATCTTTCAGCCCAACCTGCCTGTGCCGCCCTTTCTTTAACCACTAAGCTAGTCCCAATTGCCTGTATTTAACCCATATCCCTCTATACTCATCTTACCATTTGAAATTGTCTAAATGTTTTTTAAAAGACAAAATTGTATCTGTCTTGACTACTGCCTCAAGTAGCTCGTTCTAGACACACTCGAGCCTGTGTGGGGAAAAATTGTCCCCTCTGCCCCCAACTCTTGTATTGCTCCCCTCTCACCTTACACCTATGCCCTCTAGTTTAGATTCTCCTTCCTTTGGGAAAAGATGTTGATTATACCTTATCTATGACCCTCTAAGGTCACTCCTAAGCTTCTTACACTTCAGGCAAAAAAGCCCATCTATCTAGCCTCTCCTATATAGCACAAACCATCTAACAGAATCTTAGTAAATCTGCGTTTTTTCTAATTTAGTTTAATATCCTTTTTGATATATTTGATTAAGACTGAACAGAAGTGGCTACCAGAGTCGTCATTACTTCTAACGTCCTAAAAAATTGCCTTTATTTCTGCTTTTTCTCCCTGCTAACTAGCTTTTAATTCTGTTTGTTAACCTAATTCTCACCTTTCATCTGCCAGTAGCTTTCCATTTGGTGCTTGCCAGAAACTTTCTTAATATCTTTTGACATCCTATCCATTGCATTTCCTCATTTACCAAGTCTATCACTTCCAAAAATGGTGCTGAAGTTTGTTCAGCATGATTATCCGTTTTGTAATCTATACTGCTGCTTCTAACTATTTTTCATTTGGATGTGGTAATCTCATCCTTAAAGACAGATTTTACCCACAACAGATACTAAAATAACTGACCTGTAAATACCGAGATTAGCATTCTGTTTTTTTTGTTTAAAAGTTGATACTACATTGGCCACTGACCAACCATATGCTTAATAGAAACTGAAACATAAATTCTGTGGAATTATCCATCATTTCTTTAGGATCCTAGAATGTATTTCACCAACCACTTCAGGATTGCAAGTAAAGGATGCAATAACGCAATTTGAAAATTTCTCTTAAAGAATGATGTACTCAGCTGGGAAATTTGTAAGGAAGTGGGGTAGATTATTGCCGAAATGCTTGGGATTAGAGTGGAAGATATTGAGTCTGTTCAGTACTTGAATGTTATCTATTCACCCTGCTGAAAGTTTGTACGTGTGGAGCTCAGGTGAGAGCAAATAGGCTCAGTCATTTAGTAACTAGCTGCACTCACTGTGAAACCTACATGAATTATCAGACTTGTGTCTGTGGAAATGTGTTCCATCTGAGTTATTATTTTTAAGATCATGAGGGAGAAAACTAATGTGCACAACCAGCCAAATTTGGTTAATGTTGAACTTTGGAAATCCAGAGACTTTATTCAGAAGTATTCCAAGGATATAAACTCCAGTTTTTTTCTCTTGGATTTTTAGCATCATCCTGCAGATGCTTGTGATAATTGAAATGTAGCAAAAAGTGAAAGGAAAGAATGTAGAGAGATTTTGCCTTGTTTCCATATTTCATTTGGAAATCTCTATTGGACAAACAGCCAAGTGAAATACATGGCTGTTTCTTCAGTGTGGGTATTTTCATTTTGCATCTATTGGCTGAGTTTTTTGTGCTACAGAAATCAGTAACAAAACTTGGCAAACCAGCTAGCAGTTGGGGATTCTTTCGGATTTTAAAATTTTTCATATCTATAGTTTCTCATTCTGTGCTTTACCTATAGGAAAATGTTGCTTTTCTAATTGTGAAGTAGCTGCTGAGTAAGTAAGTTAATCTTTTGTGGCTCAAGGTAGAGGTTTCAAAGGCGTAGAGAAGATCTATAGAAGACATTAAGTGCTTTCAGTCATACACTGATCCACTTTAAGATTTCAGTATATTTATGTGCAACAAATCACATGCTGTTAGAAAATAGTGAAGATATATTGGCTTATTTTAATTTTTTAATGAACAGACTTTTCAGCTATAGAAATAAGACACCAAAAATAGATTGTATTTGCTTCACAAAAGAAAGGGTGTGAGAAGACCATGCTGCATGTTGAACCTGCTCCATTATTTATCATGATCATGGCTGACCTCTGGTTTCAACTCTACTTTCTGTCCTGTTTCCCATATTCTTTGCCTCTCAGACTAAAAGTCTTTCTAACTCAGCATTAAATATATTCAATGATGCAGCATCTATAATCTTTGTGGGTAGAGAATTCCAAAGATTTACAGTCCTTTGAGTAAATTTCTTCTCATCTTTTTCCTGAATAATTGGTCCCTAATCTTGCAACTGTTTTTGTTTCCACTGGTTGTAGAACCTATCTGTATGGAGAGACAATTCTAGTAAGAATGTGCTTGTATTTATTCTGTACCTCATTATATCTCAATGCTTAACATAAAAAAAATTTGGATGCGATCAGTGAGTTATGTTGATAAACATTATATAGGTAAATCAGCATGGGTTGCGGGAATTGGATGCAGAATCTCTAGATTCTACCTGAGAAACACTTCTGAAGAAGGCAGCACGTAGGGAATGGTGCAGAAGGTGGTAATTTGTCTTGTATATGCTATTAGACTGAGATGCTGTCTACTTGTATACATGTATGTAAAAGATGTGATATATTTAGGAAGTATATTGAGTTCTCTCTTCAGTTATAGGCAAATTTTTTTCTCTTAACTGACATCAGTGATTGTAGTACAAGTATGACAGGCTGGCTCCTGCACTGTAAATTTCTATCATTTTGTGTAAAGTAACTTGTTGCTTTTTCAGAATTTACTTTGTGTAAATTGAATGCCACATATCCCTATGCAATTTAAGTCTATGGCTGAAACCCTGTCTCCATCAGAGGTTTCCAGAATGACCTCCCTTGGCCTCTCGATGTAAGTTACAAAAAGTAATTCATAGATATGAGGCTTGTTCGGATGTCCTGAGGGTGTGTTGCAGTTGATTTGCATGTGCAATAACTCTTAACAATTTTGTTTAGAGATAATCTACAAAAATATATTTAATACTCCTGTTTTATTCGTATTTCCCTCCACATTTTCCTCACTTTGTCCACTGTTACACTGTCCATATATGATGGGGAAAGGGAGAAACATTGGTTGAGCACTGTAGTAATTCGACCATCAGGGCTTCTGAAAGTACTTTAACATGCCAAACTAGGTTGGAGGTTTTCATCCAGGCTTGTTTGCTGGAGAGTCATAAGGATTAGTGGGCATATACTAGGTAGCCCTTCTGATCTTCTGCCTGAACTTCTGTTTTCCACGTACTCCTCATTTCCCATTCTTTTTATCCAAAAGACCAAAGAAATATCAATCTTTGGTTTAGAAGTTTGGCTTTTGGCTTGGGTGGTAGAGTGGTTAACACTGCTGCCTCATGGCTCCAGGGAACTGGTTTGATTCTTGGCTTGGGTCACTAATTGTGTGGAAATCGCACATTCTCCTTGTGTCTACATGGGTTTCCTTTGGATGCTCCAGTTTTCTCCACATTCCAAAGCTCTGTAGGTTAGGTTGATTGGCCATACTAAATTGCCCCTTAGTGTCCTGGGATGTGTAGGTTAGAGGAACTAGTAGGGAAAAAGTGTGGAGTCGTGGGAATAGGGCCTGGCGTGGGATTGTTGTCGGTACAGACTCTGGGCTGAATGGCTTCCTTCTGTGCGTAGGGTTTCAATGATTTCTTTGAAATATAGTCAAAGATGGAGCATCAATATTCCAAAGATTCAACAACTTTGGAAAAAAAATTGTCCTTGGCTCATTCCTAAATGATCGACTTCTTGTCCTGAAACTGTTCCTGATGTTCCAGATTCCCCAGCCACTGGCAACAACACCCCTGGCTACCATGTCAAACCTATTGAGAGTATTATTTCTTTGAATGCGATCATCCCTTATTCTAAAATCCAGTGCATTTAGGCCTAATTTACTCAGCCCCTCAACCCTTTCTTTCCAGGAACCAGCCTTGTGAACCTTCACTGTACTTCGTCTCACACAAGTAAAATCTCTCCTTAATGTGGAGATGAAAACTGCTCATGGTCTCCCAAAAGCAGTCATACCAAAGCCCTACGCAATTTTAGCAGATCTCCTTGTCTTGTATTTGCTTGTAATTGTAACTTTCAACTTGTATTCCTAATTTCATGTTATATCTCTGTTGGATTTTTATGTTTCTTGTCCAGTTCACCCAAGTCTTTCTAAATATCGATGTTTATATTTTTCATGTCACTTAAAAAAAATTATACTTTTCTATTCTTACTGCCAAAGTGAATAATCTTTCACTTTCCTCAATTATATTCCCATTTGTCCCTTGTTGCCCTTTTGGTTAATCTGTATTTGTTTTTATATCCTCTTCGCAATTTGGATTCCCACCCAGCTTTGTGTTATCAGCAAAACTGGGTACATTGCTGCATCTTTTTCATTAAATCATTAATGTAAATTGCAAATGCTGAAGCCCTAGAACTGATCCTTGCAATACTCCATTGGTTACAGGTTACCAACTTGAAAATGGCCCTTTTATTCCTGGTCTCTGCTTTCAATCTGTTAATAGTTCCCCATTAATATTACTGCAGATTCCATGAACCCTCACTAACCTTTTATATGGCATTTTATTTGAACTCGAGTGTATTATGTGTACAGCTCTCCTTTAACTAATACTTATTGCACATTACATACTCATTGTATATTCAATTTGTTAAACATGATTTCTCCTGCGTAGAACAATGTTGACCATAATATTTTGTAAGTCTATTGTAAAGAGTTTCTTATTAGATTCCAGCATTTTCCCAAAGATCAATGTCAAGCTAACTGGCCTGCAGTTCCCTGTCATCCCTTTTTGGATAATAGTATCACATTTGCTGATTTCTAATCTTCTGGGACTGTTCTAGATTCTAGGGAATTTTGAAAGTCAACTAGTTAATTCTTCTGCAGCTGTTGCTCACAGAACTCTATTTAGCCATCACATCCTTGAGATTTGTCAACTTTTACTTTCTAAAGTTTCTCGATAATAAATTTTCTTCATATCGCACCATTAAGTGAAAAGTCCCAAGTTGCTTCACAGGAGGACTATAAAATAAAATCTGACACCCAACCACCTAAGGAGGTATTAAATCAGAAGTACTTGGCCAAAGAGGTAGGTTTTAAGGAATGCTTTAAAGAAGGTGGACAGATTGAAGATGGCCAGATCTGTGGAGAGATTTCCAAAGGTGACCACAAGTTGTGAGGTATTAAAATCAGGGAAGCGCTAGAGGCCAGAATTAGAGGAACACTGATCTTGTTGGATTGAGAGGGTCGAGGTTTCAGAGAGGAGGAGGGATCAGACCATGGAGGGATTGAAAAACACGGATGAGAATTTTGATGTTGAGGTATTGTTTGAACAGGAGCACGAGGCTGATAAATGAATATATTTATAAGATTGAGATATGAGCAGCAGAGGTTTGGACGGTTCACAAATTATTGAGGGGAGATCAGATTGAAGTGCTTTGGAATAGTCAAGTCAAGAGTAGACAAAAGCATGAATTAATGCTTCAGCAGCAGGTCAGCCAAGTTGGGATGAAGCTGGGTGATATTACAGATGAAAATTGGTGGTAATGGTGTGAAAAAGAGCTCAGAAGCTCAATTCTGGGTTAAACATGACCAGGATGATTGTAGACAGCTTGGTTTTGTTTCAGGCTGTTGGCTGGGAGAGGTATTGTGGAGCAGTTTGGGCACAGAATTTGGAGTAAAAGATCAAAAACAAAAAATCTTCGTCTTCCTGATGCTTAAGTGGAAGAAATTATTTCTCATTCAAGATAGTCTGATAATTTAGCATAAATTGAGGTGGTGAGAAGGTGGATATCATCATCAATATGTGCAAACTAATGTTTTTGATTTTGGATGACATCACCAAGGGGCAGCATGTAGATTGGAAATAAGAGGTCAAGTCTGTATCATAGACTCCTACAGTGCCAAAAGAAGCCATTCAGTGCATCAAATGTGCACCAATGACATTCCCACCCAGTCCCTATTGCTGTAGCCCCACAAATTTACCCTGCTAGTTCCCCTGACAGTAAGGAACAATTTAGGCCAATCAACCTAAAGTGCTCATCTTGGACTATGGGAGGAAACCCATGCAGACACAAAGAGAATGTGCAAACACCACACAGACAGTGACCCAAGCTGGGAATTGAATGTGTCCCTCAAGGTGTGAGGCAGCAGTGCTAACTGCTGTGCCAGCATGCTGCCTAAGGAGGTAATGATGCGGGAATAGCAAGGAAAACCATTGCAAGTTATGATTAGGTAATGGAACTGGGTTTAAGCAACATGTATATCAGTAGGTCAGTAAGAAGCCTCACAACACCAGGTTAACGTCCAACCAGTTCATTTAGTAGTAATCCCACAGGCTTTTGGAAATTGTGTTTCTTCGTCAAGTATGTGGAAGGTTCTGATCAAAGAAGGGCATATAAAGTCGCACACGGTTTACAGAATACTGATTAGAATGCAAGTCTTTGCAGCTAATCTGCTATTCAAATCTTAAAGTGGAGTGGAGATAACAGCTTAAGTTAAAGAGATGTGTTTGTCTCCAGACAGAAGAGTAAGGGTGATTTTACAAGCATGGGGGTTACAGATAGTGTGAAGTGAACCCAAAATCCTGGTTGAGGCCATCCTCTTGTGCGGAACTTGGCTGTCAATCTCTGCTCAGTGACTCTGCACTGTCTTGTGTCGTGAAGGCTGCCTTGGAGAATGCTTACCCGAAGATCAGAGACCGAATATCCATGACTACTGAAGTGTTCACCAACAGGAAGGGAACAGCCTTGCCTGGTGATTGTTGAGCAGTGTTCATTCATCTGTTGTAGTAGTGTCTGCGTGGTGTTCTCAATGTACCATGCTCTGAGACATTCTTTCCTGCGCATTAGGTAGGCAACGTAGGCTGAGTTGCAGGAGGTTGTACCTTGTACCTGATGAATGGTGTTCTCACGTGAGATGATTCATTCATGTCAATGATCTGGCATGTCTTGCAGAGATTGCTGTGGTAGGGTTGTGTAATGTTGTGACCGCTGTTCTCCTGAGGCTGGGTCATTTGCTCGAACAATGGTCTGTTTGAGGTTGTGTGGTGGTTTGAAAGCAAGAAGTGGGAATATGGGGATGGCCCTGGCGAGATGCTCGTCTTCAATGATGTGTTGAAGACACATATAAGCCTCTTTTAGTCTTTAAATTCTCAAATGAGCCAAGATCGATCTTAAGAATTTTTGTAATAGAATGTATTTTGGTTGAAATTTTGATGTCTAACTATGTTTCCACCTGTTTATTTGCATCATACGTTTTTAGTCTTTATCAGCTGAAGGCAGCCTTTTCCGTGCATTTGAATTTTTTTCTTGGTTTCAAATTTAATAGGGCATTTCATTGTACAAGGATCACTTTTGCCTTGGAGGACATTTTATTGAGATTACTAAGCAATTCTGCCTCATCATCTTTTATAGTAGATCTAAAATAAGTTTGTTCCATTCAAGCCAGTGATAGGGACAATGCTCAGCTGTATGTTGGCGATATGAGTCTCATGCTAAAAGATAAATAAGCTACCAGATATTATCCAGCCAGAAGAGAGGTTTATAATAAAGGCAAAATACTACAGATGTTGGAATCTGAAACAGAAAAATGCTGGAAAATCTCCGAAGGTCCAATAGCATCTGTAGAGAGAGAATAGAGCCAATGTTTTGAGCTGGGATTACTCTTTGTCTGAATTAGACAAAGGGTCATCCAGACTTGGTGTTGTCGGACGTGCTGAGATTTTCCATTATTTTGCTGTGGAAGAGAGTTTGTATTGTCACTCCACCCCCATTACTGCTTAAAGCACCATTGAAGAGATTGAGTGAAACCATCAAGTGTTCTGTATTTTCTTGTGACATATTCAAGTTGTCAGAAATTTACTTAAAACTTCCTTGAATTTTATTTAATTTTTTTTAATTCACTTCTCTTTAGTCCCTTCCATATCCTGCGATACTGCAAAGGACAGAGTGGATTGGTGACCTGTGTTCAATAATATGCCAATCTCATACCACAAGTGACTTACAAGGTGTGCAAAAACAAAATGCGATGACTCATTTACATCTTTCTTTTTGTGTAGAAATATATGGCCTTCTGTTAATGGGCCCAGAAGATAGGTTTGTTTCCCACTCTACCATGATAGCTGGCTTTGTGGGGAAGATAGTGAGGATTCTTTCCAAATAGCTTCTACTTCTGGATGGGATGAAAAGTGCTATGACAAAATTGCATTAAATTGTTTGATTTTGCTTCCATCTATGTGATTCTCTTTCATTTCTCCTCTTACTTGGTGTCATGCTGCATATCATCACCTTGTAGAATCCTTAAAGCTTCCTGTGCAATAAACTCTCCAATGTAAGTTTATCTGATAGGTTTTGCAACTTGGCATTTGGTGCTGATGTTCGATGCTTTCTTTGATAATGCCTTCTGGACAATGGCATATTATATTTTGATTCTATTTTAATATCAGCATAACATTCCTTGTCTAAATAAATCTATATTTTGGTCATATACGTTTTAATGACTTTTTGTTTGTGAAAGTGTTCACTTATCACATTTAGAATTCAAAGTGACAAAGTTTTTTTTGCACCTGGTATAATAGTTTCAGTACAGTTCAAAGACCACTGCATGAATTAAAGCCTTATGATATTGGTCTTTTCAGACAGATTGACTTTTGCCTTTCATGCTGTAGATTTCCAGCTTTAAATAATACCTAATTAGAAATTACTTGAATTTTCTTACTGCCTCAAAGAACTAAATGTAAAGCCTATGTGGGGGGAAAAAATAGATGGCTAATAAAACTTAAATGCCACATGAACAAGTAGGTAGTAAATATTTCTGCATAGTTATAAAGCAATAATGCGATTGATACAGTGACTTACAGTGGTGTAGATAAAAAAAAATTATAGCTGCCTTCAAACACTCAACTTGACATTGTAGCTTCATAACTGTTCCAGCTTATCTTCATTTTTGCCACTGATTAGCTCATTTTTTGATCTGGACCACTATCCTGTTTAACTGCTGGAATAAAGATGCATTTAATCTGGTGCATCCCATTGAAGTGGATATTCTCTGAGGAAAATGGTTTATGTAGGCAAATCTAGTAATCATCTCTATATGCAAGTTTTTGGAATTTTGTAGAATCAAAATATTGCAGTGCAGAAACAGATTATTTGGCCATCAACTGAAAGTTAGTGGTTTATTCATGTGAGTCAAAATAACTCTATTAAATGATTGGCCTTTTATGGAAAAAAGAGCTTTCAAAAGGGACACTGAAATGCAATGCCTGAGAAACAGCACAAGACCCATAACTGAATTCTAAAGAAGAGGCTTTTCAAAATTGATTTTTGTTTCTGACTGCTGAAGTATTGTATTTTTGATTGTGTTGAAAAATTAATCTTGTGTGTATTGCAGCTAAATTTATTGAGCTATCTTAATGTATTTAAAAAATCCTGATGGTTGCTTTTTTGGATTTAACTGTGACCTGAAGGGTTAAACTGAGTGCATAAACTTTTGTATTCCTTTTTGAATTTAGGTGGCTGTGCAGTGATCTAATAAAGGTCTTTAAAATGAAGGAATTTATAAACTAAATACAGGAAAAACTATTTTCTCTGGGCGAGGAATCCAGAATAAAGGGTCAGAATTTCAAAACTGGAGCTTAAAATACAAAATCCCTTTGTCATCCAAAGATGATGATAAATCTAAGAATAATAGCTTGCATTTATATAGCACCTTTTACTGTAGTAAAACATTCCAGAGTTAGCAAATAAAATTTGGTAAGATTCCAAATTAACATAGGTGAATAAAGCTTGGATAAAGACTAAGGTTTTAAGGAGAGCTGTAAATGAGGAGCGAGAAAGAGGTGTTGAGGTTTCGGGAAAGAATGCCCGGGCACCTTAAGGGGCAGCTGCAGATGGTGGAATGATTAAAATTGGTCATGGCCAAGAGGCCAGAATTGGAGTAGAATGGAAATCTTGCTGTGTTTTAGGACTAAATGTCAGAAGAATTGGGAGAGTAAGAATACAAAAATGAGAATTTTAAAGTCAGGTTGTTTGGAGACTTAAAATGGACAAAACAACAATAGAGGGTTGCGTTGTGCAGGTAATGTTGACCAGAGTGACAGGAAGGGACCAACCTTACAAAATGTTTATACCAGCAAATCAGAAATTCCCCAACACTTGGTGTGAGACTTCTTACTGTGTTTACCCCAGTCCAATGCTGGGATCTCCACATTTAGCAAATAAGATCAGAGTAGGAAAAACCATTAAAAGATAGAATTAAAGGCTCTTTACCTAAAATGCATGCTATGCTTATAATGATAAAATGCATGCTATGCTTGTTGATGAGTTCATACACAAATATCTGATTATGCTATGATAGAAACCTGGTTACAAAGGACAGGGAGGAAGAAAGAAAGGGATGGTGCAGTAGTTCAATTAATAAAGAATGAGATCAGTATAGTAGTGAGAAATGATTTGGTTTAGAGGATCAAGATATAGAATTGGTTTAGCTAGAAATAACAACAAAGGAAAGAAGTCTCTGGTAGGAGTAGCTATACTGTAGGACAATATAAATCAAGAAATAATGGGGTTTGTAAGAATAGTGCTGCAATGATCATGGACAAATAGACAAAAATATTAAAAAGGTTGAGTTCCTAGAATGTATTTGGGACAGTTTAAAAAAAAAAAATGTTGTGGAACCAATAAGGGAATGAGCTGTTCTAGACTTGGTAGTGTGTAATGATGATGTAGATATGCCGGCGTTGGACTGGGGTAGTAAGAACCCAGTAAGAATCTAGCAACACCAATTTTAAATCCAACTGGTTTATTTGATAGTAAATTTGCGAGCTTTCGATCTAATGCCTGACGAAGACGAAAAGATCGAAAGCTCGCAAATTTACTATCAAATAAACCGGTTGGATTTAAAATTGGTGTTGCTAGATTCTTACTGAGTGTGTAATGAGACAGTATTATTTAATGATTTCAAAGGGCCTTCCTAGGTAGCACTTGAGGATGAGAAATATGGGTATGAAACAAATGTCTTCAATTACATAGGTGTGAAGGCAGAGTTGGATCAAACAGAATGAGAAAATGTGTTACATGGTTAGATTATCAAGAAGTAGTGGCAGACATTGGAAAAGGTATTTCATAACTCTCAGTAAAGATATATTCTATTGGGGAAGAAAGAATGAGAGGCTGCTGCATTCTTATTGAACTAAGGAAATTAAAGATGGAATTCACTTGAAACAAAATATGTACAATGCTGTAATGGTTAGTGCTAGCCCAGAAAATTGGGAACATTGCAGAAACCAACAAAGGATGACTGAAAATATTGGAGAAATTAGCATACCAGAAAAAATAGCAAGAAACAAACAGTAAAAACTTTTTTTACAAAAAGACTGCAAAAGCTTCTATTAGTGTCTAAAGTGGAAATGAATAGTTTAAGTGTGGGTTTATTCCTTTGAGGATGAGATTGAGGAATTAGTGGGAAAAAGGAAATGGCAGAGACTTAAATACCTTTTTTAAAAAAATGTATGTCCAAAGTTGAAGACACAAAGGACCCAAAGAAAGTAAAAAAAAAATCAAGATGAAGAAAGGAACAATCACTTTTTCTGAAGAAAATATTAGAAAATGTAATGTGCCTAAAGACTGACAATTATCCAAGAACTGATAATGTATTGATGCAATTCCATTGCCTAAACTTTAACTTTTGGTGTGACATCTTAATTTGGAAATCCAGGTATCCTACATTGACTGGTTCCCCTCTATCTATCCCATGTGTTACATCTTACAAAAGATATAATAAATTCATCAAACATAATTTTCCTTTAGAAAACCATATTGATTTTGTTCTGATCATATTAAGCATTTCTAAGTATATTCAGACTTAATAGATTCCATCATTTTCCTAATGACTGATTTAGACTAATTGACATGTAGTTCACTGTTTTGCTTTCCCTCCTTTCTTGGAAAGCAATATAACGTATATTGCCAGCTTCCCATCAGATGGGATTGTTTTTGAATCTAAGAATTTTGCAAAACATAGCTAGCAGCCTTTTCTTTTACAACCCTAGTTCCATCAGTTCTGGGGATTTGTCAGATTTTAGTTCAATACCTTTTCTCTCGTAATTTCTGTACTCTCTTTAGCTCTGAAATCGCTTTCTGGTATGAAACTTGTCTTCTGCTGTAAAGACAGCACCACATATTTTTTCAATGCCTTTATTGTTTCCTCCTTCCCCAAGATTTTTCCTGCCTTTTTAAGCCTGCAGAATGTTGCAGTTCAGATAGATCTGGGTGAAACACAAAATATCAGTGAGCATATTATCAGAAAGAGAAATAGAATGTTGGCCTCTATTGCAAGGGGGATGGAATAAAAAAAACAGCAGAGAAATCAATGTCGCTGCAACTGTACAGGGCAATGGTGTGACCTGGAGTACTGCATATAGTTTTGTCTCCTTACTTAAGGAGAATCATATTTGCATTGGAAGTAGTTCAGAGAAAGTTCATTAGGTCCTACATGAAGCCTACAGTCTTGCATCATCATATGAGGATAGGTTAAGCTTAACTCATTTTAGCTCGGAAGAAGTGAGAGAAAATATTGAAGCAAAAAAGATTCTGACAGGCTTCTCAGGGTAGATGCTGAGGGAACGTAGAACTAGAAGTCTGTTTCAAAGTGAGGGGACCAAGTGACGTACTATTATTTTGGATCTTAAAATTTTTCATTTAACTTCTAAAATGTAGATATTTCTATTGCCGAGTTACAAATTGTCATCAAATGACATGTCCTTTTCCTGTCCCTAAATCTAGTTGATCAATTCCCAAATCAGCCTTTGGTTTATTTTTTCTCGTGTGACTTGTAGCAGCATTAACATGGTTTGAGACTGGTTGCTTCTATATTTTTCTACATTATGATTTTCTATTGTTTTATGAATATGGGTTTGCAAAATTCGATCATTGTCTGTATACCATATCCTACTTGCCAGCTTTTGTGGTATTTGTACTCATGGTTGCAATCTTCAGCACTTGCCTTTATTTTATTGGTATTCTTGATAAAAAGCTGAACTGTGTGGTGAACTATGGTCAGTTTAGTTTGCCTACGATTCTCTTGGAGCTTCTGTGACTTGCACCAATTGCCTGTCCTTCAATAGATTTTTTTTTCCTCATTATCTTAAAATTCCTGCAGTTCCTTCACTTACCATACCATTACAGCTCTGCCCAGTTTTGCAGTTTCTCTCATCTTTTCTACTCCCTTTATCCATCAATGGCAAAGTCATGGGCTGTACATTTTGGAACTATCTCCTTATAACATCCCTTGTACTTTTTTCCTTACCTGTGAGTCTTAAAACTCATCTTTGCAGCCAAACATCTTCCATTGGCTATCACTTTGATTTTATTTCCTGCTTCGAGTTCCATGCTGCTGAGTGGAGTCCAACATTTTTTTTATATTTTGAAAATGTAATTGCAGAAATAGCTCCTTCGACATCAGATTGCTTGATTTAAATATCATAGATCTTTCATGTTTCTCCATTTCCAAATTTAGATTTGTGTTTTCCTGCATCTTTCTGGTTTTATTTGGCTTTCTGCTCAAGAATTTTCTATTTTTAGTTTGAGTGTCACAAGTAGGCTTACATTACTGCAGTGAACATAGAACAATACAGCACAAACAGGCCCTTCGGCCCACGAGTTGCGCCGATCACATCTACCAATCCACAGACCTATCTGTAACCCCCTATCCTATTCTTTTCCACATACTCATCCAGAAGTCTCTTAAAAGACCCCAGTGAGTTTGCCTCAACAACCTCCGACGGCAGTCGGTTCCATTCACTCACCACCCTCTGAGTGAAAAACCTACCCCTGACATCTTTGTATTTGCTTCCTTGCACCTTTAAATCTGTGTCCTCTCGTAGTGACCATTTCAGCTCGGGGAAATAGTCTGAGAGTCCACCCTATCTATCCCTTTCAACATTTTGTAAACCTCTATCAGGTCGCCTCTCAACCTATGTCTCTCCAGTGAGAAGAGTCCCAGCTCCCTCAACCTATCTTCATAAGGCCTGCCTCCCAATCCAGGCAGCATCCTTGTAAATCTCCTCTGAACTCCCTCAATAGCCTCTACATCCTTCCTATAATGAGGCAACCAGAACTGCGCACAATACTCCAACTGGGGTCTGACAAGAGTCCTATAGAGCTGCATTATTACTTCCTGACTCCTAAACTCTATTCCTCGATTAATGAAGGCCAGTACATCGTACGCCTTCTTGAAGTTAGTGTGAAAATGCTCTAGTTGCCACACTGTTCAATACACTGAAGGAGAATTTAGCATGGCAATGCCCCTGACCAGCACGTCTTTCAGACTGTGGGAGGAAACCCACGCGGATGGGAGAACATGCAGACTCCACACAGACAGTGACCGAAGCTGGAATTGAACCTGTATCCCTGATGCTGTGAGGCAGCAATGCTAACCACTGTGCCGGCCCTGTGGCATCACAATGCCAGAGACCTGGGTTCGATTCCTGATTTGGATCGCTATCTGTGTGGAGTTTGTACATTCTCCCCCTGTCTGTGTGGGTTTTCAATGGGTATTCCAGTTTCCTCCCACTGTCTGAAAGACGTGCTAATTAGGTGCATTGGCTTGAACAAGTGTCGGAGTATGCCAGTTAGGAAAATTTCACAGTAACATCATTGCAGTGTTAATGTAAGCCTTATCTTTAATTAAGAAATAAACTTTAATTTTAATTAGTGCTTTTTTTTCTAGTAGTACGTTCTCTATTGCTTCTGTCATAGCTAATTTTGCTTTCTGCTTATGTTTAGATCCGTAACACCAGTCATATTCTGAGAGTTTTATTCTCATTGCTGTCACAATTGTGTTATACTGGTATGTTTCAGTTGTCTTTGCTAAGTTTATTTGCAATTTCTTATCCTATTTTCTTATCATTTGCTGTTCATTGTCTTTTGGTCCTATTCCATACACACAGCCACTTCGATGAATGGTTAACAAAGTAGTGTAGAATCAGTTGTGTTTTTGACAGAACATAATCTAGTTGCTTTATCATTTAACATGTTTCCAGTTGATAATCACTATACAATTGTATAAGCACAGTGGCCAGTTATTGCTTCGTGCTCTCTCTCTGAAGCCAGAGTACTGAATCCAGTTGTAACCTCTAATAGATATTGGCCAATTTGGCACTCAGGCTTGTGCAATTGATATCACAGTGTGAAGTATTGACCTGTGCTGTACCATTGGGACATCCCATTGGTTTTTTTTGTGTGCAAATTTTAAAACTATACTGTGTTTAGATTGGAACCTAGAGGATTGAATTGAAAACTAGGAGAGGCTTGGGAGAACTACACCCAATATATATTCTGTTCAAACAATAACTAAAATTGAAAGTTTCATGTTCTTCTCAAATGTGACAATCTTTGGGATCCTCAACTATCTTTTCTGATTGCTATTTGCTAAGCCCTGGATTTCCTCATTGTCTTCAGTATTTACACTTGTTGAGTGTCTTGTTTTAGTACACTTGTGCAATTTTTTGTGATTTTCAGGTTGCACAGTGCCTTGATTAGTGCCTTGCAGTGCCAGGGGCATGGTTCAATTCCAATCTTGGGTCACTGGCTGTGTGAAGTTGTACATTTTCCCTGCGTGGCATTATGGTTGGTACTGAGTTGATGGGCTGAATGGCCTCCTTTTATACTGTAGGGATTCAGTATAACACTCCAATTGCTGTGATGAAAGTGGTCAGTGTGAATGGGGTAACCGTTACAGATTCTGATTTTTGTTTTGGTGGGGAAGAAATACTGTGACTTGACCACAAAGGATTGATCCCTAATTTAGGTTAGTCGATTTTGTTTGGGACAGTGGCAGGGAAACTATAATTGATTTTGGCACTCTTAAATGGCAAGTGCTTCACAATTTCTGTGATTGAGTTTTGATTTGAGGACGGAATTTATGATGTATTCCATAAATTGATGCTTGAAATGTCAGTCGGTGGGGTCAAGTGCCGCACTTGACATGTGGGAAATTTGTGATGCTTCCAGCATCTTGGATGACTATGTCTGCAGGAAGTACACCCAGTTGCAGCTCCTTACAGAACACATGGTTAGGTTGAAGCAGCAGTGGGGTGCACTTAAAAGCATGAAAGAGGCAGAAAGCATCAATGATAGAAGCTTTAGAGATGTGGTCACACTGAACGTGCAGACAGATGGTGACCGCCAGAAGGGGTAAGCAGTCAGTGCAGGAGTCCCCTGTGGTCATCCCCCTCTCCAACAAGTATACTTTTTTGATACTACTGGGGGAGATGGGCTATCAGGGGATACCAACAGCACCAGCACAGCAGCCAAAGCATTGGCACCACAGCTGGCTCTCTTAAGCAGGAAAGATAAAGAGAATTATAGCAATAGTTTTAGGGGACTTTATGTTGGGGTGCAGATAGCCTCCAGAGAGGCAGCATACTCTGGGATAGCATGCTGCCCCTCTGATGTTAGGAACCAGGATGCCTCTGAAGGGAGAGGGTGAACAGCCAGAGGCCATGGTACATATTGGTACTAACAGCATAGATGGGAAGAGTGATGAGGTCCTGCAGCAGCAGTTTAGGGAGTTAGATAGAAAGTTTTTTTAAAAAAAAGCAGCACCTCTCGGGTTGTAATCTCAGGAGTACTTCCTGTGCCATGTGTTAGTGAGACTAGGAATAGGAAGGTAGTGCAGCTCAACACTTGGCTAATCAGCTGGTGTAGGAGGAAGGGTTTCAGATATCTGGACCATTGGGGTCTCTTCCGAGGCAGATGGAACCTGCACAAGAAGGACAGGTTGCAGCTAAATTGGAAGGGCACAAATATTCTGGCCTGGAGATTTGCTGGTGTCACACGGAAGGATTTAAACTAGTTTGGCAGGGGAGTGGGAGCAACAGCAAAGTTGAATTAGCTGAAGGGGAACGAGAGATTAGTGCTAGTAAAACTCAAACAGCAGGCAGGGATGGGATTGCTAATCAGAGTCTGATGGACTGAAGTGCATTTGTTTGAATGCGAGAAGTGTAACAAGTAAAGCAGATGAACTTAGAGCTTGGATTAATATGAGGGACTACGCTGTTGCCATTACAGAGACTCGGTTAAGGGAAGGACGGGATTGGCAGCTTAACGTTCCAGGATACAGATGTTTCAGGTGGGATAGAGGAGGATGTAAAAGACTTAGGGAAGTTGCATTACTGGTTAAAGAGAATATCACAGCTGGACACTCAGAGGACTCATTCAGTGAGGCAATATGGGTAGAGCTCAGGAATAGGAAAGATGTAGTCACAATGTTGGGGGTTTACTTTTGGCTATCTAACTGCCAGCAGGACATAGAGGAATGGGTATGTAGGCAGATTTTGGCAAGATGTGTAAGTAAACAGGGTTGTTGTGGTGGGCGATTTTAATTTGACTGGGACTCAGTGCTAGGGACGTGGATGGGGCAAGTTTGTAAGGAGCATCCATGCGGGCTTCCTGAAACAGTATGTAGGGAAAGGGCCATAATGGACCTAGTATTAAGGAATGAGTCTGGCCAGGTAGTCGATGTTTCAATAGGAGAGCAGTTTGGGAACAGCCACAATTCAGTAAGCTTTAAGGTACTGATGGATAAAGATAAGCGTAGTCAAGTTGAGATGCTAAATTGAGAGAAGGCTAATTACAACAACGTTAGGCAGGAACTGAAGAATGTAGATTGGGGGCAGATGTTTAAGGGCAAATCATCATCTGGTATGTAGGAAGCTTTCAAGTGTAAGTTGATAAGGATTCAAGACCAGTACACCCTGTAAGGATGAAGGGTAAGTATGGTAAGTTTTGGGAACCTTGGATAATGAGATATATTGCAAGCCTTGTCAAAAAGCAAAAGGAAGCACTTGTCAAAACTAGGAGGCTGGGAACACAAAGCAAGTGTTGAATACAAGGAAAGTAGAAAGAAACTTAAGCCAGGTGTAAGAAGGGCTAAAAGGGGTCATGACAAAGCTTTGGATTAAGGAAAATCCTAAGGCCTTTTATACATACATAAAGAGTAAGAGGGTAGCCAGGGAGAGGGTTTGCCCACTCAAGGACAAGAAAGGGAATCTGTGTGTGGAGCCAGAGGAAATGGGCGAGGTATTAAATGAGTACTTTGCGTCAGTATTCACCAAAGATAAGGACTTAGTGGATGATGGGTCTGGAAAAGGATGTGTAGATAGTTTGAGTTATGTCGAGATCAAAAAGATGATGATACTGGAGTTCTTGAGAAACGTTAAGGCAGACAAATCCCCAGGCCTGATGGGATATATCCCAGAATACTGAAAGAGGCAAAGGAGGAAGTTCCTTGGGCCTTGAGAGAAATCTTTTGTATCCTCATTGGTTATTCTCCAATCCTCTGTAGCCAACGTTGTTCCTTTTTTTTAAAAAGGGTAGTAAGTATAATCCAGGTAGTTACAGGCCGGTGAATCTTACATCGTGGTAAGGAAATTATTGGAGAGAATCCTTCGACAGGCTTTATTCCCACTTGGGAATAAGTGGACGTATTAGTGAGAGGCAACATGATTTTGTGAAGGGGAGGTCATGTTTCATGAACTTGATTGAGTTTTTTGTGGAAGTGACAAACGTGATTGAGGGTAGGGCTGTGGATGTTGTCTACATGGACTTCAGAAAGGCCTTTGACAAGACCCCTCATTGGCAGATTGGTGCAGAAGGTGAAGTCGCATGGAATCAGGTGAGCTAGTAAGGTGGATATAAAACTGGCTCGGTCAAAGAAAACAGAGGGTAGCAGTGGAAGGGTGTGTTTCTGAATGGAAGACTATGACAAGTGGTGTTCCTCAGGGAAGAGTGCTGGGACCTTTGCTGTTTGTAATAGATTTGGAGGAAAATGTAACTGCTTTGATTAGTAAGTTTGCAGGTGACACAAAGGTTGGTGAATTTGCAGATAGCAATGAAGACCATCAGAAGATACAGCAGGATATAGATCAGTTGGCGAATTGAGTGGAGAGATGGCAGATAGAGTTAGGCCTTCCAAAATGCACTAGTACAGTAAATGGCAGAACAGAATGACAGTATTGATAGGCAAACAGATCTGGGTGTGTAGGTATGCAGGTAGAGAAGGCAGTCAAGAAGGCATACGGCATGCTTGCCTTCTTCGGACGGGGTATTGAGTTTAAAAATTGACAAGTCATGTTGCAGCTTTATAGTTAGGCCGCACTTGGAATATACTGCTCAATTCTGGTTGCCACACTATCAGAAGAATATGGAGGCTTTGGAGAAGGTACATTAAAAAAATTACCAGGATGTTGCCTGGTATGAACAGTATTAGCTATGCAGAGAGATTGGAGAAATTTGGTTTGTTGTCACTGAGCAAAGGAGGTTGAAGGGACACCTGATAGAAGTCTACAAGATTGAAAGGCATGGGTGATCAGAAGCTTTTTCCCAGGATGGAAGAGTCAGTTACTAGGGGCATAGGTTTAAGGTGCGAAGGGCAAGATTTAAAGGTGGTGTAGGAGGCAGATTCTCTCCAGAGCAGTGGGTGTCTGGAACTTGTTGCTGGGGGAGGTAGTGGAAGCAGATATGGTAGTGACTTTTAAGGAGAGTCATGACAAGTACATGAATAGGATGGGAATAGAGGGATATGGTCCATGGAAGGGTAGGAGGTTTTAGTTAAGTCGGGCAGCATGCTTGGTGCAGGTGTAGAGGGCCCGTTCCTGTGCTGTAATTTTCTTTGTACCTAATAATAGCCACTTGATATTGGAGAGCTGTTACATGTGTTGGAACTATACCAACAGAAGGGTGTGAAAGTTGCTGAAGGAAACGAGAAATAGAAAATACTGCTGTTAAGAAAGTACTTATTAAATAATAGTCAGTCTGCTCATTGAGGTACAAGCAAAAGTTTAAGTTTAGGAATCAATTGTGATATACTTTATTTCCCAATTTTTCTAGTCAGAATTAAGAGTATGGGAACAGAGCAGGTAAAGATGATCAGAGTCTATTTGTTTGTGAGGAGGGTAAAAAAACATGGACTGACGTAAGCCAATTGGCTTGCTTTCTTTGCAGTTTGTGTGTAATTTATTTCCATTGCGATAATAACATATGAATTCAGCGTTTCATGTTCATGTCTATCCAAATTGAGTGTGTGACGTGAAGCATTTACAAGAGTATTTCTGGAGAGTATTTGTGATACAAACTTATTGTATAACCCTTGTGCATTTTGATTTAAAGAGTCAAAAATGTAGTTAAATCTATAGGTGCAGTTTTAAAAAAAATATGAATATCTAGAGTAATGGGGTTTCCTTCTGACATGTTTGGTTTTCGATAGCCAATCCCACAATTTTTTAGGCTAGTGCACATGGGCAAGGAGTGGTTTACCTTGTAAATAAATCACTGCTTCCCAAATCTTTTCCCAAATGATTCCATTTTAATGTCTCAGACTTCATTTGACCTTAATGAAAGCTCTGGAGGTTAGATGCTTTGGTTAGTGGTGGTTGATTGGGAGTAGGTTTACTTAAACATGAGATTTAAAAGTACTGATATTTCCTAGAAACAAGACTCAGCTTTTTAAAGGTTGTAGTTGTTGCAGCATTTGGGCCTCTGGATAGATGATTAAAGTACATGCACTGACTAAAAAAGAGTCCAAGCTCCATCGTGAACACTGCTGCATCAGAGCACATGACTGCAAGATTTTGTCCCACAACTCCACTGGGATTGTAACCCACAGTTTGGGAACTTTAGTGTAAACTGGATGAGAGGATGGGGCTGGATAATGCTTTATTGATACAGAAACATTTTCAATAGGTTAGCGTTTGAATGCGATGACTGCTGGATAATTGGAGTAGGAATGCCTGGATGGAAGAGCAATTTTAAAATGACTGATACAATAAACACTTGAATTTATTTCACACTTAACTTGGTAAAAGACATGTTGCAAGGATGTCAGCAAACAAAATTTGACACCTATATTAGGAAATATTAAGTCAAATGACTAACATAGTCCAAGAAGGAAGTTTTTAAGGAATGACTATCTTCCCCACCAATGTCTGAGGCTGAACCAGACCATTTGCAACATTAGTGTTGCGTTTGACCCTGAAATGAGCTTTTTATCCCATTTTTGTTCACTCATCAAGACCACTCCTGGTTGAGGAGAGAGGGGTGGAAATGTTTTAGGCAGTGAATATTATGAAGGTGGAACTAAGTGGTTTTGGTGATGGAACAGATGTGTAACAAACTCATCCGAGCATAAAACACAACATAAAAGGTGAATTTTTTTTTTCAGACTCAGGCAATGGCTGGAGAAACAATAGTCAGTAGCTGAGGAACAGGATTTGTGGTAGGAACTGAAGACAATGACTTATGCCTTCATGCTTTTTGAAGGAAATTTTCTTGCTTATCCAATGCTGAATGCCAGTCAAGCTATATTAAGAAATTGGAGGCAGTTGATTATCAAGTGTTGTGGTGATGAAATAGAATTGGATGTTGTCTGCATATGTATCTTCTGATGTTGCTGCTCAGAGGCAGCATGTAGATGAGAAATAAAAGGGGGAGGGAGGGTGGGGGATTCAAGAATAAAACCTTTTACTTGGGGTTCTCTAGTAGTTAGTGTGGAAGTGCAAAGAACAGCCATTGCAGGTGATTGGCAAGGACTGAATAGATGAATGGAACCAAGCAAGGGTTTACTGAGATTTTAGTCGCCTGAGATTTAGGGCAACAAGGGATCCTCTGTGTCAGGAGAGAGTGCAATGACAGTTATTTATCTTTTCTATTGGAGGCAAATCAAAACTGTCCTGTGACTGTCCAGAAAAATTGGCATGTGGGTTGTGCAGTGATGTGCTCTTGTGGCAGTTGTGTGCTGTAGATGGGGTTTAAAACTGCTTGGGAAAGGTATGATTACATGAAATGGAGAGTTAACTTCACTGTTAAGTTTAACTCAATCATTATGCAAATTTTCATCTCCTTTATTGCAGCTGAGAACAGGAAAATGCGTGAACAGTCATGCTGCTAATATTGTATTTTGGAATTCTTGCACCTGTTTCTTGTTTTCAAGGAGGGACCAGATATGTACGCTCTTGACTGTATAGAAAATGCAAATATTGTGTACATGTAGTACTTGGTCAAACATTTCTAAACCCTGAAATTAACTATATTTACAAAGGTCCAAGCAATGCAGACAGGGATTATTGCAAGGAACCAAAATGTGAAATACTCTGTCACCAAATCTATTGGTTTGAGCTGATTGGCATTTTAAATATTTCAATTTGCAGAACCCTCTAGTCTGAGAAGGCCCTTCAATTACTATAGTTCACTGTATGTAGAAAAGACCCATCTTCTACCTAAACTCTTACTCACCTGATGGAGCTCTGCTCTAAAAGCTAATGCTACCAAATAAACCTGTTGGACTTTAACCTGGTGTTGTGAGACTACTTTAAAATAAAAACAGCATGGGCTGGCTACCTGAACAGATCTAAGTGGAGTGTAATGTTTTGGTTTTGAACAGGCAAACTGAGCATTTCTGAATTTATTTCATAGTGTACAGTTTTTTCTGAGCTGCACTGTTATGGTTTATGTTTCTGTTCATGCCATTTCAGCTGCTTGCATATATGGAATTGTGACAGAATAATGTTGTGATGCCATAGTGAAGATGTTATAAACTTGTGATATGAAATTTCACATGTACCTTGATGCCACCTGATTTTTACCTCTACACCTCTCTTGATTCTGTCAACATTACTAAACTATCACTGTTTATCCAACATCTAGTCCTGAATGAACAAAAATTTCCTCCAATTAAAGCTATTGTTTTCAATCCCCACTCAAAACTCCATTCCCTAGTTCCATCCATCTACTTGGCAGCAGTCTTTTGTTTTGAGATTAATTCATTTACAACCTTTATCTTGCATTTGATGACCCATGATGAGCATGCAGTCTTATTCATATAGAACATAGAACATTACAGCGCAGAACAGGCCCTTCAGCCTTCGATGTTGCGCCGACCAATTATGAAGAAAGCAATGACCCTCCAAACTAAACCATTCCCTTCTCTTCCATAAACTTATCAACTAACCTCTTAAACGCCACCAAACTTGGCGCATCTACAACTGCCGCAGCAGGGCATTCCACTCCCTAACCACCCTCTGGGTAAAGAACCTACCTCTGACATCCGTCCTATAACTATCACCCCTTAATTTAAAGCTGTGTCCCCTGTATCATCACCAAGACTACCTACTTCTGCTTGACTTCATCCCTGTCAAATTCACCTGCTGAAATCCTCATTCATGTATTTTGCAATCTTCAAAATTTTGTTTTCCAGTGCTCTCCTAACTGGTCTCCCAGATTCTACCCATGGCAGTTGGTTGTTAATTTAATTTTAAAACATCTGGCACTGAAAGCTAGCCTCAGTAATGGTGACTGAAATTATCATTGTCATAAAAATCCATCTAGTTCACTAATGTTGCCTTATGGAAGGAAATCTGCTGTCCTTACCCGGTTTGGCCTACGTGTAACTCAAGAAAGGCAGCAATGTGGTTGACTCTTAATTATTCTCATGGGCAATTAGCAAAGAGCATCAGATGCTGACCTTGATTTTCAAATTTTCTTGGAAGATGCTGGAAATACTCAGCAGATCAGATAGCATCTATTGTGAAGAGTTAATATTGCAGTTCAAAGACTGTTCAGAACTGAGAAAAGATAGAAATGTAAACAGATTTTGAGCAAGGGAATAAAAGGAAAGTTCTGATATTTGGTGGCATGCAAGGGAGATTAAATGACAAGGTTTTCATGGTACAGAAGCCAAACAATGATGATGACTATGTTAAAGAAAAAAGATGCATCTTGATGAGATGAAAATGCTAGATATTAGCTGTCTGAATAAAAAGGGGAAAAACAGAACTAGCAAAGTGGAGGCAGAGGTTATGATATCAAATTGTTGAACTCAAAAGTGTTAAGTCCAGAAGCTTGTAGAATGCTGAGTTGAAAGATGGTGTTCCTTAAGCTTATGGAACAATGTAGCAGGCCATGAGCTCGTGTATGTCAACATCACGCTTGAGGTGTTGGAAATGGCAAGGGTGATCTGACGAATATGAAGTTGGTAGTTACAAGGAGAATCCTATCATGATTCTGGGAGGGAGGGGAAGAGATGATAATAATGTGTAAAGTAGATTGGATGCATTGAGAGGTTCTGTCAACCACACATCAATTGAGGAAAAAGTAAGACCTAACAGAAGCATCAACATGGAAGCTTTGTATTGTCTGTATAGATGTAATGGAGGCAAAATCTGGAAAAAGGGATAAGGCCCACACAATGTACTGGGGGTGGTTTTGGGATTTCACAGGCTTGTTGCGAATATTAATAATGGTGGCTACATTAGACTTGTATTATCTCTGCGACTCAACATTCATTGGTTCATGCTTTGAATTGAAATTAAGTCAAGAAAGTTTACATTTCAAAATGACCTAATTGAAAGGATATTCCCATGCAGTGAGATGATTGATTAATATGAAAAAATGATGATGTACGTTTTGCCAGAAACATCTGAAGTTGGCAACACATTGTATGCTCTTTTTTTAAAAATAATTCCTTATTTAGACCTATATAAAACTTATTATGTTGATACATTGGAAACTCCTTTGCTCCAAAACGGTGTTCCTGGTTGAGATTGCAATTGGCTTTTGTGAAACTTTGTTAACCATTACTGTGCTCACTGGAAAGCTAAATTCTTTGAAATGTAAGCAAATATAATAATGTGTAACATCTGGTTTGGTGACTTAGTGAGTTTGTAATATCTTAATGGGGAATCTTGCATGCATTACTCTTGTTGCACCATTGTTCCTCCTGAAGGAGGTGGTGATATACTATGGTCTGTTTGTATTGGTACTACCGTGCCTCAAATTAGTCTTGTGTGTTTGTTTATTTGAAAGCTAGGTTCTATTTGGCTCAGGCTGAGGTGTTGCCACTGAGACTGAATCTATTCACATGTGCTTCCAGCACAAAGGAATTAAGAATAGGTTTCTTCCAAATGCAGAGATTTTGAAGCCCATTATAATATACCACTGCCAAGCTGGAAAAACCAGGATGCTTCCTGCCCTGATTTAAGAAAGTACCAAAAGTTGCAGAGTGTGTATATCCGTTGAAACAATGCTTAACAAATAAAATGTAGAAATGTGCTATTGTACCAAATCTGAGTTTTATCTGCATTAAGTTAGTGCTGTCTTTTCAAATACTTTACTTTGAAACCAAGCAATTAAGTTGGGAGTAAAACTATTCATATGTTCTTGTCATTACAGATTGTGAACCGACACGGCCCCGAGGCAGACAGACATTTGTTACGCTGTCTATTCTCGCATGTGGATTTCAGTGGCGATGGTAAAAGTAGTGGCAAAGATTTCCATCAGGTATTGAAATTTAATTCACTATTTTGGAAAAAGACCTTTTTAATAAAATGTTGAGCTAATATTTAAATTTGCACTATACATGTTACAATAGAAGAACTGATGTAATAATTTGTCTACAGCTTAGTGCTCAAAAGTTATGTCACAACAATTGCTCAATGTGGTTTTACAAAAAGATTGTCTCATGAGTCCTAACAGCACAATTAGAAGTGTGTTGTGGACAGTAACTACTTCAGTATTTCAGTAGAGGCATGCACTTAAAATGTCAACAACTTTTTTATAAAGTACCTTGGTAATAGAATGCCCCAAGGTATTTGATAGTTTTTAATACCAAGCCACACTTTTGATTTGTATGACAGGAAGCTTTTCTTGTTTGATGTTGAGGTAAACAATCCAATCAGTGGCTTCCAGTGACATAGTTTGAATGTTTGTGATGCCACCAATAATGGGTGTCAAGAAGTTCAGTTTGTTGAAAATAATCTGACTTGGAGAGCAGCATTCACAATTCAAGTTGTTCTGTGTCTTCCACTTGTGGAGTAAATGACTACATTTTATCTCAAGAGGTTGATGGTTGTCCGTGTAACGTTTGAAATCTTGATGTCGTTGCTTGGGCCAGTTACCACATTTTCATTTGCGATGTTTGCAGTTAACCAGGGGAGGTGAGGCTGTCATCAGGTTGCAGGATATTTCCAGTCAGTGTGGTGGGATTTCAGATACATGGTTTTTCTTGCAATCCTGAGTCAGTTGGAGTGCTTTGTTAACTGTCAGCTGATGGAAATTATCTGAAAAGGATGTTTTCCTTGCGGATGGCAATAGGATGTCAGGAAGGATGGACATGAATTTGACTCTGAGAGGAAAGGGAGGCTGGAGATGGGGTTTTAGTTTGCGAGGAGGGTCAAGAGTGTTTTGTTTTGCAGAAAAAGTAAGGACGTCAAAGGGAAGCATCACCTGAAGAAATGAAATTATTGGCAAACATGGGAATTGGATTGGAAAGAACAAAACAGCATGGGAAACAGGCCCTTTGGCCAACGAGCCCATGCCACCACCCCGATGTTTCCATCTCTGTCCGTGATCCCTGTCTATGTTTATAGATCTATGGATTAAAAACCAAATTTGAGACAATTTAGGGAGAATTTGTTTTGCCAGTTAGCCTAAGAGCACAACATTGGGATGTGGGAGGAAACCGGAGCACCTGGAGAAAACCCACGCAAGCACAGGGAGAATGCGCAAACTCCCACAGACACAGGCCCAAATCCATGTATCTGCACTGCACAGCGATAGTCACTGAGCTGTTGTGTTGCCCATCAGATGGTCCAGGTCAAGCGGACACAGACGATGTGAAGCACTAGGATACTCTCAAAAATCCAAGAGCAGCCCTCTTACAAGCATCGCATGTATGCCCCTTGTTAGACAACAAGGTGGACCAAAGCACCTGTAGGATAAAAACAAGTACATGAATATCATCATCTATTTACACATTTCCCAGGGACTCCCAAGGCTCATGATCCCTATTTTAAATCAGTTTTCTATACCCCTCCATTCCCATTCTGTTCATGTGCCCATCTAACTATCTCTTAAATAACTCCAGAGTGCCTGCCTCCACCACTTTACTTGGCAGCGCATTCCATACCCCCATCACCCTCTGTGTGAAAAAACTCCCTTTAGCATCCAAATTATACCTTACCCCCCTCACCCTAAGCCTGTGACCCCTCGTGCTATTTGAGTCCATCCTAGGAAAAAGCTTTATCCTGTTTACTCTATCTATACCCCTCATAATCTTGTACACTTCTATTAGATCTCTTCAAAGTCTATGTCTAAGGATAACAGTCCCAATTTGCCTAACCTCTCCTCGTAACTCAGACCTTCCATACCAGGCAGCATCCTGGTAAACCTCCTCTGCACTCTCTCAAGTGTCCACGTCCTTCTGGTAGTAAGGCGACCAGAACTGGACGCAGTATTCCAAATGAGGTCTAACTAACGTTTTATACAACTGCAACAGTAAAGGCCAGCTCTTGTACTCTACCCCTTCCTATAAAGGCTAGCATACTATATGCTTTCTTCACAACCTTTTCCACCTGCTTTGCCACCTTCAGAGACTTGTACACCTGCACCCCCAGGTCTCTCTGCGTTTCTATATTCTTAATAGATCTACCGTTTATTGTATACCTTCCCCCTATGTTCCTTTCTCCTGAAATGCATCACCTCGCATTTATCAGGATTGAATTCCATCTGCCCAAGCTACCAGCCTATCTATGTCCTGTTGCATCGCCTGACAGTGCTCCTCACTATCTGCAAGTCCAGCCATCTTTGTATCATCTGCAAACTTGCTGATCACTCCACTTACTCCCTCTTCCAAGTCATTTTTTTATATATATATATATATATATGTATATAACAAATAGAAGAGGTCCCAGTTTCAAGCCCTGCGGCACACCATTAGTGACTGACCTCCAGCTAGAAAAACACCCTTTCACTATTACTCTGTCTCCTTTAACCAAGTAAGAATTTAGCAACACCAATTTATAATCCAACCGATTTATTTGATAGTAAAAACGTGAGCTTTCAACACTCTGTGTCTTCAGGCAAATGCAGTGTTCTGGTCTGCAATAGCACACATCAGCACAGACAGTCAGAGATTGCTGATTAGAATGCGAATCCTTACATCTAACCTGCTATTGAAGTGTTAGTGGCGAACAATGTGTGTGAAGGGAATCCTGAGCATTGTTGGAGAATTGTGTGTTTTCTCCAGACAGCACAGTAAGTGAAGTTTTTTGCTAACCCAGGCAAGTTACGGGGGTTACAGATAGTGTGTCATGAAGCCAAGATCCCTGTTAAGACCGTCCTCATGTGTGACCTTTAACCAAGCCAGTTACTTATCCATCTAGCTACCTGTCCTTGTATCCCATGAACCTTGACCATCTCAACTAATCTGATGAGAGACTTTGTCAAACACCTTACTGAAATTCATACAGACGACATCCATGGTTTGCCCTTCGTCGACTGTTTTTGTCACCTTCTTAAAAAATTCTACCAGATTTGTAAGGCATGACCTCCCCTTAACAAATCCATGCTGCGTATCCCTAATCAGATTGCAACGCTCTAAGTGCCTATACATCCTATCTCTAAGAATCCCCTCCAACAGCTTCCTTACCACTGATGTCAAACTCACCGGCCTATAATTTCCAGGGTTATCCCTACTACCCTTTTTAAACAACGGTACAACATTAGCTATTCTCTAGTCCTCCAAAGAAGTGACAAGATTTGTGTCAGAGGCCCAGCAATTTCACCTTGTACCTCCCTAAGCAGCCTGGGATAAATGCCATCAGGCCCTGGAGATTTATCAGTTTTAATGCTACCTAGAAACTCTAACACTTCCTCCCTCGGTATGGATATTTCCCTCAACTGGTCTACAGCTCCCTCAGAGACAGGAGCTGTCAACAAGCCCCTCTTTGTGAATACCAACGCAAAGTATTCATTCAGGATCTCCCCCATTCCCTTGTGCTCTAAGCACAGTTCCCCTCCTATGTCCTTAAGAGGTCCGAGTTGAGTGACCAGCAGCTTAATAGGAAAAGGGTTTAGGGACCATGAAGTGGATCTCATGGGCAGGAATAACTCGGAGGGCATTAGGAGGAGGATGCAATTTCCCAGCAAAGGGAAGGCTTTGAAGGAAGTTTGGCAAGTTGTGCTGATAAAAGGGAGGAACGTGGCAGAGGCAGTTAATTGGATGGATTCTAGCTTAGGACAAAGATGTCAATGAGCTGCTTGCACTTATCATTGGAGTTGAGGGTGGGGAGACAGAGGAAAGGTTTAAAACAGTCTTTTGCAGAAGATGGGGAACTTTTTTTTTATGGTGAGCTGTTTTAGTAGACACAAAAAAGACATGATGGTATTTCGCTTGGTTCACCCAGACTTGGAGGTGGATTGCTAAAAGAATCACCAGCCAATTCCAGCCTTGGGTAACTGAAAAGTTTGCATGTTCTTCCTGTCTGTGTGTACAGTCCAAAGATGTGCAGGTTATGGTCAATTGCCCCTTAGTGTCCCAAGATGTATAGGTTCAGGGAGTTAGCAGAGTCAATGTGTTGAGTTACAGGGACTGGCTAGGATGCTGTGTTGGAGAATAGGCGCAGACTTCTTGGATGGGCCAAATGGCTGCTTCCTGCATTGTCAGGATGCTATGACACCCTCTTATGTGTGTCTCTCGGACTTTGGAAGTGGAGATAAGGGACTTACCGGAGGATAAACCAATCTGTGAGAGCGTCTAGAAGTTTTATTGGAGACTGGAGAATAAAAGATGGAGGCAAGGGTGCAATTAAATAACTCAATAGTTGAGAGAATGGAGGCCAAAGGTTAGATGGGGGAATTATTTGCCTAATCGGGTGGAGCAACTTCAAAACTTTTTTGTAGTTGTACAGTGTAATGACCTAATTTTATACCTAGGAATTTTGTTTTCTCTCAATGTATAGAAAGTTGTTTCAGCAGGTTTTATGTTATATCAAGATCTTGCAGTCCTTGGTGTTTTAACATTGTGAAAAATCCTAAATTGTTCCATGTTGTGATAGGGTTAAAGAGACAGCTACTGAACATAATGAGGTGGAAACTTTAAGATCGGGAATAATGTAACCTGAAAGGGTTGGTCAGAAAATTGCATGGTGCAGGCTTTTCATTGAATTATAAAATTCCTACGGTGCAGAAAGAGTCCGTTTTGCCAGCAGAGCATCTTGGGCCCATCACTTGCCCTATCCCTGTAGCGCAATGCCTGGTAATCCCCTAGCGTATGCATCTTGGGGCACTAAGGGGACAAATTAGCCTGACCAATTCTCGTAACCTGCACATGTTTGGACTAAGGGAGAAGGAGCACCCTCAGGAAACCCAGAGAGACATGGGGAGAGTGTGCAAACTCCAAAGGACAGTCACCCAAGACTGGAAAAGAACCTGGTTCTTGGTGCTTTGAGGCCAATTATATTATTTTAATTCCTCAAAAGTTTTCTTCTGCTGGGACCAAGAGTGAGTGTCTATGTGTATAGAGCTAGTATCAAAATAGCTGAGTTTGTAGAGGCAGTACAACAAAAGGCCACAGAGGAGTTTATAAAATGTCAAAGGAGATTGTGAAATTCATGACTTGAATAGGAGTGGAAAATGAAGTGCCAGTGTAGATAGGACAGTCATAAGTATAACTTTGGAAATAGATTGAATTTTGAACAATTTGCTATTTATATTGAGTGAGACTTGGGAAGTGAACAAGCAGGGTGCTGTATATGTTGTCTAAGTGAACATCTGGTGGAGATGAAATTAAAGGTGGGAGGAGTTAGCTTAAATGGGATTTTGGGGGTTGAAACTCAACTCATTGTGGACACCAAAGGTGCTTGGATCCTGTAGAGGACTGTGTCCTTAGCCAGGGTGAGCAGGGCTGCTGGTTTAGCCAGGGTGAGCAGGGCTGCTGGTTTAGCCAGGGTGAGCAGGGCTGCTGGTTTAGCCAGGGTGAGCAGGGCTGCTGGTTTAGCCAGGGTGAGCAGGGCTGCTGGTTTAGCCAGGGTGAGCAGGGCTGCTGGTTTAGCCAGGGTGAGCAGGTGCTGGTTAGCCAGGGTGAGCAGGGCTGCTGGTTAGCCAGGGTGAGAAGGCTGCTGGTTTAGCCAGGGTGAGGAGGGCTGCTGGTTTAGCCAGGGTGAGCAGGGCTGCTGGTTTAGCCAGGGTGAGCAGGGCTGCTGGTTTAGCCAGGGTGAGCAGGGCTGCTGGTTTAGCCAGGGTGAGCAGGGCTGCTGGTTTAGCCAGGGTGAGCAGGGCTGCTGGTTTAGCCAGGGTGAGCAGGGCTGCTGGTTTAGCCAGGGTGGTATTAAGCTGGCAAAAGTTGTGACTTACCTAATGCCAGAAGTAATTGAATAGAAACAAAAGCACAAAGTGCTGGCAGTATCTGTGGAGTGAAAAATAGTTAATGCTTCAGGTCTGTGACTGCCCCAATATTTTCTGTGCACAAGATAGAGGTAATGTCATCAGTTTCTTTGCTTAAAGATCTTGAGAGCAATTAAGCATGAACAATAAATGGTTTAGCTAGCAACATTCACCTCTTGTGCGAGCATGTGGTCACGTAGAAAAGATGGAGCTAAGATAGTTACGAGTGCAATCGTGAGATGTGAGAGGTTGAGAATGGAATGAATTGTATTTATCTGAAAAGTCTTTAAGAAAGACTTGCACTTCTGTAGTTCCTTACATGACTGAATATCCCAAAGCATTTTACAGTCAAGTTCTGTTCAAGCATATGAGCTTATGAAATAGGCCGTTTGACACCTTAAGCCTGCACTATCGTGCAATTAAATCATAGCCGATCAATTTCTTCAAATTCTGCATTCCCACCTATTCCTGATAACCTTAGAATTAATCTACTTCCACCATGTATAAAAAAAATGAATGACTCTGCCTCAGAAACCAGAGACAGAGTCCCAAAATTGCACATTTCTCAGAAAAAAAATCTCCACCTCTACCTTTAAAAAGGGCATCATCCTAACCTTAGAACAGTGCCTCCCAGTTCTGAATTCACCATAAGATGAAACATCTATTCCATGTCCTCCTTGTCAAGACTGTTCAGGATCTTTACATTTCAATCAAGACACGTGTCACTTTTTTAAACTCCAGTGGAAGCAAGCCCAGTCTGTTCAACTTTCCTCATAAAGCAAGCCTCATTCCAGGTAACAATCTAGAGAAGCTCTAAACTGCTTCCAACGCGTTTACACCCTTCATTTAAAAAAAAGACCCAAACTTCACATTGTTCAAGATTTAGATTTATTAATATTCTTTATAGCTGAAACATGTATGTTCAGTTCCTCTCATAATAAAATATGGCATTTTTAATTACTTGCTGTATCTGAATTTTTTGAGTACTGCAGCATCTAGATCTTTGTACCTTGGGATTATGAAACTATTCTCCTTTAATTAATGATTTGTTCATGTTTTCCCATATTATACTTCATCATCTTCCAGATTTTTGCCGACTCACTCAATTCATCCATGCCTGTCTACATAAGTTCCTTTTGTTTTCTAACAACATATTTTCCCATCTATTTTGTGCCATCTTGCAAGTTTAACTACTAAGCTTTTTTCTCCTCTTCCGAGTAATTTATATAAATTATATATAAAAAAAAGTGAGGCCTCAGCAGGACTCTACTCATTTGGTGCTACCAATCAGAAGAATACTCTTTTGTGCATGCTGTTTTCTGCTAATCAACCAATCTTCTATCCATGCAAATATGTTACCCTGAAACCATCCGAAAGATGTGTTGGTTAGATGCTAAATTATCCCTCAGGAAACCCATTCAGGCATCGGAGTGTACTGACTAGGAGAATTTAACAGTAACTTCATTGCAGTGTCTGTGTAAGTCTACTTGTGACAGTAACTTGTAAGCATATGAGTTTTATTTTGTAAAAGAACCTTTTTGGCACCTTTTTCAAATGCCTTCTGGAAATCCAAGTACAGTATGTGTACAGGCTCTCCTTTATCCATAGCACGTGTTAGTTCTAGCAATTCTAACAAATTGGTTATTTGCTATTTTATTTTCACAAAACCATGCTAGCTCTTTCCAATTCCTTTGTGTTTTTTGAAACCTCCAGCTTCCCGTCCCCCCATGAACCCATTCCAATACCTTCCCCATAATGGGCATCAAGCTAACTGGACTATATTTTCCTGTTTTCTGCCCCTCTTGCTTCTTGAATAGAGAGGTTATGTATACTGGACTTTGGCCTAATGGAACTTTCCAGGATCTAGCAATTTTGAAAAATTAATACCAAAACATCTACTACCTCATTAGGCATTTCTTTTAAAACCCTTGGATAAAGTTAATCAGGGTCCTGAAACTTGTTAATATGCAGCTCCATCAGTTTCCTCAGTACCAACTTGTGATTGTAATTTTACCAAGTTCCCTCCTCTTTTCCAACTCTTGATTTATAGCTATTACTAAATGTTTTTGTCATCTATAGTGAAGACAAGTGAAATCTTTACGGGCTGACACCATTTCTTTATTCTCTGCTATTAACTCTATTGATTCTACTATTAACTTCACTAAGCATAGTCATTTTTATAGGAAATGCAGCAGCTAAGTTGTGCACAGCAGTGCAACAGTGACCAGAAAATATGGGTTTTGTGTTGTTGATTGAGGGATAAATAATAGAATATGGAGTAACTCCCCTGCATCTTAAATTCTACTGGGGGATATTTTAGGTCTACCTGAGGGCAGATGGCTTCGATTTAACACCTGATATGAGAGAGCACTCTGACCGTGCAATGCTCCCTCAGTACTGCAGCTGAGACATCCTAGATGGTTGTGCTGTAGTCCTTGTGGGATTTGAACCCATAAATATCTGACTAGAAGGTGAGAGTGCTATCAGTTGAGCCAGCTGATGCACAACACACTTGTCAGCGGTCAGTCAGGATAAGGATGGATTAGGCAGTCACAAAGGTTGCTAATGACTTTAACCAGGTCAATATTGGTACTGTAAATGCAGTGAATTTCCCTTGAGATTTGAACAATTAATTATGGGGTACACAAATGCAGAGCTAACTGTTGATTGTGTTTGTCTCTCACTGGTCAGAAAAATGTCACTAGCTGCTAAGGCAACTTGATCCAATATTGCATTACATCAGTTAGATGTTTTGATTCCTGAGTTTTTGTAAATATCTGTGCTACTGTTACCAATAACTGGGGTTATGCTACTTTGTCAAGTGCAAACTCTTTGCTCTTATAAAGGAGTGAAACAAAAAGCAGGGTCTGCAGTGGTAATGTTGTTTCTTCTCTTAGTTATGTTTCAGGAGCCTGCAAACCACATATAAATGATGCCTAGATTTAAAAATGTATCTAATAATAAATGTTTTTTTCTCATGTTAAATTGCTGCTTCATTTCTGTTTCTTGGCACCTCAGCTGCATTAACTTACCTAGTTGGCAAGGTGATTGGAAAGATCTGAGTTCAGCTATTATCTCGCTATAATGACCTTAAATTTTAACAAATGCGCAAGATTGTGAATAGATCACCAAATCTATAGGCTCCACTGTAGATAATTAATCAGGAGTGAGAGAGATGTGAAGATGCTTGGATTTTACTTAAACTTAAGTCTTGTAGGATATTTATGAAGGCTAATTACCTTGAACCAATTCTGTTTCTGTTCCTGTACTACAAGTAACATCAGACACATCTTGTCTTCTGGTATGGATTAGCAGCCATAGGTTTGGTTGTTAAGAAATTGGTAGATATTAGTTCTTTGTGACTGGATGACTGCCATATCCAAGGGTGGTCTATGTGTATTCTGGTTTCTGCTGTTCTGGTCTCCTTGTAAGGTCAGGTCATTCTGTTTATCTTGATTTATAAAATGTTGTCACTGTCCCAGTGGACCATAGGTTGCTGTCCACTTTGAGAGCTGACTGGTTGTAATTTAACCTAAGAGTCATCACATCTTTGGCGAGGAACGAAGTTGAGAATATTCAATTCCCAGTATGGGAATTGAACCTGTTGCACTACCACACGAACCAACCATTTATCCACCTGAGCTAAACAACCCTTTATAGCTGCTGCTTGGAGGCCTGAAAACTTCATGATTGTGAAGTTTTGCTCAGCTGATATATGAAATAACATTCCATGCTGCTATTCCTAATGCAGAAGGCGTTGTATTAAAAAAAATAGCCTGCTCGTGGCCTTCATTCAGGAATTATAAATTTGTAGTGTAATTTGGATAATGGAAATGGTCTATATGCATGCCAGATTTTGATTAAGTGCTGATGGTCATGGTTTAAGCCATGCCACAATGCTGGGTATGTGTACGCTGAAGTCATTATGCTGTGGTCAGTTCTGAGTCTGCTTTATTTATTTAGTTGACAGTGGAAAGGAGTCGGAAGATCCAGCCAAACTAGATTAGCCCAACGCTAATCACCTTGTTTGGCTATTATGGAGAGCATTTGAGTCAACCACGTTTAATGTAGATCTGGAGTCACATATAGGCCAGACCACATGAGGACCTGAGATTTCCTTCCCTAAAGAGCAGCAAACCAAATAGATTTTTTACAATGGTTTCATGGTCAACATTAGATTTTTAATTCCATATTTTTAAAATTAAATTCAAATTCCACCACTGCCTGGGTCTTTGGATTACTATAATGCCACTATACTACCTTTGCATTATTTCGAACTTTTTTGGATGCATGACATTATTTTGTTTACTGTTTCAACAGTTCCCCAATGTTAAAAGAGACAATTCCATTACACGAAAGAGCACTTCAGTGCTGGAGAAAGGTGATGTCCCAGAGAAGTCAAGAACAAAATTTGTATAGAGCTAAGGCAGAACAAAGGTGTAATTACATTGTTTGATGTACCCTATCAACTAGTGAGAAGACTGCAGGGGAATAAATTTACAAGGAAATTGGAAATAGTCATAACTGAACCTGTATTACCCTTTTCTATATGGGGCGGGGAGGGAGAGCAGGGGCAAGAGTTCCTCATTTGAATTCAGGAACATTTTCTATAGCAATCTGTCTGGTCCTATAAAAATGGAGGCACAACTCGGCTTGGTTCTTGGGAATGAAATGCGCCAAGTAGATCCAAGTGTGTGCAAAAATATGGGACAGTGATCATTTTATCATAATTCAGAACAAGAATAATTAACTATGGAAAAGCTAATTTCAATGGGTTAAAATGCACCTGGGTCAAATAAATTGAGGCCAAAGATTGGCAGGAGAAATAGCTGAATAATGGTTTGAGCATGGATAAGGTATACCATCTTCAAAAGGGAACAGTAGGGCAAACCAATCTGGAGTTCACCATGCCCAAACCATTATTCAGCTATTTCTCCTGCCAACCTTTGGCCTCAATTTATTTGACCCAGGTGCACTCTAACCCCATTGAAGTTGGCTTTCCTATAGTTAATTTTTCTTGTTTTGAATTGTTCATAGTCCTTTTCCACAATCACCCTTACAATAAAATGATCACTGTCCCATAATCATTTTAAAATGAAAAACCAAGTGTGTGCGGCAAAAGATGCAATTGAGAATCAGGCTGAATTCAGAAGCTCCAGAAGGAAAGTCAGAGAAGCAAAGAGGGACCAGCAGCTAATACAGAGAGGAATCCCAAAGCACTCTATAGACGCACAATAATAATGAAGTGATAAAAGGAGTAGAGTGGATTAGGGACCAAAAAGAGGATTTGCCTGTGGCTGAGGTATTAAGTGAATACGTTGCATCTGTGTTTATCAAGGAGGGCAATGCTACCCAGGCCATAATGAGAAAGGGGAAGATTCAGTCACGAGTTTAAAATTGATGAGGCATTTAGTACTTAAAGCATGAGGACTCAATGAATTGCATCCAAGGATACTGAGCAAAGTGAGTGTAGACGTTGCTGAGGCTGTGGCCATAATTTTTCGGTTGGTTTTAGACTTGGGGGCAGTGCCAACAGACTGGAAAATTGCTGACATTATGCCCTTGTCCCACCAAAGTGGGTAAGTGTGAGCTCAGTATCTAAAGGCCAATCAGTTTAACTTCAGTGGCGGGAAAACTTGTAGAAATTATAACGTGGGTTAGAAGTAATTGTTACATGGACAAACGTGGCATGAATTTCCTTGGGGAAAATTGTGTTTAACTTGAGGGAATTTTTTTGAAGAGGTAACATAGGGTTGTTGAGGGCAATGCTATTAATGTGTACACATGGACTTCCAAAAAGCATTTGCTGTACATCAAACTTGTAAGTTATAACTCAAGGAATTATAGGGATAGTTGCAGCATGGGTACATAATTGGCTGAGTGATAGGGAACAGTGTAATGATTATTACATGCTTTTCAAGTTGGAGGAAGGCTTATGTGCATGTCCTGTGGGTCAGTACTGGGACCATTGGTATTCCTGATGTGTATTAATGATCAAGACCAAGCTATCCTAGCTTTGTGTGTGAGGACCATATTTCCATTAATTTTCTCACGCAAAGGGCCACAAAGTAAATTTTGGATAAATAAGCTTTGCATATCATTACATGTGAGTTCCAATAAATGTTGAGTTGAGGTATAAAGAAAAAATGCAACTTGCTGAGCAAAATAAAGCAATGTCAAAACAAAAAAAATTTAAACATGAGTAGTTAATCAAGATGACCATACAAGAATGTGAGGTGTGTTTTCCAGCTCACTCCCAGTGTAAGGGCATCTGTGTATGCATCCTCACCCATAGTGTGTAAAGATGAGAATCACATGCACGCTCTTCCCTCCTGTCAGCAGTTTGGCTGCACATGGATCTTTTAATCAACCCATGCTGTTCCTTTTGATTGGTTTCAGTGCTAAATATTATACTAATGACTGTATATCTTTATTGGAGTGGTGGAAAGAGGTATTGCAAGTTTAATTCCTTGGCAGCACAATGGTTTAGCACTGCTGTGTGGAGTTTCTACCTGTGTCTGTGTGGGTTTCCTCCTGGGTGCTCAGTCAAAACGTGCAGTTTAGGTGGATTGACCATGCTAAATTGTCCCTTAGCTAGTCCCTCTGACACTAGGAGCTGTAGGAATAGGGCCTGGGTGGGATTGGCTGGTGCAGATTTGATGGACTTACATGGTCACCTTCTGGACAATAGGACTCTATATAAAAAAAAAAATTGATCTCAGCTGATGTGGCTGGACAACTTGCCCTGTGCTTGCGAACACAAGTCTAGTAAATATTCTCACTATTAAACAGATTCAGTTTTTGTATTCTGCCTCATTTGGTCAAGAAACTGTGCTTATGAAAAATGGTGTATTTTACTGAAATATTAAACCAAGTCTGCTGTTTGGGCAGATACGTATTATCCTGTTATGATCCCTGCAAAGATCAACAATATTTTAAGAAGTATAAACTGACCAATGGAAGGAATTGTGCAACAAGATTTCATTTTAAGAATTTTACAGTAATAAACAAAAATTGCAAACCATAACTTAATGGACAACTAATACACTGAACAGAAAAGATATGCCCCATTAATTATGCAACAGAAAATCCTGCACAATGTTTATACATTGCAGTGCATTCTGAGTAGAAATATAGTTTTATGTTTAGAGATCCAAGCTCCTCCCATTTTTAACAGGATCATTTCTGCCTGCCCCATGTGGGTGAATCTTTCAATGCCCTTTTAAACAAAGTCTCTTCACCCAATCTTAGCATAATAGATGGATTTTCAGTCGCAAGACGCTTTCTGGTGTAACTTTTTTCTCCCAGAATCTTTTGATTATTGATCCAGATTGATTAACATATATCTTTATCTTTTTTCCTTTTCAGATAATTTCAGCATATTTGAATATTCATTCATCTTGATTTTATAATTTTGTATTTTTTGAATTTCTTTGAATAGTGTTGTGTTAGAGTTTGAACCATAGGGTTATACTGCAACTGTACAAGACCTTGGTGAGACATATTTGGAATATTGTGTGCATTTCTGGTCACCTCACTCTTCTAAGAAGAATGTGGAAGCATTGGAGAGAGTGCAGAGGAGATTTATCAGGATGCTGCATTGTTTGGAGGATAGGTCTTATGAGGAAAGGTTGAAGGAGCTAGGGTTTTTCTATTTAGAGTGGAGGAGGATGAGAGGCCACTTAATAGAGGTTTATAAGATGTTGATGAGGGTGATAGAGTGGACATCTTAGAGGTTTATAAGATGATGAAGGAGATAGAAAGAATGGACTATTTCCTTGGGTGAATGTAGCTGTTACTAGGGGGCATAACTAAAAGGTTCATGATAGGAGACATAGGAGGGATGTCAGAGGTAGGCTCTTCATGCAGAATGTGGTTGGGGTGTGGAATGGGTTGCCTGCTGTGATAGTGGAGTTGAACACTTTAGGAACTTTCAAGTGATTATTGGATGAGCACACCAGAATGATAGGGAGTGGGATAGCTAGCCTGTACTGTTCTATGTTTCTATGTTTTTATAATTTATTTTCGGCTTTTTATTTCTATCTCAAACTGGTCCCTTTTTGTAGTCTTGATTATAAAATACTGAAAAGTGTTGAACCATTTACCTGTACTCCCACTCCACCCTGTCCTCTTTCTGGCCTTGTTTGAATTCGAATGCACAGAGGTAGCATTGTTGGGTAAAACATGCCCATTTTGTTAAAGTAATGATGGTACAATTCTTGTTTTAAAAGGTAAAGCTGCGTGGAATATTATGTTTCATAGCTTGCTGCTAGTTGGTGGAAAATATTTAATTATTTACACAGGACTCTTCCAAATAAACTGACACATGGAGAAAAATGTATTAATGCTAAGCTACCAAAATCTGCTTTTAACTGAAAAGAAGCAACACTTGAACCCTCTTTACTATTCCACCCAATGTCTTCCAGAATTTTTATTTTATTCTTAACCTTTTTAACCTTATTTAAATTTTTGTGATTTTAAGGCCTTTATTTACTGTCTTGCTCGTCTAAAGTAGCTTTTTTTTGGAAGAACCTGTTACCACTGGAAAAATAGTAGACACAGTATTTGGACAAGTGTCTGCTCTGAATTGCATGATGTGGTTCATGTCTCTAGAAGTGGATTTGAAGAATACAATGCCACAAAAGCTCATGTTTTAGTCTCTGATGGCAAGAGCTGCCTCTGTTTTAGATATCGATAGTTTATCCATGTCATTCATGAAAGATGTGCTTCTTTTGGCAGTCTCGTTAAATATTGAAGAATCTTTGAACGTGGATAATGATAGGTGTTGAACCTGCATTTGATCCTTGTTTTAATTTGTCTTCCCCATCTAAATTACAGCAACTTGCATTAAAACAACTTAAATAAAACACCATGCAGCAACTTGTTTTGAACCTTCAAAAAAACTCCATACTTGTACAGTGTGATTTTAATTGCTAGTAATAACCTTGAATAATGAAGGAAAAAAATCAGAAAAAGTACCACTGAGCAAAACCAATTAATCCAAGCTGTAAAATAAGATTTTTTTTATTAGAACCCAGTATTATCTGTGTTCAGTGAATTTACTTGAGTAGGTCAAGTCCCAAGAATCTTGTGTTTGTGAGAAAAGTGCCTAATGTAGCTGGAACCTTGTCCCAAATTGATGGTTTTATATTTGTTTTAGTTTAAATGACTTTCAATGAGATCTGTACAAGTTAAACATGTATATATTATAATGTCACTCCATAACTATCACATTCAAAGGAATGCAAGCCAAGATTATGCCACCTCTCCTCATAACTTAAATCTTTTAAATCCTGGTATTAATCCAATGAATCTCTGCAGTCTCCCTTCCAAGGCTATATCTTTCCTTAGCTGTGGTGGTTTCCCCTCTAAATTGTTCCTGACTGTGTAAGCGCTTCATATGAAGCTTGAGATTGGTATCTTTGCCAGTTTCCGCAACTATATTTGTTATGCAACAGAATCATTTTAATGCAGGATTACAATCGTGGTACAGTAATATCAATCTCAAACTATTTCTCAAGCACTGATAAATTCTGTACACTACACAGTAAGTTTTTATGCTGCTGAGGGTGTATCAACCACATGTCATTTCTGTTTAGTGTGTTAGGGCAGTACTTCGGTGTTTGTGTCTCAATTCATTAATGCTCCGATTTGAAGCTGTGTTGAGTTTGAAATTATATGCATGAACTGTCTTAGTCAAGTGTTTATCACTAGGATACCTAATTTGGCTTATCCTAAATTAAAGCTTTTTTTTTGCAGACTCAGTTTCTGATTCAGGAGTGTGCGTCGCTGATCACTAAGCCAAACTTTATCTCGACGCTGTGCTACGCCATTGACAATCCATTGCACTATCAGAAGGTAGGCACTTGTTACAACTGAATTGGATACTTGTCCTATGTCAGTGACTTTGAAACTGTGTTGAGATACACATTTTGAATATTACTTTATGATCATAGAAACATATGTATTGAAAGCATATTATGATTATGCAGGGTCTTTAAATGAGCAGTTTTCAGTCCCAAGTTCTCAGTTTTTGCCTTGAACTCTGTTAAATTCCTCAACCTCAAAAACTCACCCAGCTCCCTTTTAAAATCTACTTCCACCATATTTTCGGGTTAAAAAGTTTCCAGATCCTGACAACTCTGAAGAATAATTGCATGGTAGTACAGAACTTGAGTTTTGCTGAAAAGAAGAAACAAGCTGTTAAAACTTTCTATTTTGCACTCACCAGGTGTAAGAATGCCAAATTTCAATGGGAATGAGAATTTATACTGCATCAGAAAAGGATTGCTGATTTGGTCTGCAAGTCAGCTCCTAAGACATTGCCATAAAGAATATACAGGTCCCTGCAAAGAAATAGCAAGCATAAACTACATTGCAAGCCTGACTTAAGTTACTTGTTAGTGTATTTTAAATGCATCATTTTTAAACTGTTTCCTAGTTCTACTGTCCTGCAGGGAAAACATCCTTTCAGCATCCACTCTGTCATGTACCCTCAAAATCTTGTATGTTTCAATAAGATCATGATATCCAAACATTGCAGCTTTCTTGAATAAGCTAAAGCATGGGGAGCAGTGGTTCCCAGGCTCATTCATCATGGCAACGTCTTAACCAATCAAATGCAACTTGCTGAAGAATCAGCACCTTTTTTTTCTCATTCCGTATAAATTATCACTTGCGAAATTTGGCATTCTTGTCTGTCCTGCTGAGTACAAGATGAAAAGCTTTGATAGAATGTCTGTCTTCAGCTGTACTCTACTCTGAATAAAATTCTTCTCATCTTTCTCTTCTTAATCTTTTCTGTTGATTTTGAATCTATGACTTCTAGTCATTGATCCACTTGGGGGATGTTTTTCCCCACTTCATGAGAACTTTTATCATCTTGCAAACCTCTTAGATCGCCTGTATACCTGAAAGAAGTTATAATTTTTGCCATCTTTGCATAACTCAGGTGTCTCTTCCCAGTAAACTCTGGTAAACTTTCTTAGTATCACTTCCAATATCTTTATATCTTTCCTGGATGACAGGTAATTTATAAAGACATAGCATGATCTTGCTGCTTTTATATTCAATTCCTCTATTTATACCCATGTGATCCATATTTTTAATCTGCTCATTCATCATATTTCTGCACCCTCTAAGGGTTAGTGTGTTTGGAAAAGTTCTCTATCTGCTCTTCCATGTTTTATAATATTGTGCCATTATAGTATACACTCTGTATTAACCCTGTAGACTGCATGCCTTCCTAATTATCCACGTTCAACTCACCTGTCAAGCATTTCCCTAGTCTACATCCTGGGTGTTATCCTGAACTCTCTAACGTCTTCTAATGTGCCATGTTTTGTATCAGTGAGAGATTTTACAACACTGCTCCCAGCACCAGAATCTCGAGTGTTTTATAAATTAGTGATGTAAGGCTGGTTTTGGTCCAAAACACCATAGCAGATCTTCCCCTTTAAAGGAATATATCTAGCTTGTCCATCTAATCCAAAAGATGTGCTGGTTAGATTGTTTGGCATGCTAAAATTGCTCCATAGTGTCCTGAGATATGTAGGTTAGAGAGATTAGTGGGTAAAATATGTAGGGATATGGGGGTAAGGCCTGGGTGGGATTATGGTCGATGCAGACTTGGTGGACCAAAGGGTCTTTTTCTGCACTGAGGGTGCTACGATTCTATGATTATGTGCTTCTACCTTAATTACTGTGAAGGCCTTCCAATATTCTGTTATTGTTTCACCTTGCAATGACCTTTTTCCAATTTACTTGAAGGTCTGTTTTTAAATCATTGAACTTAGCTCTTTCTTAGTTGAGCATTTTTATCTTGTATCTGTTTTCCTTCCATAATTACTTAATACCAATTATGTTATGGCCCCTGTTAGCTAGCATTGATTTTGTCAAATCAGCACTGGTTTTATCAATGTTCTTTCCAAGTTGGAGAAGATAAATTGTATATTCAGAGTTTAAATCCTCAAATGCCATCTGTTACATTGAATTTAAGGCAGCTCGTCAGATGCTAAATGCATTTTCATTTTGTTAGTTATTCAGTGGAATATATCAGGTTAATTTTTCTGAATAGTTTCTAATTCTTCCACGAAATGAGACCAGTGATTCATCCCTCATCTTCCATGAGGAGGTGATGGTGAATAGTTAAAGGCTGTTCTGTTTATTGCTATTTATGAATTTCATTTTTACCTCTTCATTTTTCTCTTCCTAAAGTTCATGGGTTGGACAGCTGTTTAAACGTTGTGCTTTACTGGCCCTATATAAGTGAACCTGGACGTTATAGCTGAGCCTACCCTTGTTCCATTGGTGGTTATTTTCTTAATGATCAGCATTGGGATCTCTGACTTTTATGCCCCAGCTTGCAGTTCCTGTTGACTGACTTTCACTCTTGCTGAGACTACTTGACTCAACAGAGACTAGCTGTTGAAATTGGGGTCTTCCTGATTTGTGTGGATCAGGGTAACACTAATGGAAAATTTATTTACTAGCCATTGAGGGAGCTCTGAATTTGTAAGATTGCACTGTGCATCTAGCTGTGTAAGATGTTTAGTTCTAACTTTTGTTTCACAACTTCTGTTGTGGGCAAAGTATTGGAGAGAATAATTAGGGATCAGATTTATAGTTATTTAGAGAGAAATGAATTGATTGGGGATAGTCAGCATGGTTTTGTGAAGGGTAGGTCGTGCCTTACTAACCTCATTGAGTTTTTTGAAAAAGTGACTAAAGAGGTGGATGGGGGTAAGGCGGTTGATGTGGTATATATGGACTTTAGTAAGGCGTTTGATAAGGTGGCCCATGGAAGACTTCTGCAGAAAATGCAGATGTATGGGATAGAGGGTGATTTAGCTAATTGGGTTAGGAATTGGCTAGCAGATAGAAGACAGAGGGTGGTGGTTGATGGGAGATATTCATCGTGGAGTTCGGTGACAAGTGGTGTACCTCAGGGGTCTGTTTTGGGGCCCCTGCTGTTTGTAATTTTTATAAATGATCTGGATGAGGGTATTGAAGGATGGATTAGTAAATTTGCAGATGACACTAAAGTCGGTGGAGTGGTAGACAGTGAAGAGGGGTGTTATAGTTTGCAGAGGGACTTGGACAAGTTGCAGAGCTGGGCCGAGAGGTGGCAAATGGAGTTTAATGTGGAAAAGTGTGAGGTAATGCACTATGGCAGGAATAATAAATGTGTAGAGTATAGGGCTAATGGTAGGATTCTTAGTAGTCTTGATGAACAGAGGGATCTTGGTGTGTATGTGCATAGATCCCTGAAAGTAGGCAGTCAAGTCGAGAAGGTTGTTAAGAAGGCATATGGAGTCTTAGCTTTTATTGGTAGGGGGATTGAATTTCGGAGTCGCAACGTCATGTTGCAACTGTACAAAACTCTAGTGCGGCCGCACTTGGAGTATTGTGTGCAGTTCTGGTCCCCGCATTATAAGAAAGATGTGGAGGCTTTGGAGAGGGTACAGAGGAGGTTTACCAGGATGTTGCCTGGTATGGAGGGCAGGTCTTATGAAGAGAGGCTGAGGGATTTGAGGTTGTTTTCGTTAGAAAGGAGGCGGCTAAGAGGGGACCTTATCGAAACATATAAGATGATTAGAGGTTTAGATAGGGTGGACAGTGATAGCCTTTTTCCTAGGATGGAGAAAGCTAGCACGAGGGGACACAGCTTTAAATTAAGGGGTGATAGTTATAGGACGGATATCAGAGGTAGGTTCTTTACCCAAAGGGTGGTTCGGGAGTGGAATGCCCTGCCTGCAGCAGTTGTAGATGCGCCAAGTTTGGTGGCGTTTAAGAGGTTAGTTGATAAGTATATGGAAGAGAAGAGAATGGTTTAGTTTGGAGGGGCATTGCTTTTTATATTGGTCGGCGCAACATCGAAGGCCGAAGGGCCTGTTCTGTGCTGTAGTGTTCTATGTTTCAGCTGTCTAGTGGGTGGATGCTGACTCAGAAGGCATATTGGAAATGTTTGACCTTTCTTCCACTAATGCCAGCTTCTATTCCATCAAGCTTATCTTGTAATCGTTTTACTGTAGTTTTAAAAAGAGAGTCCTTGTTCTGCATCTATTAGCTCTTAATATTTGATATGTCCATTCTTCCATTCAACACATTTAAGAACATTAGAGCAATAATTCTGCAGCTACTGTTGATGAAAGTGAAAATGCTAAAATTTGACAAAAATTGAGTGGGCGGTGTTTGTAAGCCACTGAGCAGTGCGCCTAATAGTTAAAAGCTTGATTTTTTTGAAAACTTTTAATATTTACATTGGATAAGTGCTCTGGCTCCTTGAAGGGAATAAAAAGATCATTTGGGTTAGTGTAGAAAAGTAATAAGTTGATGCATCGTGAAAAACAGGACGTAAAGATGATAGTAAAGCAAAACTTTCTTCAATGTATTTAGTATAACTGCTCACTTAGGTGCATGCAGCTATGTGTTGAAGGTGAGAGACGTGTGGGGGCTTTTGAAATGTGTTTCTTGTGTTAGATCCTTAAAGTGCCGCAACAGTTAAATTTTATCAGTATTTTCATTGTCCAAGACCTGATTATGAAGATGCAATTGTAGGCAAAGATGCAGTTTCTCAAGTGTTGGAGAACTTACACTTCCAAAAGGCACTGGAAACTGGGCCACTGGAAATTTTCAAAAGTGAAATAAATGGATGGTAACTGGAGTTGAGATATAGGTCAGCCACAATCTTAATATTGGCAGGATGGTTCAAGAGTCTGGCTTGGTCTTGTTCCTATGTCTTTCTCTGCATACAGCATTTTAGGTGAATATCTTGGGGGGGGGGGGAAGAGAGAATGTGAATGAAAGTTACCATTTTAGAAAATAAGAAATGGAGCAGGCCCTTTTGAGCCTACTCTGCTATTCAATAAGATTATGCTTGATCTAAGTCTGTTTTCCTGTTGGCACCCATAACTATCAACTTGTCGACAGAACTCCTGCTGTAACTCAGCCTTGAATGCATCCAATGACCTAACCTCTACAGCTTTCTTGGAAAGAGGAATCCAAAAAATTCCTCTTCATCTTGGTCTCAAATGTGTGCCTCCACGTTTTGAAATTGTGCCCCTACTTCAATTTTCTTTACTTTTTAGCATCTACTTATTTCTATCCACTCAGGATCTTTTGTTTCAATAAGTTCACTTTGCATTTTTAAAAACTCAATGAGTATTGACCCATTCTGCTTGACCTTTTCTCAGGACAAACTCTTCATCCCGGGATATCTCTATCAAATCTCATTGCAACGGACACTTCTCCAGGGAAAACAATCCCAGTTTCTTAATTCTACCTACTTAGCTGAAGCTCCTCATCCCTGGAACCATTTTCTTGTTAATTTTTCCTGCACACTCTCTAATTCCTTCATATCCACCTTAAGTCTGGGTACCAAGAACTAAACGCAATTTTTCAGTTGAGGTTGGACCCAGACTTTTGTACGTGTTTCATAAACCAGGATTTCTTCGTTATTAACTGAATTTGAGGTTGAAAGGAAGATAACAGCCAATTTATAAACAATCAAAGAATGAATAATGCTATATTCAGATATACTGTAAAAGCTGGATATGTAGAGTTAATATTTTGGATGCACCTTTTCTGGTGAATGGTTCTCCCCTACATCTCCTGATGAGTTGATCCATCTTCCTCTTTCAGTGGCTGACTCTCCAATTTTCATCGGCTTCTGTTTTTATATTTCATGTTCAATGTTTGTGGTTTTAATTCACATTATCTGATGCAGCCAAAATTACACCAATTCTTCTGGACACGATTTGTCTAATTAATTCTACTTCTCTCTTCAGAGTCTGAAACCTTCACCCCATCTGTTTACTCAGCTTAGTAAAGTGCTCAAGCTAAGCAAAGTCCAAGAGGTAAGAGCATGTGATGTGTGGCAAAACAGCACGTCTTTTTCAATAGACGTCCTTGCATGTTGCTTCTGAGCACATTTGTGTTGTGACATTATGCACTTTTGTGTTTCAGGTCATCTTTGGACTTGCATTGTTGAATTCTTCCAGCTCAGATCTGAGGGGGTTTGGTAAGTGACTTAACTTGTTTAACCTGCATTGTGCTGTGAAATTAGGTTGTCTAAGTAATCCACTCATGGTAAATGGAAGCTTGATTGAGATGTGTACTGAGCACCTCGGGAGTAGGTTTGAATGCTGTCCAGGTGAATGGGATGAGAGTAGTTCCCTCCCTTCTCCTTTTGTCTATAATGTCCAATGTAGAATGTTAGCTTTAACTTAATTCTTAGTGTGGTAATATCAGCACAAAATTTTTATAAGTCATGAAAATATGAGTGCTGTCAGACACGTTTATTTAAAAGTAAATAACTCGTATAGGTAGGGCTGTTATATACAATATAGTTGGAATGTTGAAGTACCAAGTTATTGTTAAGAAACTTTAGAATAAAGATTTTCCTCAGTAAATATTGAATCTACTTAGGCTGGAGTCTGTGCTTAGACCTGTCTATCTACTTGATCACGTTGCACAAAATAAGCTAGAGAAGAAATAAGTTGGACAAGTACTTGTTTCCAGACACACTGATCAGTAAATGTCTTCAGTTGAGGGTGAACTGTGCAGGGTCACTTGAGGATGCCTCAGACAGGTGCCTCAGACTAGCCTAATATCGGGGTACTGCCTTTTAAAGAGTTATTTTCTATGTTTGGGCATTTATTTCAACAGCAGCAGCTCCAGCACTCAATTATTCTTTTTAGTGAATTTGAAGCATTTCCTTCAGGAAAAAAATCTTTTATCTGTTCCACATTTCCGTTGACGTAAGGGTTTCTAGAAGAACTGAGTTGAAAACTATTTTTGTAACTTCACGTTATTGGTTTTGTACATATTTGGTTTTCTTTAGTGGGGAAAAAAACTTTTTTGTTTATGAATAAGTAATTATCAGCTTTTCTCTAATAATGAAAAATGCTAAATCTTTGGCACAGTATGAATGAGGAAGCACAGTTCACAGCTATATCCCTTCTGGGTTTATTTCTGAGTTTGATTTATCAAAATAAAGGAGCTGCACTTTGAAAGAAAAACTGGAAATTTTGAATAAAAACTATTAGAAAAAATTAAACTTTAATTGCATGTGATTCAGTTTTAAGCAGTTGTTTTCAGTGGGATTGTCCAGTACTGCACCGCCCCTACTAGTTAGTTTTTCTGTACCAGTTCAAAACTTCACAAATGACAGAACCGTAATTATTTGTAATAATGGAGAAGGCCCTCTGAATTCTCTGGTGCTGTTAACTTTGAACACTTTATCTCTGCCAGCCTTCCCAAGTCCTTAACAGCAATACGTAGCTCAACTTGCCCCGAGACATCTACAATTGCAAGTCTTACCATGACCAAATGGGTTTTGGGTAATAGTGTCTTTTTATCCAACCTGTTTCTCTTGAATTTCAGCTCTCCAGTTTGTGAAACAGAAACTCCCAGATCTTCTACGATCTTACATTGACGCAGACGTAAGTGGGAACCAAGAAGGTGGCTTTCAGGATATTGCAATAGAAGTCCTGCACCTGCTCCTTTCCCATCTTCTTTTTGGGCAAAAAGGAGCTTTTGGTGTTGGACAAGAACAGATTGACGCTTTCCTTAAGACATTGCGCAGAGGTAAGCAAAGTATAGATGCACAATGTTCAGTATGTACAATCGGGGAAGAGACAATGGTACCCCATTACAGGGAAGTTGAGGCTTTTTAACGCAGAAGATGGAGAGGTAGAGGCAGATCCTTCATTGCATAAAAAAAATTGGGTGTATACTCATAAGTGCTATAACAAATGGGCTATGGATGCAAAGCTGGAATATTGGATTAGGCTAAATGAGTTTCCTGTGCCAGAGGTTATGTGTCTATCTATATTGTTATAAATGTCAAAAGCTCCCAATATCAGCCATCTTAGAATTTTTTGTAATTTATTTTTGAATATTGTTGGTAAGGTCACCATTTATTTTCCACTTCTAGTAGCCCTGAATAGGTAGTTGCTTTCTTAAACTTCTGCAGTTCATATGGTGAAAGTGCTCTCAAATGTTTTGTGCCCCAGAAGCAAAGCAGCAAAATACACAACATGATGCACTGCTGAGTTACTTAGCTTCACCTTGCCGATGGTTTAACCGGTATAGTGAGTGAGTGGCTGAGCTCTGGAGACTAAAAAAAATCCTGAGTTTAATCCTTGGCTCAAACCGAGGTAATTGGCCTCAAGTGATGGTGTGATACATTTGTTGCTTCTGTGTAAGACAGGCTACAGCTTCTGCTCCTGTGTAAGTGTGTGTGCCTGTAAATTTGTCAGGTGAAGAGAAAATCTCAATTGAGAGAATTGAATAAGCTGACATGCACTGTCAAGACTTAAGCCATGTGTAATAGCCATGAAAGTGAGAAATCAGAAAGCCCTTTGTGCCAGTGAGAACATTTCAGTATACAACCAGAGATTGAGAGGGGGAAGTTGGGAAGGTGGAAGAAATTGACTTTCCTTACTGCTAGTTTAGCCATAAATGTGTCCCTAGATTTTGCAACATGAGGACAGTTGAACTGTACTTCATATTGCCAAGTGATGTACACATTCCTAAGGTACAATTCTGCAGTGTTCGTTCTTCATCTAAATGGGCATTCCTTATAATTGTAGGTAGTGTTGACTGAATAGCCAACTTTGGAAGTGGTTTATCCATTTCTTATCTAAGCTACACTGAATGAAGAGGCACTAGGAAATAATGTTTAAAAGGACAGGGAGTGATAGGGTGAGGGAGATGAAATTTGAGAATGAGAATGATATCTGATGACCTGGGGCAGGCTGCTTATTACATGGATGGAAATAGAAGAAAGTGAAAATAACCTAACCCATGCCTGGATTAGTTTTAAGTATAGTTTTTGTGTAAATGCTTAGATTTTTGGCAGGATGTCAATAGTTCTCTTGATTTCTGGTGCACCCTTTAAAAAAATTATATTTGTTCTAATTTCTTAAATTTTTTTGTACCAGATTTTCCGCAAGAACGTTGCCCTGTGGTGCTTGCACCACTGCTATATCCTGAAAAACGGGACATTCTGATGGATAGGATTCTGACTGATTCGGGAGGGATAGCGAAAACAATGGACAGCTCACTGGCAGATTTTATGCAAGAAGTAGGCTACGGTTTTTGCACAAGGTACGTACAAGTCTGCTTGTAACTGACTTTCGTGGATTATTTCTAAATAATGCTCATCTTGATCTGAGATTAATGCAGTCAAGTTCTACTCTGGAGATTCTGCAGAGATGCATAGAACATAGAACATAGAACAATACAGCACAGAACAGGCCCTTCGGCCTTCGATGTTGTGCCGACCAAAATAAAAAGCAATGCCCCTCCTAACTAAACCATTCCCTTCTCATCCATATACTTATCAACTAACCTCTTAAACGCCACCAAACTTGGCGCATCTACAACAGCTGCAGGCAGGGCATTCCACTCCCTAATCACTCTTTGAGTAAAGAACCTACCTCTGATATCCGTCCTATAACTCATACCCCTTAATTTAAAGTTGTGTCCCCTCGTGCTAGCTTTCTCCATCCTAGGAAAAAGGCTATCACTGTCCACCCTATCCAAACCTCTAATTATCTTATATGCTTCAATAAGATCCCCCCTTAGCCGCCTCCTTTCTAACGAAAACAACCTCAAATCCTTCAACCTCTCTTCATAGGACCTGCCCTCCATACCAGGCAACATCCTGGTAAACCTCCTCTGTACCCTCTCCAATGCCTCCACATCTTTCTTATAATGTGGCGACCAGAACTGCACACAATACTCCAAGTGCGGCCGCACTAGAGTTTTGTACAGTTGCAACATGACGCTGCGGCTCCTAAATTCAATCCCCCTACCAATAAAAGCTAAGACTCCATAAGCCTTCTTAACAACTTTATCCACTTGACTGCCTACTTTCAGGGATCTATTGACACATACACCAAGATCCTTCTGTTCCTCAACACTATTAAGAGCCCTACCATTAGCCCTATACTCTACACATTTATTGTTCCTGCCAAAGTGCATTACCTCACACTTTTCCACATTAAACTCCATTTGCCACCTCTCGGCCCAGCTCTGCAACTTGTCCAAGTCACTCTGTAAACTATAACACCCCTCTTCACTATCTACCACTCCACCAACTTTAGTGTCATCTGCAAATTTACTGATCCATCCCTCAATACCCTCATCCAGATCATTTATAAAAATTACAAACAGCAGGGGCCCCAAAACAGACCCCTGAGGCACACCACTCGTCACCGAACTCCACGATGAATATCTCCCATCAACCACCACCCTCTGTCTTCTATCTGCCAGCCAATTCCTAATCCAATTAGCTAAATCACCCTCTATTCCACACATCTGCATTTTCTGTAGAAGTCTTCCATGGGCCACCTTATCAAACGCCTTACTAAAGTCCATATATACTACATCAACTGCCTTACCCCCATCCACCTCTTTGGTCACTTTCTCAAAAAACTCAATGAGGTTAGTAAGGCATGACCTACCCTTCACAAAACCATGCTGACTATCCCCAATCAATTCATTTCTCTCTAAATAACTATAAATCCTATCCCTAATAATTCTCTCCAATACCTTGCCCACAACAGAAGTAAGACTCACTGGCCTATAATTCCCTGGAAGGTCTCTCTTCCCCTTCTTAAACAATGGGACCACATTCGCTATCCTCCAGTCCTCCGGAACCACACCCGTAACCAACGAGGACCTGAAGATCAGAGCCAGAGGCTCTGCAATCTCCTCTCTTGCCTCCCAGAGAATCCTAGGGTAAATCCCGTCCGGCCCAGGGGACTTATCCAACTTCAAACCCTCGAGAATTTCTAACACATCCTCCCTATCTACTACAATACTCCCCAATTTGCAACCCTGTACCTCAGTGCTCTCCACAGCTACATTTCCAGCACTCTGCGTGAATACCGAAGAGAAATATTTATTCAGTGCCTCGCCAATCTCTTCAGGCTCCACGCACAACTTCCCACTGCTGTCTATGACTGGCCCTAATCTTGCCCTAACCAATCTTCTATTCTTAACATATCGAAAGAAAGCTTTAGGATTCTCCTTAATCCTATCAGCCAACATCTTCTCGTGTCCCCTCTTAGCTCTCCTCAATTCACTTTTTACCTCCTTCCTAGCTAATCTATAGCTATCCATTGCACTACCTGAGCCTTCAAGCCTCATCCTGACATAAGCCTCCTTTTTCTTCTTAACCAGCAAATCAACTCTTTTCGTACACCAAGGCTCTCTTACTCGTCCATTTCCTCCCTGCCTGACAGGGACATACTTATCAAGGACTCTCAGCAGCTGCTCCTTGAATAAGCACCACATTCCAGATGTTCCCAGTCCCTGTAGTTCCCTAGTCCAATCTATGCACCCTAATTCTCTCCTGATGGCCTCATAATTACCCTTCCCCCAGCTATAACTACTGCCCCCAGCTTCATGCCTATCCCTATCCATCACTAAGGTGAACGTAACCGAATTGTGGTCACTATCACCAAAATGTTCACTAACTTCCAAGCCTAACACCTGGTCTGGCTCATTGCCCAGCACCAAATCCAATGTAGCCTCACCTCTAGTTGGCCTATCTACATACTGAGTCAAAAAACCTTCCTGCACACTCTGTACGAAAACTGACCCCTCTAACGAGCTAGAGCTATAGCTATTCCAATCAATATTAGCAAAGTTAAAGTCCCCCATCACAATTACCCTACTACTTTCACTCCTAATCAGAATTGACTTCGCAATCCTTTCCTCAACCTCTCTAGAACTATTAGGAGGTCTGTAAAAGACTCCCAACAGGGTGACCTCTCCTCTCCTGTTTCTAATCTCAGCCCATACTACCTCAACAGACAAGTCCTCATCAAACTTCTTTTCGATCACCGTGATACAGTCTTTGACCAGTAACGCCACTCCTCCCCCCCTTCTACCCCCTTCTCTACTCCGACTAAAGCATTTGTACCCCGGAACCTGCAACATCCATTCCTGTCCCTGCTCTACCCAAGTCTCTGAAATGGCCACAACATCGAAGTTCCAGGTACTGGTCCAAGCTGCAAGTTCCTCCCCCTTATTGCGAATACTCCTTGCATTAAAGTATACGCATCTCAAACCATGCCCCACCCCACCCGTACGCCGCTGTGTTTTACAACTCTCCTCTATAACCCCCTTACTCTCATCCCTCTCAGCACCCCAACTACTTAGGATCCCACCCCCCCCCCCGAATCAGTTTAAAGCCCCCATCATAGCCTTAGCAAATTTTCCCCCCAAGATATTAGTCCCCCTCTGGTTCAGGTGTAGACCATCTCTCTTGAAGAGGTCCCACCTATCCCAGAATGAGTCCCAATTGTTAAGGAACCTGAACCCCTCCCTCCTGCACCATCCACGCAGCCATGAGTTCAAACTATCCCTTTCTCTGTTCATCTCTAAACTATCCCTTGGCACAGGCAAGAGTCCAGAGATAACCACTCTGCCTGTTATGGACCTAAGCTTCCACCCTAACTCCATAAATTTCTGTTTAATATCCCCTTCCCTTGTCCTACCTACATCATGTGTCCCCACATGAACAATGACTTGGGGCTGACTCCCCTCACCCTTAAGAATCCTAAAAACCCGATCTGCAACATCCTGGACCCCAGCCCCTGGGAGGCAACACACCAGCCCTGAGTCCTGTTTATTACTATTTACCCTCCTATCTGTCCCTCTAACTATGGAGTCTCCTATAACTAGGCCTAATCTCTTATTCCCCCCACCCACCTGAGCATTCTCAGCAGTCTCACCCCCAGAGACCTGCTCCCTTTGGTCAGCTCCAGTTGATTCTTCCTCAACTGTAGCCTCCAAGACAGAAAATTTATTTTGGAGGGGAACAGCCCCAGGGGATTGTCTCCCCGATTGCTTCTTACCCCTCCTCCTAATAGTTACCCAATTATCACTTATAGGAGTTACAATCTCTTTGTTACTCCTGCCTATATCCTCCTCAACCTCTCGAATTACTCTGAGCTCCTCTAATTCCAGCTCCAGCTCCTTAACACGATCCTCAAGGAGCTGCAAATGTGCACACTTCCTGCAGGTATAATCAGCAGGAACACTACTGGTGTCCCTCACCTCATACATACCGCAGGAGGTGCAATGTACTACCTGCACTGCCATCACTGTTACTTTAATTTGCAGGAGAGAAAAAAAAACTACACACACACTATTATTATTAGGTTAGAGGAGGGGGGAGGGTGGGATACTCTACCTGTGTAGAGTATCGGGTTACCTCTCTGGACCAATTTATAGAGTCAGAGAGAAAAACTACAACTACCGGCAGCCCCTAGTGACGACTTCCGGTTACAAGTTAGTTTAAATAAAAACGGCAAAAACTACTCCCGCTCGCTGTTTTAAACAAAGAGAAAAGTTAAAAAGCTACTTATCAATCGAACTTCTCGCTCTCCCAAATCGCTGCCTCTCCGTGCTGCTCCAATGGAACAATGAGGCCGATACCCAGAGGTTAGTACTTATATAGCTTAAAAACTACAACTACCGGCAGCCTCCTAGTGACGACTTCCGGTTACAAGTTAGTTTAAATAAAAACGGCAAAAACTACTCCCGCTCGCTGTTTTAAACAAAGAGAAAAGTTAAAAAGCTACTTATCAATCGAACTTCTCGCTCTCCCAAATCGCTGCCTCTCCGTGCTGCTCCAATGGAACAATTGGAGCAGCACATGCAGTCCAAAGATGTGTGGGTTAGATTGAGTGGTCATGCTAAAATTGTCCCTTAGTGTCCTAAGATGCATAGGTTAGAGGGATTAGCAGGTAAATATGTAGGGATATGGTGCTAGGGTCTGGGTGAGATTGTGGGCCATATGGCCTCTTCCTGCACTGTCGGGTTTCATTGGTTTCTGTGCTAAAAGTATGTTTGATGTACAACAAGAATCCTTTAAAACTAAGTTCTTTCGCATATCTGCATTTTGTGAATATTAATGGAGTTTACGTACTCTGTTACAAAAGTGTTTTGTCCTATAAAAATATACCAATCATTGCTGACTCGAAGGGTGTTAATACAGGTGAAATGACAACAATAAAACAATAAAATTCTTGAGTATTGCTGCTAAGAAGCTATGAATTGCCAGTGTCATCAACACTTGCTACTCGTACATGGGCTTTAAAACTTGGAGTTTTCATTAATTGACCTTTTTGGGGATAACTGCTACTGTTCTCCCATTCCTGATCATCTTCCAGCCAAAAAAAAGACATACGAAACACAGTTGACCTACTTCCAGAACTCTGCAAAGGTAGCTGTAACCGACTCCCAGAAGATATGTGGAAGTGGTTTAAGAGTTTGACTGGCATTTTTTTTTCTCCGTGAGGGCAGTCACAGTAACGTAACTGAGGTCTGATACTGTGAGGGTAGCTGAGAGGGAAGAGAGTTAAGAGATGCGCTGCATCATATTGTAATGCAGTGGTACCCCTGCATTTCAAAGTCTTTCTTATAAGTTGAAGATTGAGATAATTTTACCTTGTGAGAAAATAAAATCTTTCATATTTGGAAGAAATGCTGATGACACAAAGATGAGTGGAAAAGCAAATTGCATGGAAGCCGCGGAAAGTGTGCAGAGAGATCTGGATAGGCTGAGTGAGTGGGCGATAGGTAGATGGAGTATAACGTTAGCAAATGTGAGGTAGAAATAATAGTAGGAGGGATTACTATTTAAAGGGCAAAAAGCTGCAGCATGCTACAGTGCAGAGAGACCTAGAGGTCCTTATGCACGAATTGTAAAAACCCAGTCTGCAGGGATTAAGAAGGCAAATGGAATGTTGGCTTTTGGAGTGAGGGGGATAGAATATAAAAGCAGGGAGCTCCTGCTACAACTGTACAGGGCACTAGTGAGGCCGCAACTGGAGTACTGTGTGCAATTTTGGCCCCTGCATTTGCGAAAGGATATGTTAGCCTTGGAGGGAGTACAGAGAATGTTCACCAGGCTGATACTGGAGATGAGGGGGTTAGCTTATGAAGAGAGATTGAATAGACTGGGTCTGTATTCATTCGAGTTTAGAAGGGCGGGGGGGTGGAATCTTATACAGACTTACAAGATGATGAAAGGACTGGATAGGTAGCGGTAGAGAGAGAGTTCCTGCTTGGAAAGGATAGCAGAACTAGAGGGCACACTCTCAAAATAAGGGGGAAGACAGTTTAGAACAGAGTTGAGGAGGAACTTCTTCACTGAGTGGTGAATCTCTGGAATTTGCTGCCCATTGAAGTGATGGAGGCTACCTTGCTGAATATATTTAAGTCATGATTTGATAGATATCTGATAGACAAGGGAATTAAGAGTTATGGGGGAGAAAGTGGGAAAGTGGAATTGATCCACTTCAGATTAGCCATCATCTTATTGAATGGCGGGGCAGGCTTGAAGGGATAGATGGCCTACTCCTCGTATTTATGTTCTTATAAATGTTAAGATGCCAGCTCAGAGGTGAACTAACCACCTGAGTGTCTATAATCAAGCTGAAATACACAAATGAATAGTGACCTAGTTTCTGTTTGTAGAAGTGAAATGGATTCTACACTGTGTTTGACTTTGGTGTTCTTGATGTTGACATTTGAAAACTTTTTTGGCTTTAATGGGTTTTCAGATTGGATAGATGGAGGTAGAATGAAATTTAATGCAAAAAATTGTTAGCTGATTTATTTCTGGAGTTAAGAAAAGAAAATGTGAATACTAAATGGTAAACCTGAACAAAGATTCAAGGAACCATGTATGCAAATCAAAAAATTTGTTGATACTGTTTGTAATGAAGTTGGCAATTTGATAGCTTACATAGTAGAGTTAAGGTCATTCTGCAATTAGGATATTGTTATAGGTTTTGTGTACTTTAGGATTAATGTGAATACAGGGAGAGTGCAGACATGATGTGTTAAGATGAGCTCAAGGAGGCCTGGCTTTATTGTTAAGGGAAATAAAAGAAACTACTTTAACTACTACAGTTTCAAAATTAGAACTGTTTAAAATTATGCCATTTAGATCAGTAATTAAAAATATATTTTAAAAAAAGACTTATCAAACAGTGAAAACATTCCTTTTACACATTGTTTTTGGTTCTGGTAGATCAATCCACATGTATGAAAGAAACGTATGTTATGAGAAGCTGTGGTTTTGGAGCCAAGTCAATAGTTCTTTGAGAGCTTGTGCAGTGGACTGAATAGCTTTATGTTCTATTGTGACCTCCAGATTCTGTAACATTGGTTGTATTGGGCAGAAAATAATTTGTCAAGCTCCGCACAGGCCTTTTGAAATGAGCAAATGTCCCACTTAAATACTGACCTTTAAAGCTTTTTTTTCTGCTGTGCAGATGTTTCCTTGCTGATAGGATACCTGCTCCCAAGATTCTGCTCGTGCTACAAGTTGCTGCTTTTTTGTTCTCCTGATTTCCCCTATGTGCATAACTGTGCAAGCTCTACTTGGCCCATCTGTGTGGTATGGTTGGATCAGAGTGTTTGCACAATTGTGGCCATGAGCTCATGTTTTGGCATCTGATGGTATAACATAATGCAACAATCTGTGTCACTTCTATGTTAATAGAGAATTTTAAACTTTAGTTTTTGGCTGTTATACACCGTTCTCAATCTGCTAATGTTTACAAATGTCCTTGTTTAGGTCACTTATTAAAAAGTTTATTATGCAGCAGTGAATGTGTGTAATAATAATGTTGCTTAGCAGTTAGTGATGCCCTGTTAGTTCATTTGTGCAGATCTAAAGTTCTCCAAGCAGAACTGGATAAATGTCTGACACAGGTGTGTATTGCAAGATGTTGGGAAGCTGTGTGTATTTGTTCAGTACACTTTGTGGAGTTGTGATTATATTTCAGTTGTGATTGGGAATTCATGGGTTATATATTATTCACTGTATAAATTTGCTTTGATGTATTATTGTCAATGTATTAGCACACAGCAAAAAGTATTATTTTGTGCACACCATATTGACACAGCGTATCGTCCTTAGAGAAGGAAAAGAGGGTGCAGAATGTAGTGTTACATTTGTAGCTAGGGTATAGAGAAAGATCAACTTAATGTGTGGTAGGTCCATTCAAAAGTCTGATGGCAGCAAGGAAGAAGCTCTTCTTCAATCGGTTGGAACATGACCTCAGACTTTTGTACCTTTTTCCCAATGGGAGGTGGTGGAAGAGCAAATGTCTGGGATGCGTGGGGTCCTTCGTTATGCTGGCCGCTTTGCCAAGACAGCGGGAAGTGTAGACTGAGTCCACGATTGGGAGGCTGGTTTGCATGCTGGATTGGGCTACATTTACGACCTTTTGTAATTTCTTGCGGTCTTGGGCAGAACAGGAGCCAAACCAAGCTGTGAAACAACCAGAAAGAGTGCTTTCTATTGTGCACCTGTAAAAGTTGGTGAAAGTCATAACTGATGTGCCAAATTTCCTTAGTCATCTTAGAAAGTAGAAGATTGGTGGGTTTTCTTAACTGTAGTGTTCATGTGGGAGGGACAGGATAGAGTGAAATGAAATAATAGAGATCTTAATTGCTGAGTGTCTCATGATGCAGATTGTAGAGTTGATCTGTTTTATGTACTGATGTTATCCAGTATCTAGTTGATTTGCATTCTTGATCAGAATGCTCCTGAACTTTTAAATTTAAGCTATGGCTGGGAAAGTTTTGCCAGTTGAATAGTTTGCTGTTGACTGTGTCCAAGTGGAAGGTGCATGTGAATAAGTAAGTGTTCTAGCTATCCCCTTTTATGACATTTAGAATTCAAAATATTGTTCCTCCAATAAAGTAGCCATTTTTATGGGGTTGATCTAACAGAAGTTTAGTACTATATAAAGACTATATTGGCAGTCAAGGGTACACTTCAAATAGCCACTGCATTTTTACATCCATTTGAGAATTGAATTCAAGTTTCCATTATTTTTTGATTCTATACTCGCAAATAACTATCTTGGAAAATATACCTATCTTACTAAATGAATGTTTAATTTTCTTTAGTGCTGAAGAATGCCGCCAAATCATTTTGCAGTTTGGGGTTCGTGAGGTGACGGCTTCTCAGGTTGCCAGAGTGTTAGGAATGATGGCTCGGACGCATTCAGGCCTGACTGATGGCATTTCCTTACAGGTAAGCATTATACAAACAAGTAAAAACAAACAAATATTTGATTACTTGTAAGATTGTGCTGTTGAACTAATGAGAGAAAATATCAACATAATGTAGCTTCCTTTACATTAGTAGCTTGTTGTCGCTATTCCCATTCTGGCATTCCTGTGTACATAGAACGTAGAATGTTACAGTACAGTACAGGCCCTTTGGCCCTCGATGTTGCACCAGCCAGTGGAATCATCTAATGATCCTCTAACCTAAACTATTCCAATGTTATCCATATGCCTATCCACTGACCATTTGAACACCCTTAAAGTTGTGTACAGACCCACTCTCGTAGCTTTGACATTCTCTTGGTGTTTGTTCAGCTGAGGCTCATTTCATCATGGGAGGATACAGATCTTCGATCATATGCTATACAACCAAAGTTCCTGCCAGAGTAGCAATATCATTGCATATTTGAAGATCCTTTCTCGAGGATAACCTCCTAGCCATCCGCAGCCTTCAATGCCTCAGCTTCTTGCTGTCTTACATGTGAACAGTTTTGTGATTGCATTTAATCAGGATGAATTTCTGCTTAGTTCTAAAATTATCCTATCAAGCCCTACAGAAATCTTTATTTCTTCATGTGCATCTTTTTTATACACTGGTAATGTGCTAAGCAGTTTTGAGTTCTAACCATTTCCAAGGATTATGGTTAGGATTTTAGACTTGTCTATTTCCAATATAGTTGAATAAGTAGAAGGTTGTGGAAAATCTCTTTGCAATGAATTTTCATGATTGAAATCTACAAAACTAACCTTTTTTTCTATTACCGGGACTTTACTAATAGACTGTGTATCTATTGCCCCTTCTAGAGTCACATTGACTTCTGCTGTCTTTTAGGTGTTCCAGAGTCCTGACCAGGCACCCCTATGTGCACATTTAGTATTCTTGCAGACCTCCCTACTGCTCTGTTGAATGGAATTGTTACTATAATTTTCCAAATTAGAAGTACTTCCCGTTTTCCAGACAGTTTGGCCAATCTGATGAAAGTTATGTCACCATCACCATCCCTCCCGCACACACACTTGTCAGTATCGATATCAGAATTTTCCCCTCCATTTTGCTATGCTGTTTTGTCTCTCTCCATGTCTGTTCTGTTTTATTTTTGTTTACTTCCAATAGTCAGTTGTCTCTGGCATCTAAAGTAAACTGCAATCAGAACAGAATTAAATTGTTCCAATTCTTGAAATTGCTACCTGAATAAGCAAAGTGCCATTATTGCTTCTTGCGTTTGTTATTTACTGATTCTGATCCATAATCAGTAAGCTGATTTATAATTGTAAACTGTTTCCTGCTATCAGCAATGGTGACAAACCTTTTACCATCTGGAGTGAGGATTTTGTTAATGTAAAAAAAAATTACATTTCTGCCTTGGCTTTCACACCAGGAAATCCCAAAGCACTTTACAGTTTAAAGAGCCTCACTGATTTGTATGCCAACATGGCAGTTATTAGTGCAAAGTAAATGAGCTAAATAACCAGTTAATTTGTTTACTATGGTGTTAGTTAAGAAATGTGTTGCCCAGGCTATGCCATATAAACTCCTAGCTCTTTTAATGGTATCGTGGATAGTTTGCTTTTGCCTGATGAAACAAATGGGGACTCACGTTATATTATTAGGCAACACCTAAACACTAGAGCACACCCTCAGTAAATGTTAGTTTTACATTATGTACTCTAGTTCCAGAGTGGTGATCGAACGTGCAAGCTTTTGAATCAGAAGTGAAAGCCAAGCTGACACATGGTCTAGGTGTAATTTCTCACTGATGTGTGACAGTTGCACTAACTGGAGTAACTGAGGAGATGGAAAAGTAACTTAAGTGTGGAATTTGTATGTGTTTAGGCATTATCAACTACCTACTGTTGACTTTAATGTCTCGTGGTATGTTCTTGGCCCCATTAAGAAAAGTATGGGTGGAACAAGACTAATAAAGAGAATGGCAATCTAAAGTGCCTGCTTGAAATCTGTAATAATTAAATTCTGTTAAGAAACAGCAGAGGACAGAGAGCCATGTATATCTCCTTGTCCCTTACAGCTCAGTAGAAACAAATGAAGAAATTGGACTTGGCTTTGCCTTTAGTTTTTGGGTGCCAGTAACAGGCAAGCTTTTTATTCTGATTTAATTTTCATTTTTTAACTAAATACCCTTGTTTGGCTTACAGTCTATCTCAGCCCCAAGTAGTGGAATCTGGAGCGATGGGAAGGATAAAAGTGACACTGCACAGGCCCATACCTGGAATGTAGAGATATTTATTGATGTTGTGAAAGAAGTGGTAAGTAAACAAATTAAATTCTAATGAAATTTGTGAACACTGCATTTGTGACATTTTTTTAGGAGTTGTCAAATGCAGTTTGAGGTAAAACATGGTGAGTTTTAACTTCAAGTTTGTGTACAATAATGCAGTTATATACAAGTAAGAGTGGTGATTTATTGTCATGGTTGCTTGAAATTCAAGAAAGTAGATTTCATTTTAGGAGCAAGTCAAAAATGTTTGGGTTGAGATGCTTGAATCTCGTTGCCTACTTTGTTTGATTCTGCAATGTAAATAGCTGCTTCCAAGTACTGGTTCAGTTTTAAAATCTCTAAATGATATGTACCTTTTCGAGCTGTCTGTCAAGAGTACAAAGAACAGCACAGCATGGAAAACAGGCTCTTTGGCCCAACAAGCCCGCGCCGCCATTATAATGTTCCCATTTCCACCCATGACTCTTGTCAATGTTTTTGGAAATCTGCATTGGATCCAAATTGAGGAGACAATTTAGGAACAATTTATTTAGCCAATCAGCCTAAGAGCACATCTCTGGAGAAAACCCAAGCAAGCATGGGGAGAATGTACAAACTGCCACAGGTACCAGCCCAAATCCCTGTATCTGCACAGCAACAGTGATAGTCACTCCTGTTGTGTTGCCCATAACTGGTCCAGTTTAAGCGTACACTTACGACGTGAAGCAATAGGCTACTCTCAAAATCCAAGAGCAGCCCTCCCATGACCCATCGCACGTATGTCCCTTGTTGGACAACAAAGCGGACCGAAGTATCTGCGGGGTAAAAGAGAAATACATCAGTAACATGCACAACTCGTACAATTCCCAAAAACGTCCCAAGGCTCATGATCCTTATTTAAATCAGTCTACTATATCCCTTCATCCCTATTCCACTCGTGCCTATCTAAGTATTTCTTAAATAACTCCAGCATGCCTGCCTTCACCATTTACTTGGCAGTCTGTTCCATACTCCCACAACCCTCTGTGTGAAAAACCTCCCCTCACATCCAAATTATACCTTGCCCCCCTCACCCTAAGCCTGTGGCCCCTCGTGATATTTGATTCCAACCTAGGAAAAAGCCTACCACTGTTTACTCTATCTATACCCTTCATAATCTTGTACACCTCTATTAGATCTCCTCTCAGTCTCAGTCTTTCTAAAGAAAACAGCCCCAGTTTGTTTAACCTTTCCTTGTAACCCAGACCTTCCATACCAGGCAGCATCCTGGTAAATCTCCTCTGCACTCTCTCCTGGGTTTCCACGTCCTTCCGGTAGTAAGGCGACCAGAACTGGACGCAGTATTCCAAATGAGGTCTAACCAACGTTCTATACAACTGCAATATTAAAGACCAGCTCTTGTACTCTATACCCCTTCCTATAAAGGCTAGCACACTAGAAGTTTTCTTCACAACCTTCTCCACCTGTTCTGCCACCTTCAAAGACTTGTGCACCTGCACCCCCAGGCCTTTCTGTATTTCTGTACTCTTAATAGGTCTACCCTTTATCATATAACTCCCCCCACCTACATTATTTCTTCCGAAATGTATCACCTTGCGTTTATCAGGATTAAATTCCACCTGCCATCTATCTGCCCAAATCTACCAGTGTCTTGCTGTATTGGCCAACACTGCTCCTCACTATCTGCAAGTCCAGCCATCTTTGTGTCATCTGTAAACTTGCTGATCGCACCACTCACTTCCTCTTCCAAGTCATTTATATATAATACAAATAGAAGAGGTCCCAGTATTGAGCCCTGTGGCACACCACTAGTGATTGACCTCCAGCAATATCAAGTAAATGCATTTAACCATTTTACTGTAGCAATCTCAGCAAGTGCTGGTCTGTCACTGTACTTAAGGGAGCAGTGTTATAGTGGTAATGTTACTGGGCAAGTAATCCAGAGTTCTGGGCTCATGCTCCAGTGTCATGGCAGCAATAGTAATCTGGTGTAACATGGTCTCATTGGAAATGATTGTGAAACCATTCAATAATTGTAAAATCCTATCTGGCTCACTAATGTCATTCAGGAAAGTAAATCTGACATCCTTACGTGGTCTGGACATTCTAACTCCAGACCCATAACAATTTGGTTAGCTCTTATCTGTCCTCTGAAATAGCTTGGCAAGTTGCCCAGTTGTAGGCAACTGAATGTCACCTTGCTGGTAACCGTCATGTCCCAAGAACAAATAAAGAAATTCTGAACTGGTTTCAATAGCCAATAACCAAAAATAGTGGCATCGCCAGTGTTAGTTCTCTTTCTGAAAAACATAATTTAAGCATTCTTAATATTACTTTTAAAGCAGTACACAATGCACGTTGGCACAGTGATTAGCACTGCTGCCTCCCAGCTCCGGGGATCTGGGTTTAATTCCCAGCTTTTTTGGTCTTTATAGAGTTTGCACATTCTCCCTGGGTATGTGCGGATTTTCTCCCACAGTCCAAAAATGTGCGGGTTAGGTGCATTGGCTATGTTCAATTGCCTCTTAGTGTCCTGTGATGTGTAAGGTAGAGGGATTAGTTGGGTTAATATGTGGGGTTACAGGCTTAGGGTCTAGGTGAGTTTGTTGATGTAGACTTGATGGACCAAATGACTGTCTTCTGCATTGTAGAGCATAGAACACTACACAAACTGGCCTGTCGGCCCACAAGTTGTGCTGATCATACCTGTACCTACCAGGCCACACAACTATTTGTAACTCCCAATCCCATTAAATCCCATGTACTCATCCAGAAGTCTTTCAAAAGACCTCAGCAAGTTCGCCTGTACCACCACTGACGGCAACCGATTCCATTCACTCACCACTGAGTGGAAAACTTACCTCTAACATCTCCTCTGTACTTGCCCCCCACCTTAAACCTGTGTCATCTCGTAGCAATCATTTCAGTCCTGGGAAATAGCCTCTGAGAATCCACTATCTGTTCCTGAAATAGGGTTTCTGATTCTGATTCTGAATAAATTGGATACTATTGTTTTTCTGTCCAGCAGCAACTAAGGTCAAATCAAATAAAATTCTTTATTATTTTACTGCAAAGGATTGTGTGGAGGCAACATTTTCTATCCAACCCAGGTTGTTGTACATTGTCATTGGAAATAATGTACTGAGCAATTTTGCAGGTTTCAGCTATTCAATAATTATCACACTATACTGTAGGAATTTTTGAACTAATGTTTTGTAATTGCATGCTAGTTCTTTCCAGAGGTAGTTAAATCTTTATGGCGTTATAAAGGTGTATAAATCATAGTAGATTTTGAGAACTCCTAGTCCATAATGCTGTCATTCACTCTGTTGTGCTTTGCTTAGAAAATTTATTTGAACATGGTAAAACGTGCTACTATGTTATCCAGTTGTGCTCAGCATGCTAAAAATAGCCAGTTCTGTCAAATTTCACCAGACAGCAATATATTTAAGAAATCTAATCACTCTTCTGTACAAGATTAAGTTTAGACTGAATTATTGAATACATAATAACCTGTGATAGAAGGATTTGCAAAAAGATATTTTTATCTTCATCTTTGTTTGCACAAAGTTTTCAGTAGAGCTACTTAATACTATGTGATGGTGCTCATGGGTAAAAATTAATTGAAGTGGCAATAAATTGTGGATAGGAGGAGAAAGATTTGATCTGTATTCTACCTATTATCTCAAATGTACTGAAGTACAATAATTTACTGTAAAGTGTAGTCACGTCACATGGGGTGAACATGGCAGCAATTTTATCCACAATTAAGATGCACAGTGTGATGATGCATCAATAATCTGTGGAAATCAATGTGTACTGAATTAGGAAACTGGACTTTTAGTAAAGCTGTTGCTGTTAAAGGAGGACTATGCTGACACCTATGTTTGATGTTGCAGCACTTTACAGCATCAGTGTTGACTTGTGCAGGTTCACTTAATTGTCATAGTTCAGCTCTGGGTGAAACATATATTCTGATGGTTGGTTTGCTGACTAATCATGAAAAATTTACACAAGTTCGTTACAATATCACAGTGACACAGTAGTTTGCACTGCTGCCTCACAGCACCAGGGACCCAGATTCAATTCCAGCCTCGGATCACTGTCTGTGTGGAGTTTGCACTTTTTCCCTGTGTCTGTATGAGTTTCCTCTAGGTGTTCCTGTTTCCTCCCACAGTCCAAAGATGCGAGAGTTAGATAAGTTGGCTATGCTAAGTTGACCCTACTGTCAGGGGGATTAGAAGGGTAAATTTTAACAGGAATAGGCCCTGGGTGGGATTGTGATTGGTGCAGGTTCGATGGGCCAAATGGTCTTTTGTACTATAGAGATTCTGTTCTGTTCTCAGTATCATATGTTTTGGGGCAGAGATCAGGTGGTAGGCATATGGGGGAGAAATATATAGGGGCAGGTAGCATTGAAGATCAGGAGGGCTGCAGAAGGATTTGGACAGGCTAGGAGAGTGGGCAAAGAAGTGGCAGATGGACTGCAGTGTAGAAAAGTGAGAGGTTATGCACTTTGGAAAGAGGAATAGAGTCATAGCTTATTTTCTAAATAGGAAATGCTTGGGTAATCAGAAGTACCAAGGTACTTGGGAGTCCTTGTTCAAGATTCTCTAAAGGTTAATGTGCAGGTTCAGTCAGTAATCAAGGAGGCAAATGCAACGTTAGCATTCATGTCATGAGGACTACATCATGACTAGAATGCAAGAGCAGGGATGTACTTTTGAGGCTGTATAAGGCTGTGTCAGACCCTATTTGGAGTATTATGAGCAGTTTTGGGCTCCATATCTAAGGAAGATTGTGCTGGCCTTCAAAAAGGTCTAGGGAAGGTTTACAAGAATGATCTCTGGAATGAAGAGCTTGTTGTATAAGGAACAGTTGAGGACTCTGGGTCTTACTCGGAGTTTAGAAGGATAAGAGGGGGAAATCTTACTGAAACTTAGAGTATTGCAAGGCCTGGATTGAATGGACATGGAGGGGATATTTCCTCTAGTAGGAAAAACTAGAACCGGAGGGCACAATCTCAGGCTAAAGGGAAAATCCTTTAAAACAGAGGTTTGGAAGAATTTCTCAGCCAGATGGTGTGAATTTGTGGAATATTTTGTCACAAGACTGCAAAAGCCAGGACATTGAGGGCCTTTAATATAGGCTCTTGATTAACAAGAGGGTATGGGGATGAGAAAAATATCAGCCATGATTGAATGGGGGAGCAGATTTGATGGGCTGAGTGGTCTAATTCTGTTTCTATGTCTTACGGTAGACCAGCCATCTTTTACAGAGTAACCTTGGAGCTTTTGTGTTTTTGTCTTCCCTTTTGATAAGATCAGTTAGTTTACAGGGAAATTTAGGTACTGCCACTCAGGGGAGGATTGTTATGTTTGTACCAGAGATAATTTATGCAGTTCTATCATTAGACCAATTAATAATGTTGGTAACATTACTCTATCAACAAAATTTCTTCCATCCGTTGCACGTCAGTGTGTGACTGACTTATTGTTGATTCACTACCAAAGATTGCTGTCAACTCCGTAAATAATAATCAAGCTGATTCCCAGTTGAGCAATAAGGAACATTTTATTCATTCGTGGGACATGGCTTTCTGACCATATACTTAACAGGTTTCATAAGAGGCACCTGACAGCAAATATTAGAATTATATTTGAAACTCAGTGGAGTATACTAAGCTAGAATAGTTCTTTCGGATGTAGTGGTACAAGGGAGTTCAGGTTCAGGATTCCGAAATATAAGCTTAGAAATATTTCATTGCAGTGTATGTTCTGTGTTTGGAGCACGTTGATAGGAGGTATGGTTGAGGTAAAACACTAAGCTCATTTTGAAGATGTCAGATGCTGTAGTGAGAAGACAATGGGGGTGTTGTTCTTGATAAGTGGACTAAGTTGATTTAAATCTATTTGTTGGGTCAAACTCAGTACAATTTTTAAAAAAAAACACAAAAATTTGCATTTAGAGTCGCTTTCACAACCTCGCTATCTCAAAGCACTTTACAGCCAAGAAAATATTTTTCAAGAGTGGTTGTAATGTAGGAAACATGGCTGCCAAGTTATGCACAGCAATTTCCCACAAACAATGACCAGGTAATCTGGTACTTTGATGTTTATTGAGAAATAATTATTAGCCAGGACTTTGGGGATAACTCCTCTGCTCCTCTTGGAAGTAATACAATGGCGTCTTTTTACACCTACCTGAGAGTAAAAATGGACTCAGTGTAACTGCCCTGAGGGTCAACCTGATTTTTGTGTTCAAATGCTGGAGTGGGACTTGATGCCACAATCTAGGCGAGAACGCTACCAACTGAGGTACAGCTGATAGGTAGCTTGACCGTGTAGACTCTATTGAATACTAACACTCAGACTTGTTGAAATTACATTGAATTAAAAGGAGTAATGGTGGAGTCTAAAGAAACAAACAACCTTCATGGGCTAAAATTAGAATGGGAGCAGTTATGTGCTAGGAATGGCAAATTTGTTTGCTGATTTGGGAACTCATTCTTGAATTTGTGATATTTTTGATATGTCTTATTGCTTACGTAAAATTGGTAGAAATTATACTGTCAGGGCAGTCAAATGTTGGTTTAGCATTTGAAATCATATTTCTATCGCTGAAATTTTAGCATCCATAGATGTGTGGATTAAGAGGACTGTAAAGTGATGCAGTGAATTATATAGGTGTGGATTTGATGCAGCTGTCTGTTTTATCATGTCACGTTCTGAATAGATGCCAGATGGTGACTTACAGCTGTTGTAATTACTTGGGTATTTTGTGTCACGTCTGCTGCACAATCTTTAAATAGCTAGTTTCAGCATTTGTGCCTCAATATAAGAATTGATTGCTTCTTTGTCACTACATCAAACTTAGATTCCAGGCATCTTCCAAACACAGTTCAAGTAACTTGACACACATTTTTCTGCAGTGTATTTCTTGTTTTCCAATTCTTAAATCGTATTGGGAAATTAATTGAGAATCTTTAAATATCCTGATGACCCTAATGTAGCTGGGAAGTACAAAATTCCATTCTTGTTTATGCTAAGTTTGGCATGATCTCATTGTCAGATTCCACATATAAGCTGACAACACTTGATAATACTTCACAACCCTACTACTGTCTGATTTGTTACGTTGTCCAATGTGCAGTCTTGGATAAGGAAAAATTTCCTTCATTTTAAATAGGAAGATTGAAGCTGACCACTATCACAAACTCTGTTCCATAGCCACTGTCCCAACCTTTCCCGAGGCTGAACAAGATTGTTATGATAACTTATTTAACTCTGGGTTGAAGTTTTGATTCTGTATCCTCTCAGTCATCTCAGTCAGATGGCACTCACTTCTGCATCCGTGACATTGCCTGATGTCCTCCAATGGTCTGGTTTGGCAGCAACACAATTTTTTGGCTACAATCCTTGCATGGCCTCTCCACTCCCTACCTCTAACTTCTTCCACCTCTACAGCCCTCAGTGATCTCTCTCCAGTTCTGCCCTCTGTCCATTCTTTGCTGATCTGGTGGCTGTGCCGTAAGTACTTGAATTCCCTTCCTAAACTCTGCCTTCTGCTCGTCTCTTCTCCACTGAAGTTGATTCTTAAAACTGACTTTGTTTATATTGTTTTTATTAATTAATGAGCGTTGCTGGCCGAACCAGCATTTATTGCCTATTCCAGTTGCACTTGAATTGAATGGCTTCCTAGCCATTTCAGATTATTTAAGAATTAACCTCATTGCTGTGGGTCTGGAATCACATATAAGCCAGATCAGGTAAGGACAGCAGATTTTCTTCTTGAAAGGACATTAGTGAACTAGATGGGTTTTTTTTACAACAACTGACAATGGTTTCATGGCCATCTTTTAACCTTTAATTCCAGATTTTTATTGAATTCAAATTTCACCATCTGCCCAGAGCACTACATTGTCTCTGGATGACTCTTTCAGTGAAAATGCCACTGTCTCTTTGCCTCTTCTACAAAACCTTTGAACTTCAAACAGATATTAGAAAAGGCGTCCAATGTCAAATTTGTCTGGTAATGCTCTTATAAAGTAGCATCTAACATTTTACTAAGTTAAAGGCTCTATATAGATGCAAATTGTGTTGAGTTAACTGATTTTAACTGAGGATCAATGAGTACCAACCATCCTTACTGGAAAATTCATGTATCTGGCGAGGGCTTGATTTGTTTTGGCTGTAATTGTACACCATTAAATAGGCGACTTCAGAACTTGTGAAACTATAGTAAGAAACAATAGTAGGTGGCAAATTGAATTTTTGGACGAGTATAGATTAAGAGATTACTTCCGCTTGTAAACAAAGCGGTGTTACTAAGAGCTCAGTCTGTTTTGTTCATTCCGTTCACAAACAGTACAACTACCAAAATCTAGAAGGGGGCTGATTGGTAATGTAATTGCTCAGAGATGAAACATAAAAACCTACAGTTTGTAAACAAACCACAAATGCAACAGTGTCATTAACAAGCTGATGACTGAGCACACAAGCTTCAGGTTTTCCTGCATGTCTCCAGCATGCCCAGTCAGACAAAATAGCTGAACATCATGCTGTGGACAAGAGCTGTGTAAATATGGATATCTACAAAGCTATTATTAGAAACTTTTAGCAGAAAGTACTTATGATGATCCAGCATTTTTGATGGCAGCCCTAGCTTTTGTTGAAGGCAGGTAGAGTTCTGCTGTACAGTAGGTGGCTTTTAAAATTTCTGTTGTGCCAGTCTGAGCCTGCTCTCTTCTACCTGCTACTTTAATCCATAGAATCTCCATAGTGCAGAAGGAAGCCATTTGGCCTATCTGCATTGACTCTCCAAAATAGCTCTTAGCCAGACTTCATGTACTACAATGAAGCTGTTGTTACTTTGACTTTATTCCTGGCAGTGCTTAGTTAAAATCTTTTACCTTGGTTAAAAGCAAAATTTAATTATAAGCTGATGGAAATGCATCTCCAGGTCGCCCATGGAAAGAGCCGCAGTGAAAGACATGGTCCTTTCCTTGTCACATTTTGTCAAACTAAGCAAAGGAGTCAGGGTATTTACACTGACCAGAACCGAACTGACTATACTAAAATACTTAATGGTATTGGTTGAAAGTTGAAGTGGGATAGATGACCCTACCACAGCCTATTGTGAAATTGAAATAGCACAAATACAGGTTATAAGGTCTAAAAAATACAATTTTAACCTTTGAAAAAATTGTAATCATGAAGAAAAGTTCAAATCGGTTAGTCTTTCAAATGCTAATAATGATTTTGCTTTCATTACACACTCCAGGACAGAACTGAATGCATAATTTTTTTTTTGAAGGACTACTAATGAACCCTGCTCTTACAATGGGATTTGTGAATCCTTCTGCAGATGTTTCCTGATTGTACTGCTTTGCCAACTGATATAATGAAATAACTTATGGAACTCTTTATACATACTGTCTTTGAACTTCAAAATTTTGATTCATTACATTTCAGGCAAAGTATCTCTCCTAAGAGAGAAACTTATTTTATAACTGGAGCTTCTAAGAAGTGGGACTCGCTGTTTATCAACTTTGACTTTGCTGCAAATTTAATCACATTCTAAAACTGGTGTATTAAGAGAGAAAAAAGTGAACATTGAAAATCTACACTAGAAAGATGCTCAAGAGTTTGTTGAGAATCTGAAATTCTGGGTGGACCCATTGTTAGAACATCTTTTAAAAATTCCCTCCAAACCAATCTATGGATAGCCACAATCATTAATAGAACATAGAACATAGAATATTACAGCGCAGTACAGGCCCTTCGGCCCTTGATGTTGCGCCAGCCAGTGGACCCTCTAACCTAAACTATTCCAATATCATCCATATGCCTATCCACCGAACATTTGAATGCCCCCAAGTAGGCGAGTCCACAACTGCTGCAGGCAGGGCATTCCACGCCCTCATCACCCTCTGTGTGAAGAACCTGCCTCTGACATCCGTCCTATAACTACCACCTCTTAATTTAAAGTTATGTCCCCTCGTGTTGGTCTCAAATTTACTAATCCAACCCTGTACACCCTCATCTTTGTCATTTATAAAAATGACAAACAGCAGTGGCCCTAAAACAGATCCTTGAGGTACCACTTGTAATTGCACTCCAGGTTGAATATTTCCCATCAACCACCACCCTCTGTCTTCTATCAGCTAGCCAATTCCTAATCCAAACTGCTAAATCACCTTCAATCCCATGCATTTGCACTTTCTGCAGTAGCCTACCATGGGGAACCTTATCAAACGCTTTGCTAAAATCCATATACACTACATCAGCTGCCTTACCCTTATCTACCTCTTTGGTCACCTCCTCAAAAAACTCAATAAGGTTTGTGAGGCACGACCTACCCTTCACAAAACCGTGCTGACTATCCCTAATCAATTTATTTCTCTCTAGATGCTTATAAATCCTATCCCTTATAATTCTTTCCAAGACCTTGCCCACAACAGAAGTCAGGCTCACCGGTCTATAATTTCCAGGATGGTCCCTACTTCCCTTTTTGGTCTCAACACAGCGTTAAAATGTTTGATATTGATTCTGAAAGCTTCCAAATTCTTTAGGTGGTTTGAAGCTTCTCAGTGAGGTGCTTTAGGCAAATAGATTATGATTGCGCAAATAATTCACAATGTTAATAAAAATGGGGAATTGCTTTTTACATGCTGGCTCCAAAACCATACAAGATGGAATTTTGAACTTGTTCCCTGTCACTATTGGAGTCAAAACAGGGTTGCTTTCTAGCTGCTATCTGTGTAGAAAATTTAGCTTCAGAATGTTAATAGCAGAAAGCGAAAAGTTTGCATTTGTATAGCACCTTTCATGAAATCTAGAAGCGTAATCACTGGCCATATAATAAATGCATAGAGGAATGTAGATTATGCACTTGTTGCTCATTCTGAAGAGAGCCTCTAAGTCAGCATGAATCACGTCCTGCAAGCACCTAAGCCATGCTTTCAGTTGACACAAGTTATACAAGCTTGCCCAGGAAACCTTACTTGCTACCCAATATTTTGGCCCATGCTGTCTGCAGTCAATGGGTTCATTATGTCATATGCCCTCCTAATTGATGTGAACCATAGATGGTTTGAAGCCATTGGTGTTTTTGAAAGACTCTTTGAAGTAATGCCATAAAAAAGACATTAAACTGGCAATAAAAGTTACAATCCAGAAGTTACATTTTATAATATCCTTATCTCGTGTACAACTGTTGGATCATTTCTAGTTGTCAGAAAACTGCCATTTGCACACAGGGCGCCTCAATGTTCATGAAAATTCAATGGTAGGACAAAATTTCAATGTTAAGGCACACAGATGAGCAGATTTGTCAGGTTTCAAGGCAGTAATAAAAGACCCAGCTAAGAAGGATTGTTTACCAGTCTGAAAGCCTGATGCTAAAATACTCGAGAATGTATTCTACAGTGAAACGTAGCATGCTAAATGTTCTTGTCAGCTCAAAAGATGAAGATTTGATTTTTAAACAGTCTTAACAAAATGTAACAACTCAGATGGTGCTTTGTGGCAAGAAGAAATGGCAAATGATTCACAATGGTATGACAAGTCATATGTAACTAGTAGAAAAATAGAGACCAAATAAAATTAAGGAGGATAAAAAATCAACCCACTAGTCAATCTTGACAACTGATGTCAGATCTGCTGACTATTTCCAGCAATTTGTTTTTAACCTTTGTCTCCTTTTGTGGTTTTGATTTTACACTTGTTCTCCTTTTGGAAAACAGCTTTGCTAATCACATTTGGTGATTCCATTGAAATATCTTATGGGGTAAAGACCATATTTAACCTGGAGCAGATTAGTTGTTTTCAGTGATACTTTAGTCTTGCTGCACAAATTTGGAAGAATCATCTCGTTCTTAAGTTAAAATAACTGCCAACAAAGCCTGGCAGCATCCTTTGCATGGAGAAAAGTAGTAGTCATTTGGAGCTCCTTTTGACATGAAACTTAGAGGAGATCTAATAGAGGTGTACAAGATTGAGGGGTATAGATAGAGTAAACAGGGTTGAGCTTTTTCCTAGCATGGACTCAAATAGCACGGGGTCACAGGCTTAGGGTGAGGGGAGCAAGATATAATTTGGATGCTAGAGGGAGTTTTTTCAGAGGGTGGTGGAGATATGGAATGCGATGCCACGTAAAGTGGTGGAGGCAGGCACTCTGGAGTTATTTAAGAAATACTTAGAAGGGCACATGAGCGGAATGGGAATGGAGGGGTATAGAAAACTGATTTAAAATAGGGATCATGAGCCGTGGGAGTCCCTGGGAAGTGTGTAAATAGATGATGATATTGATGTACTTATTTTTACCCTACAGGTGCTTTGGTCCACCTTGTTTAACAAGGGGCATACACGTGATGGGTCACGAGAGGGCTGCTCTTGGATTTTTTCGAGAGTGTCCTAGTGCTTCACGTTGTTACCTGAACCATTTGATGGGCAACACGACAATTCAGTGACTATCGCTGTGCTGTGCAGATGCATGGATTTGGGCCTGTGTCTGTGGGAGTTTGCACATTCATCCTGTGCTTGCGTGGGTTTTCTCCAGGTGCTCCGAATTCCTCCCATATCCCAGAAATGTGCTCTTAGGCTAATTGTGAGTTTGTTAGGTGTGTCCAGGAGGGTTTCCTGACACAGCACGTGGACAAGCCTACGAGAGGAGAGGCTGTACTGGACCTGGTACTAGCTAATGAACCAGGACAGGTGATGGATCTCTTGATAGGAGAGCATCTTGGGGATGGAGATCATAATTCTATCTCCTTCACCCTTGCATTGGAAAAGGATAGGATCAGGCAGGCTAGGAAGGTGTTTGTCTGGAATAAGGGGAAATATGAAGACATCAAGCAGATGTTGGGGTGAATAAACTGGAAGGAGGTGTTCTTGGGGAAAAGCACAGAAGGAAGGTGGCAGATATTCAAGGAATGCTTGTCTGAAGCTTTGCACGACAACGTTCCGGTGAGACAAGGAGGTTTTGGTAGGACGCGGGAACCGTGGTGCACGAAGGCTGTGGTGAACCTAGTCAGGAAGAAAAGAAAGGTGTATAAAAGGTTCAAAGAGCTAGGAGATGTTGGGGATCTAGAGAAGTATAAGGCTTATAGAAGAGAGCTTAAAAAGGAAATTAGGAGAGCCAGAAGGGGTCATGAGAAGGCCTTGGCTGGTAGGATTAAGGAGAATCCCAAGGCCTTCTACAAATATATGAAAAGTAAAAGGATGAGAAGAGAAGGGATAGGACCTATAAAAGGTGAAGGGGGAAAAGTCTGTATGGAACCGGAAGAAATGGCAGAGGTGCTTAATGAGTACTTTGCCTCAGTATTCACGGTGGAAAGTGATCTGGGAGGATGCACTACAAGTTTGCGGCAGACTGAAAAGATTGAGTATGTAGATATTAAGGAAGCGGATGTGTTAGAACTTTTAAATGCTATCAAGATAGACAAGTCTCCGGGACCAGATGGGATGTACCCCAGGTTATTGTGGGAGGTGAGGGATGTCATTGCAGAGCCCCTGGCGATGATCTTTGCGTCGTCGATGGAGACGGGAGAGGTTCCGGAGGATTGGAGGATTGCAGATGTGGTCCCTATTTTCAAGAAAGGGAACAGGGATAGTCCTGGAAATTACCGACCGGTGAGTCTGACCTCAGTGGTTGGTAAGCTGATGGAGAGGCTTCTGAGGGACAAGATTTACGAGCATTTGGAGAAGTTTAGGTTGATTAGAAATAGTCGAACATGGTTTTGTAAAAGGCAGGTCGTGCCTTACGAGCTTAATTGAGTTCTTCGAAAATGTGACTGAACACATTGACGAAGGAAGAGCAGTGGACGTGGTGTACATGGACTTCAGCAAGGCATTTGACAAGGTCCCACATGCAAGACTTCTTGAGAAGGTGAGAGGCCATGGGATCCAAGGGGCTTTGGCCTTGTGGATCCAGAACTGGCTTGCCTGCAGAAGGCAGAGGGTGGTTGTGGATGGCTCTTTTTCTGCATGGAGGTCGGTCACCAGTGGAGTGCCCCAGGGATCTGTTCTAGGACCCTTGCTGTTTGTCATTTTCGTAAATGACCTGGATGAGGAAGTAGAGGGATGGGTGAGTAAGTTCGCCGATGACACGAAGGTCGGTGGTGTTGTGGATGGTCTGGAGGGACGTCAGAAGTTGCAGCATGACATCGACAGGATGCAAGACTGGGCGGAGAAGTGGCAGATGGACTTCAACGCGGATAAACGTGTTGTGGTCCATTTTGGCAGATCCAACGGGATGAATGAGTACACTATCAAAGGTAGGAGTCTTAGCTGTGTGGAAGAGCAGAGGATCTTGGGGTCCGGGTCCATAAGACTCTCAAATCGGCCTCCCAGGTGGAGGATGTGGTTAAGAAAGCTTACGGTGTACTGGTCTTCATTCATCGAGGGATTGAGTTCAGGAGTCAGGAGGTAATGCTGCAGCTTTATAGGACCCTTAGAACACAGAACACTACAGCACAGAACAGGCCCTTCGGCCTTCGATGTTGCGCCGACCAATATAAAAAGCAATGCCCCTCCAAACTAAACCATTCCCTTCTCTTCCATATACTTATCAACTAACCTCTTAAACGCCACCAAACTTGGCGCATGCACAACTGCTGCAGGCAGGGCATTCCACTCCCGAACCACCCTTTGGGTAAAGAACCTACCTCTGATATCCGTCCTATAACTATCACCCCTTATTTAAAGCTGTGTCCCCTCGTGCTAGCTTTCTCCATCCTAGGAAAAAGGCTATCACTGTCCACCCTATGTAAACCTCTAATCATCTTATATGCTTCAATAAGATCCCCTCTTAGCCGCCTCCTTTCTAACGAAAACAACCTCAAATTCCTCAGCCTCTCTTCATAAGACCTGCCCTCCATACCAGGCAACATCCTGGTAAACCTCCTCTGTACCCTCTCCAATGCCTCCACATCTTATAATGTGGGGACCAGAACTGCACACAATACTCCAAGTGCGGCCGCACTAGAGTTTTGTACAGTTGCAACATGACGTTGCGGCTCCGAAATTCAATCCCCCTACCAATAAAAGCTAAGACTCCATATGCCTTCTTTACAACCTTCTCGACTTGACTGCCTACTTTCAGGGATCTATGCACATACACACGAAGATCCCTCTGTTCATCAAGACTACTAAGAATCCTACCATTAGCCCTATACTCTACACATTTATTATTTCTGCCATAGTGCATTACATCACACTTTTCCACATTAAACTCCATTTGCCACCTCTCGGCCCAGCTCTGCAACTTGTCCAAGTCCCTCTGCAAACTATAACACCCCTCTTCACTGTCTACCACTCCACTGACTTTAGTGTCATCTGCAAATTTACTAATCCATCCTTCAATACCCTCATCCAGATCATTTATAAAAATTACAAACAGCAGGGGCCCCAAAACAAACCCCTGAGGTACACCACTTGTAACCGAACTCCACGATGAATATCTCCCATCAACCACCACCCTCTGTCTTCTATCTGCTAGCCAATTCCTAACCCAATTAGCTAAATCACCTTGTCAGACCACACTTGGAGTACTGTGCGCAGTTCTGGTCGCCTCACAATAGGAAGGACGTGGAAGCTATTGAAAGGGTGCAGAGGAGATTTACAAGGATGTTGCCTGAATTGGGAGGCATGCCTTATGAAGACAGGTTGAGGGAGCTGGGACTGTTCTCCCTGGAGAGACGAAGGTTGAGAGGCGACCTGATAGAGGTTTACAAGATGTTGAGAGGAATAGATAGGGTGGACTCTCAGAGACTATTTCCCAGGGCTGAAATGGTCGCGACGAGAGGGCACAGATTTAAGGTGCAGGGAAGCAAGTACAGAGGGGATGCTAGGGGAAAGTTTTTCACTCAGAGGGTGGTGAGTGAATGGAATCGGCTGCCGTCGGTGGTGGTCGAGGCGAACTCGCTGGGGTCTTTTAAAAGACTTCTGGATGAGTATATGGGATCCAATGGGATTGGGGGTTATAGATAGGTCTATGGCTGGGTAGGTTTTGATGTGTTCGGCACAACTTGTGGGCCGAAGGGCCTGTTTGTGCTGTAGTGTTCTATGTTCTAATTGGCAAAACAAATTCTCCCTAAATAGTCTCAAATTTGCTTTTTATTCCGTAGATCTATAAACATAGACAGGGATCGTGGATAGAGGTGGGAACATCGGAGTGGTGCGCGCAGGCTCCTTGGGCCAAAGGGCCTGTTTCCTGTGCTGTTTTGTTCTTTGAAATGGCTTCCCTTCAAAAGCAGTCAGATTTGTATTTCTCTCCTTTCACTTCCAGTTGGTGTGAAGCACGTTGTCCATTCTGTTGAACAAGATGTAGTTTTACTACGTTGTGTTTGTGATAAAATCAGGACCTTTGTTTTGATTTCAGAATCCAAACCTGAATTTTAAGGAGGTGACTTACGAACTGGATCACCCAGGATTCATCCTTCGTGACAGCAAAGGTCTTCAAATAACAGTGTATGGAATCCAAAAAGGGATGGGGATTGAAGTCTTTCCTGTTGATCTCATCTACAGGCCTTGGAAACATGCAGAAGGACAGGTATGTTACAAGCGTAGAATTTAGTGATGGACTTAAGAAAATATATATATTAATGCGCTCTGGCTTTTGCAACAGGATGGTGAGCTCTGGAAGACATTGTTGTATGCTACCATTTAAATTCTTGATGAGAATGGTACAAATGTGGGATAAAAAGTGACTAAAAAAGTAATTTGTCATCACATGGTGCCACCTTTGTTACGAAGGGGAGAAAATGAGGGGTGATGACCCTTTTGTTCCATAAGTGTGCTGAGATTGTAATATGGACTTGCAAATCTACAGGCATTACCTCATTGGAATGATCACTTGTTATCTTTTTAATTCTTTTGGTACTTTGAGTCATTCACACAATTTCCTAAGATAGTGCTTCAAGGTAGCTGTTCAGTAACTGCTCAGCCTTTTGTTTTGTCGTCCTTCAGTTTCAGTTGTAAAATGAATCTGGGCAGATGCTTCCCAATTGTACCTACTATTGCATAGTAGGAGCTTTTTTAGCATTAAGTACACAGCAGAGAAACAAGTAACATTTGTACTATCTTTTAAGCTCCCCATGGCCTTTGCTGTTTGAATCAACTACTACTTGTAGTACTGTGTTCCATATTCTCACTACTTTTCATTAAAAAATGTCTGCCAAGTTCCCCACTGGATTTATTAGTGAATGTTTTACATTTTAAGGTCTGTATCGTTGGACTCAGCCATAGATATAAAATTTTGAGTACTTTGATCAAGCCCTCTCCTTATACAGTAGACTCCTAGAAATGAACAGTACAATATGACAAGAGTTCATTTAGCCCAAACAGTCTGTGCTGGTTCTTGCAAAGAACAATCCAGTTGGTTGCACTCTTTCTCTGCTCCCTGTCCTCACTCCTTTCTGGGCATGCGTTCTTGGCTGAGGATTTAAATCTGTAAAGAGTAATACTTAAATCTCAATGTTTTCTTTGCAATTTATTGTATTGAATTTGGATAGGAAAATGTTATGTTTATCAAAGTACATGGATCTGGCAGACTTTATGAAAACTGAAACATACTTTCGATCCATCCCAATTACAAGATTCATTGTTGGCTGGGCATGCAGTGGAAAGTTGGTGGTGAGCCTAAATTCTAATCTGATTGTGGTTTGTTAAATTTCCCGTTGGTGCCAAGTTCAGATTTAAAATCCGATTCTGGTATTTAAGGTGTTCTGTTTTCTGACTGTTTCAAAGCTCTGATAAAAACTCTTAAGATGGAATTTTTGTTTTTACACATGCATGGAAGTTTTACTTGCCAGTCCAGCAGTTTATTTTTATATAATTTTTCAATTTAGTGTTGTGTTGTTCATCCACAGAGCAATTTAATTTCCTGATTGGGCATTTGTGATGGATTTATCAGGGCAGGAGGAAAGAAGATTGAAGGGATTAAAGAAAAGTGTAAGGTTCTGCAGTGAGAACGTCAAAAGAATTAGTCATAAATTTAAACAGAAGTATTTTTCAGTGCTGTTCCAGTTATTCTGCATTTCATTTTTGTTTTTTTTTCTTTGACCAGTTCAATTTACTTTCAAAAATAACTGGGAAATAAGATTATTTATTTAAGGTTATTTGAAAATTAAGATTTTAAAGAATAATTAGAAGTCCATAATAAGTACCAGTCTCCACATTTGTCTGGTTTAAAAGCAGTAGCATTGTACCTTCTACCCACCACTTGGGTGATTTTTTTTTTTAAATATTTGTATGTGCAGTGATTGATGCCACATTTTCTTTGGAGGATGAATCATCATCATCATCCTTTGTCTCCATTTAGTTGGTGGCATATGGCAGGGTGACATGCTGTTAATATACTTGATTGGAGTGCAAGCATTGGTAAGCTTCTGAGCATTATTAATAAATTCTAGTTTTTATATTGATAGGTGAGATCTGTAGTGTAGGACATCAAGGTTGAAAAAAAAAGTAGAGAATATTTGAGTATTTTGAGAAGTAATATTTTGATTTTAATTCTAGGAGAGGCTGAGGAGATGGTAGAAACCATCTGTGTGTATTGCCGCAAACACGTAACTTTCCTGTCATTTATTGTATGCATGGAGAAAGGGAGAACTGGAATTTGAGTTTGAAATAAGACAATGAAAATTCAGCTTTGAAATTTCTAACGGTTTAGAGTAGTTCTGAATGCAGCATACAATGTGTGTCATGTATGAAAGTGTACCATCCAAGCCTTATTGTTTCATGCATTAAAGATTTAAAAAAAAAAATTTGGGTGAGCTTCTTTCGGCAGGAACATCATGGAAATGCTAATCTGATGTGATTTTTTTTATTATTTTCAGCTCTCCTTTATTCAGCATTCATTAATGAACCCAGATATCTTCTGTTTTGCTGACTACCCATGCCATACTGTGGTGACTGACATCTTGAAAGCCCCTCCAGAGGATGACAATAGAGAAATTGCTACATGGTATGTCTGTACTACAAGAAGTTGTGAGCCCATAAAAGAGATGCTGCACAGGATTACAAAGGTTTAATACTTGCTGTGGAACTGGGAGATCATTTGAAAAAGACAAATACAACCTCAAGAGATGGGGTATAGTGTTGCAACGAATTGATTGCTTGTCTTAAACTTTCCCGCAGACACTAGTGCGGTTTGAGAAAAGTAGAATTGGTTGAACTTAAAAGTGCAATATTTCCATTTGCTGTTTGATCCAGTCAGCTTCAGTTTAATTGAGGAAAATATTAGATCTGTGTTTACCTTTTGAACTGTCTGTTTTGGCATTAACCAAAATAGATTTCTTTCACATGAAAAAGTCTTGGATTCTTGGGCGTTGAATATGAAAATAAGGAAGTGATACACTTTGTAGTAGGTGTTGCCGAAGCTATTTGAGGATGTACAGTTGTGGACAGGGTGTGTGATCCATTGAAAAAAAGGATATGAGGGACTTTAGTTGGAGAAATTTGGGTACGACGAGAGGCTTAAAAGTTGGAGCTTTTTGCTCCAGCACAGGGAGGGTTAAGGAGGAGTGTTATGGAGACTTCTAAGTGAGAAGTTGTATAGGGATAAATATGAAATTGTTTGCAGATGGAGTTAGAGGCAGGATCTTGAGCAGGAGAATAGAAGTTTGATTTTTTTTTTGATGGAGAAAGTTATGAGAAAATGGATTGCTTTATTATGCCACACGAGACTGATTTTGTAAGGAAATTAAATAATCATTTGACAAGGCAGATGTATTTTAAAAGGTATTTGAAAGGGGAGGGGAATGGCTTTATAGGCAACTTCCTTTGGAGAGCTAGTATCAGCACGAGTATTGCTGTAATTTTTGTGATTTTATGGTGCTGATGAGAACAAATGGGGCCACAAGACTGCCTGGGGATATTCATTCATTATTTAGTAACAATAACTTTGTTAACCTATTTAAAGCTCAAATGTGTATTGAAGCTGATACTGGAGTATAGTACACCTACTATTTCTAGGCTGCTGCACAACATGTATGCTCTGGGAGACTGCCGCACTTGTTAAATCTTTTACTTTTAAGCGCCAGCTATCTTAAGTGGCTGTCAAATAAGATATTTAACTTGTTGGAAGAGGGGTGAAACAAAAGGCTATTAAGCCCAGAAATTTATATTTTCAAGTTTTTGCTGCTGATATTGGTTTCTGTGGAAATGTAATTGTAGAAGAATTTTTGAAAAATTAATTTACGGAATGTGGGTTTCACTGGCCTAACCAGCATATGGGCATCGTGGTGGCACTGTGGTTAGCACTTAGTGCCAGGAAGCTGGGTTCAATGCTCTGTCAGAGAGTCGGTGCAGTGGTAACCCCCAAAATGTTTATAGTCGGGGTCCAGTGATGATGATGCCATTAAATGTTAGATGGATAGATCTTGTTAGAGGTGGTCATGCCTGGCGCATGTGTGGGGCAACTTTAACTTGCCTCTTATCAGCCCAAGCTTGCCTCTTATCCAGGTTTTGCTATATAAGGGCATTGGCTGCTTTACTATCTGAGGAATCTTGAGTGGTACTGAATATTTTGGATTCATTTGCAAACATGCCCACTTCTGATCTTATTGAAGGAAGGTCATTGATGAAGTAGCTGGAGATGGTTGGGTCTAGGACACTAGCCTGAGGAACTCTTGTCGTGATGTCTTGAGGCTGAGATGATTGACCTCCAACCAACAAAACTATTTCCTTTGTGCCAAGTATGACTCCAATTAGTGGAGGGTTTTCCCGGATTCCCATTGACTCCAGTTTTGCTCAGGCTCCTTGATGTCATACTCAGTCAAATTCTGCCTTGATGTCAAGGGCTGACATTCTCACCTGATCTCTGACATTCATTTTTTTTTTTTGACTGTGCTCGATACAAAACTGTAATGAGGTCAGGTGCTAAGTGACTCTAGCAAAACCCACACTGAGCATCCATGAGCAGCTTATTGCTGGGTAAATGCCACTGCATAGTGCTGTTCATGATCCTTTCCCTCACTTTTCTGAGGGAAAGGGTAGACTGATGGGGTGGCCGATGTTGGGTTTGATTTGTTCTCTTGTGTACGAGACATAGCTGGACAATTTTCCATGTTGCTGGATAGATCCTAGTGTTATAGTTGTACTGGCTAAAGGCACAGCAAGTTCTGGAGCACAAATCTTCAGTCATAATGTTGGAATATTGTCAGAGCCTGTAGCCATTGCAGTATCTAAAGCCTTCAGCTGTCACTTGATATCATGCAGAGTGAATTGAATTGACTGAAGACCGACATCTGCAATACTGGGGACCTCTGGACTCTCCGCTTCTGGCTGAAGATTCTTGCAAATGCTTCAACCTTATCTTTTGCCCCCGTTTTAATTATACAGGGGTGTGAAGTTGTTTAACTATTTGAAAAATGTTGCATAACCCCAAAGGATCAACACTTGTACATTGTTGTTTTACTTAGTGATAGAAGCTATAGTATATTTTCTAAAATCTTCAGTTGCATATTGTTTACTTGCTGGATGGTTGCAGGCAGACAGGGAAAATCTTGAATCGCACAACTCAGTTTTTGTATCAAGATTGTTTGATTCCAGAAAAGAAAAGATTGAAGCATACTTGAGACCACTCTTGGGGTGCTGATCTGTACACCTATATCATCTATTGCTAACTTGACAATTTATTTCCTCGATGCAGGAAAAGCCTGGACCTCATTGAGACCTTACTGCGTCTTTCAGAGTTGGGACAGTATGAGCAGGTCAAACAGCTCTTCAATTTCCCCATCAAGCACTGCCCAGACATGCTGGTACTGGCCTTACTGCAGATCAATCCGACCTGGCACACTCTACGCCATGAGCTCATTTCCACACTGATGCCAATTTTCCTGGGCAATCATCCGAATTCTGCCATTATCTTGCACTATGCCTGGCACGGACAGGTAAGCTGAAATGGGGATTCTTGAGAAAAACAATAGTTTTAGGGCTTCATTTTAAAAAGCGGAGTAATTGTAAGTGATGATGAAATGTTAATCTTTTATTTAACACCTGCAACATTCAGTGACTGCATTGATTGCGGTCATTCCCTATGACCATCCGAATTAACTGCACTTATTTCATATTATACAGATAGCCAAGTATTGTAAATATATAAATCCCATTTAAAAGCTCGTAGCATTCTTCAGTGTTGATGAGAAATGAAGTCTGGTGGTGTTCAGATACGTATTAAAATTTAACCTCATCTTTGCAGTTAAATTGGAACTTCTTAAAATATCTTTGCTGCTAACAGTAAAAATTGGCTGTTATGTTTTACTTAGACACTGTATATATCACATAGGTGTGGTTTCTTTAATATTTTATAGGGTCAATCCCCCTCAATCCGACAGCTGATCATGCACGCAATGGCAGAGTGGTACATGCGTGGTGAGCAGTATGACCAGGCCAAGCTCTCTCGCATTCTAGATGTAGCTCAAGACTTGAAGGTAAGAAATATTTATTTATTAATGTCACAAGTAGGTTTACATGAAGTTACTGTGAAAATCCCCTAGTCACCACACTCCACGCCTGTTCGGGTACCCTTATCGGGAATTTAGCATGGCCAATGCACCAACCAGCGTGTCTTTCAGAATGTGGGAGGAAATGGGAGCACCTGGAGGAATCCCACCAAGACGTGGTGAGAACGTGCAGACTCTGCACAGAAGTCATCCGAGCTGAGATTGAACCTGGGTTCCTGGCTATGAGAGGCAACAGTGCTAACAACTATGCCATGCTGCTGCCCCACATTTACTAGCATTAACTGTGCATTAACTGGCTCAGTGTTTGTTAGTAGGCTAGTTTAGTGCAATGCATGTGCGTCCTTCTAAAAAAAACCATAACTGACTTCCATCTCCTAAACCTGAATAGTTCAGATTTGTGGTGCTTGTTTCTTGTAAGGGGCTGTTCTTAATATTGTTATGTCCTGATGGGATTAAATTGAATCTGAAGACCAAGATCTGTTGAAATGTTATTTTTTTGTATCAAAGTCAATAGGTAACATGTGCAAATCAATGGGAAGATTAATTTTAAATTTGTGGTTCCTAAGACACCAATGTCGACACCTTTTTTTAAATTCATACATACCACTGGCAGGTATTTCTTTCTCCTGATGGCCCTTGAGAAGATGCCAGTCAGCTGCTGCATCGACCAGTCAAACCAATAAAGATTGAGAATGAATGTTTCTGGTGTAATACTACCAATATGCATGGGAATATCATATTTAAGCCCAATGTATGCTTAAATGTGTCAGTAACTTGAGAGTGCAAACTTTAATTCATCAAAACATTGTGCATTTTTGTACTTACTATTACATAACTCAAACAATTGGCCAATGCAGTCCAACTTTGAAACAAAACTCTTAATTAAACTGATGATTTTGTGTTCAGCTGTACAGTTTTAAAAAAAACTTCATCCATCCATTATATGATTTTATTGATTCTTTCAAAAGCTTCCATTTCTTGCTAGAGTACTGTTTCACAGGCTCCGTACTCACTCCAGTATCTCATCATACTGACAGTATTTCATATGAGAGGATTGGCTATTTATAGAAGCCACCTTGGCAGTAATACTCCACTCATGTAGTTTCAGCAGAGCTTCTACAGGCTTCCTGATTAACATCAGCCAACTCAGCTGAGACAGGTGACTAAACAAGGTGCATTCTTTGTCTGCATGGTTCGGCTATCCCCTAGATTACTACACTGATAGTGTGACAAAGCTGAACAATTACGTTCTGTGAAAATCCGAGTTGTGTATTGCTGGGCTAATTGATGACTGAATAAATTTGCAGTCTTGTGCGTGGTGGTTAGCACTTTGTCACTACTAATATTGGAAATGTGTTCTATACACAAATTAATTTGTCAAAATTCTTATAGTTGCATTTCATGCTCAGATACAAATTAGAATATCAGTGAATGCACTCTTGAATCTAGAGACTGTTAACAGTAAAGCAGTTTACTTTTTTTAAATAGTGTTTGTATTAAAAGGGTTATTCATGTTAATGATCAAAGTATCAGTGAGAGAGAAAGTGCATTTCACAAAGATAACTGAACACTTTGGATAGAATACCTGCAGTTGGGTCTGCCTTTTGGCTGTGCTCACTTTTATAGCCAAGCTCAGTTGTAAATAATTGGAATTGAGGCTAAAACTGCTCTCTGGAATGCACTTGTACAGGCACTGTTCTGAATGGTTTAAAGGTCTTTTATGTATTTAGTGCATATATGATACACATTCAGTGGATAAAAATGACCAGGCTTAATGCAGGTAAGTTTGATTTCAATGAGAAATTTACCTTGCGGGTAATTGAACTAGGAACCATGGTGATGTGATGTCACACCAGCACATTTGGACGTTACAATGTGGAAGGAGGTTATGGTGGGATTGTCTGTTAATTAGACTTACTACATTCAAATAAGGTTCCCAACCTTTTGGTGGGCAAACACAACCTCATGAAATTTTGCAGGCAGCATTTTATGCCCCTGTCACCAATTGCACCCATGGTGAACATGGTGGCAAAATCTCAGCCACTAAATGTACTTATAAAAGTATAATTGAGCTTGTGCAGTTTTAGCATAATTTTGCATCTGTTGTAGGCCTTACTAGAAGGAATCTAAATTTGTGGAGTTCCTTGCAATGAACCGTTGAACAAATTAAAGATTGCAAAGTTACATTTCCAAATATAATTGAATTTTTAACTGCTTCCATTTGCTACTTGCCAAGATTGTAATTTTTGAGTATCAGCAGGGAATTACTTGCATGGTTGAGCCAAGCCAAATCGTTCATTTCCAGCCAGAGCTAGAGGGTGATCAGAAAAGAGAAATGTAGTTAGGTGTCTTGTTTATTCATCACTATCTATATTCCAGTGTTCTTGGATTAGTATAGTAAGCTGGGATTTACTAACTCATCACTGACAGAGAATTGAGGCTGGTGACTTAATTATTGATTTGTTTAGATTTAGCATCATGCTGATGCATTAGAGAGCCTTTCCAAGACACTTTTCTTTAGTAAGAAAATATCTGGCTTGTAATTTGTGGTGCCAGTTATATAAAATCAGAATATAGCTCCTAACAGAGTTGGAGATGAGATTCTACCTTTTTGTGTTGAAAAACTATTTCTTTAAGGTTGGAATCAATTATTTAAGTGACTGTGTTTGTTTGAATCATTTTTTTCTCTTACAGGCCTTGTCTATGCTGCTAAATGGTACTCCGTTTGCCTTTGTTATTGACCTTGCTGCACTTGCATCTCGCCGAGAATACCTCAAACTTGATAAATGGTTAACTGATAAAATTCGCGAGCATGGGGTAAGTTCTGAACTTTAAGCGTTTTATTTCTGAATGTTGTAATGCATGTTTCAATAAATAAAGGTATCTGTTTAGCATTTGGAGTTTTTTGGCACTATTACATACTACTTCAGGGTCATCTATGTCTCAGTTGCTAGCATCTGCAATTGAAGTCAGAAGGTTACGATTCAAGTCCAATTTGAGACTTGAGTCCAAAAATTTAGATAGATATCTCAGTGTGGTACGGAGAAAGCACTGCACAGTCAGGAGTGGTCTTTTGAATGCAGGATTAAACCAAGGCTTTATGCCATTAAAAATAAAACTGGATGCATTTGCTGCTGTTGCCACACCATGAGCAACCGGAAATTTTCACCCATTGTTTCTCTGCCATGTTTACTCAGGATGTAGAGATGCCGGTGTTGGACTGGGGTAGTAAGAACTCAGTAAGAATTGAGCAACACCAATTTTAAATCCAACCGATTTATTTGATAGTAAATTTGCGAGCTTTCGACACTCTGTGTCTTCGTCAGGCAAATGCAGTGTTCTGGTCTGCAATAGTACACATATCAACACAGACAGTCACAGATCGCTGATTAGAATGCGAATCCTTACATGTAACCTGCTATTCAAGTGTTAAAGTGGCTAATGTGTGTGAAGGGAATCCTGAGCATTGGTTAGAGAATTGTGTATTTTCTCCAGACAGCACAGTAAGTGAGGTTTTTTGCTAACCCAGGCAAGTTAGAGGTTGCAGGTAATGTGTAATGAAGCCAAGATCCCTATTAAGACCATCCTCGTGTGCGGAACTAATACATTGCAAGAAAGGATGTCCTGAAGCATGGTACATTGGGGAGACCATGCAGACACTACAACAGCGGATGAATGAGCATCGCTCAACAATCACCAGGCAAAACAGTTCCCTTCCTGTGGGCGAACACTTCAGCAGTCATGGGCATTCGGCCTCCGACCTGCGGGTAAATGTTCTTCAAGGGGGCCTTCGTGACACACGACAGCGCAGAGTTGCTGAGCAGAGACTGATAGCCAAGTTCCGCATACATGAGGACGGTCTTAATAGGGATCTTGGCTTCATTACACATTACCTGCAACCTCCGTAACTTGCCTGGGTTAGCAAAAAACTTCACTTACTGTGCTGTCTGGAGAAAATACAATTCTCTAACCAGTGCTCAGGATTCCCTTCACACACATTATTAGCCACTTTAACACTTGAATAGCACGTTACGTGTAAGGATTCGCATTCTAATCAGCGATCTGTGACTGTCTGTGTTGATATGTGTGCTATTGCAGACCAGAACACTGCATTTGCCTGATGAAGGCACAGAGTGTCGAAAGCTCGCAAATTTACTATCAAATAAATTGGTTGGATTTAAAATTGGTGTTGCTAGATTCTTACCATGTTTACTCAGCACATTGAATCTCAGAAATAAAAACATCAAGAGACGGTATATAGAAATTAATGGGAATTTTCCCCATTTCAGCTTCACCACAGATGGAATAAGGTTTCCAGACCTGGGCGAGAGGATGGATCAGTAGGGTGGTAGGGGCAGCAGGGATTTAAAGCTGTAGAATTGATGCATTTCGATTTATAATTTCCAATAGGTTGTTTGCTATTACACTGCAACTCATCCTATTCAATGTACACTTCTGCAATGCAGGATGCTAGTATTTATTCTTTTAAACTTTCAGTTAAATTATGAACCAAGTCTGTTACATTATTCAATACTAGATGCATTATGCCAAGTATCTTATTTGCTTGGGACACACTGCAGTAGAATTATATCTTGTGTATAATCAAGACTAGCTTTCTGATTGAGCAGATTGTCATCTGCATGCACATCATTTTGCCTTGACAGGAGACACTAAAAGATTTTGTGGCTTCGTTTTGAAGTGAGGGGATCTAATTCTTGGTGGTCTGGCCACTATATTTATCACTTAGTCAACATCAGAAAAAGATTATTTGGTTAGTATCACATGGTTGTTTATGGGAGATTGCTTTTGGAAATTGGCTGCCAGATTCCTGACATTACAACAGGTGTTACAGAAATCCTTTATTGGCTGTAAAGTGCTTTGGGTCACCCTGCAGTTGTGAAAGACACTTTATAAATACAAGCCTTTATTTCATTTGCACTCTAATGTAACTCGGCAGTTAATTCTGTCACTGCAAGTACTTTTGCCAGTTAAGTAATTTTGTAGTGCAAGAGCAATGTATACATAGCAAGCTCTCACAAGCAGCAATTTGATAACCACATGGTTTTTTTTGTTTTTTGAGGAATATTGACCCACATAAAGTAAAACTCCCTTGCTTTTTAAAATGATGCTGGAGATTTTTTACATCCATTCGAAGATGGGCGAGACCTCAATTTGACACCTGACTCAAAGATTGGGACCTCGACTTAACACCTTGATAGTTCATTATTGTTATCTGTATTAGTATACAGTGAAAAGTATTATTTCTTGCACCTGATTTTAAAAAAAAGCATACTGTACCTAAAGAAGGAAAGGAAAGAGTGTAGAATGTAGTGTTCCGGTGTAGGGAAAGATGAACTTAATACGAGAGAGGTCCATTCAAAAGTCTGATAGTACGGAAGAAGTTGTTCTTGAGTCAGTTGATACTTGTCCTCAGACTTCTGTATCTTTTTCCTGACGGAGGAATATGGAAGAGAGTATGTCCGGTATGCGTGGGTTTCTTAATTATGCTGGCTGTTTTTCGAGGCAGCGGAAAGTGTAGACAGTCAGTGGGTGGGAGGCTGGTTTGAGTGATGGACTGAGCTTCTTTCATGGCTCTTTGTAGTATTTTTGCAGCCTTGGACTGAGCAGGAGTCATGCCAAGTTGTGATGCAACCAGAAAGAATGCTTTCTATGGTGCATATGTGAAAAATGATGAGTTATAGTGGACATGCTAAATTTCCTTAATTTTCTGAGAAAATAAAGGCGTTGGTGGGCTCAGTTAACTATAGCTTCGGCATGGATGAGCTGGGACAGGTCATTCATCCAAAAATTGACAACTCCGGAAGTGCAGTGCTCTGCAAGGAAGCACCCTTTTAGGTTTCTGTTTAATTCTCTGGAGTGGACTTGAACTTATAGCTTTTTGTTTCTGAGATGCAGGTGTTTCCCAGTAAGCTCCAGCTGATGCTTTTACTCCACTGAAAATGTTTCTCAAGTAACTCTATTTCAACTTGGTGCTAAACCTCCACTGTATAAAAGTTTATGTAGTCTTAATTTTTCAAATGTATAACAACACAATGGGCAGCTTGTCTCGCAGCTTGATACTTAGCATTCAAAGTCATGTGAAAAAGATTTTTTTAAAAGTTGATGCCAGATTACCTTTGTAGAAGAGAGGTGATACAAGTTCTTGTTGGAATTAGAATGTGGAAATATGAGTGGAATATAATTTGCAACCATGATCCTCTGTCATGAAAATAAATGGGATTACATAGTTGGCACTGAGGGAATGGAAGTTGTACAGACCTTTTAATGAGTAATTGGTTAAAACAATGTATTGACCTTTCATGCTTTTTAGTTAATAGGTAATTAGCATCTATTATGGGTCTGTAGTTTCCTGTATACCTTAACAGATTGGTTCTCGTTAGCTAGAGGTAGGTTCTGTTCTGTGACTCTTAACATTTTCAATAACTTGAATGGGATCTTGTCTCTAGAAAAAGTAAATATCTAGAATTATGTTTTGTACCATTATTCTGTATTTTTTCTTGAATTAACAATGTATCCAAGACTTGAACAATATTTATAGACTTGTATTACATGTCATTTTATGGGTAATTCTGTTATCTTTATGCTATCAACAATTATTGCTCCAAGTTTTAGCCAATATTACTCTTAATCCAGCTACCAGTTTGAGATGAGGAATCTATACTCAATCTTTAGAATCCCTGAGATGCAGAAGGAGGCCATTTGGCCCATCATGTCTGCACTGACTTACCAAAAGAGTGCCAGACCCAGGCCCAAGCCCTGCCCTATTGCTGTAATTCCTAATCCACCTAACCAACACATTTTTGGGCTGTGGGAGAAAGCCAGAGTACCCAGAGGAAAAATACGCAACTGCTGGGAACAAACTTTAGACAGTCACCCAAGGCCAGAATTGAACCTGGGTCTCTGGCACTGTGATGCAGCAATACTAACTACTGTGTTGCTGTGCCGTCTCTTGAACCTGCCATTCCCCATCTCTGAAGTTGCAATGGCATATAAGACTTATTGCGCTGGACTTCAATATGCAGCTGATAATTGGATTCAAAACAGCATTAGGTGAACACTTTGGATCTGAGGGCATATGCATAAGTCAAAAATACGTGGCTGCAAAAAGTTGTCATAGTTCCCAATGAAAGAATATCTATTAAACTGATAAATGTACTTCACAATAATTTGATATGTTTGAAACTCAGCATTGTTCCTTAGTCATAAAGTATAAGTGCTAAGTATCTGTTGAGGAGTGATGGTGGAGATAGAAGGTGGTGATAATTTTCAGCCTTTTTTTAAACAGGAGCCATTTATCCAGGCATGTGTGACGTTCCTAAAGAGACGGTGCCCTTCAATTATGGGTGGACTGGCCCCAGAAAAGGAACAGCCCAAGAGTGCTCAACTCCCTCCAGAAACACTGGCTACCATGTTAGCTTGCTTACAAGCTTGTGCAGGGTAAGAATAGAACTTCAAAAAAAATTGCTTCAAATTTTTTGTGAAACTGAGTAGCACAATTACTAGATAGTAAATTATTTTTGAGCTAGTAATAGATTTCCACATCCTAAAGAGTGGGAGTATGGTGTTGAGATGGAGGATATTTTATGATTTTGAATGGTGGAGCAAGATGAAATGATCTCAGCTCCTGTCTTCTGTGTTATGATTGATAAGAAATCTGTACATGATATAATTGTCTTTCCAGTAAATTTTAACCTGTGCACACTCTTGGGCAGTGCTGCCCTCTAGGAACTAGTTTGATGATGAGAATGCTGTAACAATGAGTATTGCATCTATTCCACTTTGGCATTACTGAGTGGTGGTTATGTACTTGCTGCTTTTACTTTTAGTTTCTGATTTCTTTGTAAGTTATAATTACAAAGTATTATTAATACTAACCCTGAAGTTAAAATACTTATTTGAAGTACTTCAAACCAAATGGAAAAACAGTGGTGTTTAGGGAAGGTATGCATATAAAATATTGAAGGATCAGGGAGTCACCGTGCTCTTTAACCTTTCCCTTCCCTGGAACTCAGAAAAATAGGATTTGGGGTTAATAATTCAATTACTGAAGCCAGTTCTGCTATTTCTATATCTAAACTCCATTGATCCATGTGCCTTGAGGCTAACGCCTAACAACGTTTTGATCTGTTAGACAATTACAAACATCACAGCATCCATTGCCTCTTGGGGTAGAGATTTCCACTCTCTTTGTAGAAAGTATGCTGCCTAATTTCACTTGTAGATGACCTATCTCCAATTTTAAGATTATCCTCCTTTTTCATGATTCTGCATCTGAACATATTAAATTGTTGGGCAATGAAAGAACAGTTGGTCCATCAAGTCTGCACTGCATTATTTATGTCCCTCACAATCACCTTTTTCAGCATTGTCCTCTGGAAGCGCGAAAGAAATGTTGGGCCAATAAGAGAAAAAGATATTTTCTAAAATTTCTCTATCTCCTTTAGACAGTTGAAATCTGTCCAGGAGATTACATGCAATCTGTAAACATACTATGATGCAATTGCTTTGAGTATCTTCTGAGCTTTTCTGGTGGATATCCAAGATGACAATTTAATGCTGTTAAGAACTGGGCATGTAGGATTCAAACCTAGGTCCCTAAATTAGAAATCTGGAATTTTCCATCTTGAGAGGCAATAGATGCTGAGAGGTTTCAAGGAAAATAACTCCAACCTATACAATCTTTCCTCACAGGTACACTTTTCTAGCCCTGCCTGGCAAAATTCTTGTAAACCTCCTCTGTATACTGTGTAGAGCAATTATATCCTTTCTGTAATATAGTGAATAGAACTGCACACACTGCTCTAGTTGTAGCCTTCCCATGCTTTATACAGTTCCAACATTATATCATTTTTTATATTCCATACCTTTGCCAATGAAGGAGAGCATTCCATATACCTTCTTTCCAACTTCCTTAACTTGAACTGGTGCCTTTAAGGACCTCTGCATTTGTACACCAAGATCTCTCACTTCATCTTAGCTTTTATTGGTAGGGGGATTGAATTTCTGAGCCGCAACGTTATGTTGCAACTGTACAAAACTCTAGTGCGGGAGACCTTATCGAAACATATAAGATGATTAGAGGTTTAGATAGGGTGGACAGTGATAGCCTTTTTCCTAGGATGGAGAAAGCTAGCACGAGGGGACACAGCTTTAAATTAAGTGGTGATAGTTATAGGATGGATATCAGAGGTAGGTTCTTTACCCAGAGGGTGGTTAGGGAGTGGGATGCCCTGCCTGTGGCAGTTGTAGATGCGCCAAGTTTGGTGGCGTTTAAGAGGTTAGTTGATAAGTTTATGGAAGAGAAGGGAATGGTTTAGTTTGGAGGGTCATTGCTTTTTTTCATAATTGGTCGGCGCAACATCGAAGGCCGAAGGGCCTGTTCTGCGCTGTAATGTTCTATGTTCTATCTAACTTTTTAGTATATTTCCATTCACCGTGTATTCCCTGTAACTGTTTGATCTCCTTAAATGTATCAGCTTACATTTCTCTATATTAAAATCCATTTGTTACTTGACTGCCCACTGTACTAACCGATCAATATCATTTGAGAGATTCTAGCTATCCTCTACACTATTCTCTTCTCGCCAATCTTTGTGTCGTCTGAAAATTTTCCAATCGTGCACCACCTCCATGTTCACGCTAATAGATAACATAAACGGCAAGGATCCCAACACAGAGTCCTGTGGAACACCACTTGAAACAGTTTTTCATTTGCAAGGGTACCATCGACCGTTGTTTCCTGTTACTAAACCAACTTTCACTCCAGTTTGCAACATTACCTCGTATCCCATGGGCTTTTAATTTTTTGACTAATCTGCCATGTAGGCCCTTGTCAAATGCCTTGTTAAAATCTGTGCACAACATACACTGCACTACCCTTACTAACTCTCCTTGTCATTTATTCAAAGAATTCAATCAAATTTATAAGGAAAAACTTCTTTTAACAAATCCATGCTGACCATTCCTGATGAGTCCATGCCTTTCTACATGACAGTTAATCCCATCTTTCAAGCTTGATTTGCCCACCACCAATATAAGACTAAATGGCCTAAAATTATTTTTGTGCTACATTGAGCTCTGCCTGTCACAGTTTTTCTACAAGAAATAACAGTAGGCATCCACTATTATATGGCCTGTCAAATCTGTTCCACCATTCAATTCAATCGTGGCTGACCTCCAGCTTCAATTCCACTTTCCTGCCTCCTCACCATCTCCTTTGATTTCCCTGAGAGACCAAAAGTCTCTGTTCAAACCTTCAGTGTATTCAAAGATAATGCATCCACTTTGTGGTAGAAAATATCAAAAATTCATTATATGTTAAGTGAAGGAATCTCTTCTTACTTTTAAATGATTGAACTCAAATCTTGCAACTACCTCTGTCTTTTTAGATTCTCTGACCAGTGAGAATAATCTCCGAGCATCCACCCTATCTAGTCCCTTCAGAATTATGTAAATTTCAGTGAGAGTACCTCTATTCTTTGAAGTAAGCCCAATTAACTGAGCCTCTGAAGATAGGACAATTCCTTCATTCCAGCAAATACTCTACCACAAGTATCTCCTTTCTTAAATGTGGTGTCCAAAACTGTGCACACTTTCCAGATGTGGTCTCATCAAAACTGTGACAAGACAGTTTTATTCTTGAACTCCAATCCCTCTACAATAAAGGGCAACATGTCATTTTCTTAATTGCTTTTGTACCTGCATGCTAACAATTCCTGTTCCCTGTTTGAACACACCTGAGTCTCTTGGAATATCAATAGTTTGAGGTTTCACATCTTTGGTCATAAGAAAAGCAGTTTTTTTTTTAAAATGTGAATAACTTCACACTTGCCCACATTATCTGATACCTTGTTCATTCGCATAAAATGTCTATACTCCCTACAGTCCACCTTCCTACCTAGTTTGGTATCATTAGCAAACTTGGATACATTAGCACTGCTGCTTCATAGCACCTGTGACCCAAGTTCAATGCTGATCTTGGATGATGGTCTATGTCGAGTTTGCACATTCTTCCCATGCCTGTGTGGGGTTTCCTCTGGATGTCTGGGTTCTCCACTTTCCTCCCACAGTCCAGGAATATGCAGGTTAGTTGGATTAGCCATACTAAATTGTCCCTTAATGCCCCAAGATGTATAGGTTAAGGAGATTAGTCTTGAAAACGTGCGGGGTGGGGGGAGTGTGTTAAACTAATTCATTGGAGAATCAGTGCAGAATTGATGAACCGAATGGCCCCTTCTGCACTGAAGGGATTCCATGAGCGTTACTGTGATTCTTAAGTCATGAATATAGAATGTAAATAGCACTGATCCTTGTGGAAGTTCACTGTTAAATACCTGTTAAGTTGGAAAAAAGTCCTGTTTATGCCCAGTCTTCACTTTTTGTGTTACTCAATCCCTTATCCATGCTAATATATTACACTCGGCTCCATGAGACCTTAACTTGCCTATTAACTTCGTGTGGTTCCTTATCAAATGATTTTTGGAAATCCAGATACAATTTTTGTGGGGGTCCCTTTTATCTATCCTACTAGTCACATCCTCAAAGAAAAACTACAATTGTCAACTGGATTTTTCTTTCGTAAAATCCATGTTGACTTGTTCTAATCATCCTTTATGCATTGTTAAAGAATTCCTTAATAGATTCCAGTGTTTTTCCAAAAATGGATGCCAGTAGGTCCCTGTTTTCTCTCCTATTCTTAAAAAGTAGTGTAACATTTACCAATGTGATGGGATGGTTCCCAAGTTGAAATTTTGGAAAATCATAACTGGGACATAACTATTTCTGCAGCTATTTCTTTTAGAACTCTAGAATATAGGCCATCAGTTCTTGGAGCATTGTCAGATCCTAGTCCCAGAAGTTTCTCCAATACCTTTTGCTGGTAATTTCATTAATTGCCTTCCTATCATCTATTTCTATTACGAAATTTGTGTTTTCCCCTGTGAAGACGGTCACAAACATATGTGTCTCTACCATTTCCTCAATCCCCATAATAATTTCTCCTCTGCTTCTAAGGGATGGATGTTTATTTTAGTGACTCTTTTCCTTTTTCATACAAGTTTAAAATCTCTCTGCATCTGTTTATATTTCTGACTAGCTTGTTAGTTTTCTACTTTTCCACTTTATATTAACGTTTTGGTAGCCCTTTGGTTTTTTTAGTGTACTCCTAATTCTCAGATTTGCTGCTTTTTTTCCGCAACATTGTAAACCTCTTTTAATCTAATATCAGTAACTTCCTTAGTAAATTATGTGTGGACTTCTTAGATTCCACTGAAAAATTAAAACTTCTTGAAGATTTTGAATTTTATTTAAACATTTTTACCATCCTATCTTGCAGTCTATTTACCTAATTAACCGTAACTAGTTCTTCCCTCATATCTTTAAGTTTAAAATCCTTGTTTGTGATTGGAGTATGTCATGTTCAAACCTAGCATGGAATTCAATGATATGATCACTATTTTCCAGTGGATCTGTTAATATTATTAATAAACTCTTTGTTATACAATGCTAGATCTAAGATAGTTTTTTCTTCCCTGATTAGTACCAGGATGCATTGCTCCAAGAAACTGCCACAAAAATTCTATGCATTCATCTTTCAGGCAACTGTTTCCAATTTGACTGGGACAGTCTGTGAAAATTAAAACTCGCCACAATTTTTCAATCACATTGGTTATAAGCTCCAATAATTTCTTGTTTAGTGCATTGTTCAACAGATAGCTAGTAAAAAGGCATCTATAAACTACCACCACAAATGTTTTGAGTTTTGCAATTTCTAGTTTCCACCAACACACTGATTCAACTTTGATTTTTGAGGCCATGTCCTCCTCGCTCGGCGTCCCTCCTCGCTGAAATATTGTGTATCCTGCAATTTTTATTTACCACTCTTGATCATTTGCTGTCTGTTTTTCTCGATCTGAATCATTTATCTCTATTTGTGCCACTTGCTCATCCATCTTGTTGCAGATGCTTTGTGCATTCAGATAAGAACTTAAAGATTTTTTTACTTTACATACTTTGTTATGCTGTGTTGATATTCAACCCTTTTTTGGATTTCTGAATCTCACTTCACCTGAATAAGCTGATTTTCCCAAACCTGCTTGACTGGCAGTCACAGCCCTGACCATTAACCAACAGTGACATTCTGCTCAATCTTCAATAGTTTTGACTATCTTCTAGAATAATATTCTCAGTTCTTGCCCCTCCCTGATGTCTTTCAGTATCTACAACTCAAGACTCCAGCTCAGCAACTTTTAAAGCTGAAGTTGTGCAAGTTCTATCACTTACATATGGTTGTTTGGGATTGCAGTGCATTTCACAGATCCACAGATGCTTCAGTCATGCCCAGCCCTGTGATTTCCATTCAGCCTTACTTACTTAGACAATAATTTGCACAGCTGAAGTATTAGGATGTTGCTTTCTCCTCCCTTGTTTGATTTTGATTTATTGTCACATATTAACATGGTGAAAAGTATTGTTTCTTGCACATATACAGACAAAGCATGCCATTCATAGAGGAGAAAACAGTGCAGAATGTAGTGTTACATTCATAGCTAGGTGTAGAGAAAAATCAACTTAATGCAAGGTGAATCCATTAAAAAGTCTGACAGCAGCAGGAAAGAAGCTGTTTTTGAACCAATTGGTACATGATCTCAGACTTTAATATCTTTTTCCCAAGGTGGATGAGAGAATGCCTGGGATGCGTGTGATCCTTACTTATATTGGCTGCTTTGCTGAGGCAGCAGGAAGTCTGGACAGTCAGTGGATGGGAGCCTGGTTTGTGTGATGGATTTGGCTATATTCACGACTTTTTGTAGCTCCTTGCAGTCTTGGGCAGATCAGGAGCCATACCAAGCTGTGATACAGTTAGAATGCTTTCTATGGTGCATCTGTAGAAGTTGGTGAGAGTCATAGCTGACATGCCTTAGTTTTCTGAGAAAATAAAGGCGTTGATGGGCTTTCTTAACTATAGTGTCAGTGTGGGGGGACCAGGACAGATTATTGGTGATCTGGATACCTAAAAACCTGAAGCCTTTCTCCTTCGCTCCTTTGATGTAGGCAGGGGCATGTTCTCCACTACATTTCCTGAAGTCAATGATAATCTCCATTTGTTTTATTGATATTGAGGGAGAGATATTTGTTGGATTATTATACCTTGGAGACAAAAGAAAATTCATCAACTACCAACCTGATTCCCAACTACACTCTGTGCATCTCCTTACTCTATACTTAGTCCCATCCATACAACTTAGTACCCTTTTCATAAATTCATCACTGTGTGTGGGTTGTAGAGAAGAGAAGTTAAGACATGAAAGTATATAATTTTCTATTTAAATTGAATGCTACTATTTAGCACTTTCTTGAAAATGAAAGTATATTGTTTGAATTGCTAATACTGTTAAAATTTGTGCTAAACCACAAGACGTTCTGCAAGTGCTATCTGCTTTAGGCATTATGATGCTGAAACACAGATTTTTATGTTTCTAGCAGCACACTTGCCTTTTGTAGCTCTGCTCAGTTATTCATCAAATGGGCTAAAAGCAGTTTACTGACAGGAAAACCGAACATGTGTTTTAAAAGCATCATAGGTCATATGTTGATGAAGCAAGTGTGGAATACAGGGATTTGGGCCTGTGTCTGTGGGAGTTTGCGCATTCTCCCTGTGCTTGCGTGGGTTTTCTCCAGGTGCTCCGGTTTCCCCCCCTCATCCCAAAGATGTGCTCTTAGGCTAATTGGCAAAACAAATTCTTCCTAAATTGTCTCAAATTTGGTTTTTAATCCATAGATCTACAAACATGGACAGGGATCGCGGGTAGAGGTGGGAACATCGGGGTGGCCACGCGGGCTCGTTGGGCCGAAGGGCCTGTATCCTGTGCTATTTTGCTCTGTTTCTTTGAAAGTAGAAGGAAACTTAAGCAAGGAGTAAGACGAGCTAAAAAGGCTTGTGGAAAAAGTACTGGCCGGTAGGATTAAGGAAAATCCCAAGGCTTTTTTACACATATATAAAGACCAAGAAAGTAGCCAGGGAGAGGGTTGGCCCACTGAAGGACAAGAGAGGGAATCTCTGTGGAGCCAGAGGAAATGGTGAGGTATTAAACGAGTACTTCGTATCAGTATTCACCAAAGAGAAGGACTTGGTGGATGATGAGTCTGGGAAAGGATGTGTAAATAGTTTGTTATTTTGATATCAAAAAGGTGGTGGTATTGGGGTTCTTGAGGAACATCAAGGTAGAAAAGCCTCCAGGCCCTGATGGGATACACCCCAGAATACTGAAAGAGGCAAGGGAGGAACCAAGGGAAAAACTAAAAACCTGAAACTTCCACTTATGAAATTAGGGTGTACATTAGCTACATCAGAAGCTGCTCATGAGTCTCCTGCTCTGTTCTTAAGAACCTTGCACTTGGGGAAAATCAATCTCCAGGCTTTAATTTTGTATCCAGAGTGAGCTGGTTCAATACATTCTGCCTTTTTCTGAATGCAGTAAGAAGTATGACAACGCCAGTTTTAAGTCCAACTGATTTATTTACTGAATGCTCCAGTGTGCTCATCAACCCAGGTAAATCTGAAGTGAATTACCTGGTGAATGATGTCTACAAAGACTTCAGTAAGGCCTTTGACAAGGTATCTCATGGCAGACTGATGCAGAGGGTGAAGTCGCATGGGATCAGAGGTGAACTGACAAGGTGGATACAGAACTGGCTTGGTCAAAGAAGACAGGGTAGCACTGTAAGGGTGTATTTCTGAATGGAGGGCTGTGACAAGTGGTGTTCCTCAGGGATTGGTGCTGGAATCTTTGCTGTTTGTAATCTAAATGATTTGGAAGAAAATGTAACAAGATTGATTAATAGGTTGGTGGGCGGCACAAAGGTTGGTGGATTTGTGGATAATGAGGACCATCAGCGGGTACAGCAGGATATAGATCACTTGGAGACTTAGGTGGAGAGATGACAGATGGAGTTTAATCCTGACAAATGTGAGGTAATGCATTTTGGAAGACTTAATACAGATAGGAAATACACAGTAAATGGCAGAACCCTTAGGAATATTGATAGGCAAAGGGATCTGGGTGTACAGGCATACAAGTCACTGAAAGTGGCAATGCAGATGGAGAAGGTAGTCAAGAAGGCATATGGCATGCTTGCCTTTATCAGCTGGGGCATTGAGTTTAAAAATTTTCAAGTCATGTTGATGCTTTATAGAACCTTAGTGAGGCCACACTTGGAATATAGTGTTCAGTCCTGGCTGCCACACTATCAGAAAGATATAGCAGCTTTAGAGAGGATACAGAGAAGATTTACCAGAATGTTGCCTGATATGGAGGGCAAGAGCTATGGGAAGAGGTTGGAGAAACTTGGTTTGTTTTCACTGGAGCGACAGAGGTTGAGAATAGACCTGATAGGAAGTCTACAAGATTGTGATGCAAGGACAGAATGGATTGTCAAAGCATTTTCCCAGGGTGAAAGAATCAGTTACTAGGGAGCACAGGTTTAAGATGTGTGGGGCAAATTTTAACAGATGCACAAGGCAGACTTTTTACAGAGTGGTGAGTGCCTGGAGCTTGTTGCTGGGGGAGGTAGTGGAAGCATATACAGTAATGACTTTTAAGGGATGTCTTGACAAGTACGTGAATGAGATGGGAATAGAGGGATATGGCCCCTGGAAGCGTAGGGGGTTTTAGTTAAGTTAGGCAGCATGGTCGGTGCAGGCTTGGAAGGCCGAAGGGCCTGTTTCTGTGCTGTAATTTTCTTTGTTCTTTGCAAGATACTCGTAAATATCATCTTCAGATGATTTTCTTGTTTGAGTGCGTATTCTACAACAGTTGTGATGCGGAATCGTTAGTGAGCACCAAATGCAAGTCTGTCTTTTTGCTAAAAGACATTCTAGCTGTCTCAACGTGCTTGGATACCTTGTTAAATGACAACTGTATTGTGCCATGGTTCATGTTTTCACAATGTAAATCCAACTGGATGCGCAATTGATTTATAAGCTATTTTGAAGTGCTTTATTGCTAATTGAGATTAGTAGCAGCTAGATTTACTGTGTGCACAATTATTGAACCCAACAGTCTTTGTAAATGTAGGCCTTGAAAAGTTTCTTCTTTAATAGTAAGATTGAGTTAGCTTTAGGTTTGGCTGTGTTACTGCATGAACTGTACCCAGTTTGATTCAATAGTTTTCAGTATAAATATTTTTTCTACTGAAACTATTACACGCTCTTCATAATCTTGTAATTGTTGAGTATGAATCTTTGCCTGATAAAATTGATCTAACAAATTGTAAGTGGTAGCCTGGTTTCTTGGGGACATCATGTAATTTTGGACGCCTATAATGCATTGCTTTTAGTGTTGGATGATTTCTGAATGTTGTGTTTCCTTGTTCTGATAGGAGTGTTTCACAGGAGCTATCGGAGACCATTCTCACAATGGTGGCCAACTGTGGCAATGTCATGAATAAAGCCCGTCAACCACCACCTGGAGTAATGCCCAAGGTCCGCGCACCTAGTACCAGCAGTATAGAAACCATGTCACCTGTACAGGTACAAGTAGTTAAGTGGATAAATATTATTTTTATCCTTTAGGAAGTGTGCAAAGAGCACATTAACGAAAAGTTATTTTTATTCAAATAGACTAATAAAAGACTATGAAAAGTATTATCTTTAAAACAAAAGCTCAGATTCCAGTGCATGCTTATTTGTAACAAGATGGTATAATATCAAGTTCAGTTTACATTTGATTGCAAGTTGATGAATACATTGGCTAACTATTTCAAGATTTCTTCTTCTAAAGTGGGAATTTATATTGTAATTGATGCTGAATGAGGTCAAACCAGAGTTGTGTTGTGCATGATACAGATATCAAATAAGTTTTTAATTCCATTAATAATGCAATTATAATGTAGTGACTTCTGTTATCAGTTTGCAGCTTTATTATTCAGCCACTTGTGTTTCCAACTGTATTTTCAACAAGTATTCATATGACAGCTTTAACATTGAAGAATTTTCCAAGATGCTTTGCACTTCAGTTCTGTGCATTGGCAAATGCTCCTCAAGAGCTGCTTTTAAAAAGGAAGAAATACGTGTAAAATGTCACAGGTGTTCAAATTCTGAAATAAAAACAGGAACTTCAGGAAATACTCAGGTTAGGCAGCATAGATGGAAAAGGAAGGATCATAAGGAAAATGCTAGCCCTATTGCACACATGATGCTTGTGAAACATGAGACTGCCTACTGACCATTTTTCAGTGGTTTTATTTTTATTTGTATTTTTTAAAAAATTTGAGTACCAATCTGTTTCCATGTACTCCATTTGTTAATTATAAACACATGACTGCAAATGCAATTGAAAGCCTCTGGTGTAAGGTTAAATGCAGTGACTCCCACCTGCTTGATAATTCCCATAGTCCTGACTAATTATGGGAAATCTGCATTAGGATCTGATCCCACAATTTGTCAATTGATACCATTGCTGTATGCCATACTTCTGGTGTCCTGTGTCTCCATCCACAAACAGATGAATTTCATTTGAGGAGAGAGGTCCTGAACCTATGCTGCTTCTTGGCACCAGGCTTCCTGCTGACCTCAATAGTCTGGCATGCCAGTCCCAGTTACATAGAATCACAGAAACTCCACAGTGCAGAAAGAGGCCAATCGATCCATCGAGTCTGCGCTGATCACAATCCTGTCTAGGCCCTACCCACATTTCCCCACACATTTTACCCTCTATTCCCTCTACTCTACACATCTCAGGACACTAAGGGACAATTTTAACATGGCCAGTCAATCTAACCCACACATCTTTGGACTTGAGAGGAAACCCACACAGATATGAGGAGAATGTGCAAACTCCACACACACTTTCGGATCTGGTCTCGTGTGAAAGTTCCAGGAATCCCTCCCTGTCTGCTCAGTTAGCGATGTGCATTGAGTCCTTTACTCACCGCCATCCTGAGTATCACTTAGGGCTGTGGCTTCTATTCCAGTGAAACCTAAGTAGGGTGAAGGTGCCCATTCTTGCCCCCCATTTGTTTCATATTCTTGATAAAATATTGTAGTCATTTTTGTTGTAAGGAGCAAACTAAAATCTGGTATCTAGTTTGCAGTCTCCATGGATTCTGAGATGAGAATGAATGTTCTTTGCAATGGGAAATAAAGGCACACAGAGCAGAGAAGACAGGAGTTAGAGCAAAACCAAAAAGAAAACATTTGGTAAATACACTACACTATAGGAGCTTGGACAAGTAGCAACTAAGTGAGAATGCAAAAAAATGCTTGATATTGTTTCTCAGTTGAGAAGTTGACCAAATGTTTCTCAGAACAGGCACATCAGCCTCACAATCCTGGGTTGGGAAGTGGCCAGGGTAGGATACTCAAACTGCTGGAAATGTTTGTGTAGACAATGGGTCAGCTGTGATGCCTTCCTTCCCTGTAGGCAAGTACTGATGTAATCAGAGATCATAAATGAGAAGTCACAATTTGACAGTTATAGAGGGCAACTAATATGTAATACATAAGAAACCAACTGCTTGGATTGGATTGAAATTATTAGCAGTGGTACAAGTAAGTTACTGTTCGAATAAGATGGAGGTTTAAGTTTTTGGTAGGTTTCTTGATCAGAATTTAAATACCTATTAATACTGAAAGCACTTTTATGTCAGTTTTAAACATGCAGAATATGAAAAATATATTAATGAGGATTGTCATTAAGTGGATTTGGATCCAGCTGCATTGCATCATAGTGCCTCCCATTCTGTTTGCTGAGATATAACTTTGCAAATTCAATAATACTACCTTCTCACATCCAGAGACCTTCCTCCTTGCTCTAGTCTCCATTTTTGTGCTCCTTGATTTGGAGAGTGCATTTATTTGAGCCTTGCATCACTTGGCGTAGAATGCTTAGTATCAATGCTAACATAAAGATAAAGCTGCTCTTTCTTATGAAGATAACACATTTCTTAACCAGGCAATTGTAATGATTATAGGGGTGGTGAGGCAATGGGAAGGATAATTGAGGAAGTGATTGTAGATAATACTGATATTTTCTTATACTTTTCAAAATAATTACTTTAACAAAAGTTTTGGTAGCTTAAGCTAAACCAAGAATATCTTTGTAATTTTATTAATTTTTCTCCCTAATGCAGATTTCTTTACTTTCCTTCCCCCATACCCTATCCCTTCTCACCATATCCTCTCATTGTAGATTGACTCTTTGTCTGGCATGGCTTCGTTGGCCATTGGTGGATCAGCTGCATCCCTCACTCCAAGTATGCAGGGTTTCACTACTAATCTGAGTTCTGCATTCAACACCCCTCAATCACCAGCAAAAGCCTTTCCTCCACTCTCTACACCAAACCAGACAACTCCTTTCAGTGGAATTGGTGGTCTTCCTTCTCAGCTCCCAGGTTAGACCATCGTAATATTATTTGATATGATATATGCTGTGGTCAAATGAAATTTCATTTGTATTTACGTGGATAATGTTAACATATAAAGCTTTCTCCACTCTGAAATAACTAAATTAAATTAGTAAGGCTAAATTGTGATGCCACAATAAATGTTGTTGCAGTAACATGTTAAACACATTGTATTGCAATGTATTATAAGTTTAGCAAGCCTCATGTGTGATGGAAAGAGAGGAAAATATAAGATTTATTCTTGAACGTCCTCAAAATTGCATTATTCCTGAGCTGAGATATTTCACTGGTTTCTATCATGTAATGACAAAATCGCTAATTGCTCAATTGTTGACTTCCATACTTTGCTGCAGAAATATGGCTGACTAGCTAATTTTAGAAGCTGATGTATTTTCATATACCATGTAGTAATTAATGACTTGATTTTTGAATGTATTAAGAACTATTTTGTGAAGCAATTATCCTCTAGTTCAGATCAACCTGTTTCTCTATTTGATATTACTTACCTGTTGTATTCAGTAACTTGAATTTTGAGATTCATTCTTTTTAATACTGATAAATGTACTGACAATGGAACATTGGTATTCGTTATCCATAGTGAGTCATTTGCAGGTGTAGTAGAACATAAATCGTGCAGATTTGGAACTGCGACTCTTAAATCAGTACAAGTAACACCTGCTGCAGTGTTGGATTTTCTTTGATTATTTTTCATCCCAGCTATTGTCTTGTTGACTGAAATTGGGTTGAATTTCAAGAAAATTTTTGTGCTTCAGCCCAATTGCAGTTGGGTGGAAGCTGTTGAAACTTAGTTTCATATAGGACTTTGCAACAATTTTCATTCCATCATTCTAGTCTTTTTGTTCCCGGTTACTAGAAGTGAAAGGATAAAGTGCTAATTCTAGTCCTTTCCATTCACCCCCTATTACTTTCTCAAAATGAGTTGATTTTAAAGCAAGTCTCTGAAATTTGCATGCTTAGTTGTATGTTAGGAAGATAGTTTTAAAACACAAAAGGGAAAGACTTCAGTTCACGAATATTGAAATGTACATTCACTGAAATGATCTATCTGATGCAACTCTCGGTGTATTTTTGTTCCACTTAGTGGTACTTTTGTGTGGAATGCACTTTTTGTAGTCATTTTCGTCATGGGAAAATACAGTACTGTACTATGTTCAATTGTTAAAATTGATTAAATGTCAGACACAACTTGGGTCTGTCACACGTGGAAGCTTTTGCATTAAAATCAGACTTGGATAGGTTTGTTCTCGTGATCACAATTGCAGGAATTCTAAGCACTTGACAGGCCAACGTCTTTGAACTTGTATACATCCAACTACCATGTAAACAAGCCAAGAGTTCCAGGTTAAATTTGTTACAGTTGGGGCTTTTATGTAAACCAAACAAACTGCTGTTTTAAGAATGTGAAGGACATTTCTCAGCTTCCATAATTCATTGTCCATGTCCTTATCCATCTTCTCATTTCACTGAGCGATCAGTCTTTATCCTGCAGGAACCTCATAGGCTGCTGTCCTTGGAGTAGTTGGTTGTTCACACCAACCAAGAAATTTCCACGTAATGGATGCTTCTCCTTGGCTAGTAAACTTATCTTCTCGCAAAAGTTCTGACCCAGTGTACCTTGGGCATTCAGTCACTGCTTCAAATTAACTTTAATCCAGTCCAAAGATGTATGGGTTAGGTTGATTGGCCGTACTAAAATTGTCCCTTAGTGTCCTGCGATGCGTAGGTTAGAGGGATTTGTGGGTAAATATGTAGGGATATGGATAGGGCCTGGGTGGGATTGTGGTCAGTGCAGACTCGATGGGCCAAATGGCCTCTCTGTGCTGTAGGGTTTCTAATAATTTCTATAGTTAACAGTTTGTATGTAATCCCTAAATTTTAGGTTTCTTTTGGAAGTAAGAATGAAAGATGTGTTTATATAGTTCTGCAGCAATCTCTTCAGAGAAAAAATTAAAATTTCTTACATCAAGCTTGCCAAACAATAAACCCAGTTTTTAATGTTTGTCAGAAAGTTTTGCTTCAAGATTGGAACTGCAAACAATTGACTGGCTAAAATCACCTGTTCTCTGTCATAAACTACTATGATGAATGTGAAACCAGTACACGATTCCCAATCCCTCTGGAGAACTATTCCACTGAGGTTGACGTGTTCTAAATGTTTGCCTGTTGATTATATTGTATTCTTGAATCTAAGCATCCAGTTAGTCAGTTTGAAGAGTGCTGTGCTAGTCAGAGGATGCTTCTGAATAAGTTGGAAGAGGTGAAGTGAGTCCTGGGACTGGTTCTGATGGTGTAAACAAACAAAAACCATGGCAATGATGTACTTGTAGCTTTGTATGTTAACCTCCTTATGGAGCCTAATAATAGGCTGAAAAAAAAACTAACATTTTGACAGGAAGCCTTATTTAATTTTATACCCACAGGTAGTTTGGGTACAGGTAGTTTGACTGGTATGGGAACTGGTGGACTTGCACTACCAACTGTGAACACTGATCCCTTTGGACAGCGAAAGATGAGCACGTCTGGACTGAACCCACAGACATTCCAGCAGAGTAAGATGAAACCTTGTAAGTGGTTGTGTTGTCTGTGACTGTTGTGCGAGTGTGGCCTAGCTAGCTTATTTTATTACTTTGGTTTAAAAATGACTAGTTTTCACAGAGCGATATACGCAACCAGAGCTCAAAATAGATTCCCTTAGATAATGAAATCAGAAATTTGAGTATTAACAGTTATTTAAATCTGACATAACTTATCAACTTGATTAAATCTTTTCAGTGACCACTAGAATCAGAGAGTGCACAGATTCTTGATGTATATTCAACATAACTCAGGTTTTATTTAATCATAGAAATTGGCAATAAATGCTAGTCTTATCAATGATACCCATATCCAGGAATAAATAGAAAAGAACATGATGGGTACACTTCTAAAGTTGGGTATACTGGAGAGATGCTAATGTTGTATGCATCAACTAATAAATTACTTGACTAAAGATTGTAACAGAAAGCAAAGATATTTTTCTGCTAACAACTAATGCAGCAGAAAAACAAATGTGGATTCGTATTAACTGGTGTATGTAATTCAGGTGATTGCCACAAATTAGTGAAGATCACAAAACCTGTTTGTATGCTATTCAGAGCACCTTAAAAAGTTGCAAAATTTTTGAGTAACTTTGAAAGTAAGATAACATTTGTGATCTTATTCTGCTGGACGTTTTTGCATCCAAAACCAAGAAAGCTGTGTTAACACCTGAGAATCCAAAATCCAGTGACAAAATTGGAAGGCCTGGAATTATGAATTGTGCTGTTTTTGAGCTTTTCTTTCAGCTTGGCTGGAGCAATATAGGATTCTGGACAAGGTTGAGGTTATGACCAAGATTCTGGGGTGGGGTTGGGTGATTGATTGTGGAAGGATACAGATTTGCCCTTCACTCCTACCTATTTTATAACAAAGAACTTGTTGCCTCCTACGCCATTGCTGGAAAGTATAACATTGAGATATCTCTAACCTGAGCCTATTTTGAGCACTGTTTTAGGTTGCCCCGGTGGATGCATGCACTTGATATGAATGCTTGTCTGCATGTTTATGAAATGCCAGCCCATGTTAGAATTTATCAACACCAATTTACCTCTTCAGTTATTATAATTAGCACCACAAGTCAGAAATACTAACCAATTTGGTTCAACATTCAAATCCATTTTGCCATAACTGTTACATGTGATTGTTTGGAACTGGATCCTCAAAAGTAATTTTTACTTGAGTTAATTTTTGAAAAATTGGTCACTTCTATAGTAATCTATGAAAATGTATAATTAAAGGCAGTATATTTCTGGAAATGGTTTTTCTTTCCAGAATTCTTAAACTTGTTTTATTCTGCATAGCTGAGGATTCAATAAAATGCTTTGCCAAATTGGTTATTCATTTGTGCATCATTGAAAGTGATATTTGTGCATTACCCAATTCAAAGATCCTAGCCTCTGTGAAAATTTGTGGTTCATTTATAATTCTCAACAAATGGAAGTGTTTGGAATTGGTTTCAATTGATCTTGAATACTCAAATTCTAAAAAATCTTATCTAGAAAAGAGCAAGGTTAACCTCTATCCAGCAGTCTAATTCTGGACAAAAGCAAAATACTGCAGATGCTAGAATCTGAAACGAAAACAGAAAATGCTGGAAAATGTTAGCAGGACAGATAACACCTGCAGAGAGTGAATACAGCCAAGATTTCAAGTCAAAATAACCCTTTGTCAGCACCCTCTGAGATTTTCTAGCATTTTCTGCTTTAATTATAGAAATTTTCTGGAATTTTCATCACTTCTAAAGGCATTGAACCTTTTATCAGCTTCATGGGTAGCGATTGAACCACAACATGTCTACCAAGTATTATTTACATGCAGTCTTTATCACAAGTGCCAGCAAAATATTCATCCACATCGGAAGGTCTTTGCCATGCAGAGCCTTGAGCCTGTTTTGCAGAGTGGTATATCCCTTTGCTTTTTTCATTTCATAATTTCAGTGTTCATAAGAGAATTGAATTTGTGTCTATTTACTCAGTTGGTCTTTGTGCTGTCATTCCAGTGTGCATTTGTTGTATTAGCTGTGTTTGTTGCCAAGTGAAGTTGCAGAATGCAAAGATTAGCCAGCTGGGATTAATTGCCCATTATTTTCTTCCTAGGCTAACCATGCATAGGAAGGAGGTAGTAACGCGGAAGCAATCTCAGATCTGAATCTTTTATTCGTATGATTGTTTCCAATCTGAATTAATCAATCTGAAATACTTAGTGCAAAATATTGCAGCTTATTTTAATAGTTTCTTCAATGACTGCGTTATTTGTTAATTTTGTGATGAAGATCAACATTGACAAAAGCCATGCATTTGGTTATATGTCAGTCTGTTGCTTTGACGTACTGTTGAACAATTGTTACCAAGTAGATTTTGATTTTTTTTTTCCCCTGTTGCCATTTCACACAGCTGACCTTTCTCAGGTATGGCCGGAGGCAAATCAGCACTTTAGCAAGGAGATCGATGATGAAGCAAACAGTTACTTCCAACGTATTTACAACCATCCACCCCATCCTACCATGTCTGTTGACGAGGTGAGTGTACATTGTCACTGGAGATCAGTTTAACTCAATTGGCTGGACAGCTGCTTAGTGATGCAGCGTGTTGCCAGCAGCGCAGGTTAAATTCCTGTACTGGCTGAGATCAATCATGAAGGTTCCCCTTCTCAATCTTATCTCTTGTCTGAGGTTAAAATCACCACCAGTTAGCTCTCCTTTGCCAACTTTCTTTTTTCTGTCCATAGTCACTGAATAAAATCCATTTGCTGTTGATTTACATACAGTGCGTGAGTCAATTTCAGTACAAAATGCCCTTTAATAGGCTCGATCCACAGTCTTCAAAAACGTGTTGTTTCAGGTTCCTTCATAGCATTTTCTAATTTGCCTGCTTGGTAACGGTTTCAATGAGCAAATTACAACGGTTAGTTTCATGAAATGTACAGAAACCAAACTCTCATGGAATTCTTCCATCCCAAGTATCCTTTATTCTCGAAACCTGAGGCAAGACCCTTATTATTTTGGCTTCAATTATTGTAAGAATGAAAGCAAGTGAGTTTTCAATTTTGACAAATTATAATTGACTATGGGCATGAAAATTTCAGCACAGTCTGCAATCTTTTTTCCCATCCCAGCAGGCCAGTTTTAACTATGGAAAGAAATTCACCCCTGAATTTGGCATTGCAGGATTGAATAGCTAGCAATTTACCATTCTTTAACATCTCCAATCTGCAGGATCAGGAGCAGATTACACATTATTCTATTCAATTACAACAACACTTCCATTTCATGTAAAGTCAGCAGTTAACTGTTTTTCAAATGTTTTTAAGACTAAAATGGGCACCTTTCTTTTAAAGTAATCTTAATTGTCATGATCTGTGGTGGATTACAAAAAGTGGAGCATATTTGTAGGGAGAACAGAGTGCTCCTCCAGATTTGGCTGAGGCTTGGAATTAGTACATTCCCCTTTATCTCATTGAAACAACCATTGCATTGACTGTTGTTAGTGAATTCTAGCTCACCTACTCTCAGACGTCAACAAAAGGAGAATGTTCAACATTTTCCAGATATGCAAAATTGCTTTGGGAGCTGAGAGTCGTTCAGTGTAATATTTTTAGAACAGAACTCGGGAAAACTCTCCAGGAGAAACTCAAATCATGTCCAGCCTGTGGTTTGAATAAATATGTCTGAAGTTGACATGCTTATGTAGCCTTAGTGCCAATTTAAAAAAATTTATTCCTCCCTGGGCTTTATGGTTTTTCCAGAGTGTGTTTGGCAAGGTTAGGAAGGTAAACTTTGAGATGTGTGCTATACTGCATTTTGTGAACAAAGAAATAGCCCTTGGGCACACACCTGGCTGAGGGAGGAGCTACAGCTGTCAATTTTTTTGTTTTCGTATTTCATTGAGTAAATGATGTCTGAAGCAAGAGTGGACTTGCTGCTGTTTTTTGTTCTGAAGCACTGATAATGCATGGCTATGACTTGGTCCAAACAAGGTAAGAATTGTACTTATCATTTGCTATCCTGATTGTGTGACGACCCATTTTACTGATAAACTAAGCATGCGTTTACTCTTCTAATTTTGTAAGAAAATAAAAATTGGGAGACTACTTTTTCACAAATACGCATCATTTGCTTTGCAATCCACTTGAAGATTGGCCCATATTGTAATCATAAAGCAATATTAAGTATATTGCCAATCTTTGATTACTGGGTCAAAATCTTATCATTCCCAACTCATTTTGGAAACTCCATCTGAAGCAGTAGTGGGTAAAAGAGATTGTCAAAATGTGTGCCTTGCCAACATTATCCACATACTAAATGATTTTTTAAAATATAGAACAAATTATACAGTCAGTAGACTGGTGCAAAAACAGAAAATGCTGAAAAATCTCAGCAGGTTTGGTAGCTTCTGTAGAGAGGGGGCTCTGATGAAGGATCATCCACACTTAAAATGTTGGCTCCATTCTCTATCCACAGAAACTATCAGACTTGCTGAGATTTTCCAGCATTTTCTGTTTTTGTTTCAGATTCCAGCATGCACAAAGTTTTCCTTTTTATTATAGTAGGCTGGTGGTTTGGTTACTGGACAAGTAATCCTTAAACCTGGACTAAAAGCCAGAGGAGTGAGTTCATATTACACATACCAGTTTAAGAATTTGTTCAGTTTTTTTAAAATCTGGAATCAGTAAAGTGACTGTAAATATTTTGATTTTGTTACAAATTTGGCTGATTTATTAATAACCTTTCGGGAAAGTACTTGGTCTATGACTTCAGTCCCACATTAAAGCAACTTGGCCGATAAATCACTTAGTTGTACCTGGCAATAAATGCCAGCCTTAACAACAATATGTACCAATACTGCAAGGGCTGGTTGACCATGTAAGAGCATGCATACTCCTGTGATCTGAATGTGGGGGGGGAGAACATGATTTTTCATGTCTTTCCTACTTCCTCCATTTTAGGAATGAAATAAAATTTAATAACCTTCCCTTGGTTACATATTAAATTTTTGTAAGCTGTAAAGCTTTTTACAGCCCTTTTAAATTTAATTCTGCAATAGCTGTCTCTCTATATCTCCTAATGCAAGTTACTAAGCTCTACTTATTTGCATGCAAAAGCACTGGACCGTAGCATCATTACAAATAAATGCATTAACATCTTTACTACTGTCATCCCTCAACTCCTCCAAAGGCTCTCCATTAGTGTTTCCCTAGCTTAATTAAACCATTTGCGCACATTGCTTTCTTTACTGAATAATGCAACATTCCTCCAAAGTATTTTTAAAAATTCAAATTTGCACCGCCCCATCGTGTTGGAAAGGGAGGTTTCTGCTAAGTATGTGATTCAGTTAATTTTACTAATTGGAGACCTAGAGGTTGAAATGTGGGGGTATATGCCAAAGTAACTAATTGTTGGGTTTTTGAAAGTTAGTGATAGGAAATACTGTAAAAAGGTTGGAAAATGTGTTGTAATGGTGGAGATCAACCATAATTTAATTGAATGGAGAAAAGTACTGAACAGCTAAATGGCCTAATTCTTTTCCTAAATAATCAATTATTACCATGCAACATATTTGCTTTCTATGCTGACTTTGAAAATTGGTGTTAACTTGTTAAATTTTTTATTTTTATAGGTTTTGGAAATGCTGCAAAGGTTTAAGGATTCCAGCATTAAGCGTGAAAGGGAGGTTTTTAACTGTATGCTACGCAACCTCTTTGAGGAGTATCGCTTCTTCCCCCAGTACCCAGATAAGGAGCTGCACATCACTGCCTGCCTGTTTGGTGGAATTATAGAAAAGGGCCTGGTCACCTATATGGCATTGGGACTTGCACTGCGCTATGTTCTTGAAGCATTGCGCAAACCTTTTGACTCCAAGATGTACTACTTTGGTATTGCTGCACTAGACAGATTTAAAAATAGGTGTGTTTTATTAAAATTTTGTCTTTCAGAATCTGGATATGGGCGACTTTGCTAAAGAAGAAATTTGATCTGAACAGTGATATCAAGAGTTGGGACTGTTGATTAGTCTTTGGGGTTTAATTTATTTCAAAACTCCCACATGCAATACATACTTCACATCTTTTCACAATAAAATTTGATCACACCAAGGAGCATTGTGGGGAGGAAGAAAGAGATGCGAGTGTCACACTTCAGTTGGGGGTCGTCATTGTTGAAAGGGCACATGGTAGCTAGCACCACTTCTTCACAGTGCCAGAGACCTGGATTCAATTCCAGCCTTGGGTGACTGTATGGAGTTTCCATATTCTCCTGTGCCTGTCTGGGTTTCCTCTGGGTGCTACTGTCTTTAGTGCCAGGGGATTATCAGGGTAAATACACAGGGTTGAGGGGATAGGACCAGTAGGATTGTTGTCAGTGCAGGCTTGATGGGCTAAACGGCCTGCTGTGCTGTAGGGATTCTATACAAATTAGTTGCAAACAATTGTAGATATGTTTCGTTCATCAATACTTAATTAAACCCTTTTTGAAAGTGCTTGTGCAAAACATCAATTGCACGCTTTCATCAATTCTTTACATTACTTGTCTCAAAGGCCTAGATCTACCCAGGATTATCTCCCTCTTTTTTTTTAAAGTGGGCTGTGATATGTGCTGTCTTTCAGCCCTCAGGCACCATCCACATATCTAAGGTGGATTAGAGCATCTGCCATTTCTGCCCTTGCTCCCCTCAATAACTTAGCATGTATCCCTACTGATTCCTGGAATGATAGGTCTGTCATATGAGAAGAGAGTGAGTGAGTTAGGATTATATTCACTGGAGCTTAGAGAAGTGAGGGCGATCTCATAGAAACTTAGAAAATTCTGACAGGGTTAGACAAGATACATTCAGAAAGAATGTTCCCAGTGGTGGGAGAGTCCAGAACACAGGTCTTTGTTTAAGGATTAGAGGTAAACCTTTTTAAAACTGAGATGAGGAGAAATTTCTTCACCCAGAAGGTGGTGAGTGTGTGGAATTCACTACCACAGAATGTAGTTGAGTCAAAATGTTGTTTGATGTCAAGCAATTAGATATAGATCGAAGGGCAAAAAGGATCAAAGAACCATGGGGAGGAAGGGAGGATCAGAATATTGAAGTCAGTGATCAGCCATGAAAATGAATGGCAGAGTAGGCTTGAAGGGCTGGATGGCCTTACCCTGCTTCTGATTTCTATATACTGGGCCAGATGACTTTTCAGCTTTGAGGAAATACCTCCTATTTTTATATGATCCAGTATCACTAATTGCCTCCTTTACTGCAAGTTGAAGGCTGCCACTTCTCTAGAGAAGACTGATATAAAGTACTTGTACCATGGCCATATCCTGCATTTCCAGAAGAGTCTGTAATCAGTCTTGCCTTTCGTTTAATTACCCTTTTGCTAGTTTTTAATAGTTTTGGGTTCCTAAAAGTTATCCATTAATCAATTCCAATACTTTCCTTCAGCTTTTTCCCATATTTGTATCCTATCTACTTTCTGTATCCAGCTTGACTCCTGACTCTTTTGAAATTTACGATTGTTATTTGTTGTCTTGTTCTGTCTCGTTTTAATTTCTATATCTTTAGCTGTCCAGGAAATTCTGACTTTAGATGTTGTTTCTGCTTCTGAGAAATGTGAACTGACATACCTGAGCCATTTTCTCTCAAGTCCTCCTATTGTTTAAATAGTTTTTTTCATATTGTTTTATTTTTATTCAGCAGGGCCACATTCCTTTTCAACTCAAGGGGTTAGCTCTCTTCCATTTTACTGTTTTTGTTTTGATTATACCATGTCCTTTTCTATAATGATTCTAAACCTCATCACCGTCCCCTAACCAATTCGCCACTGAATGATGCTCATTCCACTTCATTCCCCAGAACTAAATTCAACGCTACTGCTTCCTTCCATATTGGGCTGGAAATATTTCAAGATTTCTTCCTCCTCTATTCTTTATATTGTTAGTGCTCTTGTCCATATTATTTTATTGGAAACCTCTCCATTATCACTACTCTATTGCTTTTTTTATTCAGTGAAGAAATGTGTGTATTGCTCTTTAGGTCAACATTTATTACCCAACCCTAATTCTTTCTTGAGTCTTTGTTATTCATCTGTAAATTTGCTCCACTGTGTCCTTCCTGTTATTTTAATAATCTAGAGTTTACATCCAGTAACCTCTAACTTCTCAAGTCTATTCAAATACTCTTACAGATTTGTCAACTACATCAATTCTGTTGTGCTGCAATCTTTTTTTTTATCAATACAGCCACCACCTTCATGTCTTGGTGGTTTATGGTGATTTAACTCAAGCAGTTGGAAAGAAAAGGGAAAAGCATAACTCGGGTTCATTTTGGAGTGCATAAAAATTTCCAAGTCCACCTTGCTGCAGCATTGGAGCAAATCCACGATTGGAGATTAAACCCCTGTAAAATGCTTTACTCGCATTCTACATCACGTTGGCTGCTTATAGCAGAATGTGTTTGCTTGCTAGCTTTCTGGACTTTGTTTCTTGATCTGAATTCATTGCCATGGAGCTTGGAAATAGTTCCAAAATGAGTGAACAAAAATTGGCTGGAAGGAAAGTTCTGCAGAAGTTAAAAATCTGAAATAAAAACAAAATATGACAAATGCTGAGGACAGTTGGCATTTGTGGAGACAGCACCAATTAAAATTTCAGATAGAAGACTGTTCATCAGAATTGGAAAATATTAAAATCTAGCAGAAATGTAGAGGTGGGAAAGTGGGCAAGAGGGTAAAGAATAAAAGGAAATCTCTATAATAAGGTGGATACAGAAGAGATTAACTGAAGAAAGGGAAGATGGTGCAAGGCAAAAGCAACAGGTGAAATAAAGGATTGGCCTAGAGGGAATACTTGAGTAGTTAACAATGGGACAAAGTTATAACCTGTAATTAAACTTGACTAGATTATATCAAAACTTAAGTGTGAATGTCAGCACTACTACAGATTACTTTAATAATGTCTGTTCCAATTGTAGATTGAAGGACTATCCTCAGTATTGTCAGCACTTGGCTTCTATTGGCCACTTCTTGCAGTTTCCTCATCATTTACAGGAGGTAAGTGGTGCACAAATTATGGCTTGGATGTTTTTGTGACCAAATGTGGCAATGACTCAGTAATTTTCATTCTGACATCTGTACCAGCAGTTCTCATGAGCATGATGGTGTCAGTGTTGAACTGACTTGAGATATGATCTTTTGAGAGTTGTTTCTACATTGGGCTAGAATTTGTTTTTGATCAAAATGAAAATGCAGAACATGCGAAGGCTGCTCTTGGATGTTGCTTCAGGAGTGGCCTAGTGCTTCATGTCGTTAGTGTATGCTTAAATGGCAACATGACAGCTCAGAGACTATCGCTGTTGCTGTGCAGACACATGGATTTGGGCCTGTGTCTGCAGGAGTTTGCGCGTTCTCCCCGTGGTTGCGTGGGTTTTCTCCGGGTGCTCCGGTTTCTTCCCACATCCCAAAAATATGCTCTTAGGCTGATTGGGTAACAAATTGTCCCTATATTGGTCCCTATATGGGAATCTTCCACAATAGGCATAGCCTAAAGTCATGGATATGTTATTAAGATGTTAGGACGGCGGTGCGGGCTCGTTGGGCCGAAGGGCCTGTTTCCCGTGCTGTGTTGCTCTTTGTTCTTTATAGGTTTTTGCAGCAACTCTTCGCACATCAGTGTCCCCAAAACTGCTAATTATCTCCAACTACTTGGAGGTAATTAGCACTATACAGAAATTGTTGTATGTTTCAGCGCAGCAGGTAGCTTCCTTGGAGTTACTGTGAGCAAAATGTCCTTTTGCTTAAGTGGGCGATTTGTGTCAGCTCTGTCCTCAACTTTCTCCCAATTTTATTACCTGATCACCCAAAAAGCTGAGTTCTTTCCTGGAGTCCAGGATTTTCCACAGGTAGCTAATAACTTGGACTGTGGGTAACATTGTAGACAGGTCTTATCCTTGCTTTGTCTGACCTCCATATGTGTTTCCAGAATGGGTCCCTAAATAGGGATAGGGAACAAAGAAGAACAAAACAGCATGGAAACAGGCCCTACGGCCCAACGAGCCTGCACCGTCACCCCGATGTTCCCATCTCTACCTGCGATCCTTGTCCATGTTTATCGATCTATGGATCAAAAACCAAATTTGAGACAATTTAGGGAGAATTTGTTTTGCCAATTAGCCTAAGAGCACGTCCCCGGGATGTGGGAGGAAACCGGAGCACCCGGAGAAAACCCAAGCAAGCACGGGGAGAATGCGCAAACTCCCACAGACACTGGCCTAAATCCATGTATCTGCACAGCACAGCGATAGTCACTGAGCTGTCGTGTTGCCCATCAAATGGTCCAGGTCAAGCGTACACTAATGACGTGAAGCACTAGGATACTCTAGGAAAAAAAATCCAAGAGCAGCCCTTTCACGACCCATCGCGTGTGTGCCCCTCGTTAGACAACAAGGTGGACCAAAGCACCTGTAGGATAAAAACAAGTACACCAATATCATCCTCTATTGACACACTTCCCAGGGACTCCCAAGGTTCATGATCCCTATTTTAAATCAGTTTTCTATACTCCATTCCCATTCTGTTCATGTGCCCGTCTAAGTATTTCTTAAATAACTCCAGAGTACCGCTGCCTCCACCACTTTGCCTGGCAGCGCATTCCATACATATAAAATTGGATATTTTAATAGTATCCAAATTATACCTTACCCCCTCACCCTAAGCCCGTGACCCCTTGTAATATTCGAGTCCATCCTAGGAAAGAGCTTAACCCTGTTTACTCTATCTATACCCCTCATAATCTTGTACACCTCTATTAGATCTCTCTAAGTCTACGTCTTTCTAAGGACTTCTGGCTAATCTTTTCCCCTCTTTCATCCTCTCCCCAGCCCAGCAATTCTGCTGTCTACCATCAGCCCAGCCATTCCCACTTTGAAATCCATTAAATCAAACCCTGGAATTAAAACCAGGACCTAAATGTATAATTTATATTGTAGGGTGTGTTTTCATTTATTAACCCCAGAGAAGTCTTGTGAATTTTAAATCTGTTTGATTAAACCAGAGAACAATGTTTCTGATTTTGAGGTAAACTAGATTTTTTTAATCACCAAGAACAGTAACTTTCAAGGTGTAGTACTTTAAGCCAATTAAACGAAGTATTACTGTTCATTTAAAGTGTTTTTGTATTTATTCCAGTACATTGAATACGGCCAGCAGTCTAGAGATCCTCCTGTGAAAATGCAAGGCAGCATTACAACCCCTGGCAGTATTGCATTGGCCCAAGCTCAGGCCCAAGCACAGGCTCAGAATAAGACTCCCCTCACCAGACAAGTCAGCGCCATTGTAACTACGTCCACAACCACTACTGTGACTAAAGCCACTACAGTTACCAGGCCAACTGGAGTGAGCTTTAAGAAAGATGTACCTGTGAGTAATTTAATTGTTTTATATTGAGTAATGATGGAGCAGTTTCAAAACAATGTTGAAAGCAAAATACTGCAAATGGTGAAAATACTGGAAAAACTCAGGCCTGGCAGCAACTGTGGAAAGACAAACAATTAATATTTTGACTCTAGACCATATGACTTGAGAGTTCTGGAAAACAGTCCCGCAGACTTGAAACCTTAACTGTCTTCCTCTCTCTCCAGAGGTGCTGCTGGACCCATTGAGTTTTTTTTAGCATTTTACTTTCAGAAACTTAGTTTGTACGCTTCACTAAAATGTTTCAGATTACTCTCGAGTTTCTAATTGGCTATCTAGTACGGAAATAAATATTGTAAGCATTGAAAATAACAATGATAGTGGCTATTGTTAAATTTTCTGTATTTTTCTTTTAACTTCTATATTTTTCACCTACCTACACTTTTGGTAGAGAAAGTGAGATCTATTGAGCAATTTGCCATCTCTAGCTTTTAAAATATGTAATTAGGTTTTAACTATCACTGTCTTAGTATGATCTTGGATTTCAGAAGATTTGTGAACAGGGCACACATCTGTAAGTGGCCTCTAACTTCAAAATTCATTAGCTTTTTATCAAACTTAATATCTAATTTCCTTTTCCAAATACTTGCATGCTAGGAATGTTACTTTAATTGAGTGGTGCTCATGTAAATATTTCATGTCTCAAGCAGAAAGCTGTGACTTTATGCCTTTTGAAGGATTTTTGCCCTTATCTGTAGTTTCCTTCTAATATCAGATCTGGTGCTTTACATTACATGCTTCCTGTAAATAAAGTATCTGAAACAATAATCACAACACTGAGTTGTAAGTTAGAATATTCGGATTAAAATGCCTGGCTAATTCAGAATTTCAACTTAAACTGAGCCGTACGAACTACAGAAACTAAGTACACAAATCTGTCTGACCTGATGGAACATGTATGTGTCTGCATTTGTAATAATTTAAAACACTGATTTTCATAGACTTGAATATTTTACTCCCTCTGTTTATTGATGTTTGAAAATTAATAAAGGGAAACAACTAATGATGGTGCTGCTGTTATAATGCTCCTGGCTTTAAATGTCCTTGATGGTAATGTTGAACTCTTCAAAATTAACCTCTGACTGTGGCTGCTAGCTCCTTCAAACCTGCAGCCAATGAGTTGTTTATGCCCCATGGAGTTTTTACATTGGAGGAGCAGCTAATTTGTCTCCTAAGGGCTAATCTGCCAAAGGCTTTAATGTAATTCCATTGACAAACTGTGTCATAGCAAAGTCCTCCTGTTTTTTAGCCCTCCATTAATACAACAAACATAGAAACATTGTTGGTGGCTACAGACCAGGCGGAGAGGATAGTGGAACCACCTGAGAATATTCAAGAAAAAGTGGCTTTTATCTTCAACAATCTCTCGCAATCCAACATGACGCAAAAGGTGGGTATTCTGAGATGATTTGTGTAGTAGCTGTTCTGATATACCGTTTTTCTTGCAATGATGCTCTCCTTCAGTTTTGGCTTTTGAAAGCAGCCTGTTAATAGCACATGGCAGTTTTATCAGCAAACACGCAGACTTAAGTATAACCATTTGCTTTAGTTCTTTGTGGGGGAATCTTGTCAGAGATCATTAATACATTTATAGCTACCAAGAAATCCAAAAGGGAATTTGGAACCAACTTCCTTAACTAAAGGTTGGTGGAAATGTGGAACTTGCTACCACAAGGAATGGTCAAAGCGAATAGTATGGATGCGTTATTAGGGAAAATTAGACCAGCGTATGAGAGTGAACAGGATAGACAGTTACGATTTAGAGAGGAACAATGAAGGAGGCTTGAGTGAGCGTAAATGCCAGTACAGACTTGTCTAGCCAAATGGCCTGTTACTCAACCATATATTCTACGTAATTTTGTTTACCTTCATTCACTACTGGAGTCTCATGTATACCAGCAGTAACGAAACAGATCTGCTGTCTGAGGGGTTGCGCTGGAGAGCGTCAACCAGTCAGCATATTGGCAGTGACTGCATTGGATCTGAGTGTGCTGCTGCTCAAAGCATAGCTGAAAATCACAAGCATTGATGCCTATTGAATGTTGGCTGTATTGGTGGTAAATGAACATTTGTGGGAGGTCCAATAAATGAGTCAAAAATGTAAAGTGGGGTTAATTAGTGGAAATCGAAGACCATTTGAGAGATTTAAATCACTAAGTTAGGAAATAAATTAAACATTTCATATACTTTGAACAATTATCAGATGTGACTGTTGACAATTTGGAGGGCATTAGAATTCTGAGTCTACCAGGTATTGAATTCTCCGTCAGATGCTCGTTATAATAGTTGTATTTCTGCATTTAGCAGAACACTGTTCATTGGATAATGGTGATTCTGCAAGCATAGAACTTTGTTAATTCTGCATTCTTTTCAATTAGTATTATACCAATATAATATCTAGTCAGTGTGTTTACTGTTCATTACTATTTGTCTTATTTTTAGTGAATTGGCCTTCTATATTAATGTCTTGCAGCAATTTCCTCCCTTCAGTTTGCAATCTTTATTTTCAATTTTTTTTTGCTTTCCTTCCACCCTACCAAAGTTTGGGAGAGACAAGATAACAAGTTTGCTTGTGGGATCTTGCTGCATACAATCTGGCTGCCAAGTTTGCCCTTATGTATTAAAAAAAATGCACTTTAATTGCATTTCATAAACATCAAAGGTCTTTTGGTGCACAATGTGGCACGGTGCTATACGGATGCCTGTTCTTTGTACTTACGTGAGATAATTGCAATTGTATGTGCTGTATCACATTGTACTTGATACACTAAAATATTTGAAGGAGTTACAATTACAAAAATATCTCATGCAAACAGGCATTTTGAACTATGCAGCTATATAAACCATTTTAGTTGGATTTGGAGAATAATTGGCCATAGTTGATGCCTTTAAGATTTATAGGGTCTTTTAAAATTATTTCTGGAATTTAATTTCACTTAATTTTCTGGTAAGCCCTTAACTGAAGGCTGAGCACAAGATCACATCTTATCTTTCCATAGCCCATAGAGACAACCAAAAATATGCAGTTTCTGCAGATAGGAGGTAATTATTTTTAGAGGCCCACTATTATTTTCAGCCATGTAGGAGGTAATTATTTTTAGAGGCCCACTATTATTTTCAGCCATGCTAATGGATATTTAACAGTGGATGCTTTGGTGCTCACTGGCAATGAAGCCTTTGCTTGGGGGGTGTTACACGTGGATGAATGCTCTTTAGATATGTGGCTCGATAAAGCAAAATTCTTCAATACCATGTTTGGATCAAAGAGTTCTGATGTCTGAAGCAATGAATAGGTGTTGTACTTCTCTATGTAAACCACAGCGTTTCTTGCTTTGAAAAATTTTTCAAGGTAAATTCTTAAGAATCTAACTGTGTGTTTGATTTTACTAATGTTTTGCTCCATCTAATTATCACTGATATGGTATGGTGTGTTGTCCTTCTTCGTGTTATAGGTGGAAGAACTAAAAGAGACTGTGAAGGATGAGTTTATGCCTTGGGTATCCCAGTATTTGGTCATGAAGAGAGTCAGCATTGAACCTAACTTTCACAGTCTCTACTCAAATTTTATGGACACGTTGAAGAATTCTGAGTTTAACAAAATGGTACTCACTGAGACATACAGAAACATCAAGGTAAAATTGAGAACTATAAGCGATAACCTACACCTAAGTGAGACAGGAATTTCCTATTGAAGCTACATAAAGTACTGAGTAAAAGCCATTAGCCTGTGCTTGTTGAGATAAGCTCTTTTGTATTATCACCTCTCCAGTTCTCCCCCTCCTCCTAAAAATAAATACATCCATATCAGGTTACAGGTCCAGCATATTAACTAATTAGCTACATGTGTGCGTGGAAGATGTTGAATGCCAGCAGTTTAATTTCCACAGCTGGCATAACTTAAATGTCCAATCCTGTTCTCCATTGCCATCCATTCAAACACTTTTTAGTCTGAATCACCGCACAAACAGTGTACAAGAGCTCCTTCATTCTTTTCCCTACTAATCGCACCAAAGCCCAAACTGATGCAATTCAGTAAATTTCTGCTTCCACTTCTGATTTCCTTTTAGAAAAACTGCAGCCCTTTGGTTTGAAAACCAACAATCTTCAATTCCAAAGGTCCCAACTATTGTGGTACAGATTTATAAGTACATAGCAACCTTGTAGTAACTTAACCCAAAAAAATCAGTCTTCCAGATGTGGGTCTCAACAGGCTGCTGGGTAACTCCATTTTGTTTCTCGGGAGGTGTTTGGGAATCGAGGCTCTTGCTGTTTTTTTGCTTGCTTATGCCAGAACAGTTGAGATGATTTTTGTCAGTATTGGATTCTTTAATACAGACCTAGCTGTTGAGGCAGGAAGTTTGAACGTATTGTTCAGTAATACAAGCATGCAGTGAACTTAGCCACAGAGTCATGCCGGAGGCTTTGGAGCATTATGATTCAAGTGGATTGCTTCATACATGACAATGGCATGGGTTATCTTCACCTCTCCATCAGTCAGTTTTATTGCCAACACGTGTTCTTCAGTGGTTCACTTCTATAAGCTTAATTATAAATGTGTATATTTTTGGGGGCGAAGAAAAAACTAGATAAGGTTGTGCATAACTTTACTAAGATGATTTGTATTGGAGATACTGTTTATAATGGAGAATTTATTGAGAGTCCTTAAAGCGAAGATCATTTATTATGAGGATGGTCGCTGATTAACTCTTGAGATGTACTGTAGAATTTTGTGACCTGATGTCCAGCAGTTCTAAATATAGTGTGGCCTGTTATAATGCGATGGTTGGGGTTCATAAAATGTTATCGCAAAGAAAGTAGGGTCACACTAAATTGGGGTTGTAAATATATGCATGGTGAACAAAATAAAGTGAGGGAAATAGATTGAGAAAGGACAAGATAAAATAGTTAAATAAAAAGTACTGTTCTTTTATTGTTTTAAAATCCAGTACTCTAATTCTGAAATACGTTTTAACTTCACGCTTGTCAGATTAAATTTAAAAAAAAAACTTCTATCACGTAACTTACACCTGAATTCACAAGCTCTAACAGTTTTCAGGTGCATTCAGTAAGAACTAATGGGTATGTACACTAACTTCACCCTCTTGCATCGATTCCATGGTCAGTCTGATCCTTGATGTTGTGGTGTAGTGCAGCTTGTGAATGAGCCAGCCAGCAAAAAAAAACCCCCACCCACCCTCCATCTCAATGCATAGTGCAAGATGCAGGTCCAATTTTATAGTGGAACCTCTTTCATAAACTTTTTTTCTATAAAAGACATCATTCTGCCAGTGGCATAGTATTTCCACTGACAGTAATAATTAATGCATTACAAGTTTTCACGCGGAATTCCACTTTATAAGAGCCAGCATCGAATGCCAAAAAGGTTTGCTTTTATTGTATATATGTATATTTGTCCCACTGTAATTTCTGAAGTTTCCTTCTGGCAGTGTATACAGTGATAACAGAATACGTAAAACTAAGGGCTCTCCCAGCTTCTTCCTTCGAGTTTAGCCTGTGTGCTTGCAGTAATCCCATTGTGTATTCACCTTGTTGGATTTCGCCAGGATTGAGAATGTAACGAGAGATTGGTATTGTTACCTGGATGGTATCCTATATTCCTTACCTCCCAGTCTGTGTGGGTGTTTGTTTGCATGCTGCCATAGAAGCACAGAGACCTGGCAGTGGGAGGTACTTGGATTGCAAATACTCTTTCTCAGTTGTAAATCCTGAGCGCTGGAGATCGCACAGTGCTTACCTCTTCTATATAATCAGAATATACTTTAGCGAAGAGAAGGCAGTTTCTTGTTCTTATTTGTGCACACAAACTTGTTGAAGGGATTACGGGTTTAAGTGAGTTTTTGCTCAACTAGTCTAAATGATTCATGTTTCAGTGGATCCAATTATTGGTTCTGCCCAGAGTATTTCTTTTTACAGTTTTCCCTTTTACACTGAAAATAGATAATCAGTTCCTCGGAAGGAGCACAAAAAAGGTCCAGTGATTCATCATGTTATATCCAAATTTGCGCTAAATTGGGGCATGTAAAATCAGGTTTCACTCTAATTTTTAGAAACAATTTGATGAGAAACAAATTAAACCATTTTAATTATAAAATTAAGAATTCAGTAGCATTAGATAGTTCGCTGTTGCTTCACTTTCTTTTTTTGATCTTTTTAGGTACTGTTGACATCTGACAAAGCTGCAGCAAACTTTTCAGACAGGTCCCTGTTGAAGAATCTGGGCCACTGGTTGGGCATGATAACCTTAGCCAAAAATAAACCCATTTTGCACATTGTAAGTGACTCCATCTTTTTGGATCTTGATACTGTTTGAATCTATCCTTTTATAGTCATTAACAGCTTTCATTATAATTTGAAATATTGAATAGGGTTGTTGTATTTCGGATTACTTTTGTACTTCCAAATTCAAATGTGTTATGTTGAAACTATTGTATGTAGGATCTCGATGTGAAATCTTTGCTGCTGGAGGCTTATGTGAAAGGTCAACAAGAGATGCTCTACGTTGTTCCTTTTGTTGCCAAAGTTTTAGAATCCAGCGTTAGGAGTATGGTAAGTTTAGATCTTCAATTTTGTATTTCCATTATGTTAAGTTGAATAATCTAAGGACAGTTTCCAATCAGACCCAAGTAGAAAACTGATTTCAATTCTCTGATAAATTCTGGTCCAGGTTTTATAGTTAAAAGAATAGAATGAATAGGACAATTCATAGATGAGGCCTCCTTTACACTGACTCCTAGTGATTTTGATGAACCAAATAATTATGACTTTCTCAAATAGTTTGAGCGCTAGATGGATTGAACTAGAAAATAATTCTCATCCAAGATTTGATGGCACTTAAGAACAACAAAAGCATAATTGGATATCATTTTTGGTGGCAGTGCTGAGGACTACAATTCATGTGTGGTTAGGAGGGGAGCAGGCAGTCCTAGGGTATAATGAAAATGTGCAAACAAGATTGAGAACAAAGAGCATGTGTATCAACACAAGAGAGTCAGGTGGGCTGCTGAGGAGTGGGACTGGAGGACACTGGAGAACAGTGCAAAACAGAGATTCAAGTTGAGGGATAGTAGTGTGGGATTAGTCATACAATGTTGGTAGCATTGACCAGGCAGATGGGATGTGCGGCAATATATATCATTGGGGAGACTGAGAGGTAGCATATAAATCAACAAAGATGTACTCGAGGCCATTAGAGAGAAGGTTGTATATTCTGAGATGATATAGAGATGCTGGCGTTGGATTGGGGTAAACACAATAAGAAGTCTCAATATCAGGTTAAAGTCAAGTTTATTTGGCAACACAAGCTTTCGGAATCTTGCTCCTTCATCAGGTGAGTCGGATTTCAGTTCACAAACAGGGCATATATAGACACAAACTCAATTTACAAGATAATGGTTGGAATGTGAGTCTTTGCAGGTAATCAAGTTTTAAAGCTACAGACAATGTGAGTGGAGAGAGGAGGATTAAGCACAGGTTAGAGATATTGTCTCTAGCCAGGACAGTTAGAGATTTTGTAAGTCGTGGGAGTTACAGATAGTGTGACATGAACTCAAGATCCCGTTTGAGACCATTCTCGGATGCGGAACTTGGCTATCAATTTCCGCTCAGCAATTCTGTGTTATTGTGTGCCATGAAGGCCGTCTTGGAGAATACCTTCTCTCCACTCATGTTTTGTACCTTTTAAGACTTGATTATCTGTAAAGGCTTGCATTCCAACCATTATCTTGTAAGTTGAGTTTGTATCTAGATATGCCCTGTTTGTGAACACAAGTCATCACTCACCTGATGAAGGAGCAAGACTCTGAAAGCTTGTACTGCCAAATAACCTATTGGACTTTAACCTGGTGCTGTGATTCTATAATGCAGAAAATTCTGAGATGCAGAAATGTCTTGATCCCAAGCTTTCCAGATTGGAGAGGTTACATAAATTCAGGAAAAATGCAGTGTATATAGACCCTTGTATTATTGCTGTAGGAAGCTCGTAGTACTTTACCCAAGTGGCCATTCTTAATGTGTGAATCTACGCATCAAGTGTCTGCCAACCATTCGACACAGGGGGCATTGTAAATGAATTTAATCTTATTCTTGAGTTTAACCAGCAGTTAATTGGAGGAAAGTTTGAAAACAATGTTTGAGTTCTCCTGACACCGTCCAAAATCTGTACGTTATTTTCAGTGTGCCTGCACCAAACTTATCCATACGTGCAACTGAAAATTGTAGCCCCAGCGTGGAGCAAGACATCGCATTTCAGAATCTTTGGGAAATTTTGAAACGGGCAAATGATGTGGTATTGCGGTGGACAATTGTAGTTTCAAAAAGGGATGCTGGAAGACTGGCATCACATGCCTTGTTTATATCCTGGACCTTGTTCTTCCATTAACTTGCCTTCCTGCACTGAGTTCAGAAAGATCCACATATGTGATTTTAAGAACATCCACTTCAATTGTGTCAATCCAGAAAGCTTGGACCAAACCATTATCTGGATTTCTTGATTTTCTGCATTACGAAATAACATTTAGAATGTCTAACCACAAGTGTATGATCTAGAAAACAATGTAGATATTTATTTGAAACAATAAAAAAAAGCAATTTTTACTTATTCAAATATTGTGCCTTCCAAGTTTCCACTCCCAAAGTATTATACTAAAGTAATGTTGATTACGTCAAGGGAATGTTTGAGTCTCTTCAAAAGATTTCTAGATGGTTGGTGTTTTTCTTTCTTTCCGTGCTTCCAATCAGAAAAACCAATTCTGAACAATAGATTTCTGGATTGGAGAGGTTGCAGTGTATAAATTTCAGGTGCAAATCTTTTATTTATGATTGCTGTTTTGTCAGCAAACTACCACATATGAAGCTAATTGATGAATGGAAAAGACCAAGGTTGATACTTTTGCCTTGGTGTTAGAAACAACTGCCCAAAAAGAATGTACTTAAATACTGAACAATTCCTGTTGAAGCAAGCAAGAGAGAAAGGACAGGGTGATGTGTTATGCAGCCAGTTAACTTAAGCAATTATTAGTTTATAAAATGTAGCTTTTGAAAGTACAACACCAGGGGAACCTCATGTCATTCAGTGATGAATTCCTGGCCAGCAGCTTTACAAGAGCTGAATAGCTATTAAAAAAAGAGACAGAAACTAGATGCTCTCCTTTTACTGTTTTACCCAATAAACTGAGGTTATAAACTGGTCGAAATCTTGAGTGAATTTGAGCTGCTATGACTGAAAACAATTAGGCTGATTTTAAATTTTGTAAAGGATGCAAGAGATTGAATTGAAAATAATTTTCAGGCTTCGAATTATCAAATGGACATATAGGCATTTGAGGAAAATGGTGGATAGTTTTTTGGTTTGGAAGTGACTGAGTTCAGGTCTTCAGCAGACCCCTTTATAAGCAGACTCATAAGCAAGACTTTGCCTTTTTTGGTTACCTGGGCTTTTTTTTTAAAAAAAAGCACTTTTTAGGTTAGATGAGGTTGCTTGACCCTTGTAGATAACCACTTCCTTGCTGAAGTCTTCAAACCAAGCCACCAAGATATTAGTATAAATAATGTTTGTTTCTAACTTTTGTGGATTGCAGTTGCTGTTGCTATGCAGAGACATTCTTAAATCCAGAGAGTTTGGTTAAAACCTGGGTTTTTGAAGTGTGCAAGGGTACTTATGGGGGTTAATAAGGTAAAACTGTGCACTTCACTAACCATCTATAATTATGTTGAAGTAGCTGTGAGATACCTTTTTTAGATGAATTCGATGTTAATATCATATGGTATTGCTTTACTGAGATTACAATTTATTTGTGACCGTAAAGCCTCAATGTGATGGTATGTAAATGAATGTCACCTATGGGAGGAGGAAAAGGACAGTTTTTTTTTTTGAATTAAAGTTGATGTTTACAGGTTGTCGTCAGGACTTAGTTTAAACATTCTTATAATAAATCATTTAATAGAATTTTGGCTGTTTATTTTTAAAAACAAAAAATCCATCTGGTTGCACTTTTTGGTGGAATTTAGTTGAAAATATTCCTGGGACATCATGGCTATGTTTGGTGTGTTGGCTGTTTATGAGGCAATGTATTCAGGTTTCAGATAATTCAGTATGTAACTGTTGTCTTTTCCCAACGACAACTTTTATTTTCCATCTTTAAATTTCCTTTGTGCCAACTAAGATGTGTTGATACCGGACAGAAACCTGCATTCATAGAACATAGAACATAGAACAATACAGCACAGAACAGGCCCTTCGGCCTTCGATGTTGTGCCGACCAAAATAAAAAGCAATGCCCCTCCTAACTAAACCAATCCCTTCTCATCCATATACTTATCAACTAACCTCTTAAACGCCACCAAACTTGGCGCATCTACAACAGCTGCAGGCAGGGCATTCCACTCCCCAATCACTCTTTGAGTAAAGAACCTACCTCTGATATCCGTCCTATAACTAATACCCCTTAATTTAAAGCTGTGTCCCCTCGTGCTAGCTTTCTCCATCCTAGGAAAAAGGCTATCACTGTCCACCCTATCTAAACCTCTAATCATCTTATATGCTTCAATAAGATCCCCTCTTAGCCGCCTCCTGTCTAACGAAAACAACCTCAAATCCTTCAACCTCTCTTCATAGGACCTGCCCTCCATACAAGGCAACATCCTAGTAAACCTCCTCTGTACCCTCTCCAATGCCTCCACATCTTTCTTATAATGTGGGGACCAGAACTGCACACAATACTCCAAGTGCGGCCGCACTAGAGTTTTGTACAGCTGCAACATGATGCTGCGGCTCCTAAATTCAATCCCCCTACCAATAAAAGCTAAGAATCCATAAGCCTTCTTAACAACTTTATCCACTTGACTGCCTACTTTCAGGGATCTATTGACACATACACCAAGATCCTTCGGTTCCTCAACACTATTAAGAGCCCTACCATTAGCCCTATACTCTACACATTTATTGTTCCTGCCAAAGTGCATTACCTCACACTTTTCCACATTAAACTCCATTTGCCACCTCTCGGCCCAGCTCTGCAACTTGGCCAAGTCACTCTGTAAACTAAAACACCCCTCTTCACTATCTACCACACCACCAACTTTAGTCTCATCTGCAAATTTACTGATCCATCCCTCAATACCCTCATCCAGATCATTTATAAAAATTACAAACAGCAGGGCCCCAAAACAGACCCCTGAGGCACACCACTCGTCACCGAACTCCACGATGAAAATCTCCCATCAACCACCACCCGCTGTCTTCTATCTGCCAGCCAATTTCTAATCCAATTAGCTAAATCACCCTCTATTCCACACATCTGCATTTTCTGTAGAAGTCTTCCATGGGCACCTTATCAAAAGCCTTACTAAAGTCCATATATACTACATCAACCGCCTTACCCCCATCCACCTCTCTGGTCACTTTCTCAAAAATCTCAATGAGGTTAGTAAGGCATGACCTACCCTTCACGAAACCATGCTGACTATCCCCAATCAATTCATTTCTCTCTAAATAACTATAAATCCTATCCCTATAATTCTCTCCAATACCTTGCCCACCACAGAAGTAAGACTCACTGGCCTATAATTCCCAGGAAGGTCTCTCTTCCCCTTCTTAACCAATGGGACCACATTCGCTATCCTCCAGTCCTCCGGAACCACACCCGTAACCAACGAGGACCTGAAGATCAGAGCCAGAGGCTCTGCAATCTCCTCTCTTGCCTCCCAGAGAAGCAATCTCCTCTCTTGCCTCCCAGAGAAGTACCATTCAAATGGTACTTTTCAAAATCACTGGCCTTCTGTATTTGAGTCTCACTTTCAAGATTATCTGTGCAAGTGCCTATCCTCTTGAGTACCCCATTTTATCATAGTGTTTCTCACAGTTTTCAAGAAGTGATACATTGTTTACTAAAGTGATGTTGCAGTATTTGTTCCTTATTCAATAGCAGTGCTGATGAAATCACATTGCAACCTTCACTGGGATGTGCTCTCATCAGTTGACAACATTTGTAGTTGAGGATCAATTGCTGAAATAATTTCTTTATGTAGTACAATGAGGTGAATCTTTGATTAGTGGACACCAAACCTGGATGATGTGCTTAATTGAAATTTGCAATGTTTCTTAAAATGTAGGACTTGAAATTCTGAACCTGTTCTTTGGGGAAAAAGAATGGTAACATCTGCAGATTGAAAGGGCCAATTAAATGGGAGTCACTGGGTGAATATCAGTGTAATCAGTATATGTTATAATCACCACCTTTTATCTGGCACTAAATTGACCTTATTTGAGGGATATCCATAATGGGAGGAGGGGTGATCAGCAGAAAAGAAGAAAATAAGTAATTGGAGGTCACCTTTTGTACCTTGCTCCAAATAGTAAAATGGTAACTTATTTGAGGTAACCATGTGACAGAAGGGACAGTCATTTGGGGTAGGAAGATTGGGTGAGTGGGAGTGAAAAAGTACAATCAATTTTCTTCTAAATTTTTTGATCCAGTTGTTAGCTGGGCTTTCTCAATATTCTGTTGCAACGAACAAATCAGCTCTTACTTTTTGAACTGTTTCCATAGGTTTTTCGGCCTCCAAATCCTTGGACAATGGCCATCATGAATGTACTAGCAGAGCTGCATCAAGAGCATGATTTAAAGGTAAGGCCCTTCTGATTTGTACTAATTACATAGAGCTAATTGCTACCAGAGAGCTGCACCAGCTCATTCAAACATACTAGATTATTGTTGAGATACAGCTAAGTATTACAGAGCACTTTCTTCTGAGTCTGCTTAAATTTTGTACAAAATGTGTTTAGATGATATTCAGGTTTTAAAAGTTGACATGAAATTTCTTGCAGAAATCTTTGAGAGAAGGAGTGGGGAGAAATTACGAAGGTACCTCAAGGCTCAGGCCTTATGGAGAGTGTTTTGATTTTTTCCTCTTGTTTAGAACATAGAACATAGAACAATACAGCACAGAACAGGCCCTTCGGCCTTCGATGTTGTGCCGACCAAAATAAAAAGCAATGCCCCTCCTAACTAAACCATTCCCTTCTCATCCATATACTTATCCACTAACCTCTTAAACGCCACCAAACTTGGCGCATATACAACAGCTGCAGGCAGGGCATTCCACTCCCTAATCACTCTTTGAGTAAAGCACCTACCTCTGATATCCGTCCTATAACTCATACCCCTTAATTTAAAGCTGTGTCCCCTCGTGCTAGCTTTCTCCATCATAGGAAAAAGGCTATCACTGTCCACCCTATCTAAACCTCTAATCATCTTATATGCTTCAATAAGATCCCCTCTTAGCTGCCTCCTTTCTAACGAAAACAACCTCAAATCCTTCAACCTTCTTCATAGGACCTGCCCTCCATACCAGGCAACATCCTGGTAAACCTCCTCTGTACCCTCTCCAATGCCTCCACATCTTTCTTATAATGTGCGACCAGAACTGCACACAATACTCCAAGTGCGGCCGCACTAGAGTTTTGTACAGTTGCAACATGATGCTGCGGCTCCTAAATTCAATCCCCCTGCCAATAAAAGCTAAGACTCCATATGCCTTCTTAACAACTTTATCCACTTGACTGCCTACTTTCAGGGATCTATTGCCACATACACCAAGATCCTTCTGTTCCTCAACACTATTAAGAGCCCTACCATTAGCCCTATACTCTACACATTTATTGTTCCTGCCAAAGTGCAGTACCTCACACTTTTCCACATTAAACTCCATTTGCCACCTCTCGGCCCAGCTCTGAAACTTGTCCAAGTCACTCTGTAAACTAAAACACCCCTCTTCACTATCTACCACTCCACCAACTTTAGTATCATCTGCAAATTTACTGATCCATCCCTCCATACCCTCATCCAGATCATTTATAAAAATTACAAACAGCAGGGGCCCCAAAACAGACCCCGGAGGCACACCACTCGTCACCGAACTCCACGATGAATATCTCCCATCAACCACCACCCTCTGTCTTCTATCTGCCAGCCAATTCCTAATCCAATTAGCTAAATCAACCTCTATTCCACACATCTGCATTTTCTGTAGAAGTCTTCCATGGGCCACCTTATCAAACGCCTTACTAAAGTCCATATATACTACATCAACCGCCTTACCCCCATCCACCTCTTGGTCACTTTCTCAAAAAACTCAATGAGGTTAGTAAGGCATGACCTACCCTTCACGAAACCATGCTGACTATCCCCAATCAATTCATTTCTCTCTAAATAACTATAAATCCTATCCCTACTAATTCTCTCCAATACCTTGCCCACCACAGAAGTAAGACTCACTGGCCTATAATTCCCAGGAAGGTCTCTCTTCCCCTTCTTAAACAATGTATTTCATTTGTATTCTCCCACACATTTGTAACCTTGTCTTTTAAGTAATATGTTAATAGTAGAACTTAAACATCCCAAAATGTTTGGGCAGCATGGTGACACAGTCATTAGCACTGGTGCCTCGCTGCACCAGAGACCCAAGCTCTGTTCCGGCCTTGGGTGACTGTGTGATTCTCCCTATTACTGTGGATTGCCTCCAGATGCTCCAGTTTCCTTCCACAGTTTAAAGATGTGCAGATTAGGTGCATTGGCCATGCTAAATTGCCCATTAGTGTCACAAAATATGTAGGTTAGGGAATTAGTGGGATGCTCTGTCAGAGAATTGGTGCAGCTCAATGTCTGAATAGCCTCTTTCTGCACTGTAGGGATTCTATGATTTTAAAATGCTATTACATTTTATCTTGACTCTGAAATCAATTGTTCTAAATATTTGCCTTTTGAAACCAAATCTGATGAAATTCATGCCTGCCACAGAGAATCAATGAAAATAAACTTCAGTGCTTTTGTGTTAGATGTGAGTGCTGATGAGGCAAAATAATTACATTTTGTCATTTTTTTTTCTTTTAATATTTTCTCACAACATATTGTTATGCTTGATCACTTGTTTCCATAGACTTAAACCAGTAGAATGCAATAAATTCTGAAGGGATTTGCTGATATCCTCATTAAAAGAATGTATCTGCCCAACTAGCAGGTATAGGTATATGTAGGTATATTTTCTGAAAATTATCTGTTGTTTTAAAAATAAACCATTTGACCTATGAGAAAACACACATCCATGTTCCTCTTATTTTAGCTGGAGTGGGCTGATTTTTCATCTATCTCCGAAGGTTGTTTTTAATACACCATACTTAGCCACTCAGATGCGGTAACAGCTATGGAGAGGAAGGATTAGTAAGAAAATTAAGGGAGGAGCATGTACATTGAGCTTTTTGTACATGCTTTAAATATGAATGTATCATGTTGGGGGAAGTGCAAACTAGCTAAAATTTTGTGATCTGGTTCAGCTACTAGAAATTATTTTGTTATTGTCTGAGTTCTCAACATTATATCTATTCAAATTTAGTGCATTTGACTTTACACAGCAAGTTACGATCTGGAATGCACTATCTGAAAGGATGATAGCAATTTCAATGGTAGCTTCCCAAAGGGAATTGAATAACTACTTTGGGAGAGAAAATTGCAGGGCAATAAGAAAACATAGGGAAGTGGGACAATATCAAAGAGCCAAGCACAATCAAAATGGACCAAATGGCTGCCGTCTTTGCTGTGTTTTTCTACGAATTGAATCTGACCATTTTGTTACTTTGAATCATTATAAGCATGATGATAAAAGGGATTTGAAGAAAACACTGACTGCAGTTATCTAGTATCTCAGCCAAGTCACTAATTGTATATAATTGCCTTCACTGTTTAGTGTGGAGAAAGATCTCCAGCTTTCCAGTCATCATTTCATTGGCATTAATGTTCATGATACCACCCAACAAGAATGGTGCCCATTACATTGTGCCTTAGCCAAGAACAAGTTTCTTTTGGTTAAGTGATGATTTACCTTGGGAGTTAAATGTTCCTATCAGTGTTTTGCTTTCTGACCAAGCTCAGCTGGGAATTATAGCAGTGAATGATAATTCAGTGTCCTTGCTGTAGTGCTTAATATTGTTTCCTCCAACAAAGAACTAAGGATTTGATTGTAATGAGATCCTATTTTCATCAAAGTGGAGGATCAAGAGACTGATCTAGAATACTGTTTCCAGATGTATGATGGCAACATGAAGCCTATGTTTGCAGTGGGCAGCACAATATACTTTCACTCTTTACAAGAAATAAGATATTGCTGTCGTCCCACTGAAGAAAACTGTAAGAAATAGTGACTGATCTGTAATATTTCTGGGTATTGAACTTGTTTTGCTTGGCTGTCAACAGCATGCCTTCCCATTACAAAGGCAGCCAGTCTTTCACTGGACTCCTTCAACCAAGTGCTTAGAATTTGGAAGCCTGCCTTATATGTGGTCAACTACCATGTAAAGGCTTCTACCCTTCCCTGCTTGCTTTCCCTGGTCATAGAACCAGTCCAGGTAGTGTGATTCCAGGGCTTGAATGCAGTAATGATGCAGCTGCCTGAAATGAAAACAGAAAATGCACAACAGCCTGAAGCTGAAAAGAGGAAAAGGCAGTATGACTTTGCTAATGCTGGTGAAATTCTGGTGTATGGTCTATACCTGCGAGTTAATCTCACCTCTGATGCTATGAATCTGCCATGTGTTTTCTGCTTCAGATTTTTGTTTTTTTTTAATGTCTCTTAGTGAAGGCACAAGAAAGCTTTAATATCGCTACAGCAAGTCAGGATTCAGAAACACACTTCCTGTTTCAGATCGTAGTAGTATGAAAGACGTGGTGGTTCAGCACTTTACGTTTGTCAAAAATGCAAGAATTGTAACTAATTGTAGCAGGGGCAGCACAGTGGTTAGCGCTGCTGCTTCCAGGGACCTGGATTCAATTCCTGGGTTGCTGTCTGTGTGGAGTTTACACGTTCTCCTTGTGTCTGCATGGGTTTCTTCTGGACGCTCCAGTTTCCCCTCACATTCTGAAAGACCTGCTGGTTAGGTGCATTGACCAGCTGGACTGTGGCGATTAAGGGAGTTTTCACAACTTCATTGCAGTGTTAATATAGGCCTTATTTGTGATTAATAAATAAACTTTACTTTAAATATCCTTGGATAAATAATGATGCTATGGTTTACCTAAATGTAACATCTTTGAAGTTTGGAATATAGCAGGGTTGCAATACTTTGATTGTTAAACTGATCATTTATAGATGAGTATTGTGACATTGAATTGGAAGGTGGAACTATTTGCTAACCTTTTTCCAAAAAAATATTTTCCTAGTTAAACTTGAAGTTTGAAATTGAGGTCTTGTGTAAAAATCTGGCTTTGGATATCAACGACTTGAAGCCTGGAACTTTACTAAAAGACAAAGAAAAATTGACAAGTCTAGAAGAACAGCTGTCTGCTCCAAAGAGAGAGTCCAAAATACCAGAGGAGCTGCCTGCAGTTGTCACCACTGGTAAAGTGCTTTTATTTTTATCCAGTATTAAATTGTCATTTTGCTTATAAAAGGAGAAATTTTGTGGTACACGGCCATCTCATTTAAAATTGATGCAACTGAGCACTGATTAATTATAAATGGTTATTACCCTGATTTTTTTTCTTTTGATTTCCTTTGCCTTTACCATAATGCAGATCATTGTGCTTGATGTAAAATATAGGGTGGGTCAGGTTTCAGTAACACGGTGAGCACTAGGACCTAGTGGGAAACTGGCTTTGCGAGCATTACCGGTAGGCCAGATTGAAGCCTTGGTTTTTAGCTGACAAAGGAGGAGAAGTGGCTCTACAGCAGCTGGGAGGGGAAATGTTTTTCCAGTGGAGGAGTCAGTCTTCTGAAGGTTCAAAAATGCAAGTTATAATACTCTAACAGCTGTGGCCATTGTGCGGTCTTTTTGGGGTGTGCAGCAGCTATTTTGATGTAATTGCTATATAATTCTAGAATTCATGATGTGCTGTACCAGACGCTACCGCTTCAGTCCTGCCAGTAATGTAAGATGTAGAACGGAGGACACTGGAATTAAACATCCTAGGGTTTGGTATGCCTGCATTTTTGTGTTAATATTATGCCATTTATTTTATTTTCAACTAGCAGATAAATGATTTTCAGGGAAAAGTTTTGGAACAAACATTGTTTTGGATTTATAATGTGTATTAAGTTAATGCAGCTAAATGGAATGGTTCCTGTTTCTGATACTAAGAGAAAAAAGGCTGTTTGGCCCATCTAACCAGTAGTGTTTGTTTGTTTGCCTTAAATTTTAAAAAAATCCTTACCCTTCCCGTCTCGGGCCTGATTATTGATGGCATTTTTGTAATTTAACATTCACTTCCAGTCATCATACGTGACTGTGTTGATCGGTTGCAGCCCTAATGCACCAGAAAGCTGTCTAGTGATGTCCCTGCAGTTTAAATTAGGGAAGAGTGGGATGGGAGAACTAAGAATTGTACCTGTAAATATGCTCCATTATCTTTCTGCCCGCTTTTATGTTGCACGTTTTTAATTCATTTGCCTTTGATTTTTAAAATGGTGGCAGTCAAGTAAATTTCTGGTTCTGGGTGCAAGGATTTCACTTGACCGTCCCTATCATACTGCAAAGATTTCCAGCTACTGCATGTTCATTGAGTTTATTTGATATTCACGGTGTGACGTGTTTCATCAGACATTGCACTCCTTTTACTGTAGATGTTCAGAAGAGATTGTAATATATTACACTGAGCACTATTGGAGCTATTTCACAAGTGTGAAAGACCTTAATATTAAGTGGCTGTAATAACTTCTGTAGCACACCATCGTCACACTTGCCTAACCTGTGCTATCCAGTGACCTTCTGGTTTAAAGTCTGGGTGTTGGGTGAGGACAGCACAGAGCTCTGCTGTACAGCCATACACTGTCAAGGCACCTGCTGGTACTCTTTCTTGAGGCTTGCCAATGAGCAGTTACGTGGGCGAGGTTCTTGACCATGGGCAACTGCCAATGTTCTCAAATTATACTCGTACAGATACTGTAAGGAGAGGAAGGAAGAGTCTTACCCTTTTTTTATGTTATGTTTTCCTCTCATCGGCCTACTCTGCTGTTGTTAATTTGAGGCTGTAGTTTGTGTCCTATATTTAAAATATGCTTTGTCATTGTGACTTCTGGATTCAATTAAGCACTGAGCAAAGGAAATTCCAGTCTGTTGTTCAGATGGTTTGTAGCAATATAGCAAGAAGGTGAGGTTTTATGAGTTTGATATTTTAGGCATCCATCTGCTTCCCAATATCCTTGAACAAGTGTGTACACTTGCCTAAACAGAATGGTGTCGGTAAATAACAACAGAATTGCTTTCAATTTATTTCAACAGCCAGTTTCATGCTCTGCTTTCGCTTGACCACTCTGCTTTGGGAGATAGACTACCAACAGAATAAGACTTTTACTTGGCCTGTTCTTGCAAAGTAACTTTATTTACAAAAGTACAAGTGAATAGCTGCAACACAACATATATTTTTACAGTTCAGTTTATTTAGTTGATTGAGTAATGCAAAATAATCTTGCAACTGATGATCATTTCAGAAGGAATCTTTAGTATATACTTTCAAAAAAAAGCACATTTAATGACCGGTATCTATTAAACTGCTAATGAAGCGTGCTTGGAAACAAATTGTTTCTTTTGCACAGACCTGTTATTTTTGAAACGGGTGTATCAATGAGGCACACATTCTATTAGTGAAACTGACTTTTAAACCTTTTATGAACCATGACAATTTAAAAAAGAGGCTGTTTTAGATATATATATGTTTTGTCACAACTTTTAATTTCTTAATAAATGTTTTGAGATAGTGGTTTATTGCATGTTAAATGGAGGGGGTGCATTTCTATTCATAAAACAAGTATATCAGTTGGAATAAATTTTCAGTTAGCTATTTTCCTACTTGTCATGAATACGATAGCTACTTTAGCTTTTGATTTTGTTAACTTTATCAGTAAACATCTGCACTTCGATCCTCTTTCCCAGCTATTCTTGTTTACGTGTATTTACAGTACTTTATTGTGTGGCATTTTGTTATCTTGGTCTACAAAAGAATAATTATCCTGGAAGTTCTGGCCACAAATGACTGCTTTTACCCATGGGACCTTTTGGCTATAAAGTTGAATTTTTCCATTGTTTGCTCTCCCACGTCCAAAGAAGATACTGATGTCATCCCAGAAATCTAGTGAATTTCTGCTCAACTCTGCATCAAATCCCTCTGCCACACAGCATATAGAACTCACTCTCTGTCTATCCTGCATCCTCTCGTTTGGAACAGGAGCATGATTTTTCTCTCGGCATGTCCGGTTAACAAAGAAGAAAGAACATGGTTCTGAATGGAACCTTGCATAGAGTGGGACTATCACTCAGCTATACAGTGTGTCATTTTTTTTGCAGAACAGTTGACTTAAAGAATTTCTCATCTCCTCACCACCAGTCCTTTTCCCCCAGTCAATAATATCTTGTTTGCATGTAAGGGCTGAGCAAAGTTGTGCCCATAATAATATTCCTTTTCTTTTTCAAAAGATTATTTAAAATTTTCATAATGGAACAAATTGATCCAAATTCTTTCACTTCCATTTGTTTTACTGCTAATGAATAAAAAATTGCAATATCCTTCAATCAATAAATTTGACCAGGCAAATTTCTCTTCCCCACACCTTTCCTCTATCTCAGAAGTGGTTTGAATTAATCTTTTGAGGCTTTGCAGTTAATTGAAGGTTCTTGTAAACAATGCATTAAATAAGAATTAGTTTTAAAGATCTGTTGGATGCATTGTTCCTGCTGTAACTTAATTCAACTGCACTTTACATGTTATATGTAGCTTTCTATAAGCTAATATAGCTGGCATTCACTGGCCCCACTTCATTCAGGAGAAATCTGGTGACAGGAAATTAACTCAGCTTCATTTACTTCTGTATGACTGGAATCTTAATTGAATTGCATTGATGAAATTTTCTAAATTCTTTTGTTTTAAAATTGGGAGTTTAAGAAATTGATTATCAGCTGAAAGCAAGGGAAAATGTAAGATTTCTTAACTGAACAGCTGAGCATTCAGTTGGGGTCTGTTATCGATGCAACATTAAAGAAGCGCAGCATCAAAACATGACATTTCTTAAGGATTCCTAGGTATGTACCAGCTGTTGATAGCTGAGGAAACAATTCAGTGTCACACCCAGGTACTTCCAGATGGTGCATGTATTGACATAGTCCAATCCTGTATACAATTTTTAACTTTTTCTAATTAGCAGTGTATTTTTCAGCCTTTGACTGAAGGCATTGTATGATCTCTTTAAATATTGAGTACTGCAATGTATTTGCACTGAGTGGATAACTCCTAGTCTGAAAAGATGTAAGCTGTAGTTGAAACAATTAATGCTTCTTGCACAGTTTAATCATTTCTTAATTATCTGCAAATTAGTGGCCATGGACTTTTTTGTTTCCCCCCTCTCCGTGATCTCTCAAATAAATGTTATTGATTCACGTATTTCTGTTAAAGAAATGACTTCTATTTCCTGAAAAATGACTACCACTTATAGGCTCTTAGAATAAAGGGTTTGGACAATTAACAATTAATTCTGTACTTTTTTGCGTTTCAGCAGCACCTGTGACTCCGGCCACAACCACCACATGTACATCTACAGTTCCTCCACAGCCGCAGTTCAGCTACCACGACATCAACGTATATTCGCTGGCTGCTTTGGCTCCTCATATTACAGTCAACCCAAATGTAAGTAGATTTCAGTGTAATGCATCAATAATGAGCAAAGTGACTTTCAATGTTTGCACTTTTCAGAAATCTTGATGTCTTGGTTAGTTTAGTGGAGAGCAGGAAACCCTTTGACCAATGTTCTTGTCATATACGATACATTGTGTTAGTCTTTGGTGTTAGTTCATCAAATACTCTTCCATTCTAACTATTTTGGGCAGGAAGTCTTATCAGCAGTTTTACTAAAAAAAGAAACAAATGCTAATTGTTGAGTTTGTAATTTGTCTCAAAGCCCCATACAATACTTGAGACATAACTGCACTTGAGAATATGTCATGCCTGATGAAAATTGGCACTTAACATTTTGGGAAATATAATGAAAATATAGACTTCCCATAATGTTGCATTTCCCAGTGTGACAGTGCAGATTAGCTAATTTTGAGAATTTGTTTTATAGCTTACTGCCATTCATAAACTTTTTAAGACCTATTGTATGGTTTGTGCTTTATAATTAAAGTGATGCTATGGGACTTTGTATGCAAATCCCATTATAACTATATCCTGATGAACATTAAATAGGAGCACCACCCACATTTGTCAGTCTACCATTTGTAGCAGTGCTCATTAGGTGAGGTAACCCATGCTGTTTGTTAAGATCAGTTGGTTATCGTTCCTATAGATGGAGCAGTGAATTTGAGATGGCAAAAGTAATTGAACACAGGGCAGTATAGATTGAGCAGTGTCCTACAATCACTGAAAATAATTCCCCTCAAACTCTGATGCTGCTTGTTTGCAAAGTCATGCATGTCAACATCTGCCTCCTAGTTATGAAGCCTTCATCCTCAGGCAATCAAGATTCTGTTCTGTGAAGACCAAGGATATTCCTCATAGCCGTAGCTAATTGTACTGATGTGGAGATATCAGTGTTGGACAGGGGTAAACACATTAAGAAGTCTGACAACACCAGGTTTAAATCCAACTGATTTATTTGATAGTAAACTCTCAAGCTTTGACTTCTTATTGTACGTCAGATCACAAACAGGGCATATAAAGAGGCAATTCAATTTGCAAAATAATGGTTGAAATACAAGTTTTTACAAGTAATCCAGCCTTAAAGATACAGACAATGTAAGTGGAGAGAGAGTTAAGTACAGGTTAAAGAGATGTAAATTGTCTCCAGCCAGGACAGTTAGTGATATTTTGCAAACCTAGGCAAGTACAGATAACGTGACATGAACCCAAGATCCCAGTTGAGGCCATTCTCGTATGTGGAATTTGGCTATCAGTATCTGCTCAGCGACTCTAAATTGTCATGTGAAGACTGCTTTGGAGAACACTTATCTGAAGATCAGAGGCCAAATGCCCATGTCATGTTTATCTTCTGAGGAGGTCGGTACGATTTTTCGTTGTGGCGTGTTGGAACTGTCAGTTGGTGAGTCGAGTGCCATATCCTGCTGTTATGAGGGCACCTTTCAGTATCTGGAAGTGTCTGTTGCAATTGTACTCGTCTAAGCAGATTCTGGGTATACAGAGGGCTTGTCCATAGGGGATGGCTTCTTTAATGTGTTTAGGGTGGAAGTTGGAGAAGTGGAGCATTGCGTAATTATCCGTGATCCCCATGGCTGTTCTGTGTGTCTGGATGCAGAACTGGTTTTTGAAGGTGAAGACGTTGTGGTCCTGGGTGAAGTGGATGACCAAATTCGCACTTCAATATGCCAACATCTTCGTGCACAAATTCGAACAAGACCTCTTCACCACACAGGACCTTCAACTGATGTTATACCCTAGATGCATTGATGTTTTCTTCCTTTGAACTCACGGTGAACAATCACTGAAACAACTGTGGGATGGAACTTGATGTCATCACATAATCAGACTCACCATAGACTACTATCTGGAATTGGTTGCATTCTTGGTCACATGCATCTCCATCTAGGACAGCCACTTCAGCCCTTCACTGTACCGCAAGCCCACGGATAACCTCACGATGTTCCACTTTTCCAGCTTCTACCCATAACGTGTTAAAAAAGCCACCCCTATGGACAAGCCCGCCGCATACACAGGAAGACAAACATGGACACATACAGAGTATCCTTTGTCATACAGTACTCCTCTGAAGCAGAGATGCTACAGCATCATCTCCAGAGCCTTCAACATGTCATTGATGAAGATGAGCATCTTGCCAAGATCATCCCCATACCCCCACTTGCTTTCAAACTATGGCACAACCTCAAACAGACAGTTGTCCGCGCAAGCTACCGGCCTTCTGGAGAACAATGACCACAACCCTGCACCGCAACCTCTGCAAGACATGGCAGATCATCAACATGGATGCTGTCATCTCATGTAAGAACACCATCCACCATGTACTCTTACAACTCGGCCAACATTGTCTATCTGATACGTTGTAGGAAAAGATGCCCCGAAGCATGATACATTGGGGAGACCATGCAGGCACTATGATGGCGGGTGAATGAACACCATTGGGCAATCACTGGGCAAGAGTGTTTTCTTTCTGTTGGGGAACACTTCAGCGGTCACGGGCACTTGGCCTCTGATTTTCGGGTAAGCGTTCTTCAAGCAGTCTTTATGATACATGACAGTGCAGAGTCGCTGAGAAGAGACTGATGGCCAAGCTCTGCACACACGAGGACGGCCTGAACCGAGATCTTGGGTTCATGTCTTGCTATCTGTAACCTCCGCAACTTGCCTGGGCTTGCAAAATCTCATTAACTGTTCTGTCTGGAAACAATATACATATCTTTAACCTGTGCTTAACACACTTTCCCATTGTCTGTAACTTTAAGACTTGATCAGCTGTAAAGAATTGCATTGCAAACATTATTCTGTAAATTGCGTTTGTGTCTTTATATGTCCCTGTTTATGAACAGAGATCTCACTCACCTGACGAAGGAGCAGTGCTCTGAGAATTAGTAGCTTTTGCTATCAAATAAACCTGTTGGACCTTAACCTGGTGTTGTGAGACTTCTTACATAATTGTACTGAGGCAGCTTCACACTCTGGCCAAATAATGGTGCAATTGGGCACATGGTGCCACTCAATCCATAATCAAACACAGTGTAGAGATTCTAAATTAGCGCCCAGTCTTGCTATTTAGAGTGTGCTACAACGTAGTCCATTTGGGACCAGCTAACTCTTTCAAAAATAATTTTTGGTATTATTGAGGTTAATGTCCAGTCTAAATAAGAAATATTTCCATCCTTCTGCATCCATGTGTAGAACAGTTTAGATGATTGAGTTCGATGGAATGCACGTTCATAATGAACTTGGATGAATTTTCTTCCGTTTTATCAAATGGAAGATGAATTAGCCATGTTCCTTCACAACTGTGCTCTTCAATTATTTAGATATCTCGTTTATTATTTTGGGCTACAGACTCATGAAAATCCTCCCCATGAGGTCTGGTTTTGTCCGTTTTAGCACAGTAGGCAAAAGTAGCTCAAACTGAATCTGCCTTTTGTCTTTCTTGGCCAAGTGCAAAATCTGTGTCATGATCCAATTTCTTGTTTCTGTCAACCTACTTGGTTTCCTGAACTGCGCATCTTAGTATTAATAATTCAGTGACCAGTGCCCACAGATTACTAGTGCATAATTTTTAATGTGCTTCTCAGTGGCTGTAAGTTCATTATCGGTTTGGTGCTTGTTGCATCAAATTAGTATTACTATTATGAACTATGTATCATGCTGGTAAATTTACCTCTTTAGCATTTGGATAGGGAAGTCTGAAAGCCATTGATAAAGTTATTGCTTAAAAGTTTCATTTTTCAAGTACCTGTGTTAAAATCTAGCCAGCACCTATTCTATTTTAAAAAAAAATTGAGAGTAATTTGCTTATAACTTTGGCAAGCCATACACCAAGGACTGTTGCACATCTAGATGACTGCTTGATAACACAGCAAAATAAACTGTACTAAATTAATCATTATTAGTCAACTTAGTTTATTGCATGTAAATATTAAGATAAGCTTCCATTCTACTTGAACTGCACTCACTTTAGGGTCAACATCTTAACTCAAGTCAGCCATGTCAGAGCAAATTTGTTTCTTTTTACAAAACGTTGTATTGATTGGGTAGATCGGTTCACCAAAAAATTTGGTGCTCGGCTGCACTGACCAAACAACATCCTATCTATCTTTGTTTTATATGTTGTGATTTGACAAATATTGAGTAATTATGTAGACTTTTCCTTGTTCTTTGATATCAGAGCCTTTCATTTTCATTTAATTCCACATTTCAGCTTTCCTCTTTGCACTTCTCAAATTATTGTATGTTTTCAGAATGAATGCTTTGAAATTACATGGCCAAAATGATGACCATTCTAAAAGTAAAATGTTGTGTTCTAGTTTTCAGTGTCAATCATGATTTAGTTGGCAGCACTTTTCGTTTTTGTGTCGGAACATTTTGGGTTCTAGTCCCACGCCAAAAATTAGCACAAAAGTCTGGGCTGACACCCTAGTGTGTTAAAGAGGGAAAGTTGCACTGTCAAAGGTGGTGATGAGACTAATATTCGTCTGTACACTCAAGTGAATGTAAAGATCCCATGGCATCCCTTCACACAAGAACAGGGAATTATCCTGAGGTGAACTGGCTAGTGCTTAACTTGTGCTTATGATTTTGATTAATGTCTATTTAGTCATTATCACATTGATGTTTATTAGCAGCTTGCTGTATGCAAATCAGCTGATACATTTCCTACAAAAGTGACCACACATCATTTTTAAAAAAAGCATTGTGAAGGAAAGTATGACCACCACTGGTCTCAGTTCACCATTTTTCTCCCACTTCCACTTACTAGGTCTACCCAACATATTTTCTTGATCTGAGTTCCCCATGGCCATTAGATTTTACTCTGAGGAGATGAAAGAGACTCTTTGCCCCCATGCTGTTGTTACTTTCCATTATGGCTCATTGCTAGGGAGCGTTGTGTTTATGTTTCACACTTGGCCTTGCTTCCTGTCAGTTATTACTTGGGCTGACAAAACAGTCTGATTTGGAACCAGGTTGTAGGATAGTGTATCCAAAGGATAGATTCATGTATTTGGGGGTTACATTATTAAATGCCTTTCATGTGATGATTGCATTAATTCTGGAACAGAAGATTTGTTGATTCACCTTGCAGTAATACAATATTCAGTTGGAGTGGTCACTTTAAGGAGTGTTTTATTAATTTTAAATGCAGAAACATGCTTGCTCAAATCATTTTGGGTAAAGTGTCACTTATTTAATGACTATGTTTAATGTTTAACTGTATTTTCTTTTCAGATTCCTTTATTCCAAGCTCACCCTCAACTGAAGTCGTACGTGCGGCAGGCAATAGAACGTGCTGTGCAGGAGCTTGTTCATCCTGTTGTTGACCGTTCCATCAAGATTGCCATGACCACATGTGAACAGATAGTCAGGAAGGATTTTGCCCTGGATTCTGAGGAATCACGGATGCGAGTTGCAGCCCATCACATGATGCGTAATCTCACAGCCGGAATGGCAATGATTACATGCAGGGAGCCATTACTAATGAGCATTGCTACCAACCTAAAGAATAATTTTGCCACTGCATTACGGGTTAGTAAATCTCACTTTGATTTGGCATATACTTCTCTAAACTTGCAGTTAGGTCAGTTTTTGCTGATATTTGCTGTGCTCTTAACTGGAGACAACATGATGCAAAGTGGAGGGGCAGGTGCTATTGAGGAGGCGGGGAGGCAGCCGAACAATTTGGATAGGTTAGGAGAGTGAACAAAAGTGGCAGATGCAATGGAATGTGGGAAAGCCTAAAGTTATGTGCTTTGGTAGAAAGAATAAAGACACAAACTATTTTCTAAATGGAGAGAGAATTTAAAAATCAGAAGTACAAAGGAACTTGGAAATCCTAGTTCAGGATTCTCAGAGTTAACAGGTTGAGTTGGTAGTTAGAAAAGCACATGCAATGTTAGCATTCATTTTGAGAGGACTAGAAAACAAAAACAGGGATGTACTGCCAAAGCTTCGATGCTCTGGTCAGACCACATTTGGAGTATTGTGAGCAAAATTGGGCCCCCATATCTAAAGAGGATGTGCTAGCCCTGGTGAGGATATTGAGGAGGTTCACGAGAATGATCCCAAGAATGAAAAGCTTGATGTGCATGAGGAGCATTTAAGAATCCTTGGTCTGTACTCAGTGGAGATTTTGAAGAGATATTTCCATTAGTAGGAGAGATCGGATCTGAGGGCACAGTCTTGGGATAATGGGATGACTATTTGGAACCAAGATGAGGGGGAATTTATTCAGCCAGATGGTGGTGAATTTATGGAATTCATTGTCTCAAAGCTATAGCGGTCGGGTCATTGAGTGTATTTAAGATAGATATCTAAGTTCTTGATTATTACGGGGGAAAAGGTGGGGCAATCGGGTTGAGAAACATAAGCATGACTGGCAGAACAGACTCAATGGGCCACATAGCCTAATTATGCTGTGATGTCTTTTGCCTAGCATAAGCTCTGGAAACCAGATTCTCGATTAGTTCTGATCTTTTTCCAGTGCCAGGCTGTAGATAGCTTAAATCAAGGGCAAGTCTTCAGAGTGTACCATCAACTACGTGAGAATGAAGAATAAAATATTCTTTAGGGTTTGTGTCTATCTCCTTAATGAGTCGATTTCATAGTGTTAACTAAAATTTTGGCAATGCTTTAATTTAATTTGTTGTCATATGTATTATATAGTGAAAAGTTTATTGCGGCATACCATTCTTAGACAAGGAAAGGAGAGTGTAGAATGTCATAACTAAGGTGTAGAGAAGGATCAACTTAATGCATGGTAGGTCTTTTCAAAAGTCTGATGGCAGCAGGGAAGATGTTCTTGAGATGGTTGGTATTGACCTTAGACTTTTGTCTTTTTCCCAATGGAAGAAGAGAGAACATCTGGGATGCATGGGGCCCTTAATTATGCTGGCTGCTTTTCCAAGGCAACAGGAAGTGTAGACAGTCAATGGATGGGAGGCTGGTTTGTGTGATGTTTTGGGCTACGTTTCTGTACTCTGTCTTGTCATTGTTTGAGATCCAACCCACTACGATTCGAATTGGAGGGAAGTTCAAGATTCAGTCACAGAGGGAGGAGCTGAAGCCGGCTGTGGAGTTTGGAGATGACTTTCATAAGAATGATGGTGTTGAAGTCTGAGCTACAGTCAATAAGTCTGACATAGGTGTCCTTGTTAACTAGGTGTTCCAGAGTTGAATGCAGGACCTGGGGATGGCATTTGCTGTGGAGCTGTTGCAGTGGTAGGCAAAATGTAGTGGATCTAGACAGTTCAGAAGGCTGGAATTGATTTGTATCATGACTAACCTTTCAAAGTACTTCATAACAATGGATGTCAGAGCCACCGGATGATAGTTGTAAAGGCACGCTGCTTGGCTTTTCTTTGGTACTAAGGTGATGGTCGTCTGTATGAAACAGATAGGGACCTCAGATTGCTATGAAGAGAGGTTGAAGATGTCCGTGAATATCCCATCAGCTGATCTGCACAGGATCTGAATGTTTGTCCGAGTACTTCATCTGGGCAAGTTGCTTTCTGTGAGTTGACCGTCAAGAAAGCTGTTCTGACATCTGCAATAATGACCTCAGATACAGGTTCATCCGAGGCTTCCAGGGTGGAGGGCATGCTCTTGCTGACCTCTTGCTCAAAACAAGGTGTACAATGCATGGAGTTCATTAGGGAGGGGTGTGTTAATGCTGGCAATTTTGCATGTCTTTATCTCCTAGTCTGTTATGTCTTGCAGACCTTGCCATAAATGGAAGGGGTCTATGTGGCTAGTCTGAGATTCCAGGTTGGTCCGGTACTGTCTTTGGCATCCTTAATGCATCTCCTTAGTGTGTGTTTGGCTTTCTTTTATAAGTCAGGGTCGCCTCAGACCTAGACTTCAGCAAGCAGTGGATATCCCTGTTCATCCATGGCTTCCAATTAGGAAACATGCAGATTTGCTTCTTTGGCACACAGTCTTCTGTATGCTTATGAATGAAGTCAGTTACTGTAGTAACATACTCGTTCAGGCTAATTGCAGAGTTTTTAAATACCGACCAATCCACTGACTCTAAGCATGTAGGAGATCATCTGATTCCTCAGACCAACATTGCACAACTTTCTTTGAAGAATTCTCCTGCTTCAGTTTTTGCTTCAGGAGCATAGCTTTGTGATCTAATTTGTCAAAGTGTGGGCGGGTGATAGAGCAGTCAGCATGTTTAATATTTGTGTCGCAGTGGTCTAGGATGTTTGGAACTCTGGTGCAGCAGGAGGCATGTTGGTACTAACTTGGTAGTACACGCTTGAGCTTGGCTCAATTTGACATCCCTGGCCACAATGAACAAGGCCTCAGGATGTTTTGTCTCGAGACTATTTGTATTGGTGTCTGTTTAATCTGATGCGATCTTCACATCGCGTGTAATCTGTCCTTGGGATAACAGATGAAGGTAGTGAGGCAGCATTTTAGTCTAGATATTCTAGGTCCAAGAGCAGAAACTTACCAGTGTCGCTATGCCTAGGCGCCACGTGGTGTTTATTAGGAAGCAGATTGTATCTTCCCTAGCCTGGTCTGAGGCCATTGTACAGTCCTTTTGATGGATCGAGAAGCCCTCTGATTGTAGGGCACAGTCCGATGAAGAAGGAGTGAGCCATGTCTCTGTGAAACAGAACCCACAACATTCCAATGCAGTTGGAGGTCTGAAGTTAATGTAACTTGTGTCTGCTTGGTTACTTCCAGAAAAGATCACTGCATGTATTACAAGCCATACATTACACACCTCACATCAGTATCTGAGGTGTTTTCATGACTATTACTTATAGTCACAAGTATGATTGCATCCCAAGATAGACATGCTGCAGCTGAATGAAAACTATTTGATATAAAACTGCACACACAATGCAGTCACACAAAAGGACAATTTGAACATAAAACCTTGGTAATGGCAGATGGAGGCTGCTGATTTTGAGAACTAAAGGTGAATTGAACATAAAATTTGTACAATCAGAAGGGAAGAGTTGGATATAGTTATGTTAAATTTGAAACCAAGATGGGTATTGTTAAAAATAATTTTAATGGGTCAGATTTGAAATATATTGGAACAATGTGAAGTTAAATTGATATGCAAGTACACCATCTCATCCTGTACACTTGGGACCAAGGCCTGCCAAATTTCAGGTCAGGCTGTGGGCAAATCGGGTCAAGCTGGGCTAGGGTGGGTTAAAGGGTCACTTAGAGTTGGAATAGGGCAAACACCAAGTGGGAAAACCAATAGCAAGGTTGGAGCCACAATCCAGGGCCTAGCCAAATTGTCCGGCTAAGTTTTTAATTTTACTGAAAATTGATGCTTTTAATATTTTAAAAAAATGTCTTTTTTGTGTAGTCACATTTGAGGTGCGTTTTCTCTTTCTCTGTATTGGTATTTATACTGCCTTCGTTGCTCTGTAGTGCAGTGTCTGCTTGAATTCTGATTTCAACAACACTCGCATTTCTACTGGTTTTACTGTTTTTAATTTCCCATTTATTTCTCTGCACTATTTTTAAACCTGTGATTGGACATTTCAACCAACATAGGCTACGCTATGGTGCTAAAGAATAACTTTGGCTTTAATTATGAGCACAGCTGATAATTGATGTGCTCATTCAAGCCAAGGGACAATTTAAATGTCAGGCTTGTTACTATTCAGCCTATACGTTCAGATCGATCTTTATGCCAGTAAGGTTTTATATTGTTGCTGTTTTCTAATCCATATTCATTAATTTCCAGATCATTTTCCTACATTGGATACACCCTTTAGCACAAAACCAGCTAAATAATGTATTATAGGAAGGGTATGCTTCCTTAAAATTGTTTGCATTGGAGGTTTCTGTATAATGCCCAACCCAGATCATGACCCAGATTTAAAAGGCTCTTGCTATTTTTGGCAATTTTCTAATAGCACATCATAAGATATATTGAAGTCCCTTATCTTTTGCAATGCAAATACAGCAGATTAGTCGATGATTTGCAAAGCTTGAGCAAGGGGTTAAGTTGTGCTGAGGCAGAGACATGTAACATGATTTGCTCAGTTATATTAAACTTTTCAATTCATCAATGTTTCAGGACAATTAAGAAATAGGTTGCTGAGTCAATTGGCATCTTCATTTGACTTACATAGACTACAAAAGAAACAGACTGCATTTATAAATAACTTAACAGTAAAGCAGATTATGGCTCATTGTGTTTCACGAGTTGCTTACTGTTGCTACTATATATTAGTTGAACAAGCAACTAAACTTAAGAATGTTTAAGTCTGAATTGAAGCTGACAGTGATCACACCTGCCAACTTAAAAGACTTTGTAAAATCATTTGTTCTGAATAGAAAGGGTTATGCATGATCATCACCCCTTTTGAGCAGTAATCGCTACTGAAACCACTTGGAGAACTGAAAGATAACAACTGAGGCCAAATAGGTTTTGAGCCAAAACAAGTTAGGGTATTCAACTGCAGAGAGTGATTTTAACATGGAGATACTGGAGGAGTGGGAGTAGTTTGCACAGGACTGTATTTGAAATTTGAGAAGTGAAAAGAGAATGTTTTGGCTCCACGAAACACTGATCATTGAAGTGCATTAAAGCAGAAATATATGAAAACGATTGGGCGCTAAAGGTAAAATTTCGGAAGAATGCAGGTTTGAATCGTTTTCTGGCTGGAGTCTATTTGGGAATGAATAAGAATGCCATTTTGATTTAGTTGTACAGCCATAGCTTTTCAGGGTTTCAGTCCCACATTTGATGTGCAACAAGGATTGGGACTGGTAAATCCAGACAGTAGTTGTATGTTACTTCATGGCCTGGCATGCATATCCCTTGCTGTCCTACTATCATCAAGCCAAGGGATCAACGCTAGCTCAATAAAGAGTGTAGGAAGCAGCACTAGCCATCTCTAAATATCTTTATCCTGGCAATGAAGCTGTTGCTACTTGCATGCCAAACAGTGGTTGCAATATGCAATAACCAGAGCTATGTGGTCTCATGACCTACTGATAAGGTCAAAGCTCTGCTGTCCAATGACACCCAATCATGAATGGTGCTGGGCACTTAAACACACAAGAGGAGGAGGCTGCTCCACAGATATAAGAACATAAGAACTAGCAGCAGGAATAGGCCATCTGAAACCTCGAGTCTGTTCCGCCTTTTAATGAGATCATAGATGATCTTTTTGTTCATTCAGCTCCACTTACCTGCCAATGCAACATAACATTTTATTCCTTTACTATTCAAAAATGTATCAGTCCATGCTTTAAAAACATTCAATGAGTGCTTCAACTGCTTCACTGGCAGGGAATTCCAAAGATTTACAACCCTTTGGGTGAAGAAGTTCCTCTGCAACTCAGTCCTAAGTCTGCTTCCCCTTATTGTGAGGCTATGCTCTCTAGTTCTAGTTTCACCTATCAGTGGAAATAACTTCCCTGCTTCCTTCTTATCTATTCTTTTCATAATATTGTATGTTTCTATAAGATCTCCCTAGTCTACTCAGTCTCTCATTCGGCAACTCTCTCAACTTCAGAATCAACCTAATGAATCTCTTCTATAGCCCCTCCAGTGCCAATATATCCTTTCTCAAGTGAGGAAACCAAAACTCTACACAGTATTCCAGGTATGACCTCACCAGCACTTCATACAGCTGCAATGTAACCTCACTATTTTTAAACTCCATCCCTCTTGCAATGAAGGACAAAATTCTATTTTCCTCAATTATCTGCTGCACCTGATGCCAACTTTGTAATTCTTGCACAAGGACACCCAAGTCCCTCTGCACAGCAGCATGCTGCAATTTTTAATATTTAAATAAGTCTATTTTGTATTTGTTCCTGCCAAAATGGATGACCTCATATTTATCAACATTATATTCCATCTGCCAGACCCTTGCCCATTCACTTAGACTATTTATATTGCTTTGCAGCCTTTCAGCATCCTCTGCACATTTTGTTCTGCCATTCATCTTAGTGTCATTTGACACACCACACTTGGCCCCCAACTCCAAATTATCTATATAAATCATAAACAATTGCGGTCCCAACACTGATCCCTGAGGCACACCACTCGTCATTGCCAACCAGAAAAAACATCCATTTACCCCCACTCTTTGCTTTTTGTTAGTTAACCAATTATCCATGCTAATGCATTACTCATAAAACTGTGCACCTTCATATTGTGCAGCAGCCTTTGGTGTGGCACCTTGTAAATGCCTTCTGGAAATCCAGATGCACCACATCCATGGGTTCCTTATTGTCCACAACACATGTAATGTTCTCAAAGAATTCCATCAAATTAATCAAACATGCCCTACCCTTTAACCCATGCTGCACCTTCCTAATGGGACAGTTTACATCTAGGTGTCTCACTATTTCTTGATAGATTCAAGCATTTTCCCTACACAAGTTAAGCTAACTGGCTTATAGTTACTCACCTTTAGTTTACCCTTTTTTTTAAACAGTGGTGTCACATTTACTGTTTTCCAATCTGGGAACCGCTCCAGAAGCCAACGAATTTTAATAAATTACCAGAAGTGCACTTATTTCCCCCGTCATCTTAGTACCCTGGGATGCATTCCATCAAGGCCAGGAGCCTTGTCTATCTTTAGCCTCATTAGCTTGCCCAACACTATCTCTTTAATAGTTTCTAAATCCTCACTGCCATTGCCACCTTGTCATCGATTTTTGTCATATTAGTTGTCTGTCCACTATGAAGACTGACATAAAATGTCTCAACTATTTCCTCATTTCCAGTTATTCCATTCCCCTTCTCATCTTCTAAAGGACCAGTGTTTACTTTAGCCACATTCTTTCATTTCATATATTTGTAGAAATTTTTGCTATCTGTTTTTATATTCTGAGCTAGTTTACTCCCTAATCCATCTTTTTACAGTTTTTTTCATGGCTTTCTGTTAACCTTTAAAAAATTTATCAATCCCCCAGTTTTCTGCTAATCTTTGCCACTTTGTATGCATTTTTTTTCAGTTTGAGGCCCTCCATTTCCTTAGATATCCGTGGCTGATTATCTCTTTTTCTACAGTCCTTCCTTATCACTAGTAATAGTTTTGCTGAGCATTGTGAAAGATTGCTTTGGAAGTCCTCCACTGTTTCTCAGTTGTCCCACCAGAAAGTTTTTGCTCCCAGTCTACCTTAATCAACTCCTCCCTCATCCCATTGTAGCCTCCTTTGGTTAAACATAAGACAGGTATTGAATTCAAGGTAAAATTCAATATACCTTCTCTTGCGTTTTAAATTCAACCATGTTGTGATAGTTTCTTCTGAGAGGATCCCTAACTGTCAGATCATTAATTATTTCTGTCTCATTACACAGGACCAAAGCTAGGATAGCTTGCTCCCTTGTAGGTTCCATTACATACTATTCAAGGAAACTATCATGGATACATTCTATGAACTCTACCTCAAGGCTATCTTGATTGACCTGGTTTGAGCAGTCGACACGTAGGTTAAAATCCCCCATGATAATTGCTGCTCCAGTTCTACATCAATTATTTCTTTATTTCTCACCCTGCAGTGAATTCATTATTTGGTGGCCCATAAACTATGCTTTTTTTCTTACTATTTCTAATTTCCACCCGAATGGATTCAACCTTTTTTGCCATAAAACCTGTAACACCTTTCACTACTGCCCTGATGTTATCCTTAATATGAGTTCAACCACTTCCCTTACCTTCCTGTCTGTTCTTCTGAATAATTTGATATCCTTGAATATTTAACTTCCAGTTGTGACCATCTTGCAACCATGTCTCTGTAATGGCCACCAAATCATACTCCTATCCCTATTCTCTATGATGGGGAAGCTTAGCAACTGAATGCAAAAGTCAAGGGACTTTTCAATCAGAAATGCAAAATGGTGGTCCATCTCAGCCTTCTGCGACCTGCAGCATCATAGATGCCAGTCTTCAACCAATTCCATTTTGTTTACTTGATATCACGAAATGACTGAAGGCAGAGAACACGCTGAAGGCTTTGAGCTCTGATAACTTTCAGGCAGTAGTACTGAAGACTTGCGCCTCAGAACTAGCTGTGCCCCCAGCCTACCTGTTCCAGCAGAGCTAAAATACTGACATCTATGTGGCAATGTGGAAAATGGCCCAGGTACAAAAATAGTAGCAGAAGTAGGCCTTTTGGGCCCTTGAGCCTACTCCATCATTTGATATGATTATGGCTAATTTGTTTGTCTTTCAAGTTCTACATTCCCATCTACCTTAAAAACCTTTTGATTCCCTTGCCCCATGAGAATCTAGATACCTCAGCATTCAAAATATTAAATGACCCCAGTTTCCACTACCTTCTGAGGATTTCCAGAGTGTTTCCAATCCTCTGAGAAAAACGTCTCTATCTTTGCCCAAAAAGAGCAACCCTAATTTTAAAATAGTGCCCTCTGTTATGAACTGACCATGTTTCCACAGCCAACTTGTCAAGGTAATTTGGGGTCTTGTATACTTCATTCCTCACTCAACCTGGCTAATCATTCCTCGTCAAACACGCAATCCACTCATTTCAGGTATCAATTTAGTAATCACCTCTGAACTACTTCCAACATTTGCATCATTCCTTAATAGAGACCAAAACTGCACACAGTAGTCAAGATTCTGACAAATGCCCTGCATAACTGAGGCGTAACATCTTTAATTTTATGCTCAATTGTTCTCTTAATAAATTATAGCATTCTATCAACCTTAATTACATGCTGTTCCTGCTTGCTTACTTTTGTGACTTGTGCATTAGAACACTTGCACCTCAGAATTCTGCAATAGTTTAAGTATGCTGTTTATTCTTTCTGCCAAAGTGAACAACTTGATTTATTATTGTTACATTCATTAGTATACAGTGAAAAGTATTGTTTCTTGTACAATACAAAGTATATCGTATTTAGAGAAGGAAAGGAGTGGAGAATAACTAAGTTGTAGAGAAGGATCAACTTGATGCAAGGTAGGTCCATTCAAAAGTATGTTAATAGGGAAGAAGCTGTTTTTGAGTTGGCTGGTATGTAACCTCAGATCTGCTTTTCCCAATGGAAGAAGGTGAAAGAGAGAATGTTGAAGTGGAGGGGATCCTTAATTATGTAGGCTGCTTTTCCGAGACAACAAGAAGTGTACACAAAGTTGAAGGAAGGCTGGTTTGAGTGATGGACTAAGCTTCATTTATGACTTTGTAGTTTCTTGTGGTCTTGGTCAGGACAGGAGACACACTGAGCTGTGATATAACCAGAAAGAATACTTTCTAAAGTTCTAAAGTTTGTTTATTAGTCACAAGTAGGTTTACATTAACATTGCAATGAAAATCTCTTGTGCGCTACATTCCATGACCAGTGCACCTAGCCAGCACATCTTTCGGACTGTGGGAAGAAACTGAAGCAACTGAAACTGGAGGAAACCCGTGCAAACAATGGGAGAACCTGCAGACTCCATATAGGAGGTGACCCAAGCCAGGAATCAAACCTGGGTCCCTGGCGCCATGAGGTGCAGTGCTAACTACTGTGCCTTGAAAATAATGCCTTTGTAGAAGTTTGAGAGTTGTAGCAGACTTGCCAAATTTCATTTGTCTCCTGAGAAGTAAAGGCATTGGTGGGCTTTCTTAACCCTGGCATGGAGGGACTTGAACATGGACAGGTTGTTGGTGATCTGGACATCTAAAAACTTAGAGCTTGACCATTTCTGCTTTGTTCCCTTTGATGTACTACAGGGTATGTCCTCCCCTACGTTTCCTGAAGTCGATGACTACTCCTTTGTTTTATTGATATTGAGGGACAGATTATTGTTATCGTACCAGCCACCTGATTGTTGTCAGCCTTCAGCTATCTCAGTTTTCTCAGTGCTACTTCCTTCATAATTGGAATTCCACCACATTCTGTCACCTCCCTCCCACCACCATTGCTGTAATGTTTCTGTATCCTCCACAGTGGGAAACAAGCAAAATAATTTGTTCATTTTGTCTGCTGTCTCTTTGTTAATTGCTGTGAATTCCCCCTTGTCACTCTCCAGAGGACCAACACTCAGTTTTTTCCTTATTAAGTAGCTATGGAAATTCTTGTATCCATTTCACATTTCTAGTGAACCTCCCCCTCTACCCTAATTTCTTTCTCCTGATTAACCTTTTAATTATTCTTTGTATTCTGATCAATTATCTGATCTGCCACTCACCTTTGCACAATTGTCTGTTTTTCCTCAAATTTGATACTTTCTGTAAACATCTTAGTTATCCACAGATGATGGGTCCTCTCCTTGTAATTTTTCATTATATTAGGAATAAGCATATTCTGAAATGTCTGCTTCAGTATCTGAAACTGCTTCTCCATTGATATATCGCTTAGCCAATGTCCCAGTTCACTGTATCTATCTCAGTCACACTCCCAAAATTGCCATTATTTAATTCTGAAATACTAGTCTTAGATCACAAAAAAACAAGACAAATCCAGCCTCTCCAATTACCCTCTTATTACAAAAAGATGGAAGGTATTGTTGTTCCTATCAAGTGGCATTTTCCAGCAATAACCTGCACAGTTCAGTCCATTTCAACTTGTTAGTCTAATCGCAGTTGAGAGCGCTGAACTCTGGGGAGATCAAAGTGACTATCCATGACATAAAGGTAGCATTTTACTGAATGTGGCAACTTCAAGCCATTGGGAATTGGCAAAATCTGTCCACTGGCTGGAATGATATCTAGCATAAAGGAAGGTGGTTGTGGTTGCTGAAGATCAATCATTTCAGTTCAAGGGCATAATTGCAGGTATAACCATGTTCAGCTGCTTCATTAATGATCTTCCTTCCATCATAACTTCAGAAATGGGCACATTCGGGTTGCATGGTATTCAACACCATTCAAAATAGACCAGATACTAAAGCAGTCTATTTCTATATGCAGCAAGATCTGGACAACATTTGGGCATGGATTTTTTTTTTAATGCAATAAACACTGCATCAGAATTTATTGACCATCTCGAATTAGTCATGAGCTCCTTGAACTGCTTGGCTATTTCAGAAGATAGTTAAGAGCCTCATTTCTGTGGGTAATGAACCACATATAGGCCAGACAGCAGACTCTCCGTTAAAATGTATTAGTGAACCAGATGGGTTTTTACAATAATTGACCATTGTTTCATGATCATTAAACTTTTCATTCCAGATTTTTTTTTATTGAATTCAAATTTCACCGTTTGCCATGGTGGAATTGGAACTTTGGCCCCAAGAGTATTACCCAGAGTCTTTGGATTACTAGTCCAGAGACAACATTATGATGCTACTGCCTTGCCTGTTAAGTGGCAAGTAACATATGTGCCTGGCAAAAACCATTCCCAAGAAGCGAGAATCTAATCATCTCTGTCATTGCCATCACTGAATTCCCCATTATCAGCATCTTAGGGGTTAGCATTGACCAGAAACTGAACTGGCCCAGCCATAAAATACTGAGACTAGAGCAGGTGAGATCCCATGAAAAACAGGAAAAAAGATGAGTTGAACAACACAATGTATAGGGTATTTAACTATCTTCATGGGGAGCATTCCAAGTGTAACATTCTACCTGTTGGACAACTCTGCCTGCAACTTGGAGTGAATTTGTATGCACTAACCAGATCAGGCATTGTTTTGTCATGGTAAGTTATGAATATCTTTGTCATAGGTCCTGGGCATGCAGTTCATTATCTGTCCTAATACAGGTAAGCATGGCTTGGAGCTTCAAAATCTCCATCTAATATGTGAAGCTCCCATTCTTGAATAGTCTGTGGACAGCAAGTAGAAGTGATGCTGGACTGAGCCCAAAAAAAATTCTCTTTGAAATAAGAGTTTTTGCATATACTTTGACAGGATATCTGTTGTGGGGGAGACAGATACCTGACTCCTCACTTGGTGCTTCAAGCCAGAATGAGTGGTTGAGCGTGCAATTAATTACAAAATTTGGGAGGGTTTTTATTATATATATATATATATATAGCCTTTTTTTTTTAACATACAAAAGACATCCAAGTAGCCTGATATCCAACATAAAAATGTTATTTAACAAACTGCTCTGGAAAGTGTTTTGCATTTATCCCTTGCCTTTTCCACAAGGCAAAGGCAGAGAGAGAAAAAAAATCTCGTGGGCCGAAGGGCCTGTTTGTGCTGTAAGTTTTGAGGAGGAAGGGGGCAATGCGATTCAAACCTTTAAGATCCTCAGGGGTCTTCACAGAATGGATGTGGAGAGGATGTATTGTCTTGTGGGAGAATCTAGAACCAGGGGATCATGGTTTAAAAATAAGGATTGTTCACTGAGACAGAGATGAGGCGAATACTTTTCTTTGAGGGTCGTGAGTCTTTGCAACACTCTTCCTCAAAGGGCAGTGGAAGCAGTCTCTGAATAGTTTTAAAGAAGAGTTAGGTTCGTAATTAAAAAGATTGTAAAATGTTTTGGAAATAGGTATGAATATGGGATTGAAATTACGATTATATCAGCCATAATCTTATTAAATGGCAGAACAAGTTTGAGGAGCCAAATCCACTCCTGCTTCCACTCCTGCCTCCAATTCATATGTTCGTATTAAGATGATTATAAATGGACCATTTGATATTTGTATGATATTCTTTCTTTTCTGATGCTGCAATTTACCATCAAGCCTTGAAATGTGTTGTTAATTTGGTCTTTTAGGCTGCATCCCCACAACAGAGGGAAATGATGGAGCAGGCAGCGGCACAGATAGCACAAGACAACTGCGAATTAGCATGTTGTTTTATTCAGAAAACAGCTGTTGAAAAGGCAGGCCCTGAAATGGACAAACGGCTTGCAACAGTAAGTTTCTAGTCTTTTTTCTGTTCCTAACCTGGGTTTGTCATTCAGTTAACTTCAATTAACTTTTTTGTATTTGCATTTGTAGGAATTTGAACTTCGAAAACATGCCAGACAGGAAGGTCGTCGTTATTGTGATCCTGTTGTGCTTACTTACCAGGCTGAGCGTATGCCTGAGCAAATCAGATTGAAGGTAGGGGTTTAGTTTTCAAACTTTCTGTGTAGATATGCTTTGTAAGTTGCTTTGCAAGTGTTTAATAGGCAGGCGTAAAAAATCAACTTGCCTGTTCCTTAAAATGCACTTTACTCATATGCTTTCTTCTAAAGTAGTCTCAAATTGGTACCAGACTAAGGAATTGCATTAAAATGTAATCTGCGTAGCATTTGTGGCTTTAAGGTTCAAAGCAGTTATCAGTATGTGGACCAAATAAAACTGGTCTGCTACTTCTGCATTATAATCCAGTAATCTGAGGTAACATCTTGGAGGAATTGTGCAGATTATCTCTACAAGAAGCCCAGACAGATTTGCTTTACAACATACATGTGTGGGGAGGCAGTGGGATAGTGGTATTCTCGCTGGACTAGTAATCCAGAGACCCAGGGTAATGCTCTGGGGACTAGATTTGAACTCCTCCATGGCAGATGGTGAAATTCAATAAATAGGGAATTAAGCATTTAATTATGACCATGAACTGTTGTTAATTGCTATTTAAAAAACAAAACCACTTGCTTCACTGCCCTTCAGGGAAGGAAATCTGCTGTCCTTACCTGGTCTGGCCTACATGTGAGTCTAGACCCACAAGAATGTGGTTGACTCTTAAATGTCCTTGCAGGTAGACAATAGATGCTGGCCCATCCAGAAACACCCAAATCCCATGAACAAATAAAGACAAACAAGCTCCACTATCTTCAAGATCACTGTGGAACCTTCCTCATTGTATCTTGCCAGTTCCAGAATTGGTGCCAGTTTCCTGAACAGTATTGCCAAATTGTGCATCTCGAATCTCTGTGACACAAGTGCACCATTGTGTACGGCTCACATATGGGCTAAAGAAAATTGCAAAAGCAGGAGAACTTGTGTATTTGGTTTCTCAATCAAGGAAGGTTTCTGCAGAGCAATCTTGTGTTACACATGGAGAATGAAGCTTATCTTGGTCCTGATGTGATTATTTAAAATTAGTCTGTTTACCCAGTGCAATGTCCAGGGTACAATGCTGCGTACTATGTAAATTATTAGTTTATCATATTGCACGTCTCTGGTCTACACTTGTCTCTTGTATGCAAGTTAAAATGATGACCAGTTCGTGCCAAGGGTGTTTGGGATGTTTTCTGTAGGTTATTAATTTTTTTGTTGTATTTCTCAGGTGGGAGGTGTGGATCCCAAACAGCTAGCTGTGTATGAAGAGTTTGCACGCAACATCCCAGGATTTCTGCCCAGCAATGACATCTCGCAGCCCACAGGTTTCTTGGCCAAGCCCATGCAGGTAACATGGAGAAATAAAGAACTTTTCTATCATTCTGCCTTTATTGAAGGGTTCTCAAGGAAATGGCGGAAGTGATGCCCTAGTAATTATCTTTCAGAATTCGCTGGACTCCGGGAAAGTGCCGGAAGATTGGAAAACGGCTGATGTTACACTGCTGTTTAAAAAAGTAGCAGACAGAAGGCAGGGAATTATAGACTGGTTAGTTTAACGTCTGTAATTGAAAAAATGCTTGAATCTGTAGTCAGAGCAGAAATAACGAGGCACCTGTATACAAACTGTTCGATCAAGCAGCACGGATTCATGAAGGGGAAGTCATGCTCGACAAATTTATTGGAGTTCTATGAGGAAGTGACTAGTGCAGTAGATAGAGGGGAACCAGTGGATGTGGTGTTTTTGGATTTCCAAACGGCGTTTGATAAGGTGCCTCACAAAAGATTGCTGCAGAAGGTTAGGGTGCTGGGAGTTGCCAGTTTCAGAATTGGATAGAAGATTGGTTGCCTAATAGGAAGCAGATTGGTGTTATTCTGATTGGCAGCTGATGACTTGTGGAGTGCCCCAGGGATCGATGTTGGGGCCTCAACTATTTACCATTTACGTAGATGATCTGGAGGAAGGGGCTGAGTGCAGGGTGACGAAATTTGCTGATGACATAAAAATGAGTCAAAGAAAATTGCTTGGAGGGTGTGGAAAGCCTGCAGAGGGATCTGAATAGGTTGAATGAGTGGGCGAGGACCTGGCATATGGAGTATAATGTTAGCAAGTGTGAGGTTATCCACTTTGGTAAGAATAACGGTAAGAAGGATTACTATTTAAATGGCGAAAAGCTGCAGCATGCGACAGTGCAGAGGGACCTAAGGGTCCTTGTGCACAAATCGCAAAAACACAGTCTGCAGGTGCAGCAGGTGATTAAGAAGGGGAATGCAATGTTGCCCTTTATAGCTAGGGGGATAGAATATAAAAGGAGGAGGTACTTTTGCAGCTGTAAAGAATACTGCTGAGACCGCAGCTGGTGCATTGTGTGCAGTTTTGGTCGCCACTTTCGAGGAAGGACATACTGGCCTTGGAGGGGGTGCAGAGAAGGTTCACTAGGCTGATACCGGAGATGAGGGCATTTGATTATGAGAAGAGACTAAATAGGCTAGGTTTGTACTCGGAGTTTAGAAGGCTGAGAGGGGATCTTATAGAGACGTATAAGATAATGAAGGGTATAGATAGGGTAGAGGTTGAGAGACTCTTCCCACTTAAAGATAACAGGACTAGAGGGCACAGCCTCAAGATTAGGGGGGGCGTGGTTCAGATCAGAGTTGCGGAGGAGTTTCTTCATGCAAAGGTGGTGAATCTTTGGAATTCTCTGCCTGTTGAAGTGGTGGAGGCTTCCCCGCTGAATATATTTAAGTCAAGAATGGATAGGTTTTTGATTGACAAGGGAATTAAGAGTTATGGGGAGAAAGCGGGAAAGTGGTACTGAACCACTACAGATCAGCCATGATCTTACTGAATGGCGGAGCAGGCTCAAGGGGCTAGATGGCCTACTCCTGCTCCTATTTCTTACGAAATCTTACTGGCTAATAACTGCTACTATAATTGATCAGCCAAGGAACTTGGCGACAGCATGCAACATAATTGAGTTACTATGACCCGTAATATGGATGGTTTGGTGAATAAGATTTGCAAATTAGGTTGAGGCAACCTTTCACCTTTCAGGAGATTTAATATCCCTCATCACTGAGCTGATTTGCAACTGGCTTTAAATTTAAAATTTTTGATCATGTTTTCAAATCCCTCCATGGCCTTGCCCTTTACTATCTCTTTAATTTCAAATTCCATAAATATCTGTGCTCCTCTAATTCAGATCATTTTTGCAGCCATGATGTAGAGATGACTTAATAGGCTGAATAGCTTCCTTCCATACTGTAAAAGTTCTAGGGTTCATTTTCTTCAAGTTCTATTCACTAGTGATGGATGTTGTAGCATTTAGCTACCCTTTATTCCTTTCTGTAGTTTTGGAATATAGTGTCAGTCCAGCGAGGGCTCCTATTCTTGATTTCATGACTTGCATCAAAAAAGTAAGGTTGTCTGACTTTGACAAGGGTCGTCAGCCTGAAAAGTTAATTTAGTTCTGAGTATTGAGCCAGGTCAGGTGGTTGAGGTGGTAGTAGGGGAACATGTGGCTAACAGTGACTACAATTCTATCTACTTTAGAATACAGATGGAAAAGGATGCTTGTTCCCCTAGGGGCAGGGTGCTGAATTGGGGGAAGGCTAAACTACAGTTGGATTAGGCAGGAACTTAAGGAAACTGATTGGGAACAGTTGTTCGAGGGTAAGTCCACGCTAGGCATGTGGGATTCTTTCAAGGGAATACTGGAAATATTGCAAGAAAGTATGTTCCAGGTAAGAGGAAGGATGGGAAAGGTAGGATTAGAGAGCCATGGATTACTAGGGAAATTGGGGACTTCTTTAGGAAGGTCAAAGTAGCTGGGAATGGAGAGAGCGTTAAAGGAATATAGAGTAGGAGGGAGCTCAAATGGGGAGTTAGAAGGACAAAAATGGGGCATGAAATGGTTTTGGCAGATAGGAGTAAAAAGCCTTTGGATTTTCCTTAATCCTATGTTAGGAATAAAAGAGTGGTTAGAGGAAAAATTGGACCTCTTGGGGACAGAGGAGGGGAACTGTGCTTAGAGCCCGAGGGAATGGGGAAGATCCGGAACGAATACTTTGCGTCGATATTCACGAAGGAGAGGGACTTGTTGACTGCTTTTGTCTCTGAGGAAGTTGTAGACCAGTTAAAGGAAATATCCATACCGAGGGAGGAAGTGTTAGAGCTTCTAGGTAGTAATAAAACTGATAAATCTCCAGGGCCTGATGGCATTTATCCCAGGCTGCTTAGGGAGGCTGGGCCTCTGATGCAAATCTTTGTCACTTCTTTGGACACAGGTGAGGTCCCAGAGGACTGGAGAATAGCTAACGTTGTACCGTTGTTTAAAAAGGGTAGTAGGGATAACCTTGGCAATTATAGGCCGGTGAGTTTGACGTCAGTGGTAGGGAAGCTGTTGGAGGGGATTCTTAAAGATACGATGTATAGGCACTTAGAGCGTTGTGATCTGATTAGGGATATGCAGCATGGCTTTATTAAGGGAATCTGGTGGAATTTTTTGAGGAGGTGACGAAAACGTTCGAAGGGCAAGCCGTTGATGTCATCTATATGGATTTCAGTAAGGCCTTTGTCAAAAGTCCCTCATGGGAGGTTAGTTGAAAAGATCAAGGCGAATGGGATACAAGGACAGGTAGCTAGATGGATAAGTAACTGGCTTGGTAATAGGAGACAGAGGAGACAGAAATAGTGAAAGGGTGTTTTTCTAGCTGGAGGTCGGTCACTAGTGGTGTGCCGCAGGGCTCGGTACTGGGACCTCTTCTGTTTATAATATATATAAATGACTTGGAAGAGGGAGTAAGTGGAGTGATCAGCAAGTTTGCAGACGATACAAAGATGACTGGACTTGCGGATACTGAGGAGCAGTGTCAGACGATGCAGCAGGACGTAGGCTGGTAGCTTGGGCAGATAGATGGCAGATGGAATTCAATCCTGATAAATGTGAGGTGATGCATTTTGGGAGAAAGAAATGTAGGGGGAAGGTATATGATAAGAGTAAGGTATATACGTAAGAGCATAGGAATGCAGAGGGACCTGGGAGTGCAGGCGCACAAGTCGCTGAATGTGGCAGAGCAGGTGGGGAAGGTTGTGAAGAAAGCATATGATATGCTAGCCTTTATAGGAAGGGGTATAGAGTACAAAAGCTGGCCTTTAATGTTGCAGTTGTATAAAACATTGGTTAGACCTTATTTGGAATACTGCGTCCAGTTCTGGTCGCCCTACTACTGGAAGGACGTGGAGACTCTGGAGAGTGCCGAGGAGGTTTACGAGAATGCTGCCTACTATGGAAGGTCTGGGTTACGAGGAGAGGTTAGGTAAATTGGGGCTGCTTTCCGTAGAAAGTTGAGGACTTAGAGGAGATCTAATAGAGGTGTACAAGATAGATTAAACAGGGTTAAGCTTTTTCCTAGGATGGACTCAAATAGCACGAGGGGTCATGGGCTTAGGGTGAGGGGGGGTAAGGTATAATTTGAATGTTAGAGGGAGTTTTTTCACACACAGGGTGGTTGTGGGTATAGAATGCACTACCAAGTGAAGTGATGGAGTCAGGCCCTCTCGAGTTATTTAAGAGATACTTAGGCACGTGAACAGAATGGGAATGGAGGGATATAGAAAACTTATTTAAAATAGGGATCATGAGCATTGGGAGTTCCCTTGGAAGTGTGTAAATTGTTGATATTGATGTATTTGTTTTATCCTACAGGTACTTCGTTCCACCTTGTTGTCTAACGAGAGGCATACACGCGATAGGTTGTGAAGGGCTGCTCTTGGATTTTTTTCAAGAGTATTTTAGTGCTTCACATTGTTAGTGTACACTTGACCTGGACCATTTGATGGGCAACATGACAGCTCAGTGACTATTGCTGTGCTGTGCAGATACATGGATTTGGGCCTGTGTCTGTGGGAGTTTGCGCATTCTCCCCATGCTTGCGTGGGTTTTCTCCAGGTTCTCTGATTTCCTCCCAAAGATGTGCTCTTAAGCTGATTGGCAGAACAAATTCTCCCTAAATTGTCTCAAATTTGGTTTCAATGCATAGATCTATAAACATAGACAAGGATCATGAGTAGAAGTGAGAACATTGAGGTGGCGGCGTGGGCTCGTTGGGCCGAAGGGCCTGTTTCCCATGCTGCTTTGTTCTTAGTTCTTAACCTAGCTTTCCTTCTTCCACATTAGTTTCCTTTTCAGCATCCTTCAGATTTTTCAGCATCAATTGTATTTTGCTTTTTATTTGTAATTGACTTCCACATCTCTTCCAGGAACAACAACTTTTTACATTTGCCTGTCTTATCCTATTCACCTTGCTCACTATCTGCTTTCTTTATGTTGGATTATGTGGTTGCTTAAACTTATTTTCGCAGCCATCTCCATTTCCTCCGCACTGTCTCCAGCTCCAATTAATTCCATGTGGATTCTGTTTAAATTCCACCTAACTCATTTAAGACACACCCAGGATTATCGCCATAAAATCCAGCATTACTTCTAACCACTGTTGATTCCTTCTTGCTGATTCATGAGATCCACCCATATGGAAAATTTGAATAAAAGATCTTGAGGACTAAATCCTTGTTCCCTTTTTCCTAATCATGCATGCTACCTCAGAATTGCATCCTTTGCTTGGTCACCATGTTCAAACAGCGTTCTGCTGCTCCAGATATTTAAAAAAAAAATTATCATGCAAGTTATTAAAAGGCAACTAATCTTTGTGGGTTACATCAGTCACGTGGTCAGTTCAATGTTCACTGTTTAGTTTGTAGTCCTCAACTGGATTCTGAATGCTGTTGGCTGTCACTTGTAAGTACCTTCATTCGAAATGAAAAACGTTTTCCAATTTAAAAGAATGATGTAGTCCCTCACCAGAAAATTAGCCATCAGTTTTCAGACTGCATTTTCTGCTCCTTTTTGAAGTGAAATACTTTCTAGCAATTTGAGTCAGCTCCATTATTGAACTGGTATATTCTAGAGCAAGAAACATAGAAAACTTACAGTTGCGTGGCTGAGTATCAATGTGCATGTCTGTGTGGAATTTTTCAACATTTTTGTATTTAGCGATCACAGTATTAACCTAACATATTTAATACAAAATCTGAAATTCATGCCAATAATTTGTAAGTGCAATTGTATTTTATGTTGTGTTCATTCTGGAACTTTCCTTCTTGTTCATAGCAAGCTTGGGCAACTGATGATATTGCACAGATCTACGACAAATGCATCACAGAGCTGGAGCAGCATTTACATGCAATTCCACCAACTCTGGCCATGAACCCTCAGGCTCAGGCACTCCGTAATTTACTGGAGGCTGTGGTAATGGCCAGGAACTCCCGTGATGCTATTGCTGCTCTAGGCCTCTTGCAAAAGGTAAGTACAGTCCAACCCCTGAATCATTTACTTAAATTATCCACTTGTCAATTCAGCTTTCAGTGTTAGCTTATCATTATTAAAGTGGTTACGTAAAAACAAGCCATCTTTTCAAACATTTTTTACTGTTTTAGTGCCTTTTTACTTGAATGTTTCAAGCTTCGGTTCCAACAAATATTCTAAGCCATGAGCAAAGCTCTAATCTTTATGATTTTTTTTCAATTGTGCAACATTTGAGAAAATTAAAATAGATTCTGATTTAATTTAAAGGCTGTTGAGGGACTGCTGGATGCCACAAGTGGTGCAGACCCAGATCTCTTGCTTCGTTATCGTGAATGCCATTTGTTGGTTTTAAAAGCCCTGCAAGATGGTCGTGCCTATGGGTCTCAGTGGTGTAACAACAAAATTACCAGGTATGCAACAGATGACAGTGATATTTTATTACTTTTTCACTTTACAGTTCACTCTGCAGGAGACTGCAAATTAAAGTACATATTGTAAGATATAGGAGCAGAATTAGGCCATTCAGCCCACTGAGTATACTCTGCCATTCCATCATAGCTGATAAGTTTCTCAACCTCATTTCTCTCACCTTTTTCCCTGAAAGGTTTGATCCCCTTACTCATCAAGAACCTATCTATTTCTGTCATAACCCTCAGCCTTCTGTGACAGTTTCATAGATTCATCGCCCTTTGACTGAAGAAATTCTTCTCCATTGCACTAAAGGTCTTCCCTTTACTCTGAAGCCATGCCCTCTGATCCTAGACTCTCCTACTAATGGAAACATCTTCCCATTAGTCCATTCTACTCAGGTCTTTCAGTAATCTAAGTTTCAATGAGATCCCCCTCTCATTGAGTACAGATGCAAAGCTCTCAAATGCTCCTCATACGTCGAGCTTTTCATTCCCGGGAACATTCTCGTGACCCTCCAAGACCAGTTCGTCCATCCTTTTGATCTGGGGCTCAAAATTGTATGCTAAAGTACGCTAAATGTGGTCTTACCAGAGCCTTATAAAGTCTCAGCACTCTGTCCCTGCCTTTGTATTCTAGTCTCCTCAAAGTGAATGCTAACATTACAAAGAACAAAACAGCATGGAAAACAGGCCCAACAGGCCCATGCTGCCACCCCAATGTTCCCACCTCTACCTGTGATCCCTGTCTATGTTTATAGATCTATGGATTAAAAACCATTTTATTACATTTGTCTTTCTAATTACCAACCCGATCCGCAAGTTAACCTTGAGAAAATCCTGAATTAGGACTCCCAAATTCCTTTGAGCTTCCAATTTTCTGAATTGTCATCCTATTTAGAAAATATTTTATGCCTTTTTCTTCCTACCAAAATGCATAACCTCATTTTTTCCACATTGTTTTCCATCTGCCACTTAGACCACTCTCCTAACCAGTGCAGCGTCCCCACCTCCTTAATACTATGTCCTGCATCTAAGTTTATATGAATCATAGAATCTTTAGTGCTGAAAGAGACAATTTGATCCATCAAGCCTACACTAACAACAATCCCACCCAGATCCCCGTAACCCATATATTTACTCTCCTAATCCCCCTGCCATCAAGGGGAAATTTAGTATGGCCAATCAACCTAACTTGCACATCTTTGAACTATGGAAGGAAACCCACGTAGGCACTGGGGGGAATGTGCAAACTCCACACAGTCACCTGAGACTGTAAGTAAATTTTCAGTCCTCTGGGACTGTCCTGACTCCAGCAGTTCCTGAAAGATCACCTTGAAATCTTCCACTAAACCCTTCAGCTGGTTCTTTCAGTTCCAGTATCTCTTCAGCTATCTCCTTCAGAATTCTGGGATATAGTCCATCTGGATTTGGGTTTTGGGCCTGTGTCTGCGGGAGTTTGCGCGTTCTCCCCATGGTTGCATGGGTTTTCTCCGGGTGCTCCGGTTTCCTCCCACGTCCCAAAAATGTGCTCTTGGGCTGATTGGGTAACAAATTGGTCCCTATATGTCATTAAGACGTTTGGACGGCGGCGTGGGCTCGTTGGGCCGAAGGGCCTGTATCCGGTGCTGTGTTGTTCTTTGTTTGGTCCAGGTGATTTATCTACCTTTGGAGCTTTAGCTTCCCTAGCACCTTCTCCTCAATAATGGCCACCATACTCACCTCTAACCTCCTGCTGTTTTGGATTTTTGGTATGTTACTGGTGTCATCCGCTGTGGAAACTTCCCCTACCATTTTATTGTTTCCCATTACTACATCTCCATTTTCCAATGGTCTAGCGTCCTCTTATGCACTTCTCAGCCCTTTATCTCATCAAAAAAAAAAACTCTTGCAATGTTCTTTTACTCAGTAGCTTACCCTTATTTCACCTTCTCCCCCTTTATTTCATTTTTAGTTGAGCTCTGGTTTTTGAAGGCTTCCCATGTATTGTGTTTTTACTTTTGCTTATGGAGCAAAGGAATTCCAGAGCTCTAGGTTATTGGGCTCAGAAGGCTTAAGGGAGTGATGAAAATCAGGAGATTCACAAGGGATGAGAATGGAGGAGGAGTGCAGAGATATTGTAAGGCAAGAATGTTACACATAATGAGAAATCTTTACTTCTACAAACATGCAAAATGACTTTGGTATGATAAAAATTGTTATAATAGTTCAGATGGAGTAACTTGTCAGTTTGCAACTGATCCTTGTTTGTTCATCTAGGTGCCTGATTGAGTGTCGTGATGAGTACAAATATAATGTGGAGGCTGTAGAACTGCTCATTAGACACCATTTAGTCAACATGCAACAGTATGACATCCATTTAGCCCAGGTAAGGACCTGTTGCACTGAATGATCAAAAGATTTAACACTTGGATAATAGCTTCTAAGTCAGATGGCCCTACTTACAGGTGATTACAGGCCCTATTTTGTTCTTGTATAAAACAAGAATGAGACAGAGTGAAATATGTTGTCATGTCCAACTTTGCTTGACTGTTTTGGAGGACCACAGCTGTGAATGCCTGTTGAGGAGAGGAAGTGGGATATAAAATTATGTAATACTTTGCAGTATTTGTACCTGACTCCCCAAGATACTATAACTGAATACCTCCATAAACAAAACTGCTTCTTTTGCTTGGCAACTGCTTATTCCGGCGGCATTGCCAACCCTCCCAATTTGCTAGTGAGTCCTGTGATTTAGAGCTTTTTTAATCATACTTTATGTAGAAAATTTGAACCATCGTTAAAATTTCTTGTGTGATATTTGCATTTTATTAGCAGATGTGGTAACTGTACTGTGTCTGAGATTTAACAAGTTTCTCGTAACAAGCAGATGATGCAGCCATGCGATGTGACGTTGAGGGGGTTTGATATACTTTGCCACCTACAGTGCTGCAGCACTGTAATCAATGCTAGTACTGCAGCTGGGAGGTGAATTGCTTGTTTGAAACTGCATTGTATTAAGTAGATTTTAACCCGCTTGAGAAATTCTTTTGAGAATAAACTCCCATAATACCTTCCAATGTTGCTGTGATCAAAGGTGTCAGTCGAATGCAGTGAGCTGAATGTGAGCTTTATTACCTCTTCTATGATATTCTTAATTCTTAGAAGCAAAACCAGTTGTCTTAAGCTTAAGAAAAATCAATCACATTCAATGTCCAAATTATGTTACTTGGTGCAAAACAAACACAACTTAATGTGGTAGAAATTGTATGCTCCCTAGAAAGTTTTTTAAAAATTTATGACATGCATGTTGTCAAAGTTGACATTTGAACTGAATCAATATGGGAATGTTTTAATTCCTGCAGTCAATGGAGAATGGCTTGAATTACATGGCTGTTGCCTTCGCCATGCAGTTGGTTAAGTTTTTGTTGGTCGACGAAAGGAGTATTAGTCATGTAACTGAAGCAGATCTGTTCAACACCATTGAAACACTGATGAGGATAAGTGCTCATTCCAGAGGGAATGCACCTGAAGGGTAAGTTTTCCAATTGTTTTGGAAATTGGTTTAAAGCAGTAATGGGAGTTCTGTCCTTTCAAATCAATATATTAAAATCTGCTGCCCCACTGCTCTCCCTCCATGTATTCAGACCACCACTACAATCACCACGCAATATTTAAAATTATAGCATTTTAACTTATACATTAGTGTTAACACTTTACAAATTTAGTCAATTATAGAAACCTAGTTATAGTTTGTAAAAGATTATACTAGAAAAATCTAAATAAGTACTCAGGATGTTGAAAGTTCTAAGACTTCAAAATGATTGTGTCACTTGTTCTGTGATATCTAGCTTTGATTATTTTCTGAATAGATTACCACAGCTTATGGATCTGCTTAGAGCTAACTATGAAGCTATGATGGACCGTGCGCACGGTGGCCCCAACTTTATGATGCACTCTGGGATATCACAGGCCTCTGAATATGATGACCCACCAGGGCTTCGGGAGAAAGCAGAGTATTTGCTGAGAGAATGGGTAAACCTATACCACTCAGCAGCAGCTGGGCGGGATAGCACCAAAGCATTCTCTGCCTTTGTTGGACAGGTAAGACCAAGAATGAGGAAATGGACGACTAATAGAAACTATATAAAGAGCAGTGAAATTTAGTTGGAAGTAGCCTAGATGCTAACTCTGAAATCTACATCTCTAGAAAATATGGCAAGGAAATGGCCTATTGGAGCCCAACATTCTGTGCTGATGACTGTTATGTATACAAAGAATTATTGCTAATAATGTGCCATCCCTATTTGCATATCCCTTTTGGTCTCCATTTCTTCCATCCATCTGTCTTAATTTATTAAATGTGGGCATGGTATCTGCTTCAATCAGTGTGTTCCAGAGTCCTTCAGGTTCCCTATGTCAAAAAGATTTCTCTTGCTTTCTGTCCTAAATCTCCCAATTTTGTCTTATTTGTGTTTGTGTTCTAAACCATGTGAAACTTTGCTTCCATCTACATGTCCTGTTCCTTAGTCATTTAAACACCTGTTTGAAATCGGCACAAAATTTATTTTGTTGAAATAAAAACAGCCCAGTTTTTGAAGTCTATTTTTGAATTTGTATTTTCACGTATTGGGCAGCATCCTCTAGAATCTGTAAAGCACCTTTATTGCTCCGAGATTTTTTCCTGTAGTTTGGAACCTTCCAACTGTGGCCTCAGTGTTTCCCATTATAACTTAATATTTGAACAACAAACTCAAGGCATAAAGCCCAGTAATCCATATATCTTTTTTTAATGGTATTGCCTGTGGCTTTATTGACTTTTGAATCGGCATCACGAAACCCTTCTGCATTTTCACCCATATTTTTCTATTTAAAATATTATACTTTTAACTAATTGATTTGAAGGCTGTTGCTTTATCTGTTGGTTAGGTGCTTTGGCCTGCTAAATTCTGTCTGTGTACCCAAACAGGCACTGGAGTGCAGCGACTATGGGATTTTCAGAGTAACTTCATTGCAGTATTAATGTAAGCATACTTGTGACTAATAAATAAAAGATAAACTGAACGATGGCTTAAATGATCTCATTTTGATAATTGGGTAAGATTATAATATTTGCAGCTGGTTGGAAAGATGCAGAAGTGTGTGAAATTAATGTTGATCTTGTGTGGTCAGTGTGCCTTGCTGCCTGTTGAATGGTCTGCTATCTCTACAGATGCACCAGCAGGGAATTTTGAAGACCGATGACTTGATTACTCGCTTTTTCCGCCTCTGTACTGAAATGTGTGTTGAGATTAGTTACCGTGCACAACAGGAGCAGCAGCACAATCCCACAGCCAATCCCACGATGATCAGAGCCAAATGCTACCACAACCTGGATGCATTTGTCAGACTGATAGCCCTATTGGTAAAGCACTCTGGAGAGGCCACCAACACGGTCACTAAAATTAACCTTCTCAACAAGGTGAGTGGATTTAAAAGCCAAATATTTAATATTGTTATCTGTGGCTTGGTTTAATTTTTTGAAGAATGAATGCAAGGTCATCCTAATAAGTGAGTTACGCTAGCACAGTGGACTGGAACATTCTCCTTTCACCTCCTGGACAACACAGTTTGATAAATAATGATGCAGCATCGGAGAGCTGACTTGCATCTAAGGCACCCTCACCCATAAGTAACTTACTAAGCTCTATTTAGGCAGTATAGGAAAATGCAAGGCTGAATAACTGATAAGGGTGATCATCAATCAATCAATGTGACCTTGATAATGGTCTATACGTGTATTATGAGCCTGTTAAGTTACAGCTAATCCAAGGGAGATCAAAAGAGAGACAGAATAATGCTCCCATGCGCACTGTTGATATTTCAATATGAAATATATGTGATATATGAAGAAGCATTGAATGCCGTCATTCTAAACAGGCACAAACTGGCCGGGTCTCCTGTGATGTAAAGATGCCGCAAGTGTTGAAAGCTCGCAATTTTACTATCAAATAAATCGGTTGGATTAAAAATTGGTGTTGCTAAATTCTTACTCGGGTCTCCTGTGGCCAGGCTGTGGCTACTATTGATGCAGTGGACTGAAGAAGGGAAAGTTGCAAGTATTACTACTGATTGATCACTCTCTGCTATGCTCACTTGTGCTGAAAGGTGTGTAATACAGCTAAGCATGGTATTAGACCCTTCATAATCAAGTTGTCTATTGATGCATGTCAACTAGAATAACAAAGGTTGGCCACAGAGCTGCCAGCACATCATCTACAAGATTGGGGACTTTTGCAAAAAATGTAAGATAGCATTATCTTTTAAAGCTCACAATCTAATGTTGTGCAGGTACTGGGGATTGTTGTTGGAGTTCTACTGCAAGATCATGAAGTACGTCAGAGTGAATTTCAACAGCTGCCATATCATCGAATCTTCATCATGTTGTTGCTGGAGCTGAATGCTCCTGAGCATGTGCTGGAAACTATTAACTTCCAGACACTGACTGCTTTCTGGTAGGTGTTTTAAAAAGGAAAAATATTCCTCTATTGTTTTATTCATGTACCAACATGCTATAATATGATTTCTATTTCTGCGCATTTGGAGGAAGTGGAAGGATGCAGCTGACCAAAATTCACCCTGGAATGGATTATAAATGATTTGAGGATGATCTGACGGGCTGTATGCTAAAATAGAGATTTGATTAATTAAAGGCATGATCTATGAATACATACTTGACAATACAACAGTGGCTTATCTGTGTGGTCTTAGATTTGACTATTTGCCTACGTTATATTAATTGATCTTGTCAGAAGTAAGTGGCTGTTCACTCTACCTGGAGTGCAGGAATCAGATAGGATTCTGTTTGGTGTCCTCCTTTCTTCACTCGATCATATCAGGTTATTGGGTGAGAATGGGATCAGGCTCGATTGTGCTGTTATTTGTATGAGTTATTGAAAGACTAAGAGTTTCCTGTGGGAATTAAAGTGTAAAGGAAATGTATGTCAGCTTATTAAAGCATTCATTAATCTTGTGTGTTGCAAATAATGAATTGTTGAGCAGCTCACTCTTGTGCGGAAAGTGTTAACAAGGAACTAAAAAGGACCTTTGTTACTTTCACTGCATCTGCTGTTTCATTTGTGTAAAGATAGACCTCCTTCAAAGCCAGGACTCAAAAGGAGAGTTTACGTACTTCAACACGAGTTAATATATCAACCTAGATTACTTTTGGATTTAATTGCAGTTCATTAAGTGTGCTTTTATTAATACCAAAGCTTATGACTGGAAACGTTTAACTGAATTCTTGAAGACATTGCTACAGTTGATCCCTCTCTTCAGTCATAAATTATTACACCTCTTCTTGTGCAGCAACACATTTCACATTTTGCGGCCTACTAAAGCTCCTGGCTTTGTCTACGCTTGGCTGGAACTGATTTCCCACCGGATCTTCATTGCAAGAATGCTGGCGCACACACCCCAACAGAAGGTAAGATAAATACGTTTGTTTGCATACTGGACTGACTATAATAGTCCATTCCATATCTTCTATAGAGCTGTGCCGTTTCTGCAATATCCGTGAACAAGCACCTACGTTTAGCTGCACGTTCATTGAAAAGCTGCTGTGCAGAGCAAGAACAGCCTGAGCTTAATCTCTGGTTGCACTGAGAGAGCTGTTCTTGTTGAGATGCTGGCGTTGGATTGGGGTAAGCACAGTAAGAAGTTTCAATGCCAGGTTACGATCCAACAGCTTTATTTGACAACACTAACTTATGGATCTCAAATTCCTTCATCAGGTGAGTGAGAGGACTTGTGCTCTCAAACAGAGCATATAAAGACACAAGCTTAATTCACAAAATAATGGTTGGAATATGAGTCTTCACAGGTAATCGAGTCTTAAAGATACAAACAATGAGAGTGGAGAGAGGGTTAAGTACAGGTTAACAAAGAACAAACAAACAAAGAACAACACAGCACGGGAAACAGGCCCTTCAGCCCAACGAGCCTGCGCCGCTATCCTAACGTCTTAATGACATATAGAGACCAATATAGGGTCAATTTGTTACCCAATCAGCCTAAGAGCACATTTTTGGGATGTGCGAGGAATCCGGAGCACCCAGAGAAAACCCACGCAACCACGGGGAGAACGCGCAAACTCCCGCAGACACAGGCCCACATCCATGTGTCTGCACAGCAACAGCGATAGTCTCTGAGCTGTCATGTTGCCCATCTGATGGTCCAGTTTAAGCATACACTAACGACATAAAGCACTAGGCCACTCCTGAAGTAACATCCAGGAGCATCCCTCGCACGACCTGCTGAATGCATGCACCTTGTTGGTCAACAAGGTGGACCGAACAGCATGTGGAAACAATTAAAGTATTTAAACAGTCCTCCTATATCTCTCTATCTGCAGACCGCTCATGTGGCTGTTCAGGAGACCCTTAAACAACCCTAGCGTGCCTGCTCCCACCACCTTACTCGGTAGTGCATTCCACACCCCCACTACCCTTTGTGTGAAAAAATGCCCTCTAATATTAGCCTTATACATAGCCCCCTTCACCCTAAGGCCGTGACCCCTCGTTCTATCAGAACCTAATGGTGGAAAAAGCTTACCACCATTTACTCTATCTATACCCCTCATAATCTTATATACCTCTAATAGATCCCCTCTCAGCCGACGTCTTTCAAGGGGAAACAACCCCAGTGCGTTCAACCTTTCCTCGTAAGACAGCCCTTCCATACCAGGCAGCATCCTGGTAAATCTCCTCTGCACTCTCCAGGGACTCCACATCCTTCCGGTAGTATGGCGACCAGAACTGGACGCAGTACTCCAAGTGAGGCCTAACCAACGTTCTATACACTTGCAACATCAAACTCCTACTCTTGTATTCTATACCCCTTCCTATGAAGGCTAACATACCATACGCTTTCTTTATCACTTTTTCCACCTGTACTGACACCTTCAGAGACTTGTGAACCTGCACCCCCAGGTCTCTCTGCGTCTCTATACTCCGGATAGTTTTACCTTTTATCCTATAACTCCCCTCTACATTATTCCGGCCAAAATGCATCACCTCGCATTTATCCGGATTAAATTCTATTTGCCATCTATCTGCCCAATCTACCAGCCTATCTATGTCCTGTTGTATTGCCTGGCACTGCTCCTCAGTCCCCGCCAATCCAAGTATCTTAGTGTCATCAGCAAATTTGCTGATCACACCACTTACCCCCTCTTCCAAGTCATTTATGTAAATCACAAATAGAAGAGGTCCTAGTACTGAGCCCTGTGGCACACCACTAGTGACTGACCTCCAGTTGGATTAAAGAGATGTTTTGTCTCCAGCCAGAACCATTAGTGAGATTTTGCAAACCCAGGCAAGTCTTGGGGGTTATAGATATTGTAACAGGAACCCACCATCCTGATTGAGTCTGTCCTCATGAGGACTTGTGCTTGGCCCTTTCTTCACTCACATCATCTCTACCTTTTAAGACTTGATTACCTACAAAGACTTGCATTCCAATCATTATCTTGTAAATTCAGTTTGTCTTTATAATCTGTTTATAAACGCAAGTTTTCACTCACCTGATGGAGCTTGAGAGTCCAAAAGTTAGTGCTGCCAAATAAACCTGTTAGACTTGAACCTGGTGCTCTGAGACTTCTTACTGTAGTTGCTCTCAGCCAGGGCTGTGGTATTGCTATTACATTAGCTTTAGTGCTAGAGAAGGAAGCATGAATTTGAGTTCTCCTCATCATTGTCTCATTGTTATCGAAGTTGTGAATGAGAAAAAGCTGAGTTATAATGTCACCTCCCATTTCTATTTTAGACTATTGTTGCTTATTGTCATGGCTCACTCAGGAATAATAACCGCTAGGAGGGGTTATATAAAAAAAAAATTCCAATGTCTACGATGCAGCAGCTCTTTGGTGCTATCTTAATCCATCCCTCTGTGACAATGAGTGGGCACAGTTTTTTTAATTGAATGCATTTGATAACAAATGAGGATTCAGCTGGAGCAGTGGAATCTCAGAATTCATTTGTGTGGCTGTGTGCTGTGGAGGTGATTTTAAATAGACGTGTGCGTCAAAGCACAAGCTCAAGATGGATGGCACTGGCTTGGAGCTTAGTCCTGATTCACACATTGTTGCCCCCAAGTTAATTTGAAATGATGCTTCATGCATTGATTTGTGGGGATGAGTTCAAATTTGTGCTGACCTATTCTACTATATGAAGTGAAGTAACTATCTTGATGCAAGGCCCGCATATAAGAAGTCTTGTAATCTGTAACCACATGTTATGTAGAAGTATCACTTTCTATATTCTGTCCTATAGGGCTGGCCCATGTATGCCCAGCTGTTGATTGATCTGTTTAAGTTCCTGGCTCCTTACTTGAGGAACGTGGAGTTGACAAAACCTATGCAAATTCTTTACAAGGTAAGTGGACACTCCAGGCCCCAAGAGCTCACATTGCAAACAGTTGGAGTAGAGATTGGGAGTTTTAAATTTCTATGACATGCTTTAATACTTGTGGCAGTGTGCATGCTGAAGAGGAAGTACTGTCCAAAACAGTGCAGTACCACAACCTCTTTGTATACATTTAGCTGCAAGGCCAGAGGGAGATAAAACTGGCTTCAGATGAAGGGCATGATGTGAATGTACAGTGGTTGTTTAATAGACTAATCAGAGCAGATGCATTAGAGCAAGTCATTGCACATATCCTCTTTCGTGACTGGGGGCTGAAAGATGGGAAGACTGAGAGTTAAGTTTTTTACACTGCAATGAAGTTACTGTAAAAATCCCCAAATTGCTATACTCTGGCACTTGTTTGGGTACACTGAAGGAGAATTTAGCATGGCCAACGTACCTAACCAACACATCTTTTAAACTGTGGGAGGAAACCAGAGCATTGGCGGAAACTTGCGCATACATTGGGAGAACGTACAGTCTGCACAGACAGTGACCCCAGCCAGGAATTGAACCCAGGTCCCTGGCATTGTGAGGCAGCAGTGCTAACCACTGTGCTGCCCACGTTTTTTTTCAGGGATGGGATTCAAATGGTGCACTAGCACAGTGGTTAGAACTACTGTCTCTCAGGGATTTGGGTTCCATTCTGATCTTGGGTAAGTGTGGAGTTTGCTTGTTCTCAGCATATATGCGTAGGTTTACCTGGGATGCAGTGGCTTAGCTAGGAACTCCCCTGAGCATATTTTTCAGAAATGGTGCCTTTTGAATGCGGTGTTTCTCACGGGCCCCTGCAGAAGCTGCGAAGGAGATAAATATCTGCCAATCTGGTACACAGGACCTCCCTTGTGCTGACTGACAGCTGAGTTCACCAGTCACAGCACAGCATGTCCCCAAGTTCCGCCAATCCGGACACGGCTCTTCAGTCCTGCTCCGTCAGTGGGATGGCCTGGACTATGGATGAACATAGAACATTACAGCACAGAACAGGCCCTTCGGCCTTCGATGTTGCGCCGACCAAAACAAAAAGCAATGCCCCTCCAAACTAAACCATTCCCTTCTCTTCCATATACTTATCAATTAACCTCTTAAACGCCACCAAACTTGGCGCATCTATAACAGCTGCAGGCAGGGCATTCCACTCCCTAATCACTCTTTGAGTAAGGAACCTACCTCTGATATCCGTCCTATAACTCATACCCCTTAATTTAAAGCTGTGTCCCCTCGTGCTAGCTTTCTCCATCCTAGGAAAAAGGCTATCACTGAACATGAGGATTCAGCAATAGTCATTTTTCAGAAGTTCTAATGTTTTAATATTCACAACAAGCGTTATTATGCAGGTCAGGGTAAAGTATTCTGTTAGCTGTCAGCAACCATGAACAAAAATGTGTTGAAATGCTGTTAAGTTTGCACGACCTGATACACCGGTGGAGGGAGGTTTGTTCTGAATAAAGTTGGCAGATAAATTCGGTCTGCCCCTTTTCTTGCTTCAGTGTAACTTGGGTGCTTAACAATCACATACAACACAGCACCTGATCATCTGCAATCAGTCAACATGATACATCACCACATCATTTCACTTAGAGTTTTGATGTTTTATAATAGGAAAAGGATGAATCAATGCCAAGAATTTGGATTTTATATATTTTAACTAAAACATACCAAGGGGGAAAAAAATGACACCAAGCCAAAAAGAAAAAAAGATAGGTGATCAAAAGGTAGGGTAGATTTTTAGGGGCACCCATACAAATTATAAATGTATTTAATTTTTTTGGTGATTATTTTGTTTTTCTGTTTTGAGAAGAGTTTTTGTCAAAAATTAATCTTTCTTTAAAGGAAAGAAAGTGAATTACTGAGAAGAATGGTTGGTTTGCATGCGATGTGATGATGCCAGACTCTGATGATGATGGGGTGGGGTGTGGACAGGGTGGCTGGGAATTGGCAGAATAGTACTGAGGGGGTGGTCCTTTATGTCATGGCAACTTTTTTATGTGATCGCTCCCCCTAATCTTCGAACCTGCTATGCCTCTGCTGTGTTGGTCCAGTTTTCTTCCACAATCCAAATACGTGCAGGTTAGCTAGATTAGCGGATTACGTGGATAGGGCCTGGTTGGAATGCTATTGGAGAGTCAGTGGAGACTCGGTGACCAAATGGCCGCGTTCACTGTAGGGATGCTGTAATTGTGCTTCAACTGCACCATCTTCAGGTAGTTTCCGTGAACTGTAACTAATTTACTGATGCCAAAAATAATTGACCATGTATTCAGACTTCCAAGATGGAAATAAATTTGAGGCATAGAACTGATCGCCGAAGAATTCACATTTCCAGGAGTCCAGGCTCTTCTTTATTTCTGCAATTTCAGTATGATACTTTCTTAAATTTTAAAATTCAGAGCTCAGAGGCATGTTACCAGTATCAATGGATATGATTGAAACTGTCCTCAGGCCAGCACTGTTAACATCTTGCAGAGAAACGTCAGCTATGCCAATCTCACTGAGAACAGCGGTCCTTTGGAAATCGTTTAGAAAGTTTATGAAACTGCTGTGAAGTATACCCAGACATTTCCATTGGTTTCCCATTTATCCACTAGTGTTCCTACATATTTCATAGCTCTCTGAGAGCAAGAAATATTGTATCTTTTAAACCTGTTTAGGGACTTTATACAGAATTTATTTAATTAAAAATATAATATTTTTTAATATAAACCCCCTGTCCTCTCTCAGCCTCTGTCTTGTCCTGTCTGGCATGAAATGATTTTTAAAATGTTACCATACAAACATGGGTTTTAGTTAGCTGAATTGCAAACTGCTGTTCCCTCAAGTGAGATCTCACCAAAGCAAGTAAGAAGCATTTCATTGAGAACACTTCTCAGATTTGCTGGCGTTCATGTTAGAAGTTGTTAACCTGAGAATGTTTCCACTATATCTAATGTTTAAAGATTACTGCTTTATCTTTATAGGGCACTCTGCGTGTCTTGCTGGTACTTTTGCACGATTTTCCAGAGTTCCTCTGTGACTACCATTATGGCTTCTGCGATGTGATCCCACCAAACTGTATTCAGCTGCGAAATCTGATCCTGAGTGCCTTCCCACGGAATATGCGACTGCCAGATCCGTTCACACCTAATCTAAAGGTACCAGAACACCATCACTTACATCCAGGGGTGTGTACCATATCTGAATGAAAGTGCGTTGACACTCTGTATTCAAGTGTCCTAGTCTATGTGGAAGTTTCTTAAATTATGCAAACCTCTTTACTGCGCAGTTCTCTGGTGAAATGAAACCAAGAGATTTCCTTGCAACAATAGAAGCTGACCCATGTGGAGATTTCTCAAAGGCTTGTGTATGCTGCCTAATAAATCAAGAACTCAATTTTTTCATGATTTGTGTTGTTAATCATACAACACCAAATGAAGCCATTTGGTGTCTCATGTGTCCTGTCTGACAGAACAGTCAATTAATCTCTTTCCCACAACCCTACAAATATTTCCTTTTTAAATAAATATCGAACTCTCTTGAAAGCCAGCATTGAATCCATTTTCTCCATTCTTTGTGCATTCAAGATCATTGCAACTTAGCAATTTACTAAGAAAATCTCATCCACTCCTGATTTATTTGTGAATTAACTTAAATCTGTATCCTCTGTTTACTGATCTTCTTGTCAGTGAAAACTTGATTTACTCCAACACCTTTCATAGTTTGAAACACCTTTAAATCTCACCTTAATTTCTGCTCTAAGCAGAACAATCTCAGTTTGAGTCTCCAATCAACTGACATCCCTCATTTATTGTTTCATTCTGGAATATCTCCTCTGCATACTTTCCAAAGCCCTGACATTGTCTCTAAACTGTGGTACCCAGAACTGGACACTATTTGAGCTGGGAGCTAACCAGTGATTTACAAGTGTTCACCAGTTTATCAACTACTATTTAACATTGCAATGCATAAACTGAAAGCAAAAATACATAACTCAGTCCTCTGTTGAAATGGAAACCGACAGGTTAGACTTTGACATAGAAATGTTGTTCAAATTGGTACCTTCCCGTAGACATTAACCTGTTGTTTTCTTTTTTCAGTTAGTAGCTGATCTGTACATTTTCAGCATTTTCTGTTTGATTTGTTCCTTGATTTTGTTATGTAAATTGAAAGTTGAAGTGATGTAACTGTCCAGAATTGCTATTTCAAGAATGGTTGGGAGTAGGATCCATTGAATCACTTTGCTGTTATAACCCTGACCCTCTAATGAACTGTGTTTTTGCATTGTGTGGTAGGTGGATATGCTGAGCGAGATCAACATTGCTCCTCGGATATTGACCAACTTCACAGGAGTGATGCCGCCTCAGTTTAAGAAGGACTTAGATTCTTACTTGAAGACACGTTCACCAGTCACCTTTCTCTCAGAGCTACGCAGTAACCTGCAGGTGAGCAGGACAAGGGTAATTACATCTCATTTTTTTCATGAGCTATTAATTATTCAGAAATTATAAAAATACTGTTTATAGACACAACCATGAAATAGGAGATGCATTATTGGGTCTATAATTTGAAGATCCAGGAAGTTGACTTGTAGATTTGCTTGCAAAGTATTCATAGATTTATCTTGGCTGATCTTGCTTGTCCGAATATATAATGGTTTCTGAACTGATAAGGTTAAAAGAACCAGACATCCAGAGCCTGCAGTCACACTTGGGAAGTCATTGAAACAGGGAGCTAACTGTGCACTAGACACAGCAATTCAGTCTTGCTGTGCTTTAGAAGCTCAACCCAGGTTTGTTTTGGCTGCATTTGGACTCAGCAGTCTGCCTCAATGTACACTGTATAGAAAATCCCCTATCTTAAAGTTTGAACATGAGATGTTCTCTTTTATGCAATTATGATTCCATAGGAATGAGAGAGTGTATAGAATTGAACTTTAACAGAAAGGGCAAGAGTTCTGAACGTTTACTGCTGACATCATTTATACTTTTTTTTTTAGTAGTCCATTTCAGTAACCTTGTGGGGATTGTTGGAATTATGACCTTTCAATTTACATGACTGTCTAGCAGTAACTGATGAATAGTTCAGTGTTCTAAAGCCATATATAGCAGGAGGGAGTTTAACTGCAGTATTTTTCATTCTCATGTTCTGACCCTGCAGACCCAGCTAGTTAATGATGCAAAATGACTGATGATGTTTCAGCTGCTAGATATAATTTATGATGGATTTGATGCATGTTGTCTATTCCTCACTTAGATTATTACAATATATGTTTTATAACGTGGCACATCTTTATGACATCCAACGTTATTACAAGTTTCTCATATGGAGCCTGGAAAATATACCATAACCTTACAATGACAACCTAGCTGAAGGAGGTTTAGCACTGTCTGCACCAGATTCAAAGTGGCAAGAGCAGTCTGGGCATTTGGCTAGCCTTGTATTCCTGACCCATTTCCCAGTCTTCAAATTCTGCAATGAATGAGATAATTTGGTTAGTGAACCTAACTATGGAGGAGGGCAGTACAAATAGATTAAGGAATATTTTCTAATTGCTGCAGTATGACTCCTGGGGAGCAGGGTCAGGGTACAGTTGTAAGATATTCAGTTCATTCCTGCTACTTTTAAAGTTATTGCAAATTTTACTGTTTCCTTTGAGAGAGCAGCTGCTGTCTTTCATACAATTTATACAAATTCCTTTATGTGGGTTGCAATTCATTGAATATCTTGTACAGTTCCCACTAAAAGCATCTAAAAAGTTCACTTGACCCAATAGAATACTGTAATTTGCATTTAATGTCATTTTCAAAGTTGCCAGTCACAGATCCTTAAACACTGTGTGAATTTCAAGTAAAATACACAGGAAAAAAATAAAAACGTAGAACATAGAAAAACTACAAACAGGCCCTTTGGCCTGTATGTTGAGCAGATCATATTTCTACCTACTAGGCTTACCTATAATCTTACCTTTGATCTTCATGTCGTCGTTGGCTACAGGTATAGTGCCGGAAGACTGAGGATGGCAAATGTTGTCCTTTTGTTCAAAAAGGGGAATAGGGACCATCCTGGAAATTATAGACTGGTGAGCCTGACTTCTGTTGTGGGCAAAGTCTTGGAAAGAATTATAAGGGATAGGATTTATAAGCATCTAGAGAGAAATAAATTGATTAGGGATAGTCAGCACGGTTTTGTGAAGGGTAGGTCGTGCCTCACAAACCTTATTGAGTTTTTTGAGGAGGTGACCAAAGAGGTAGATAAGGGTAAGGCAGTTGATGTAGTGTATATGGATTTTAGCAAAGCATTTGATAAGGTTCCCCATGGTAGGCTACTGCAGAAAGTGCAGATGCATGGGATTGAAGGTGATTTAGCAGTTTGGATTAGGAATTGGCTAGCTGATAGAAGACAGAGGGTGGTGGTTGATGGGAAATATTCAACCTGGAGTGCAGTTACAAGTGGTGTACCTCAAGGATCTGTTTTAGGGCCACTGCTGTTTGTCATTTTTATAAATGACCTAGATGAGGGTGTAGAGGGTTGGATTAGTAAATTTGCTGACGATACCAAAGTGGGGGGAGTTGTAGACAGCGAGGATGGATGTTACAGTTTGCAGAGGGACAAATAGGTTGCAGAGCTGGGCCATGAGGTGGCAAATGGAATTCAATACGGATAAGTGTGAGGTGATTCACTTTGGTAGGAATAACAGGCATATGAAATATAGGGCTAATGGAAGGACCCTTAACAGTGTTGTCGAGCAGAGGGATCTTGGGGTACAAGTACATAGCTCTTTGAAAGTTGGCACCCAGGTTGATAAAGTTGTTAAGAAGGCGTACGGTGTGTTAGCTTTTATTGGTAGAGGGATTGAATTTAGGAGCCGTGCGGTTATGTTACAACTGTACAAAACTCTGGTGCGGCCGCACTTGGAGTATTGCGTACAGTTCTGGTCGCCGCATTATAAGAAAGATGTGGAAGCATTGGAAAGGGTGCAGAGGAGTTTACCAGGATGTTGCCTGGTATGGTGGGAAGGCCTTATGAGGAAAGGCTGAGGGACCTGAGGTTATTTTCGTTAGAGAGAAGAAGGTTACGTGGTGACCTAATTGAGGCGTATAAGATGATCAAGGGATTGGATAGGGTGGATAGTGAGAGCCTTTTTTCTCGGATGGTGATGACCAACACGAGGGGACATAACTTTAAATTAAGAGGTGGTAGTTATAGGACAGATGTCAGAGGCAGGTTCTTCACACAGAGGGTGGTGAGGGCGTGGAATGCCCTGCCTGCAGCAGTTGTGGACTCGCCTACTTTGGGGGCATTCAAATGTTCAGTGGATAGGCATATGGATGATATTGGAATAGTTAAGGTTAGAGGGTCCGCTGGCCGGTGCAACATCGAGGGCCGAAGGGCCTGTACTGCACTGTAATGTTCTATAATCTTCAATCCTATTAAGTCCCATGTACTCAATCAGAAAGCCCTTAAAAGACCTATCAAATTTGCCTCCACCATCACCGATGGCAGCCGATGCAACTCACTCACCAATCTCTGAGTGAAAAACTTACCCCTGACTTTTCCCCATCACCTCAAACCTGTGTCCTCTCATGGCAGCCATTTCAGCCCTGGGAAAAAGCCTCTGAGAATCCACCTGATCAATACCTCTCAACATCTTATACACCTCTGTCAGGTCACCTCACATCCTTTGTGTCTTCAAGGAGAAGAGATTGAGCTCCCTCAACCTGTCCTCATAAGGCATGCCGTCCAATCCAGGCAACATCCTTGTAAATCTCCTATACGCCTTTCAATAGCTTCTACATCCCTCCTATAATGAGATGACCAGAATTGAGCACAGTACTCCAAGTGGGGTCTGACTAGGGTCTTATAATAGCTGCAGCATTATTTCCCAACTCCTAAGCTTAATCCTTCATAAGAAATAGGAGCAGGCCATCTAGCCCTTCGAGCATGCCCCATCATTCAATAAGATCATGGCTGATCTGAAGTGGATCAGTTTCACTTTCCTGCTTTCTCCCAATAACCCTTAATTCCCTTGTCTATCAGAAATCTAATTGATGAAAATGTACCAGATAAAATAGGGGCAAAGGCTGTAATCCTAGTAGGCAAAATGTAATACCCTAATAAGATTTTGAAATATTTTAAGTAGTTGTGACGCATTCTCCAGTTTGCTGATTTTGGTGATCAGAGAGAGGTTGGTATTCAGAGTTGTTGGCCAGAGTGGATCTTGGGGAATTATGTGCTGAAGAATATTCTACACATTTTTTATGATGCTACTAAGTTTTACCAACTATCATGAATAATTGATGAGGATTGTGTTCATTTTCAATGTGTTAATTTGTTTGATCATAGAATCCATACACTGCAATCCATACACTGCCCATCCAGTCTGCAGTAACACTCTGACAGATTAATTTACTCAGGCTCTTTTCGCCATCCTATCCCTATATTCCCACGCACCGAACATAGCCAGTCCACCTAACTTGCACATCTTTGGGCTGTGGGAGGAAACTGGATATTTTGTAACAGTTTGGAAAATTTTCAATTCAGTAAAGCTTGATTAGAAGACTAGAGGGTAAATTCCCTGATAGTGTCATTGGGTAAATACACCATCGGCTGTTCAGCCAGGCAGACTGGAATTTCCTAGACTTTATCATTGGTGTGTGCTGAATTGCTAATCTTGGTTTAGGCAGCAGTATGGGATGCTACAACTAACCTTGGACAACTCTTGACCAAAGGGGTAGGAAGTTAATCATGTCCTCCTCCTTCTGATCACTCAGGTCACCATTGAATTGCATTGTCTGCTCTAAGTGTAATTTTGTGCACAGAGCAGAGTTATTCCTTTCTTTGTATTTCAGGTATCAAATGAGCCTGGAAATCGGTACAACATCCAGCTAATAAATGCCCTGGTGCTGTATGTGGGAACGCAGGCGATCGCTCACATCCATAACAAGGGCAGCACGCCATCCATGAGCACTATCACACATTCTGCCCACATGGACATCTTCCAGAACCTGGCTGTGGACCTTGATACAGAAGGTAAGCCACTGGTCAGCTTTTAAGCTTTATGTTTACTCAGCAGCTTCTGTCAATAAGCAATGAGTAGAATAGAGCACCAATGTTTTGAGTATTAAAAAAAATCCTTTGCTTTCTTTGGTAAATTGTGTTAACTGGTAATCTGAAGTGCACAAGTTAGCTGATCTGTTCTCAGACAGCAGTAGAAATTCTGTCATTAGCTTCATAAGCACTGTAGGTATCTGAATTTCTAATTTTGAAACATTGTGCCTGTGATGACTTTTTAACAGCTTTCTATCCAGTCTCATTCTCCTTTGCTTATTCCATAAACTTCAGTGTTTATTATTAAATGTTTATCCACTTCCTTTTGAATATTAGCTACATCATTGTTTTTGGCAGAGGTTTTCATGTCCTAAAGATATAATATTCTCTTAAATTGTGGTGATAGTTTCCCCTCTACTGTTTCCTGAAATGCCAATAGTTTTAATAACCACTGATTCCATCTGAAAGTGATTTGGTTCCATAGTCAAGTGGACTGCTAATTGCTACTCAACTTGAGTGAAAAGTGACCACTTTCCATCACATGAAACCCAGCTTGAGTCAGTACTACCAATGAGAAGATTTGAGGGAGACTTGCTATCCTTTTCACCTTCTTGCAACCATAAGTTATATCTCAAAATATAAGATGTAATGCCATTGCTTGTCCTCCTTCCCAAAGAACTGCAACTTGTGATATAATGGGTGGGATTCTCCAATCTCGTCTACCTGTCCGGCTGCAAGTGAGAATGGATAATTCGGCATTGCAGCCAAAACTCCATTTTGGTGGCACTGGAGAATCCCAACCACGAGTGAGAACGGAGGGTGGTGAATGTTTGTCAGCGGTGACAGCTCATCTGGTTAGCAACATCTTGATCCAGTTAATTGCTAAGATGGTAATTGGGGAAAACAATTCAAACTAATTTTCTTAATCTGAAGTATCTAAAAAGCCAACTGTGGATGATTATGCCAAATATCTACTTACTACTTGCATTTGCCTCAAATTAAATGACATTTGTTATACAGGCAGAGAAATCTTGATGTTGCTTTCATATTCAGAAAGATGTTAAGGGCAGGCTTTTAATCTTCCCACCTCTGACCATCCAAGATAATCACTATTCCATATTTCAGGTCGGTATTTGTTCCTGAATGCCATTGCCAATCAACTGCGTTACCCAAACAGTCATACCCACTATTTCAGCTGTACTATGCTGTATCTGTTTGCTGAAGCCAACACAGAAGCTATTCAGGAACAGATCACCAGGTGAGTAACTGCTGAAGAAGTCTCTCTCGCTTCCCTACATTCAATCTTGGGCTGATACTGCCCAGTACTGCAAATTGGGATAGTATGGGATCTGATTTTGTTTGTTTTTTTGTTCGCGGAGGTATAAATTGTAAATCTCTAGTTAGTATTGGGTTGTCTATGCTACTTATGTGGGTTATTAAAAACCAAAGAGGGATTAAGTCAAATGGGGAGTAACAAAAAAATCATCACTTTTATGAAAACAGGTGTAATCTTGAAATTATGCAATTTAACTAATTTTAGAGTTTAATGTGCAAATTTTCACCAAGGTAACAAGCAATGTTTTGTTAGCTTGGAATCCTTACCTTGATTCAGTCAACAAATATTGAAGTCACGAGGCTGAATTATGACTGCCATCTTTTGGTTTATGTCAGGGTGCTGTTGGAGAGGCTGATTGTAAACAGGCCTCATCCGTGGGGGCTCCTCATTACCTTCATTGAGCTGATTAAAAATCCAGCCTTCAAATTCTGGAACCACGAATTTGTCCACTGTGCTCCTGAGATTGAAAAGTAAGTGTTTTTGGTTTCGTGTATTTTCCCTTGAATCCTCCTCAGATATTGGATCTTTCGTTATTATTGAGAGAGTTTGTCTTTTGCTTCTGTAGGTTGCAGCTTATACCTCTCTCCAAATATCTGACCAGAGCCCCAGGTATGCTCTTGCACCAAACTAGTACTTAGTTGAGAATTTTTCATGTTTCAAACATCAGACCATAGCCTTCAGAAATGCCAGTGTCTCATGCAGTGCTGGGGAGTACTGTACAGTTGGAGCACTTTGGACAGTTTCAGTACTTTGTTTTATGTATTTACTTCCATGCAATTTATCCAGTTGTGTTTCCTTTCTAGTTTTACTTCTGGTCTTTCTGTAAGTTTACTTTCCTCAATTGTTGAAATGCAATACAGAGCATCTTTACTAAGGTGGCAAAATTAATCTTTGCAAATCAATTTAGTTAGTAAATTTGAGAATTTTTTTATTTCCAATGTTTCCTGAAATTTGCTTGAATGCCTTTAATGAGTCGAAAGTTCACTAAAAGTGGCAGCTTTCATGTAACCCAGTCAAGTCAATAAGGTCGTTAAGAAGGCATATGGAGTCTTAACTTTTATTGGTAGGGGGATTGAATTTCGGAGCCGCAACGTCATGTTGCAACTGTACAAAACTCTAGTGCGGCCGCACTTGGAGTATTGTGTGCAGTTCTGGTCCCCACATTATAAGAAAGATGTGGAGGCATTGGAGAGGGTACAGAGGAGGTTTACCAGGATGTTGCCTGGTATGGAGGGCAGGTCTTATGAAGAGAGGCTGAGGGATTTGAGGTTGTTTTCGTTAGAAAGGAGGCGGCTAAGAGGAGACCTTATTGAAACATATAAGATGATTAGAGGTTTAGATAGGGTGGACAGTGATAGCCTTTTTCCTAGGATGGAGAAAGCTAGCACGAGGGGACACAGCTTTAAATTAAGGGGTGATAGTTATAGGACGGATATCAGAGGTAGGTTCTTTACCCAAAGGGTGGTTCGGGAGTGGAATGCCCTGCCTGCAGCAGTTGTAGATGCGCCAAGTTTGGTGGCGTTTAAGAGGTTAGTTGATAAGTATATGGAAGAGAAGGGAATGGTTTAGTTTGGAGGGGCATTGCTTTTTATATTGGTCGGCGCAACATCGAAGGCCGAAGGGCCTGTTCTGTGCTGTAATGTTCTACGTTCTATAATGGGAGCCATTGACGTGGAGAAGAGCAGAGTCCTGTTTTTTGCATATATCTTCCATTGAGTCATTGGTTAACGAGTGAGGCAAGGGCTCTAGCTTTTTTCCATCTCTTCCTAACCTTCTAGCATAGACAACCAATTGTACAGACAAGTAAGTGCCACGCTCCAAACCAAACATTGCACCTGATATCACATTACAAAATCATGAGCCATTAAGTCATTAGACTAGTTTGAGGGAACATCCTAGCTTATGATCTGTTAAAAAGATTGTAACCTTTTCTAAGATGTATGTTGGTGGGTTAGTGTATAATACGCAGAAAATGCCTGTGTCGTGTTTTGATACCCTGGTTCAATAGAGGGCACATTGAATCTCAGGTTGTGGACTCAAGTCCCACTCCACAGACATGAGCACACAACCTCAGCCTAATCTCCAGTTAAGTGCTATTTGCTGCACTGTTGATTGCATCTTTTGGATGGAAGTTTAAACTGGGACGTTGTCTGACCTTGTAGATGGATGCAAGCGTTCCAATGGCACAATCTGAAGAAAAGCAGGCGAGTTTTCCTGGTTGTCGAGTTCAGTGCTTATTCCTCGAACTGTCATTTAAACAGGTTCTGTTATTTCATAGCTGTTTGTGGGATCATGCTATGCATTAAAATGGCTGTGCTATTTCCTACATTACAATCGTGGCTGCACTTCAGAAGTACTTAATTGGATGTAATGCATTTTCCTGAGATCGTTATTTTTTTAATTCCCCTACAATCTCTGATTTATTAATATCTGGCTAATGGGTGTTTTGCAGGTTGTTCCAGTCTGTAGCTCAGTGCTGTATGGGACAGAAGCAGGCACAACAAGTAATGGAAGGCACTGGCGCCAGTTAGAACGATGAAGAAATGCCACCTTGGACATGCAACATGGAAAGTGATGGGCAGCCTGTGTTTTTCTTGAAACTGACATTGGTTGTGTAACTTGTTGGATTTTCCAATCCGATGCAGTGAGCTGCATGAGTCAGACATAGGAACAGTGGTCGGTGAAGCACTGACTTCATGTTGGACATGTTTTATTTTTCATTTGTCACTTGGCCAAAAAAAAACAAATGCTGTGAATATCATTTGAAATGATATATAAAAAAAAAACAATGTAAATAAAAGGGAGTGCAACCTTAAACTGGACTATCTCCATCTGTGCAAATTGTATTAAACTGACTTTTACCCAGTTATTACTGTTGGCAGCTGATAATTGAAGCTTGTCTGGGACAGATTCCTCACCCTTTTTCTCCCCTGCTCCCCTCAACCATCCCAAACTCCAGCCATAGCCCAGACCCTCAAGAGATGTTCCAGGAGCTGCTCTTCATTTGAAGGTTCCCCCCTCCTTTTGTGTGGGGGTGGTGGGAGTGGGTAGAGCAATATCAACTTTTATTTGTCCCCTAATATATATAGAAAATAAATCTCCAGCAGAATGGTATGGGGATTCCAGTATGGTTTGCAAAAAGTTTCTTTATTTTTAAAGTTTTTTTCTTTAAAATGAGCAGCTCCTTCTGTCCATAAACCAAAAGGGGTGTCTCAGGCTAAGTACAGCATACACCATGTTAATGCAAAGGAAAACAAGAGGTTCTCCCTGAATTCTGTAAATTGTGGGATAAAAAGAGCCAGTTTTGCGGCATAGAGTCGATTAAGTTTGTAAAAAGAAACCAAGGACCAATACAGGCCATTTTGTAAGGATTTTGAATGTTGTTTTGTAAATGTATTGGTCCATGTGTTGTATTTTGTAGTCTTTGTAGTTTCCTTGGCTCTAGTTCTGCCACTTAACACTCTTGTATGTAAGCATATTGTAGTTAATGCATTAAAACCCATGTCATGCAGCAACTTCCTCTTTGTTTATTGCCTCTAGACACTAAAGCTTAGGATTGTGTTCATGTATAACCCAGGCTGGTTCTGAACCTGTTGGTACACCTGTTGTTAGTTTTGAAAAAAACTTACCATTTGTCCATCGATCCACTACTTTGCACTATTAAAAACATTTACCAACTCTCATTTTGTGGATGAGTTCAGCTTTATTTTAAATTATAAGATGTGGTGGCAATAATTGGGAGATAAATTGCCTAAAATTTGATGTGTTTGATTGGAACCAGCCTGTGTTGTGTTCAGCACTATTTGCCTCAGGCTCTTCCTTCCATATTGCAACATCGCTCACAATCCACCCCCAAACTCCGTTTACTCAATTACTGCTTGAGTTTTTTATGTCTGCTCATCAGGGTGAGGGATGTTTGTGATTGAGAATGGACTGTTCTCCATTTCAGACTGTTCTCCATTTCAGACATATGATGTCTGCAACACACAGTGGTTCAGATGTAACACAGTGAAACTTGTTGAACTATCCCAACATTCAGAAAATTGGCCGCATTTGTACCAATATGATTTTCCACTTTCCTGAACAACCAACATTGGACATGTTTGAGTGACCACCTATTCATGCTAAATTGGTAAGGGTGCAGAGAGCCTTGTCATTAATATACAGAGGAAAAACTCAGCTGATTTCACCCTGGTCCCAGAGATAAAAGGCCAGTATACCTACAAGAGCTTTGGTATAATATTCAGTGGCACAAAATGCATTAGAGCCAGGATGTGACAGCTTCTGTCTTTGTGGCCTTCAAGCTACCTATAAAGTTTGAATCCCACCATGTTTAGCTAAAAGTTGCTGCTACTAACAAATTTTTGTCCTAATTTAGGGGATATCCATCAGGGAAGCAGTGGTGCAAATTTCCAGATTCTCAACTGGCAAATACAAGTATAACCAGAACCAAGTTGAAATGAGTTAGAATTCTAAATCACTATGGGTGAGGTAGACTCTGTGGGATTTGAATTATTGAAGTCTGCTAGAGCAGCAACAAAGCAGTGGATGAGGCCATAAGCTTGTTTTCCCATTTATACTGTTGTGACAGAAGAAGCTGGAGAAATTGAAGAGAAGAATATTACTGTCAGTGAGAGCCAGCCCATGCATTCTGAGGGTAATCAAGTAGTTGGACTAATGAAATGAAAGCATTTGTGATCTTGGAAAAATAAAACACTCTCGGGTCTGTATTTGAATTTTGTTTTTGTGTGCCTCAGTTTTGTCTAGGGTTATAAGACCACAAGTTCCCTGTACTATAGTCATATGTTCATATATGAATCTAAAGAATGGCAGCAAACCTATCTGTGGAGAGAGAAACTGAGTTGATGTTTTGAGTCCATGTGACTTCTGGCATATAGATGCCATTTACAACAGAAAATTGCCTGCATTAAGGAGGAATCTACAAGCAATGTATTGTAATGCTGCTGGTAGGAATGGCTAACTCAGCAGAAATTAGGATGGTTAGAGGGAAAAATCAGTCCTTGTCAGGACAAAGGAGGGGAACTGTGCTTGGAGTCCAAGGGAAATGGGGGAGATCCTGAATGAATACTTTGCGTCAGTATTCACAAAGGAGAGGGGCTTGATGTCTGATACTGTCTTGGAGGGAGCTGTAGACCAGTTGAAGGAAATATCCATTACGAGGGAGGAAGTGTTCGGGTTTTTAGATAGCATTAAAACTGATAAATCCCTGGAGCCTGATGGCATTTATCCTAGGCTACTTAGGGAGGTGAGAGATGAAATTGCTGGGCCTCTGACGCAAATCTTTGTCTCTTTGGATACTGAGGTCCCAGAGGATTGGAGGATAGCAAACATGGTACCGTTGTTTAAAAAGGGTAGTAGCGATAACCCTGGTAATTATAGGCTGGTAAGTTTGATATTAGTGGTAGGGATGTTGTTGGAGAGGATTCTTAGGATGTATAAGCATTTAGAGTGTTACGATCTGATTAGGATATGCAGCATGGCTTTAAGGAGAAGTCGTGCCTTAGAATCTGGTAGAATTTTTTGAGGAGATGACAAAAATTGTCAATGAAAGACGAGCCATTGATGTCAACTATATGGATTTCAGTAAGACAAAATCCCTCATGGTAGGTTGGTTGAAAAGGACATATCTAGATGGATTGATAACTGGCTTGGTAATAGGAGACAGTAGTAGTGGAAGGGTCTTTTTCTAGCTGGACATCTGTCACTAGTGGTGTGCTGTAGGGCTCAGTACTTGGTCCTCTTCTCTTTGTAATATACATAAATGACTTGAAAGAGAGTACGTGGTGTGATCAGCAAGTTTGCAGATGACACGAAGATGGCTGGATTTGCAGACAGTGAGGAGCAGTATCAGGCAATACAGCAGGACATAGGTTGGTATATTGGGCAGATAAATGGCAGATGGAATTTAATCCTGATAAATGCGAGGTGATACATTTTGGAAGAAATAATACAGGGGGGAGTTATATGATAAAGGGTAGACCTATTAAGATATAGAAATGCAGAGGGACCTGGTGGTGCAAGTGCACAAGTTTTTGAAAGTGGCAGTACAGGTGGAGAAGGTTGTGAAAAAAGCTTATAGTATGCTTGCCTTTATAGGAAGGGGTATAGAGTACAAGAGCTGGTGTCTAATGTTGCAGTTGTATGGAACGTTCGTTAGACCACATTTGGAGTACTGCATCCAGTTCTGGTCACCTTACTACTGGAAGGACGTGGAGACCCGGGAGAGAGTGCAGTGGGCGTTTACCAGGATGCTGCCTGGTATGGAAGGACGAGGTTATGAGGAAAGATTTGGGCAAATTGGGGCTGTTTTCCTTAGAAAGATGGAGAATGAGGAGCGATCTAATGGAGTTGTACAAGATTATGAAGAGTATAGATAGGGTAAACAGTGGTAAGCTTTTTCCTAGATTGGAAACAAATATTACGAGGGCCACTGGCTTAGAGTGGTGGTGGTGGTAGTGGAGGTGGGGGGTTGGGGGGAGTGCAAGGTATAATTTGGATGTTAGAGGGAGGTTTTTCACACAGTTGTAGGGGTATGGAATGCACTGCCAAGTATAAGGTGGCAGAGGCAGGCACGCTGAAGTTGTTTAAGGGATACTTAAGCACATGAGCAGAATAGAGATGGAGGGACATAGAAGACTGTGTTTTCAATAAGGATCATGAGCCTTGGGACATTCCTGGGAATCAATTGATTCCTATGAACTTTCCAACATATTTTCTGGCTCACTTGTTTTACTTTTGAGCTTCTGGGGATTCCCTTGAATGTTTGCATAAGATGTGCATGTTATTGATGTTTTTCTCTTTTAATCCACAGGTTCTTCAGTCCACCTTGTTGCCCAACAAGGGGCATACACAAGCTGTGTTGTGCGAGGGTTGCTCTTGGATGTTTCAAGAGTAACCTAGTGCTTCACATTGTCAGTGTATGCTTAAACTAGACCAGCTGATGGGCAACACAACAGCTCAGTGACTATCACTGTTTGCTGTGCAGATACATGTATTTGGGCCAGTGTCTGTGAGATTTTGCACATTCTCCCCATGCTTGCGTGTGTTTTCTCTGGGTGCTCTGATTTTCTTCCACACCCCAAAGATGTGCTCTTAGACTGATTGGCGTAACAAACTGTCCCTAAATTAGTCTCCCCTCAATCTGGCTTCCAATGTGGAGTGCTATAAACATAAACAAGGGTTATGAGTGGAAGAGGGAACTCACATTGTTAAAATGGCGGCGTGGGTTCGTTGGGCCAAAGGGCTTGTTTCTCATGCTGTGTTGTTCTTTGTTCTTTTAAATCAGTAACAGGTGTAGAGTTGCTGGATCAGCTGAAAGAAACGAATCAGCAAGTTTGCAGATGATACAAAGATGGCTGGACTTGCGGATAGTGAGGAGCATTGTCAGGCGATGCAGCAGGACGTAGGCTGGTAGCTTGGGCAGATAGATGGCAGATGGAATTTAATCCTGATAAATGTGAGGTGATGCATTTCGGGAGAAAATGTAGGGGGGAGGTATATGATAAAGGGTAGACCTATTAAGAGTATAGAAATGCAGAGGGACCTGGGGGTGCAGGTGCACAAGTCTCTGAAGATGGCAGAGCAAGTGGAGAAGGTTGTGAAAAAAGCATATAGTATGCTAGCCTTTATAGGAAGAGGTATAGAGTATAAGAGCTGGCTTTTAATGTTGCAGTTGTATAAAATGCTGGTTAGACCTCATTTGGAATACTGTGTCCAGTTCTGGTTGCCTTACTACTAGAAGGATGTAGAGACTCTGGAGAGAGTGCAGAGGAGGTTTACCAGGATGCTGCCTAGTATGGAAGGTCTGAATTATGAGGAGAGATTAGGCAAATTGAGACTGTTTTCCTTAGAAAGACATAGACTTAGAGGAGATCTAATAGAGGTGTACAAGATTATGAGGGGTATACATAGAGTAAACAGGGTTAAGCTTTTCCCTAGGATGGACTCAAATAGCACGAGGGGTCACGGGCTTAGGGTGAGGGGGGTAAGGTATAACTTGGATGCTAGAGGGAGTTTTTTTTACACAGAGGGTGGTGGGGGTATGGAATGCACTGCCAAGTAAAGTGGTGGAGGCAGGTACTCTGGAGATATTTAAGAAATACTTAGATGGGCACATGAACAGAATGGGAATGGAGGGGTACAGAAAACTGATTTAAAATAGGGATCATGAGCCTTGGGAGTCCTTGGGAAGTGTGTAAATAGATAATGATATTGATGTACTTGTTTTTATCCTACAGGTGCTTTGGTTTGCCTTGTTGTCTAATGAGGGGCATGCATGAGATGGGTCGTGAGAGGACTACTCTTGGACCTCTTCAGAGTATCCTACTGCTTCACATCGTTAGTGTATGCTTGACCTGGACCATCTGATGGGCAAGATGGTCAGGTGACCATCTCAGTGACTATCACTGTGCTGTGCAGATACATGGATTTGGGCCTGCGTCTGTGGGAGTTTGCGCATTCTCCCTGTGCTTGCAAGGGTTTTCTCCGGGAGCTCTGGTTTCCTCCCACATCCCAAAGATGTGTTCTTAGGCTAATTGGCAAAACAAATTCTCCCTAAATTGTCTCAAATTTGGTTTTTAATCCATAGATCTATAAACATGGACAGGGATCGCGGGTAGAAGTGGGAACATCAAGGTGGTGGCGCAGGCTCGCTGGGCTAAAGGGCCTGTTTCCCGTGCTGTTTTGTTCTTTGTTCTTTAAACTTCTTTAAGTAGGTTATGCACTTGTGCAAAAACACCCCTCACAATGGACAGTAATTTAGAACAAAAATTTCAGTCCTCCAAGTCTGCAACAACATGCTGCCTGACTTAACTAAAATCCCCTGTGCTTCTGGGGACCATATCCCTCTATTCTCATCTCATTCACGTACTTGTCAAGATGCCCCTTAAAAGTCACTACTGTATCTACTTCCACTACTTCTGGCTCTGTTTAAAAAAAAATCTTATACATCTCTTTTAAAACTTATGCGCCCCCCCACCCCCTGCCCTCTGCAGTAGTTGACTCTTCCACCCTGAGGAAAAGTTTCTGACTAGCCCCTCTATCTATGCCTCTCGTAATCTTGTAGACTTCTATCAGATCTCTCCTTGACTTCCATTGCTCCAGTGCAAACAAAGTTTCTCTAACCTGTCTTCATAGCTAATGCCTTTTGTACCAGGCAACAGCCTGATAAATCTTTTCTGCACTTCTCCAAAGCCTTCACATCCTTCTGGTAGTACAGACCCACTAAGGTCGTATAAAGCATCAATGTCACTTGCCAGTTTTTAAACTTAATACCCTGGCCAATAAAGGCAAACGTGCTGTATGCCTTGACTATCTTCTCCATCGACATTGCCACTTTCAGTGACTTGTGTACCTATACACCCAGATCTCTCTGCCTATCACTATTCCTAAGGGTTCTGTTACTTACTGTATATTTCCTATTTGTATTAGAACTTCCAAAATGCATTATCTCACATTTGTCCAGATTAAACTCCATTGGTCATCTCTCTGCCCAAGTCTCCAACTGATCTATATCCTCTGATGGTCTTCATTATGATATGCAAATCCATCAACCTTTGTGTCATCCACAAACTGATTAATCAATCCAATTACATTTTCCCCAAAACATTTTTATACAATAATAAAAATATTACAAACAGCAAAGGTCCCAGCACTGACGCTTGAGGAAGGCCATTTGTTGCAGCCTTCCATTCAGAAATGCACCCTTCCACTGCTACCTTGTTTTCTTTGACTCAGCCAATTTTGTATCTACCTTGCAAGTTAACCTCTGATCCAATGCAACTTCACCTGTACCGGTCTGCTATGCGGGACCTTGTCAAAGGCCTTTACTTGAGTCCATATAGATGACATCCATCAGGTAATTCACTTCTGAATTACCTGGGTTCATGTGCACACTAGAGCATTCAGGAAAAAGTTATCACTTCTGATTTACCTGGGTTGGTGAGCACACTATGTAGGCAGAATGTGTTGAACCAGCTCCAGCTGGATCTAGAATTAAAGCCTGGGGATTGATTTTCCTCATGTGCAAGACACTGAATAGTGGAAGACTCAAAAGCACCTTCTGATCTAGCTAGTGTACACCCTGGTTTCATAAGTTCTTCCCCTTGTTCTGAAGGTTTGCATCTGCAGCAATAGTGACACTGGAATCTGTGTCTTTTAAATGTGAATCTGGCAATTGCCTGAATTAAAGCAACTTCTCCAATGATAAAGATGATGTTGATATTTAGATGCTGTGGTTTTATGGAGCTTTGTTTGCCTGCCTTAGAGTTTTGATATTTTATTGTATTGGTCTGGAATTTTAAGTCAAAGTGTGCCAAGTGGATTTTCTGGTTTCTTCTCACCATTACCTGTTAAACTAACAGGACAATAAATTTTTGTATGGTGTGCTGAAGGCTAATAACTCCATTCTGCTACTACAAGCAGAAGTGGTTTCAAATCCAAGCTATTTTAATTCTTTATCAGCTGAATGTTTCAAATAACTGCATAATTTTGAGCTAAATCAGATGTTGAAAATCCAGTGAGATCTGTTAACTAAAATTGAAACATAATGAAGAAATTTAGTGAAAAAGCTTATGGTCATTGACTAGCCAGCAGCTTCAGTGATATAGTCAAGATGTTTAAAAGATTTGATAGCTGGAGGAAATTTTAAGAAAAAAATGCATAATAAAGGTGAAAGCAGAAATTTTTTTCAATGAAGGCAGGTAGAAATGTTAAAATTCTTCCAAAAGCGTAAGTGATGGACCATAAACAAAAAGTAGGAAATTGGAATTAAACAACAAATCGGCTATATGTAGGATATGTAATGCAGAAGCAAGCCAGTCAGCCTATCAAATCTACAGCAACTCTCCTGACAGACTAGCCCATCTAGACACAATTCCCATAACCCCATGCATTTACACATTTTGGAACACTTAAGGACAATTTAGTGTGGCAAATCAACTTCTCACTTTTCCATTAGTAGTTTCCTCATCTATACTGCTTGTTGTCTAATTGAATGGTAATAACATCTGTCACATAACCAGTTCTGAACATTTCTAAAGCAGTGATAACAATGACTTACAGTTAAGTGTTAAATGATGGTTAATGTATGGAAACCAGTTGAGACTGAAAGAACACTTTCCTATCCTTGCATACTAGTGAGTAAATTCCCAAATGTTGGGATTCAAAGAATTGAAAGGACCGCAACACTTGTTGGCCGTGGCATTAACTGAAACAATTTTCCAGTTTGCCTGCGAGACTAAGGGAGTGGTACCACAAACCCTTGATTAAATGTTTTTAATTGTGATTTTTTTTTCCTGGAACCAAGCACAGTGCCATCTGTGAAAGTGCAGCACAGAGAAAATTTCCAATGGAAATAGTAAGCATGTACCTGAATCCTTCACCTGGAGAATCTCATCTGGTTGAAATACAGAGGACCTTATGGTGATAAGTCAATAACAAAAATTTCAGCAAGAACATAAAACAGGATTTTATTTCTTAGGTACTTAGGTGTTATTCCGTGAGGATCAGCAGTTGATGCAAAATCATCTTCTGTGCATATCGGACTTGCAGGGAGTCACGTTCTCGTTTACTGAGCTGCTGGTAGGTCTCCTTATTTGCCAAGATGGCTTCCTCTTCTTTCAGTCCTGAGCTGTAAGATTTTAGTCGCATTGTCACAGTGTTACGCAGAAGTTGCTTCCAAGCAGGATTCAGTTTGGCTATTACTGCATTGTCAAGGTTAGACAGATCCTCTTCCTCATCATCATCATTATTGGCCTTGTATTCTTCAAATTCCTCCATTGACATGCTGAGGACCTGTGTGACAAAGGATAATCCCAATGAGTCTCAGGGCTGAGGTAGCAAACTGCCTAAAAGCTACATCAACTGAATTCACCAAATGAGATCACCTTCCCAATTAAAATGGGGTATTTCCTCCAAATCCTTCGCCACAGAAGCCAAGAATAATCTAGTATAGCAGGCACATTTGGATCTAATGCTCCTCTTTGAAAGATCAATTATTTAATTCTACTACCAGTAATGATTTTTTCTACAAGTTATCTCCTTTTGAAAGATATTGATTCTACTTACACCATTCTTTCAGGCAATACATTCTAGATAACTTGCTCAGTAAAATTATTTTCCATTTCACCTCTGCTTCTTTTGCTGTGTATGGGCCCTCTGTGGTTACTGGCACGAGTAAATGATAATCATCAGAGCTCTTCATGTGCATTAAATCTCCCCTTAACTGAACTTCCATCATCACTAGTATCATCCACAATATGATACTAGAAATACATCAATAATGCTGTCACTGTACTAGGGACAACCAAATGGATGATAAATCACACTGAGCATCCCCACACAATACTAAAACGATGAACCTGTCAGGAGTGTATTCTCACCTTCAGTGTACCATACAGTTCCTCATCTGTCAGGACTTCTTCTTGGCCAAACACAAAATCCCCCTCCTCTCCAACTATCTCCAATTTGGTCAGGAATTCCCATTTTTCCAGCAGTAGCTTCCTCTCTTCCTCTGTCTGTACAGCTTAAAACACAAAGAACATTCATGTCATATCTCCCCAAGCTGCAGACCTCCACTCAGGCTGGTTACATTGCTCCAAGACCAACCTTGCAAGGCAGCATCATACATCATCTGCATTCGGATAGTCATGGCTTCATGTGTGTTGCTAGGATATGGTTCAGTGAAACCATACATATGCAGGAGTTGCCAGTTAGCAAGCTGACCATATGTGTTAAATATCTCTTCACCTTTACTGATCTTTCTAATGGATACCATTTTCAGACAGTCCTGTAAATGCAACAGCAGAAATAAGACAGGAAATATACTTTGCCATCATTACAGAAAATATAACAACATCCAAAATCCCCCTCCTATCCCACACCCCATATTATGTCTCCTCCGATACTCACTGTTGCAAATTCTAAATGTGCATTATGATTGGTCACATGATTCAAAATGTCTGCCATTGGCACCATCATGGGAGGCTTTGGAGTTTCATCGTCATCATCATTTTCATCATCCTCGGGTTCTTGAAAACTGCAGGAATAAAACCCAACCTCAGACCACATATACCTCAGTCTGGACCATCATCCTCCTACAGTGAGAGGTAGCAGCACGCAAAGATTTCCTGGTGCAAGCCATTCCTGCAACCTTCAGTGCAGCGTTGGAGGACACCTGCAGGAGCATCACATCCACAGGCCAAATGTTAGTTTAAAATGTATTTATTAATGTCACAAGTAGACTTGCATTAATAACACTGCAATGAAAAATGTGCCTACAAGATCTCTCTCGGAATATGATGCCTAGGGCTTTTGGGTGGGTGAGTGGGCTGGCAAAGCTAAGCATGAGGTTGAGGAGGACTTACTTCTCCAGGAAAATACATTGGGGAGTGATATTACCAACACTAGTCTCACAGCGGGTAGTCCCAAAAGCAGAGATCTGTGTATGTGCAATGGCACCCTCTGCTATGAGCTGGTGGATTTTTGTGAACTTAGGATTCCCCCCCTCCATCCCCTACTGGCAGAAAATAGACTTTGCTTCATTTTTCTGCTCTCTATATTAAGATTGGATTTTAACTTGCCCAAAAAATGGGCTAGGTTCTCTCCTGTTTTCATGCTTGTTTAGCACTTTAGAATATTTTTGGCAAGATCACCCCAATTGCATTTTCTTGAATCAAGCAGTTACTCCCTCAAATAAGCTCTACCATCAATCCACCATTAACACAATGTGTGTTAAAGGGCTAAGTGGCCAATTCCCATATAATACTGCACTGAATTCTCACAATCTCTATATACACAAGCAGGTTGTTCTATCATTCACTGAATTTACTGTATCTCTAAATGTGACTTGAGGCAGGGAGACTTAACAGTTCAACAGTCAGCCCTCATTCCAAACAATCTCATTCCAGTGACCACTATTTAGACACAAAGTCACACACTTAAGTGTTGGAAGGTTATTCAAACAACAAGACGGCATTACAGACCGATTCAATTAAACCAGTGTCCAAGAAGCACTTCCTCCCCAGCAGAAAGCCTGGCTGGTTTTCCTCTCTCAACTTCTCAGGGATGTTTCCATGTTGCCTGGAATCATACACTCACCTGTATGCCATAATAAATGCCACCAGCTTCTTGTAAAGGTCCAGGGTGTGTTTTTGGGGGTTGAAGGTGTTGAGGTGAGAATTCATGAAGGGTAACACTATGCTGTTATATTCCTCTTCAATGTTGAGCAGATCTTTTTCAACTGCCAGCGCTACCCCTGTGCCCAATAATAAGCGGTTCCTCTCCTCCTCAGGCCTGTGTTAAAAAAAACCAGTTACTCACATCTGAACTGTCTTCCCTCCCATTCCATTTCCTTTAAGGTGCAATATTCACTGAGGAGCAGATCCGCCATAGATGCTGCCCAACTGGCCAAGTTAACGATTGTTGACACTGAAATAAGTTGAGCTCAATCCTGATAACTTGTTTATATTTACACAAAAGGATTCCTGTTAACAATCATCCTGAGTTTCATCTGCTTAAAAATCTATTGCCTCTCCTTACCACCTAAAGTCTGATACCCCACCACTCTCAATATATCTTTGAGATAAATAGTTCTGCTGTGAATGAAAGGTTACTACTACTTCTTGTATAGATATCTGGTACATCACCACTATACCAGGGCCCAGACCATGCAGTGGGCAACAGTGGGCTAGTGGAGCAGGGATGATATAGAGTTAGGGATAAACAAGAAGATCAAAGGGAGACTGAAGGTCAGGATCTGAGATCGAGTCCTGAGTTTCCTTTGATAATGTCAATCTATGTAGAATCTTAATATTTATTCGTCTTGACTTAGCTCAGTTGGTTAAAGAGACGAGTACAGTATTTGAGTCTTAAAAGGAAGAAATGTGACTGATTTAAGCCCCTCACTGTTTGTTAAAAGAATTTTTACCAAAACATTGGGTGGTGAAGACTGCTGAAGTCAGACCAGAGTGAGAAGTAAGATTTCCAAGGAGACTCACTACTTGTGATCTCAAACATCATGGAAAGCAGAAGTGGCACCCATCCCGATGGGCTCTCCAACGTTGCCTCTTCTGAAAACAAGACATCCAACAGAAAATAAAGCAATCATAGCAAGCCCGATTATACATCTTCACATAAATATGCCTGGTCTTATCTGCTAGGTTTGAGGCACATCACCTCTATCTGCTCCGCGACCTCTCTCCCTGTTCCCTCTTTCTGTTCTGCTTACTTTTAACAGTAGTTTATGTTTTCATTCATTTCTGGGATGTGGATGTCGCTGGTTAGTTCAGCATTTATTACCCATCCCTAATTGCCCTTCAGAAGGTGGTGTGGGTTGCCCGTTGAACTGCTGCAGTACATGTGATGTAGATGTGTTGTTAGGAGGGAAGCTTTAGGGTTTTGACCCAGTGACAGTGAAGGAACGGCAATACTTTTCCAAGTCAGGATTTTGAGTCTTGGATGGGAACATCCAGGTGATGGTATTCCCCTGTGTCTGCTGCCCTTGTCCTTCTAGATAGTAGAGGTCATGTGTTTGGAAGGCACTGCCTAAGGCAACTTGCTGAGTTCCTGCAGTGCACCTTGTAGATAGTACATATGGCGACCACTGTTCAACAGTGGTAAATCAATTGAATGTTTTTGTGGATGGTTAGTAATCAAGTGGGCTGGTTGGTCCTGAATGGTGTCAAGCTTCTCATATTGTTGGAGCCAAACCTATCCAGGCAAGTGGAGGCAAGTGTACGAAAAGAGTTGATTTGCTGGTTAAGAAGAAAAAGGAGGCTTATGTCATGATGAGGCTTGAAGGCTCAGGTAGTGCAATGGATAGCTATAGATTAGCTAGGAAGGAGGTAAAAAGTGAATTGAGGAGAGCTAATAGGGGACACGAGAAGATGTTGGCTGATAGGATTAAGGAGAATCCTAAAGCTTTCTTTCGATATGTTAAGAATAGAAGATTGTTTAGGGCAAGATTAGGGCCAGTCATAGACAGCAGTGGGAAGTTGTGCGTGGAGCCTGAAGAGATTGGTGAGGCACTGAATAAATATTTCTCTTCGGTATTCACGCAGAGTGCTGGAAATGTAGCTGTGGAGAGCACTGAGGTACAGGGTTGCAAATGGGGGAGTATTGTAGTAGATAGGGAGGATGTGTTAGAAATTCTCGAGGGTTTGAAGTTGGATAAGTCCCCTGGGCCGGACGGGATTTACCCTAGGATTCTCTGGGAGGCAAGAGAGGCGATTGCAGAGCTCTGGCTCTGATCTTCAGGTCGTCGTTGGTTACGGGTGTGGTTCCGGAGGACTGGAGGATAGCGAATGTGGTCCCATTGTTTAAGAAGGGGAAGAGAGACCTTCCAGGTAATTATAGGCCAGTGAGTCTTACTTCTGTTGTGGGCAAGGTATTGGAGAGAATTATTAGGGATAGGATTTATAGTTATTTGGAGAAAAATGAATTGATTGGGGATAGTCAGCATGGTTTCGTGAAGGGTAGGTCATGCCTTACTAACCTCATTGAGTTTTTTGAGAAAGTGACCAGAGAGGTGGATGGGGTTAAGGCGGTTGATGTAGTATATATGGACTTTAGTAAGGCTTTTGATAAGGTGGCCCATGGAAGACTTCTACAGAAAATGCAGATGTGTGGAATAGAGGTGATTTAGCTAATTGGATTAGAAATTGGCTGGCAGATAGAAGACAGAGGGTGGTGGTTGATGGGAGATATTCATCGTGGAGTTCGGTGACGAGTGGTGTGCCTCAGGGGTCTGTTTTTGGGCCCCTGCTGTTTGTAATTTTTATAAATGATCTGGATGAGGGTATTGAGGGATGGATCAGTAAATTTGCAGATGACACTAAAGTCGGTGGAGTGGTAGATAGTGAAGAGGGGTGTTATACTTTACGGAGTGACTTGGACAAGTTGCAGAGCTGTGCCGAGAGGTGGCAAATGGAGTTTAATGTGGAAAAGTGTGAGGTAATGCACTTTGGCAGGAACAATAAATGTGTATAGTATAGGGCTAATGGTAGGGCTCTTAATAGTGTTGAGGAACAGAAGGATCTTGGTGTATGTGTCAATAGATCCCGGAAAGTAGGCAGTCAAGTGGATAAAGTTGTTAAGAAGGCATATGGAGTCTTAGCTTTTATTGGTAGGGGGATTGAATTTCAGAGCCGCAACGTCATGTTGCAACTGTACAAAACTCTAGTGCGGCGCACTTGGAGTATTGTGTGCAGTTCTGGTCCCCACATTATAAGAAAGATGTGGAGGCATTGGAGAGGGTACAGAGGAGGTTTACCAGGATGTTGCCTGGTATGGAGGGCAGGTCCTATGAAGAGAGGTTGAAGGATTGAGGTTGTTTTCGTTAGAAAGGAGGCGGCTAAGAGGGGATCTTATTGAAGCATATAAGATGATTAGAGGTTTAGATAGGGTGGACAGTGATAGACTTTTTCCTAGGATGGAGAAAGCTAGCACGAGGGGACACAGCTTTAAATTAAGGGGTATGAGTTATAGGACGGATATCAGAGGTAGATTCTTTACTCAAAGAGTGATTAGGGAGTGGAACGCCCTGCCTGCAGCTGTTGTGGATGCGCCAAGTTTGGTGGCGTTTAAGAGGTTAGTTGATAAGTATATGGATGAGAAGGGAATGGTTTAGTTAGGAGGGGCAGTGCTTTTTATTTTGGTCGGCACAACATCGAGGGCCGAAGGGCCTGTTCTGTGCTGTATTGTTCTATGTTCTATGTTCTATGTTCTATATTCCATCACAAAGGATATGGGCAGAAGGATGAGGTTATGAAGTTAGACAATCAACCATGATCAATAATGAATAGTGAGAAGGTTTGAAGGGCCAAATGGTCTACTCCTATTTTCTATGTTTGTATCGAGCTTCTTGAGTGTTGTTGGTGCGCTGCTCATCCAGGCAAGTGGCGAGCTTCAATCACACTACTCCTGACTTGTGCCTTGTGGACAGGCTTTGAGGAGTTACTCACTGCACAATTCCCAGCCTCTGATCTGTTCTTGTAGCCAGTTAGTTCCATTCAGTTTCTAATCGATGGTAATCCTCCTGGCTGGATCTTCAGAGTGGAGAATTCAGCAATGATAAACACCACTGAATGTTAAGGAGAGAATGTTAAGTTTTCTCTTATTGGAAATGGTCATTGTGTGGCACAAATGTTACATTCCATTTCTCAGCCTATGCCTGAATATTGTCCAGATTTTTGATTTATTGTCACATGTATAGGGATACAGTAATAAGGATTGTTTCTTGCACACTATACAAAGCATAACCTTCATAGAGTACATGGGGGAGAAGGGAAGAGTGCAGAATATAGTGTTACAGTCATGATGTGAGTATAGAGAAAGAGCAGTTTAGTAAGAGGTCCATTCAACAGGGAAGAAGCTATGCTTGAGTTGGTTGGTATGTCATTTCAGACTTTTGTAACCTTCTTCCGATGGAACAAGGTGGAAGAAAATACACCCAGGATGCATGGAGTCCTTGATTATGCTGGCTACTTTTCCAAGGCAGCGGGAAGTGTAGTCCGAGTCAAACACAGACTGAGTCAATATCTTAGGATTTGTAAATAATAATGAACATTGTACAATCATCAGCTTCTGACCTTGTAATGGAAGAAAGGTCCTTGATGAGAGCAGCTAAAAACAGTTAGGCCTAGGACACCACTGCAGGAATTCCCCAAGGTAATGTCTAGAGCTGAGATGATTGATCTCCAACTACCTTAACCATCTTACTGCCATGACTGCAACCGGTGGAGAGTTTTAGAACATAGAACATTACAGCACAGTACAGGCACTTCGGTCCTCAATGTTGCACCGACCTGTGCAATGAATCTAAAGCCCATTTAACTTACACTATTCCAATATCATCCATATGCTGATCCAATAATCCTTTAAATGCCCTTAATGACGACGAGTCCACTACTATTGCAGAAGGGCATTCCACGCTCTCAGTAGCTCTGAGTAAATAACTTATCTCCGACATCTGTCCTATATCCCCTTGTACTAGCCATCACCATCCGAGGAAAAAGCTTCATACTGTGCACCCTATCTAATCCTCTAATCATCTTGTATGCCTCTATTAAGTCACCTCATAGCCCCTTCTGTCTAATGAGAACAGCCTCAAGTCCCTTGGGCCTTTCCTCGTAAGATCTTCCCATCATACCAGGCAACATCTTAGTAAATCTCCTCTGCATCCTTTCCAATGTTTCCACATCCTGGCTCTGAAACTCAATTGGTCTACCAATAAAAGCTAACACACTATATGCCTATCAATCTGGGTGCCAACTTTCAGGGATCTATGTACATGGACATCAATTTCTCTCTGCTCATCTATACTACCATGTATCTTACATTAGCCCAGTACTCTGTATTCCTGTTATTCCTCCTAAAGTGAATTACCTCACACTTTTACGCATTAAACTCCATTTGCCACCTCTTAGCCCAGTTCTGCAGCTTATCTATGTCTCTCTATGTAACCTTCCACACTGTCCAAACTCCACTGATTTCAGTGTCATTCGTAAATGTACTAACCAATCCTTCTATGCCCTCATCTAGATCATTTATAAAAATGACAAACAGCAGTGGCCCCAAAACAAATCCTTGCGGTACACCACTCGTAAATGAACTCCAGGATGAACATTTCCCCTCTCTTCTTACATCTAACCAATTTCTGATCCAAACTGAAAAATCACCATCAATCCCATGCCTCTGTATTTTCTGCAATAGCTTACCGTGGGGAACCTTATCAAATGCTTTACTGAAATCCATATACACCACATCATCTGCTTTGCCCTCATCAACCTCTTTGGTCACCTTCACAAAGAATGCAATAAGGTTTGTGAGGCATGATCTACCCTTCACAAAACCATACTGACTATCCCTAATCAAACTGATCCTATCTCTTATAATCCTTTCCATAATTTTGTCCACAACAGAAGTAAGGTTCACTGGTTTATAATTACCAGGATTCTCTCTACGCCCCTTCTTGAACAAGGGGACAACATTTGCTATCCTCCAGTCTTCTGACACTATTCCTGTAGACAATGACATTTCAGCAGCCCCTATATGTTTCAGGCTCATACCAGATACCTGCCACGTCAACACGGTTTCTGGACACCTTACCTTTCTTCAGGAGGTCACTGATAGTCGTTGTGTGCTGGCTCAGCACTGCTGATCTGGGAACAGAGAACAACAACTCTCCCTCTTCAATCTCATCTTTTGCCACGAGGCCATAATCTGCCACTGTGCCCTCCTTACTTACACAAACCTGGGTGAGAACAAAGAAACATAAACAATAGAGTGCAAACCACACAACAAACGCGGCACAAATGATCATTATTTAAAAGGTGCAGTTGAGGAATAGAAATCAGTGTATCACTGAGGATTAAAACTAGGGTCAATAGTGGTAATTATAAACATAAAACAAGTGGTAAAAGAAATGGATGGGAAATGTTGTCATGACCTGGGTCATATAATCTGAAAGGATAGTGAAATCAGAAACCAGCATTACTATCTACAAACAACTGGACATATCTGAACAGTACTTTTTGATTTGAGGATGTAAAGATAACAAGGTAGATACTAATGACAGAAACTTTAGTGCTGAGAGTAGAAACTAGGAGTATAACGTTGAAAGAGTGAGAGGGGCCTTGTCTGTAAAGGTGAGCATATAAGGAGAAAGAGGTGAAGTTTAGGAAATATCAATGAGGAAAAAAGTTCTGCCGAATGTTAACTGTATATCATTTAGCACACGTGCAGATTGCTAATTGGGATTTCACTTGAACAATGAAGAGACACTTCTTGAAACTCTGAGATTGGATTGGGGAGTACATGCTTGCAATGTTTCACTCTGTAAATAAATGAGAAAAGATTGGCCTCAGTATCATTCTTCATCAACTGACTTTCTGGATTGGAACACCAAAAGTGCAGTCCAACCACTCAAGCATGTAAAATGTCTGGAGAACAGTAAATAGAAAGAGTCCTTTTGCACCTGTGGGCAGTGTCTATGCGAGTGCTGCTAACTCACCTTCTATTACAATGCCTTATTAATGTACTTACATACTAACCTCACATTAGTCTTACAAACTAACTGTAGGAACTCTAAATAGTCTTGAGATGACAGAGAGGTCAGAGTGCACAAATCCTTGCATTGTTATTTGAGAGCATAAAAGGTGCCTGAGTACAACAAATGCTGGCTTTATATTCATCAGATTAAACTATCTTGAAAGGATTATGGCTCTTCTAACAAGATGGAGGGGGAAATCAACAAAGATTCTATGTTCAAATGTTAAAGACAGAATCAAGCTTGGTTGTGATGCCTTCCAAAGTCAAAATGTCTGCATACAATCTCCTTTGTGGATCAGCCATTTGAGGAGAGCTGCTTGTTGGAATATGGAGAATTATAAAATCCCTACACAGTGCAAAGGAGGCTATTCCGATTGGGCCTGCATCAACAACAATTCTACCCAGGCCCTATAATCATAACCCCACATATTATTAAATGCTTATTCTAACTTACATATTTACTACAGCTAATCCCACTAACCTACACATCTTTGGACACTAATAGACAATTAATCCTGGCCAATCAACCTACCCTGCACACCTTTGGACCGTGGAGGAAACCAAAGCACCCATGCAGAAATGGCAAAATATTCTCAATTTCAAGTCGTGGAACCCAGCTGGTAAGGAAGTAGCAACTGAAATACTTTCAGATACAAGGAGTCTGCCCTGCACTACTCTCAAAATAGCAAGTCTCAGCACAGTTCCAGGAATATCAGTACAGATTGAAGCCAGAGTCACCACGAAGCTCCCAAAGCAGTAAAATAGTGTCACTAAACTTTATAATCAGATATCTCTCAGGCTGAAAACTGACAAGGTTTTGCTCATCATCAAGTGGCTAATTAGAACTGTGCAGAACTGTCAGCAGAAGATGGCTCAGGTTTTTTGCTAATGCAGAGTCCCGTTCTACTGCTTCTAGAGCACTAAACTCAGGGTACTTGGTGAGGGAAGAAATATTGTTCTTTATTTAAAAAAATGGTCCAAGAGAAAGAGCAGGAGACAATGATATCTGAGGACCAGTAATTAGGGGGCATTTAATAAATAAATAAATAAATAAAGCCTAACTAGGTTCTAAAAGAGAAAATTGAGTTTTTTTAAGATTATGGATGGGCATTCGAGACTTGTTCTTGCACCATGTGGGAAATTCAGGACAATTCATAAGTTTCTGGGGAACCACATGTAGGAAGTGTCTCCAGCTGCTTCAGCATAAATTCCGTTTCCTAGCTTGAGCAGCAGTTGGGGTCACTGCAGAGCATCAGGGAGAATGAGAATTTCCTGTAATTTCCAGGAGGCCATTGCACAAGCTAGGAGAGCTCAGGATAGCAGATAGTAAACATAAGGACATAAGAAATAGGACAGGAGTAGGCCATCTAGCTTTTCAAGCCTACCCCACCATTTAATAAAATCATGGCTGATCTGAAGTGAATCCCTTAATTCCCTTATCTATGAAAAATCTACCTACCCGTGACTTAAACATATTCAACGAGGTAGCCTCCACCACTTCAATGGACAGAGAATTCCAGAGATTCACCACCCTCTGAGTGAAGAAGTTCCTCCTCAACTCTGTTCCAAACTGTCTCCCCTTATTTAGAGGCTGTGCCCTCTTGTTCTGGTTTCCTTTCTAAGCGGGAAGAATTTCTGTACCTCTACCCTATCTAGCCCCTTCATTATCTTGTGAGTCTCTATAAGATTCCTCCCTCATCCTTCTAAACTCCAGCGAGTACAGGCCCAGTCTTTCTTATCTTTGCTCATAACTAACCTCCTCATCTCCGGTATCAGCCTGGTGAACCTTCTCTGTGCTCCCTCCAAGGCCGATATATCCTTTCACAAATAAGGCACCAAAATTACACACAGTAATCTAGTTGCAGCCTTACCAGTGCCTTGCACAGTTGTAGCAAGACTTCCCTGCTTTTATATTCCATCCCTCTCGCTATAAAGGCCAACATTCCATTCGCCTTCTTGATCACCTGCTGTACCTGCAGACTGAGTTTTTGTGATTCATGCACAAAGACCCCCAGGTCCCTCTGCATCATCGCATGCTGCAGCTTTTCACCATTTAAATAATATTCCATCCTACTATTATTTCTAAAGTAGTAAAGTAGGAAGAGACAGGAAATCTGCAGTGTGTGTGGCACTCTCAAATTGGTATTCAGGGTCGATGATTACAGTAAGTGACCATACCTTAAAGGAATGCAATCAAGCCATGGGAACAATGGACAAAAGAGTGCACTGGGAAAATAACAAAGTATATAAATGCAGTCATTACAGGAGATTCCATGGTTAAGGGACAGACAGGCAATTTGTTAATTGTCACTGCAAGTCTCATATGGTGTATGGCACCATGGTGCTAGGGTAAAGGACATCAGAGAGAGTGCAGAATATTTTGCAGGGGTGGGGAAAAGGAGTGAGTCATATGGCCAAATGCCACCTAAAAGTGGCAATTTATAAAGCACTCTGGGACAATTGGGCATGAATTAAAACAGCAGGCTGCAACCTAAAAGAGGTAATAGGCTGCAGTTCAGATGGCTGAATAGACATGGGTATGAGCCATCTCCAGAACAAAAGGGACTTTCTGGTCAAACTGGGTTGTTTACCAGATACAGAGGTGCCTTAACTCCTTATTTGAAAGGGAGGTGTGTGTCTTATGTGCCTCCAGCACCTACAGACATGTTGGGGACACACCCAGGGATTGGTGTGGCAGCAGCACCCGATTGGATTGTATTATCAGCGTGACAATGGCCAAAACGGGTGCGAAAATCAATGGGGTATAAAGGGTGCTGCACAACTGATAATTGCACTCTCTCCCTGACCCCACAAACAAGCAACAACAATGGTGATCATCACCAGCAACAATCAGCACGAGGAGAACAACCACACTCAAGAAGGAAGGAAAACCAGAGCCAGAGTGCAAGACCAGACCAAAGGACCAGACTACGCAGAGGACTACATAGACCAGTGTACAGATAAAGACCAATATCTGCTTGGGTACTTGCCAGTCATGCAAAGTATGCAAAGTCAAGGTCTAGTATTGGACTTGAACTTTTGTATTTCTGTAAGATAACTTATTGTCGGTTGGGTGAGTGATTATTGATTGTGTGTTTAAATATTGTACGAACAGAAGTCTATTCACAATTTCTTGTCAATGTACAAGAGTTAAAACAGACCATGTGGCAGGCACAACAGCAAGAAGTTGTGGTCCACATTGATAATAAGAGCACAGATATTAAGGTCCTACAGTCAAACTTACAAGAGTTAAGGAGTTAAAAAAGTAGAACATTGAGGGCAATAATTTCTGGATTACTTCCAATTCCACGCACCAGAATGTGTAGAAATAAGATAGGGAGGACCTAGGTGTGGCCAGAAGCATGGTACAGAAAAATGACAGCTTCAGATTCTTTGGGAATTGGGACCAGTTCTGGGACAAGAGGCATCTGTTCAAAGGAGTGAATTGCAGCTCAACAAGATGAAGGCCTCTGCAGGAAATTAACTTATGTAAATGAGAAGGGTTTAAAATAAAACTGGTGCTGGTGCTGGGGGGGGGTGTTTCCTAGCACAAATTGTACATGTAGAAAAGAGGAAATGGGTACATAAGCAGTGTAAATGTTACATGGCACTATTTCTATCTCTTGTAGTATGTGAGATAGCAGATGAATAGCTGCAAAAAGATAGAAAGACAGGTTTAATACTCATGTACATAAATGTACTGTATTTTGATAAATAAGACATGTGAGTTACAAATATAAATAGCCAAATGGGAATATTATGTAGAGGCATTACCACAGAAGTGACTTTTAAAGGGAAACACTGGGTGCTTAATATTCACAGATGTTCAGACAATACGGGGAAGGGGGAAAGGTGGGATGCTGATTAGGAATGACATTGTCACGTTGGAAAGAAGGGATGTCTTTTGGTGGGGGGGGGGGGCAGAATCCAATTGGTTTCAGCTGCATAAAGGGTAAGAGTTTCCCTGCTGGGGATATTCCATTCTACAAACCAGTAAGAAAATCACATATGTATGCAAAGTATAAAGTGGTGATGCTGGGGAACTTTTAATTACTCAAATATCTATTGGGATAATGCTGGAGATAAGGATAAAGTGGGGTGGGGGTAATCTCTGACATGTTCAACAGAATTTCCTTGATCATTATATTCTTGGCCCAACTACAAAGCCTGGTGTTGGAGGCAATACTTGGGTAAAAGTCATCATCATATCAAATTCAGATCAGTAATAAATTTAGTGATACTATATAATATTAACAATTAGTAATAAGAGCAAGGATCAATATCATGTAGGACTTCTGAACTGTGATGATACTGTGCTATTAATACAGTGCAGCCCTGTTATAACATGATGGTTGGAGTCCATAAATTGATATTGTGAGAAAAGCGGGGTCGCGCTAAATCGAAATGCTGTAGCTATGTTACAGATGATCTCGGCATCTGTCAGAGCTCTGTTTGTTTATACAATCACTACATGCTTCATTAACTTTTACAAACCTTTTGATTGGCAGGTCCAGGCTAGTTTAAAACAGGCAGTGGGGATGTTTATTTACACAAAACTTTCATGGTCCATTAGCTGTGAAGTACTTCCTCTTTTGAACAACTGTCTAATGTCATTTTTTTTCTAAGTGAGAACCTCTTTTATCTGAACTGAACAAAGGGGGAGCAAGTATTTTCTGTCCACACATTTTCTGTATTTTCTTTCTAACGCAGATTATTTTCACTTTAGAAATAGATTACAGTAACTAAAAACTTTTCAGTTCCCCAAAATGACCAAATAAAAGGGTCCAATGATTCATTACATTATATCTGAATTCGCGCTAAATCGGGGCGCATAAAATCAGGGTTTCACTGTGTTTAATATTCAAGGACACACTGTGTTAAGATTCAAAGTTTTGTTACAGGCAGTTGATTTATCTGTGGGGATACCACAGAAGCTGAAAAGAGGACAATTAATCATTTCGGCACAAAAGTGCTTATTTAGCAGAAGATGTAATGTGCTTTTCTTTACCAAAGGAGTCTTGGGGTGTTATCTTGATTAGAGTAATAGAAAGGTGAGTTAAGGTCTTTTGATCATGTGATACTAATGGATAGAGCTAGTTTTTGTAGCTAAGAAAAGCAGGTTTTGTGTTCAGTTACTGAAGAGTGCTGTTTAAAGACAGAAACCTATAAAACCTCTCTGGAAGCTCTAAAGCTGTTAGCCTAAGTCAAAGCAAGTATGTTTGGATTTCCTAACCATTTTTAAATTGGGGTTTAAGTCTATGAGAGAAACGTTGCTTAATTGAAACTGAATAGTAGTAAGTTAGAAGTGAATAGTTTGTTCAGTGCTCCAAGCCTGCGTCAGTCATGATATCTATTGAAACTAAAACCATATGCAATACGGAGCATATATCCTTACATTTTCATCTTATTCATGTATTTGTTTGGATGCCCCTTAAATGCCACTATCATACCTGCTCCTACCATATCCGTTCAAGATGTTCTCTACCCTCTGTGTAAAAAAACTTGCATGTCTCCTTTAAACTTTTTCTATGCGCCTTAAACCTATGTCCCCTAATACTTGACTTTTCTATCCTAAGAAAGAGCATCTGACTATCCACTCTGTCCATGCCATTCATAATCTTGTAAACATCTATCAAGTTGCTCACTGAATCTCCATCATTCCAGTGAGAACAAACCGAGTTTATCCAATCTCTCCTCACAGCTAATACCCTCTAGACCAAGCAACATTCTGGTAAACCTCTTCTGTACCCTCTCTAGAGCATCCACATCCTTCGGGCAGTGTAGTGTCCAGAATTATACACAATATTTCATATGAGGCCTAACTAATGTTCTGTAAATTATTCTGTAAATGTTCTGCCAATTATTGTACTCAGTGCCCTGATCAATGAAGGCAAGTATGCTTTTGCCTTGACTACCTTATCTACTTGTGATGCCACTTTGAGTGATCGATGGACATGTACACTCAGATCCTTTTCAGTTTCTTTCCATGTTTAAAGGTTATTCAATGGTTAAGAGTTAAACTGTTTCATTCTGTTAGTTTTATATAAACTGTGCTATGAATAAAACATGTTTTGGTAAAAGATCCCGAATTTGTCAGCAGAAATATTCCTGAACCGCAACTTCACATTTATGCCAAAATAGAAAATTGTTGGGGTCTAGTGTGGCCTCATAATGTACCTTGGGGTTTCTGATCTGCTATCCTAACAATGGGAGGAAAACTAACTTTAATGGAATGAGCCAGATAAATTGGAACCAACGTTTTACAGCAAAAACTGACATGGAACAATCTACAAGGTGGTTCAGGTAGAGGCTAGGTATATTTAATCCAGCAAAGGAGAAAGGCAAGGGAACCAAAATCAAGGACTCCTTGAACAATTAAGGAGACAGAGGATATGATGAAACAAAACTGATACATCAGCTAAAATCTTCAAGTCAGAATCAGGCCAAATACAAATGTTAAAAAGGGAACTAATCTGGAAAATAAGACTGGCATAGAGAGAATGAGAAGTGGTACTAAACTCTTAAGAGAACTCAAAAATCTTCTATTGGCATCTAAATATTAAGCAGGTAGTAAGGGGTGAGATGACGGACAACAAGGGCGACAGAATGAAATACTTGGTGAGTAAATTATAAATTGTGTTTACTAAGAGGTTGCTAACAGAATATTGATAAAGTGGAAATGATAGAGGTAATAAACGGGATGAGAGTTGGTAGGCAGGTAGGAGTTACTGTGATGACACAGCTGTGCTTAAATGTAAATAAATCACCTGGTGCAAATGGTTTCATTCCAAGTGATGGAGGAGAATATGGGTGGACTTGCCATAATGTTCCAATCTTCTCTGAACATGAGAGAGGGCCAGAGGATAGGCAAGTGGCAAATGTGACACTCCTGTTCAAGAAAGTGTGTATAAATATTCCTGGTGACTTTAAGTTGGTGAGTAAAGTTTGAGAAACAATAATCAGGGAAAGAAAGTAAATAGACACTGCTATTAGGGTGATTTTAAACTAATTTGACATAGGAATGTTAGCTGTGCAGTTGGCAGTGAAGTTCAGTCAAATATAAATTAGGTCAGTCCAGCACACAGAAAAGACCTGGGTATAAGGCAATTGGGAGGATTGGAAGGTTAAACTGCATCTTTTTTAATGCAAGAAGTCTGTCCGGTAAGATAGATGAACTTAAGAATGGTGATCAGCATATGGAAATAATACTATTGCAATCAGTGAGACACGGTTTAAAGGGCAGGGTTGGCAACATTGTGCCATTATTTGTGAACATCCCCACTTCTGACTTTATAATGGAAAGATGGTCACTGATGAAGCAGCTGAAGGTGGTTGGGCCTAGGACACCATCCTGACAAACTCCTGCAGTGATGTTCTGGAACAGAAATGATTGACATTCAACGACCATCCTTTCTGCCAGTTTTGGCTCCAATCAGCGGACAGTTTTCCCCAATTCCCAACTGACTCCAGTTCTGCTACTGTACTTTGATGCGTGCTTGGATCACATGAAGGGATACATCATTGGACTTTGATTCTTGATCCAAGTGAAACTATAATTCTTTTCTCTGTGGCTCATACACTGTAAATCTTTTGTTTTCTCTATCCCTTTTTACTATGAATATAAAGGAAGCAATGTTGCAGCTGTCCTCCTTTGTCTAAGTGTGTGCAAATAAACTAACCTTCCGAGTCAGCTGTGGGGTTATTAATAGAAATTGAAATTAACTGAAATACGCCACCACATGCAAAGGGGAAAGTAAATCAAAAACCTCTATTTACAGAGGCTTGGTGAGAGGAGAAATCAGAGCTGTAACTTAAACAAGATCAAGGGATTAGTTTGAAATTAATTTTTTGCTCAGCCACTCAAAGGCATGGCAGAGTATCATAGTGTCACTGACTGAGTCCTGTGACAAGTGGGAACTCCAGGATCCTTCTCTAAACAACTACGTTTGCAGCAAGTATCATCAGATGGTGGAGCCCAAGATCTGGTTTTTGGAGCTTCAGTAGCAGCTGAAGTCACTGCAGTGCACATGAGGCTAAGAGGATAGCACAGTCTAGGAAGTCATCAGTCTGCAATTAAGGGTGTGCAGGCACAGAGGTAATGGGCAACTGCTTGGCAATTAAGAATCGCTTCAATGCTCTCTGTAACTTGTCTACATAGCTGCATCTCTATTTCCCTCTGTTTTTTTTAAGTTTATTTATTAATGTCACAAGTAGGCTTACATTAACACTGCAAGTTACTGTGAAAATCCTCTAGTCGCCACACTCTGGCACTTGTTCAGGTAGACCGAGAGGGAATTTAGCGTGGCCAATGTACCTAATCAGCATATCTTTCGAACTGCGGGAGGAAATTGTTCTGAACAGAAGTGAGGGCAACAGTTACTCTGATGTGTATAAGCACAACCAAGTCCATAGCATCCTTGGTGGCTCTGCTCTGTGCACACGGAAGGGAAGAAAATAATCCCAATAACCTATGAAACAACTAGGGAAAGTTACAAGCACTTCTGCAACATCAGTGGTATACTGCCACTCTGGTGCAGGGGTTAAGGGTGTCACTGAGCAGCTGTGGAACATTCTTGGCAGAGGGGTGAACAGTCAGTGATCATGTCCATATCAGCAGGAGGAGGATGAGGTCCTGCAGGCAAAGATTAGCTGGAAAATCAAAGTCTTCCTTACTCAGAAACAAATGGGCAGCGGATGATTGGTGCTGGTTTCCTGGTTACTGGGGGATTAATAGTGTTCGCCAATCTGGTGTAAGTCAGGACACAGGAAGCAGAATTTTGGATAATCACAAGTTATCTAATGAAACTACACTGACATTGTGTCCTTATGGAGTCTGTTCTACAGACTAAGTGTACAGATGCCAGCGTTGGACAGGGGTAAACTCAGTAAAGTCTGGCAACATCAATTTTAAATCCAACCGATTTATTTGATAGTAAATCTGCGAACTTTCGGCCTTTGTGGCCTTCATCAGGCGAATGAGGTGTTCATAACACCTCATTCACCTGACGAAGGCCACGAAGGCCGAAAGCTCGCAGATTTACTATCAAATAAATCGGTTGGATTTAAAATTGGTGTTGCCAGACTTCACTGAGTCTACAGACTAAATACAGAGCCCAATTCTCTACCTCACCTTTGGGCTGAGCACCAGCCCAGACTGCCTGCACCAGTCCAGGAATTGAACAAGTCCTGTTTCACTCTTCTCTTCTGAATTTTCAGGTGTCTCTGCAGATTCCACCTAAGATATGGGGGAAAATAATTAAACAAATCAGACAGCATGCATAGAAAGTACGTCGGTACCCAACTTCCCATTACCTGACTCACTCCCCATATTCACACTAATAAAAAGGGCCCAGACTCCATTTCTGGCCCGCATTAACATAATATTCAAACCACGCAAGTTCCAGGCAATGACCACCTCATAATATCTCCCCATGACATCCAATAGCTTCATCATCACCATCCTGGCAGTTATCACTGCCCAAAAATTGAACTGGACCAGCCATATAAAAATAGTAGCTACAAGAACAGGTGAAAGGCTGAGAATTCTGCAGTGAGTAACTCACCTCCTCGAAGCCTGTCCACCATCTACAAGGCACAAGTCAAGAGTGTGTTGGAGTACTCCCACTTGCTTGGATGAGCACATCTCCAGTAACACTCAAGAAGCTTAATATGTTCGGGACAAACATAGAAAATAGGGCCAAGAATAGGCCATTTAGCCCTTCAAGCCTGCTCCAACATTCATTATGATCATAGTTGATTATCCAACTTAATTATCTCATTCCAACTTATTTCTCCCTTATTCTCTGATCTCCTTTGCCTCAAAAGCTATATCTAACACCTTCTTGAAAACATATCTTTTGGCCTCAACTACTTTCTGTGGTAGCAAATTCTTCAGGCTTACCACTCTGGCTGAAGAAATCTCTCCTCATCTCAGTCCTAAAAGGTTTACTATGTATTCTTTTACTATGATCTCTAGTTCTGCACTCCCCCGCCATCAGAAATATGCTTCCTTCACCTACCCAAGATAGCTCTGTTAATATTTTGTAGGTTTTTATGAGATCTTCCCTCATTCTTCTCACCTTCAGTGAATATAATCCTAATTCACTCAATCTTTCCTCGTACATCAGTCTGCCTTCCCAGGAATCAATCTAGTAAACCTTCTGAGTACTCCCTCTATAGCAAGAACATACTTCCTCAGATAAAGAGAAAGTATGCACACAATATTCCAGATTTGACCTCACCAGAGCCCTGTACAACTGCATCAAGAGATCCCTACTCTGTACTCGAATCCTCTTGCTATGAAGGCCAACATAACATTTGCCGTCTTTACCACCTGCTGCACGTGCCTGGTTACCTTCAGTGACTGGTGTATGAGGACACCCAGGTTTTGTTGCATGCTCCCTTCTCTTTATATATAACCATTCAGATAATAATTCTTCCTGTTTTTGCTACCAAAATGGATAACCTCACATTATACTAATCTGCTATGCGTTTGCCTACTCATTCAAATTACACTGAAACATCTCTACCTCCTCCTCACAGCTACCCTCCCAGCCAGCTTTGTCTCATCTGCAAATTGAGAGATATTACATTTAATTCCTTCATCTTAATTATTAATACATATTGTGAATAGCTGGAGTCCTAGCACTAACCTCTGCAGTATACTACTAGTCATTGCCTGCCGTTCATAAAATGTTTATTCCTACTCTTTGTTCCCTGTCTGCAAATCTATCCATTTCAATTCACTAACCTCAATCCCAGGGACTTTACACAATGGCTGATGTCTGATTGACACTCCATTCATCAGTGATGCATAATGGCAGCAATGTGTACCATCTACAAGATGCACTGCAACAACTCACCAAAGCTCCTTTGACATCACCTTCCAAACCTCTGACCTCAACCAAAGGGCAAGAATAGTAGATACCTGGAAACACCACCCCCTCAGATTAGGAATCTTCACTGTCCCAAGATCAAATTCCTTGAACTCCCTCCCTCACTGCACTTGTGTACCTATACCATATGGACTGCAGAAGTTTGAGAAGGCAGCTTACCATCGCCTTCTCAGAGACAATTAGGAATAGGTAGTAAATGCTACCTAGCCAGTGACACTCATATCCCTCAAAAGAATAAATTCATAAATAGGTGATGGAGGAGCTGGTCATGGGTAGAAAATATTCTGTAGCAAAATGTCCTACAACCAAGAGGACAGCCATGTTACATTAGGTAATGATAAATGAGGCAGATTCAGTTAATGTACTTAGCAGTGCTTGAATGTTTCAAATAGTGACTGTAGTATGATCAGGTTCAACACAGAGTTTGGAAGGAAGAAATATGAAACAGCCAAGATTCTAGGTTTAGACAAGGGTGACTTTGATAGGATGATATAGAGGCTGTCCACAGTAAACAAGGAAAATGTTTAATTGGATAAAATCATAGATGATCAGTGGGAGGTGTTCCACAAAGAATGAAATTTGATATAGAATCAACGTTTAACCCTTTGGATCAAGAGATGCACTTGACAAATAAGAAGCATGGACAACTGAGGTAAAACACAACAAGAAAAAAAGTGTACAAAAATGCATAAATAATTCTGGATTTGTTGTAAATTACTGAAAGATAAAAAGAGCAATAAAGGGTGACAAAGCAGACAGCAAAAGCTGCAAAAGAGATTAAATATACAAAGCCTATTAAAATCAACAGAAAAGATTTCCATTATTATATCAGTTAAAAAAAATGGCCAGAAACAATGAGTCCTTAAAAAACTGATAAATATGATAGCGTCAATGACAATAAAGGGTGGATATGATGAATCAGTGTTTATAGTAGAAAAGGTCAGCATGCTGAACATCTTAAGGGAACATTTATCAAATCAACAAAACTAACTTTAGCAAGAAAATAATAGCACCAATGGACAACAAAATCCCCAAAAGACAATTTCATCAAATTCAATTTAAAGCATTGTAGATCATCCAACTAAAATTTCCAAATCACTGTCAATTTGGAAACCTTTCTAGTTTGGAAAATTATGACTGTACAGAAGTCTCATCGGCCATTTACTGTCTGGTTTACCATGTTCTCTCATCTCAGGAATCTACTGAATTCCCAAAGGTTTAATTCTCTTACACACCACACGTGAGCAATATGAACTCTCGATCTCAGCCACTATTGGAGTCTCTGCAGTCCCACCATACCTCTTTACTTAATGGTGGAATATCCCAATTTCAGTTGCCCAGCCCTGCACCTCACATATTAGGATTGAATGCAGCTCGACTGATGGACCAAACCTCCTAATACCGTTCTTGAGATTTTACCATTTCACTTCTTGCAATTTATTTTCAATGCTCCATTATTTTTCAGTCGCTTTTTACATCTTCTTCAGTGGTCTCCCTCCTTCCCTACTGCCCATCACAATCCCTTTCCACTATCTTCCCACCTTCCATCTTTCCCACAGCCTTAATACATCGATCAGCTTTGTTCCTCTCTGAAAATCCCCCACTGCCTTGACACACCCCTCTGCCTCCAACTGCAAACCCATGACCCTGTTATCTCAGTGCACCCATTAACCCCATTGTACCCCATGATCCTAGTGCTCACCCACCCCAGCTCCTGGCCCCAACCGCCGCCCCCAGCCCGCGCCACACGAACCTAGTACGTGCACGCCCCGCGCACGTGCACCCCACTGAACCCAGTGCACGCGCACTCCCGGCCCAGCGGGGAGGCTCCGCCCGGGTTTTTCTCCCACCTTCAGCCGTTTGGCTCCCGTCGCCATCCCGAATCAGCCCGGCACCGGCCGCTCACTTCCGGCCCAGGAACACTTCCGGGCCAAAGGACGGCGGCTGCTGCCCATTGCCAACGTGCCGCTTCCATCAATTAGACCTTCGTCCTCCACCTTCCCCACACTCGGAACTCATTTAAAAATGGTTCACCTCTTAAATTTTCTGGTGCAAGGTCATCACAAACTGAAATATTGGGGTAGATTCTCTGACCCCGCCGCGCACCTCTTAAATTTTCTGGTGCAAGGTCATCACAAACTGAAATATTGGGGTAGATTCTCTGACCCCGCCGCGCCCGCCCGGAGCACGTCTAAAAATCAGCTTTGCGCCCAGCGCCAGAGTACGATCCCAAAAGTCTCTTCCCACTGATCGTGTCCAGAAACAGCATGAGGCTGATTAGTGTATTTAAAATAACATTTAACTGTGCACAGCTCATTCGACTCCCAGTGGACGGGATTTTCTGGCCTTTGGATACGGTGCAAGCCTGGTGAGAATCAGCACTGGTCTCCACTCGCCGAGAGCTGGCGCGCTGGGCCTTTCAGAGGCCTTGGGGGCCTTGGTCAGACAGTTCCCTTTGGTTATCCTGGCAATGGGTGTTTGGCATTGCCGGTGTGCCTGAGGCCTTGGGGTAGTGCCAAGGGGATGGGGCCTGAATGCGGACTATAATATGGGGACTATAAAAAGGGGGATATGTAGGGGGTAGATCATGTTGGTGGTCATAGAACATTACAGCACAGAACAGGCCCTTCGGCCTTCGATGTTGTGCCGACCAAAATAAAAAGCAACGCCCCTCCTAACTAAACCATTCCCTTCTCTTCCATATACTTATCAATTAACCTCTTAAACGCCACCAAACTTGGCGCATCTACAACAGCTGCAGGCAGGGCATTCCACTCCCTAATCACTCTTTGAGTAAAGAACCTACCTCTGATATCCGTCCTATAACTCATACCCCTTAATTTAAAGCTGTGTCCCCTCGTGCTAGCTTTCTCCATCCTAGGAAAAAGGCTATCACTGTCCACCCTATCTAAACCTCTAATCATCTTATATGTTTCAATAAGGTCCCCTCTTAGCCGCCTCCTTTCTAACGAAAACAACCTCAAATCCCTCAGCCTCTCTTCATAAGACCTGCCCTCCATACCAGGCAACATCCTGGTAAACCTCCTCTGTACCCTCTCCAATGCCTCCACATCTTTCTTATAATGTGGGGACCAGAACTGCACACAATACTCCAAGTGCGGCCGCACTAGAGTTTTGTACAGTTGCAACATGATGCTGCGGCTCCTAAATTCAATCCCCCTACCAATAAAAGCTAAGACTCCATATGCCTTCTTAACAACTTTATCCACTTGACTGCCTACTTTCAGGGATCTATTGACACATACACCAAGATCCTTCTGTTCCTCAACACTATTAAGAGCCCTACCATTAGCCCTATACTCTACACATTTATTGTTCCTGCCAAAGTGCATTACCTCACACTTTTCCACATTAAACTCCATTTGCCACCTCTCGGCCCAGCTCTGCAACTTGTCCAAGTCACTCTGTAAACTATAACACCCCTCTTCACTATCTACCACTCCACCGACTTTAGTGTCATCTGCAAATTTACTGATCCATCCCTCAATACCCTCATCCAGATCATTTATAAAAATTACAAACAGCAGGGGCCCCAAAACAGACCCCTGAGGTACACCACTCGTCACCGAACTCCACGATGAATATCTCCCATCAACCACCACCCTCTGTCTTCTATCTGCTAGCCAATTCCTAATCCAATTAGCTAAATCACCCTCTATCCCACACATCTGCATTTTCTGCAGAAGTCTTCCATGGGCCACCTTATCAAACGCCTTACTAAAGTCCATATATACCACATCAACTGCCTTACCCCCATCCACCTCTTTGGTCACTTTTTCAAAAAACTCAATGAGGTTAGTAAGGCACGACCTACCCTTCACAAAACCATGCTGACTATCCCCAATCAATTCATTTCTCTCTAAATAACTATAAATCCTATCCCTAATAATTCTCTCCAATACCTTGCCCACAACAGAAGTAAGACTCACTGGCCTATAATTCCCTGGAAGGTCTCTCTTCCCCTTCTTGAACAATGGGACCACATTCGCTATCCTCCAGTCCTCCGGAACCACACCCGTAACCAACGACGACCTGAAGATCAGAGCCAGAGGCTCTGCAATCTCCTCTCTTGCCTCCCAGAGAATCCTAGGGTAAATCCCGTCCGGCCCAGGGGACTTATCCAACTTCAAACCCTCGAGAATTTCTAACACATCCTCCCTATCTACTACAATACTTCCCAATTTGCAACCCTGTACCTCAGTGCTCTCCACAGCTACATTTCCAGCACTCTGCGTGAATACCGAAGAGAAATATTTATTCAGTGCCTCACCAATCTCTTCAGGCTCCACGCACAACTTCCCACTGCTGTCTATGACTGGCCCTAATCTTGCCCTAACCAATCTTCTATTCTTAACATATCGAAAGAAAGCTTTAGGATTCTCCTTAATCCTATCAGCCAACATCTTCTCGTGTCCCCTCTTAGCTCTCCTCAATTCACTTTTTACCTCCTTCCTGGCTAATCTATAGCTATCCATTGCACTAACTGAGCCTTCAAGCTCATGATTGGAGGCATGTCAGAGGTCAGGCAGGGGACCTATCTAGAGAACCCCAGTGACCCTTGTCAGTGAGGAAATGGGGTAACATGTCACCGATGTTTCATGCATGGACAGGAAGGGGATCTTGCAGTGCACGCTGAGATTAGTGTGCACTTGCAGAACAGAACCCGAGCCTTCTGAAGACAGGGTCACAGGCATGTTTAAGCCCCTTGCCCCCAGAATCTTTGCGAAATTCCCAACTCTCCAAAGAAAGTAACTTAGTATGGAAGGACTGTAGTGCGAAGTGCACCTAAGAGATTGGCATGGATTGCTTCATTATTTTCGCTGTTATAACATTTAATTGTTTTTAAGAATTCCAACCATTAACTTGTTTCTCTCTCTATAGATGTCACCTGACCTGCTATATACTTCCAGCATTTTCTGTTTTAATCCCAAGATATCTTAATGGAAGCGACGACCATACTTACAATGGTCGTATGGCACATACTTCACAAAGCAAAGGTGAATAAAACAAATGCAAACCCAGGCCAATTCATGAGAGACTCAATTGAAAAGTTCCTTTCTTTCTTCTTTCACTGATGTAGGCAGGCCTAAAGCTGAATCGGCAATGATTGTCATAGGATAAGGGTTGATCTCGGCCCCATAGACAGGTCCAACTCTTGTTTAAAGGAATACAGCAAATTAGCTTGCATCATTCAAGCCAGCAATTTATTCCACAGGTCTCACCCCTCCACTCCACCAACCATCCTCAGAGTAAAGACCATTTAACATGAAATCTAATTCTATTCTTACATAATTTAAGAAAACTTTAGAAGATTATAGTTAGGTAACTGCAATGTTCTCAACAAATATTTTACAAATTCTTAAATGGAAAGCATCTGGTTCTCAGGATTTGCCCCTTTTTTTTCTGCTATTCATTTTCCATTATTTTTACCCTGCTTACGTTAATTTTATTGAGCCCGAACCTGATTCAATAATAGTTTCCTTGGGAGGTTTGGCATACTGACTGCTTCCTGAATATAAATACTGGTACAAAGTTATTATTTTTCATTGTCGACTATTTCCTTATTTTCATTGGCATTATAAGCGTTCTCAGTTTTCAAGAAGTTCACATAGCTTTTGATGCCTTTTTTCTAACATCATTTTGAAGATTTTGTGTTGATTTTGATTGCATTTGCAAGTTTATTTTCATACATCTTTGTAGCTCTTATTATTTGTTTTATACCCTCATAAGTATTGGAGAGTCTGGTCTTCTTGGTCTATAATGTGTAAGTAATGATTTGGGACTTTGCTTTTGTGTAGGGCTTTTGCCTTCTTACCTAAGGTTCGGAGGTCCCTTATGGAACAGACATCGTACGTAGACGCAGAGGTCTTGAAACAGCAACGATTTATTCACAGCCCATACAAGCATTTGCAGGGAGATCACTATTTCTAATCAGCCTGGAGAGCGATCTGACAATGTTACACAAAGCTCATGTAGTTATAAAGTTCTTGTCACACATACATACCTTAGTCATCCTCCGAAAGTATATCATGTGCTATTACAGTTTTCAAAAATAAATGCAAAATACATTTTGTTATCTAACCATATTATCACTTGACTACATTATCTCTAGTTACAGGTTGCGACATATCGAAAATTATCTGTACACCGTTCGTCGCAAAAAGAATTGCCATTCTGCCAACAGTTTGCTCTGTCCTACCTACTCAACACTCTTTTATCCTTATTGTATTTTCCTTTGATTATTAATTTCTTGTTTCCCATATTCAGAAATTTTCTATAACGTAAGGATCTCCTGTTTTTTGCAATACGCTTTTTCATTTAATTTTATGTTTTCTGTTACTTCTTTAGTTATCCAAAGTCATTTTTTTTGGTAGAGCTCTTGGCCTTTCAGAGTACAAACAAAAGTTTATTTATTAGTCACAAGTAAGCTTCATACTGCATTGGTTCTACATTACAATAAATTATTGTTTGAACACCTCCCACTGAAGTAATGTTGAATTATCCATAAATAGATTTGTCCTGTTTACTGCAACCTTTGTTTCAAGCTATCAAAGTCAGCATTCTGTAACTCCCTTAGTAGTTGTTTCATGTTTCCTACTCTCAAAAACTGTGTTCAACCTGATTATTTTATGATCATTGCTTGACAGATATTGCCATATTGTTTTGCTTTTAATTAAATCTAATATTAATAAAAACATAAGAAATAGGAGCAGGAGTAGGCCATCTAGCCCCTCAAGCCTGCCCTGCCATTCAGTAAGATCATGGCTGATCAGAAGTGGTTCAGTTCCGCTTTTCCGCCTGCTCCCCATAACCCTTAATTCCCTTATTGATCAGAAATCTATCTATCCGTGACTTAAACATATTCAACAAAGTAGTCTCCACCATTCAATGGGCAGAGAATTCCAGAGATTCACTATCATCTGAAAAAAGTTCCTTCTCAACTCTGTTCTAAACTGCACACCACCCCCCCAACTTATTTTGAGGCTGTGCCCTCTAGTTCTGCTTTCCTTTCTAAGTGGAAAGGAAACCTCTATCCTATCTAGCCCCTTCATTATTTTGTAAGTCTCTATAAGATTACCCCCTCAGCCTTCTAAACTCCAACGAGTTTCTCCCTGTGCTTGCGTGGGTTTTCTCCGGGTGCTCCGGTTTCCTCTCACATCCCAAAGATGTACTCTTAGGCTAATTGGCAAAACAAATTCTCCCTAAATTGTCTCAAATTTGGTTTTTAATCCATAGATCTATAAACATGGACAGGGATCACGTGTAGAAGTGGGAACATCGAGGTGGCGGCGCGGGCTCGTTGGGCTGAAGGGCCTGTTTCCCGTGTTGTTTTGTTCTTTGTTTGAGTACAGACCCAATCTACTCAATACATCGCAAAAACTCAGTCTGCTGGTGCAGCAGGTGATCAAGAAGGCGAATGGAATGTTGGCCTTTATAGCCAGGGGGATAGAATATAAAAGCAGGGAGGTCTTGCTGCAATTGTGGAAAGCACTGGTGAGACTGCAACTGGAGTATTGTGTGCAGTTTTGGTCCCCTTATTTGTGAAAGAATATATTGGCATTGGAAGAAGTACAGAGAAGGTTCACCAGGCTGATATTGGAGATGAGGGAGTTAGCTTATGAGGAGAGATTACATAGACTGGGTCTGTACTTGTTGGAGTTTAGAAGGCTGAGGGGGGATCTTATAGAGACTTACAAGATAATGAAGGGGCTAGATAGGGTAGAGGTAGAGAGATTCCACTTAGAAAGGAAAACAACAAGAGGGCACAGCCTCAAAATAAGGCGAGGGGCAGTTTAGAACAGAGTTGAGGAGGAACTTCTTCACTCAAAGGGTGGTGAATCTCTGGAATTTTCTGCCCATTAAAGTAGTGGAGGCTATGTCGTTGAATATATTTAAGTCATGGGTAGATAGATTTCTGATAGACAAGGGAATTAAGGGTTATGGGGAGAAAGCGGGAAAGTGGAACTGAAACTGCAGATCAGTCATAATCTTATTGAATGGCGGGGCAAGCTCGAAGGGCTAGATAGCCTACTCTTGCTCCTATTTCTTATGTTTTATTAATACATGCCCACTTGTTGATTAGAACATAGAACATTACAGCACAGTACAGGCCCTTCGGCCCTCGATGTTACGCCTACTAGTGGAACCAATCTAATGATCCTCTAACCTAAACTATTCCAATAATATCCATATGCCTATCCAATGACCATTTCAATGCCCTTAAAGTTGGTGAGTCCACAACTGCTGCAGGCAGGGCATTCCACACCCTTACTATCCTCTGAGTAAAGAAACTATCTTTGACATCCATCCTATAATTATCACCCCTCAATTTAAACCTATGTCCCCTCGTGTTAGCCATCTCCATCCAAGGAAAAAAGCTCACTGTCCCCCTATCTAATCCTCTGATCATCTTGTATGCCTCAATTAGGTCACCTCTTAACCTTCCTCTCTCTAACGAAAACAACCTCAAGTCCCTTGGCCTTTCCTCATAAGACCTTCAACCATACCAGGCAACATCCTGGTAAACCGCCTCTGCGCCCTTTTCAATCTTTCTTATAATGCAGCAATCAGAATTGTATGCAACATTCCAAGTTTGGCCGCACCAGAGTTTTGTACAGTTGCAATATGATCTCGGCTCCGAAATTCAATCCCTCTACTAATAAAAACTAACACCCCGTACGCTTTCTTAACAACCTTATCAACCTATGTGCCAACTTTTAAGGATCTTAGGTTGGTATTCACGAAGGAGAGGGGCTTGTTGACAGCTCCTGCATCTGAGGGAGCTGTGGACCAGTTGAGGGAAATATCCATACCGAGGGAGGAAGTGTTAGAGCTTCTGGTAGCATTAAAACTGATAAATCTCTGGGGCCTGATAGCATTTATCCCAGGCTGCTTAGGGAGGTGCGAGGTGAAATTGCTGGGCGTCTGACGCAAATCTTTGTCACTTCTTTGGACACAGGTGAGGTCCCAGAGGACTGGAGAATAGCTAATGTTGTACCGTTGTTTAAAAAGGGTAGTAGGGATAACCCTGGAAATTATAGGCCGGTGAGTTTGACGTCAGTGGTAGGGAAGCTGTTGGAGAGGATTCTTAGAGATAGGATGTATAGGCACTTAGAGCGTTGCGATCTGATTAGGGATACGCAGCATGGATTTGTTAAGGGGAGGTCGTGCTTACAAATCTGGTAGAATTTTTTGAGGAGGTGACGAAAACGTGGACGAAGGGCGAGCTGTTGATGTCGTCTATATGGATTTCAGTAAGGCGTTTGACAAAGTCCCTCATGGGAGGTTAGTTGAGAAGGTCGAGGCTCTGGGATACAAGGACAGGTAGCTAGATGGATAAGTAACTGGCTTAGTAATAAGAATGATGTAAAGATGCCAGCGTTGGACTGGGTGGTAAGAACTCAGTAAGAATTTAGCAACACAATTTTTAATCCAACCGATTTATTTGATAGTAAAATTGCGAGCTTTCAACACTCTGTGTCTTCCTCAGGCAAATGCAGTGTTCTGGTCTGCAATAGCACACATCAGCACAGACAGTCAGAGATTGCTGATTAGAATGCGAATCCTTACATCTAACCTGCTATTCAAGTGTTAAAGTGGCTAACAATGTGTGTGAAGGGAATCCTGAGCATTGGTTAGAGAATTGTGTATTTTCTCCAGACAGCACAGTAAGTGAGGTTTTTTGCTAACCCAGGCAAGTTACGGGGGTTACAGATAGTGTGTCATGAAGCCAAGATCCCTATTAAGACCGTCCTCATGTGTGCGGAACTTGGCTATCTTAGATCGTGACAGACACCTCCAGACGCTGAAGGATGCCCTCGTGAGAACAGGATATGGCGCTCGACTCATCGATCGACAGTTCCGACGTGCCACAACGATAAACCGCACTGACCTCCTCAGAAGACGAACACGGGACACGGTGGACAGAGTACACTTTGTTGTCCAGTACTTCTCCGGAGTCTTCAACATATCATTGATGACAATGAACATCTCGCTAGGGCCATCCCCACCTCCCCACTTCTTGCTTTCAGACAACCGCACAACCTCAAACAGATCATTGTTCGCAGCAAACTACCCAACCTTCAGGAGAACAGTGACCACAATACCACACAACCCTGCCACAGCAACCTCTGCAAGACATGCCGGATCATAGACATGGACGACATCATCAAACGTGAGGATACCATTCACCAGGTGCACGGTACATACTCTTGCAACTCGGCCAACGTTGTTTACCTAATACGTTGCAAGAAAGGATGTCCCGAAGCATGGTACATTGGGGAGACCATGCAGACAGTACGACAGCGGATGAATGAGCATCGCTCAACAATCACCAGGCAAAACAGTTCCCTTCCTGTGGGTGAACACTTCAGCAGTCATGGGCATTCGGCCTCCGACCTGCGGGTAAATTTTCTTCAAGGGGGCCTTTGTGACACACGACAGTGCAGAGTTGCTCAGCAGAGACTGATAGCCAAGTTCCGCACACATGAGGACGGTCTTAATAGGGATCTTGGCTTCATGACACACTATCTGTAACCCCCATAACTTGCCTGGGTTAGCAAAAAACCTCACTTACTGTGCTGTCTGGACAAAATACACAATTTTCTAACCAATGCTCAGTATTCCCTTCACACACATTGTTAGCCACTTTAACACTTGAATAGCAGGTTAGATGTAAGGATTCGCATTCTAATCAGCAATCTCTGACTGTCTGTGCTGACGTGTGCTATTGCAGACCAGAACACTGCATTTGTCTGACGAAGACATAAGAGTGTTGAAAGCTCGCAATTTTACTATCAAATAAATCGGTTGGATTTAAAATTGGTGTTGCTAAATTCTTACTTAGTAATAGGAGACAGAGTAATAGTGGAAGGGTGTTTTTCTAGCTGGAGGTCCATCACTAGTGGTGTGCCGTAGGGCTCAGTACTGGGACCTCTTCTATTTGTAATATATATAAAAATGACTTGGAAGAGGGAGTAAGTGGAGTGATCAGCAAATTTGCAGATGATACAAAGATGGCTGGACTTGCAGATAGTGAGGAGCATTGTCAGGCGATGCAGCAGGATATAGATAGGCTGGTAGCTTGGGCAGATAGATGGCAGATGGAATTCAATCCTGATAAATGTGAGGTGATGCATTTTGGAAGAAAGAATGTAGGGGGGAGGTATATGATAAAGGGTAGACCTATTAAGAGTGTAGAAACGCAGAGAGACCTGGGGGTGCAGGTGAACAAGTCTCTGAAGGTGGCAGAGCAAGTGGAGAAGGTTGTAAAGAAAGCATATAGTATGGTAGCCTTTATAGGAAGGGGTATAGAGCACAAGAGCTGGCTTTTAATGTTGCAGTTGTATTAAATGCTGGTTAGACCTCATTTGGAATACTTTGTCTAGTTCTGGTCATCTTACCACCGGAAGAACGTGGAGACCCTGGAGAGAGTGCAGAGGAGGTTTACCAGAATGCTGCCTGGTATGGAGGGTCTGAGTTACGAGGAGAGGTTAGGCAAATTGGGACTGTTTTCCTTAGAAAGACGTAGACTTAGAGGAGATCTAATGGGGGTGTACAAGATTATGAGGGTACAGGGTTAAGCTTTTCCCTAGGATGGACTCGAATAGCATGAGGGGTTACGGGCTTAGGGTGAGGGGGTAAGGTATAACTTGGATGCTAGAGGGAGTTTTTTCACATAGAGGGTCGTGGGGGTATGGAATGCACTGCCAAGTAAAGTGCTGGAGGCAGGCATTCTGGAGTTATTTAAGAAATACTTAGATGGGCACATGAACCGAATGGGAATGGAGGGGTATAGAAAACTGATTTAAAATACTGATCATGAGCCTTGGGAGTCCCTGGGAAGTGTGTAAATAGATGATGATATTGATGTACTTGTTTTTATCCTACAGGTGCTTTGGTCCACCTTGTTGTCGAACAAGGGGCGTACACGTGATGGGTCATGAGAGGGCTGCTTTTGGATTTTTTTTGAGAGTATCCTAGTGCTTCACATTATTAGTGTACGCTTGACCTGGACCATTTGATGGGCAACACAACAGCTCAGTGACTATCGCTGTGCTCTGCAGATATATGGATTTGGGCCTGTGTCTGTGGGAGTTTGCGCATTCTGCCCGTGCTTGCATGGGTTTTCTCCGGGTGCTCTGGTTTCCTCCCACATCCCAAAGATGTGCTGTTTGGCAAAACAAATTCTCCCTAAATTGTCTCAAATTTTTGTTTTTAATCCATAGATCTATAAACATAGACAGGGATCACAGGTAGAGGTGGGACATCGGGGTGGCGGCGTGGACCCGTTGGGCCGAAGGGCCTGTTTCCCATGCTGTTTTGTTCTTTGATCTATGCACATGTACACCGAGATCTCTCTGCTCATCTACACTACTAAGCGTCCTTCCATTTGTCCTATATCCTGTAATCCTTTTACTCCTTCCAAAGTGAATCACCTCACATTTTTCCCGCATTAAACTCCATTTGCCACCTCTCAGCCCAGCTCTGCAGCTTATCTATGTCCCTCTGCAAACTGTAACATCCATCCTCACTGTCTACAACTCCTCCAACTTTTGTGTTATCTGCAAATTTACTAATCCATCCTTCTATACTCTCATCTAGGTTATTTATATAAAAATGACAAACAGTAGTGACCCCAAAATTGATCCTGAGGCACATCACTTGTAACTGAACTCCAGATTGAATATTTCCCATCAATCACCACCCTCTGTCTTCTATCAGCTAGCCAATTCCTGTCCAAACTGCTAAATCATCCTCAATCCCATGCATCTGCATTTTCTGCAGTAGCTTACCACGGGGAACCTTATCAAACGCTTTGCTAAAATCCATTTATACCATGTCAACTGCTTTACCCTTATCCACCTCTTTGGTCACCTTCTCAAAGAAGATTGTTGACGCACTGGGGGCGATTCTCCCAAAAGTGCTGAATTGGCAAAGAACTGATCTAGGTCATGACTGTTCCTTTCAGTGCAACTTCGGACCTGAATCTTCTCACTCTGCAATGCAGAAGTCACAATCATGAATATGCAGAGCCTACTTTCACCAGAGTCTTACAGCTCTGGAACTCTGTGCATACACAGTGGTCCTGATCAGTCAGTCTCCCTGCTAGTGACCAGCTCAATTGCTGGCCAGCCCCAAATCCCCCAATGCTGCCCTTACAATATCCCCCCTGCCTGCCCACACTAAGGCCCAACTGTGGTCCCCAAAACAATTCCTGAGTCAGGCCTGATGTTCCCCCACCCCCCAGAGCGCCCCAATGTTCCTCACCCCCCCCCCCCCCCCCCCCCCCCCCCCAGCATTGGCGATCCCCCAAATCCCCCCCCCTCAACATCGGCCACTTCGTTCCATCCGTTCCACCCCCCCCCCCTCAATGCTTGTCTAATCTCACCACTTAAACAAGTTCCCAATTTAAGCAACTTCCAAGGGGCCTGGAGAATACTAGGAACTGGGAATTAAATTGAAGAATAGAACCTCAAGGATTTATAATACCTGGATTATAACTTTAGTCAGTGAAAACTGTCACTGGGTGAAACAGTTGAGAGAGGTGAAAGGTGACAACAGGAGAGAGAATAGAACCAACATTTTAAGCCTGACAAAGGATCATCCAGACTCGAAACATTACCTATATTCTCTCTCCACAGTTGCTGTCAGATCTACTAAGATTTTCCATCATGTTTTGTTTTTCTTTCAGATTCCAGCATCCACACTATTTTGCTTTTATTTATTAAGAGAGCTGAAGGAATGGTGTGGGGATGCTCGCATCAAAATTGGAACTGGAAGGAACTGTACCACTGGGACAGAGTCCACCTGAGCATTACTGGGACTACGGTCTGAGTGGAAAGGTTAAATAACACAGGGATGATTCTCCCGGCCTGCTACACTGCTTGAGTAGTGCAGCAGGCCATAAGATATCAGCAAGGGCCTATAGCAAGATTTGCGACCAGCATCCAGCTGACTGAAAGTCTCCAAGGCCATTTTTTTTTAACATTATCAGTCTTGCACCAAAAATCAACATGAAGCTGATTACAACATGGAAATTGACACTTTCATATTATTAACAAGCCCAATTTGGTATCCGCCATGCTCATTAATGTCTCCCACTCTGCTGAAAGAGATCCCACTAGCAGGGATCAAAACTGCTCCCCATCAACAGGCACCAAATATGATCGTCCTACTGGTTGGGACAGAGGCCATTGAGGCCCTCCCCTCTCCCCCCCGCCCCCACTCCCCCAGGGAAGTCTGGGGCAGGGGGTGCCCCTTTGGCAGTGCTAACCTGGCACTCACTGGGTAAAGGGGCAGAGCCTAAGAGAAACAGGGCCTACAGTCGGGACATGGCTGATTGGTGGTGGGGGAATCCGCTGCACACTTTGCATCAGGGATGGATATGGATAAGGGGAGGTTGGACTGCCATGGGGGGCAGTGAGGCTGGCCATCTAGGGGAGATTCATGGGGTAGGAGGAGAGGGGAAGAGAACAGACTGGACAGGGAAATCAGGGGTCATGGAAGCTGGTGATAGGGGACAGGTTGAGGAAGCCAGTGATCAGGAGGCCAGAATTGGGGATGGGGTGGTTCAGTGCTCATATGCCAATTTCCCCATTGACAGATCAGCATGTGCACAATGGCCCGCTTACTACACTGATTCAGCTGCTCAGGCAGAATTAGGTCCCCCTCCCCATCTCCTGCTGGAGGTAAATCACGTTAGGAACACTCAAAGATTCATTTCACTGACTTTGCCTAAAATACAGATGGAGAAAAGCTCTGAATTCCCACCCCTTTTTCATCCCTAATTGCCCTTGAGTTGATTGGCTTGCTAAATCATTTTAGAAGGCAGTTAAGAGTTTGAAATCACACGTAGCTTACACTAGCTTTCAATTCCAGATTTATTATGGTAGGATTTGAATCCATGCCCCCAGAGCATCAGCCTGGGCATTTGATTTACTCTCCAGTGACACTACTACTACATCACCGTCACCTCCCACTAACCGAGCCTCAGTACCTTTTCTTTCTGATGTTATTATTCCCAACATTGGTCACCTCAACTGGTTGCACTGCTAGACTGTCTGAGCCCAGCTTTTTATTTTTACTTCAGATTTGCAGTATTTTGCTTTTGTGAATGTATTTGCATGAATGTCAAGTGTGTAAGTGTATGTGTCAGTGAGAATTTGTACATCTGTTTAGATCTTCGTGAATGCATTTGTATCTGTGTGCATTTGTATGTGCATTTGTAAATGTATGTGTCAATATCTGTATCAATGTGTGTATATTTGTGTGTGTGTATGTGTGTGTATATCAGAGGTTGGTTGCCAGGCATGCATTCAGTGATGTTATAAAACAGTGACATTTACATGAATAGTGTGTGACACCATGCAATGTAACCTAGAAGCAGTGACATTTTTCAGTGTTGATCAGTGAGCCACCATTCATATCTTTCATGTGATTCTGAGCTGCTCAGACTCGTGTCCACAGTGAATCCACTCAACTCAAAACTTTAGCTTCAAAAGATGGCTATGATACTTCACCAGGAAGATCACAGGTTGGTCAGGAATGGTGAAGGAAAAGTTTAACTCACAGCTGGAGAGGATTCACGTCCTGGAGCTCCAGGATAGTATCAAAGAGGAGGAGGTCATTCAGGCCCTATAGCTTATTCTACTGTTTAATTTGCAGCTGATCTATAATCAATTACATCTATCCACCTTTGTTCACTATCCTTAACACCTTTGTCTAACAAAAATAATTTTGAGGTTGAGCCATGCAGATATGGTTCAGCTGAGACCTGTTAACATGTGTTTAATGTCAGTTGAAGCCATTTGACACATGGAGCGCATTCGTACAAGAGAATATTAATCCCACTGGGGAAAGATTCATTTTCGTTTGATTGCCCACTTCTCAGTAGGCTGCCTTCCTTGTAAAGAGGGATTTAGGGGCCATGTTTATTGGGCATGAGCATCAAGCTCCAGACAAGTCTTCACATGATTGTTTCAGTGGTCATGGCTTATAAATCACAAATGCTAGTAATCATGAAATTGGTGTGAGGCTGGGTCAGCATCTAGACCAGCTTCTATGCTAAAAGGGGCTGGCTTAAAGCAACCTAACTGAGGATAAGAGCATATGGCTCTATTCACTCTAATTAAAGTCTCTTTGTGACTGAGCAGTCATGTCAAAGGTTGCTATAACCTTGATGCTTGAATTCAGAGTGAGGAGAAAGTTGACTTGCCCTGGAGGAGTGAATGAGATAATTTATCCTCTTCCTGCACTGCAGAGTGGTTTTTTCCTGGTGTTCACAGGCTTTGACCTCACTGGCAACCTCCAAGGCTTGCATGGTCATGTTGGTCACTCTCTGCGTCTCATCTCTCAGATAGAGGACTTCTTGACAGCCCTGGAGGAGGGCTTGCTGAATCTTGGGAGTTGAGGGATTGGACTGTTTGGCTGTCATTTCTGTCTTCACTATGTTAACATCTGTCCTACAGGAAGTGATTGTGCTTATGGGTGCTGTTTAAATGTGGCACCTCGACATTGACCCCATGAGATAATAGAGAGGTAGATGAATCACTGATTTCCCCATGAGATTCAATGAACTCCTTGCTGATGCATAAATAATGAGTTGAAAAGCAGATGATCTGATGCAAGAATCCACTTTGCATTGCATGTAGTCTCCAGAATGTAAAATTCCATCCATCATCCCCATTTAAATGACAAATATGGCAGAGAAATGGTTTCGTCATCAACCACAAGATCTGTCTGGACCACTTTATCACTACCATATCTTAGTCTCTGCTAAAACTGTTCATATTCGTCATCCTAGAAGTTAAAGATACTTTCAGCTTCATTTCTCTAGTATAATCCATCTTCTTAAAATCTCTGCCAGTACATCTGCCCCTCCCCACTCCACCGTCAACAAGTGAAGTGCAAGGAGCTTGTGGATTTCTTCATTACTAGATTTGAGACCATCGAAGTGACTGTCTCTGCCAGAGTTTTCCCTTCTATTAGCCTGTCTGGCCAAACCTTCACTGTTCCTTCCTTCCCCAGCGCCAAACTCACATCTTTCTCTAGTTTTGTCTCTCCATCCCACTTGCCTCTCAAACTCAATTTAACCATAAGACTCACCTCTCGTTCTTGATAACAGAACTTCCCCTCCTGGTTGCAGCGATAGGCAGCACAGACATCCAAAGAGAAGAAGACCAGGAGAGGACATGTCCCTTTTTATGACATTAGCTGCCATTTTCAGTTAAGTTTTAAATATCTCAGGGGGTGAGTGGTTAGTAAGTGGATGGTTTTGCAGGTGCATGGGGAGAGAATGAGTGAGTGAGTGGTTAATAGAATGGGATATGTAAGTGGATGATTGGATGAGTGAGTAAATTTGCAGGTAATTGATTGAGTAGGTGAGTAAGTGGATGGATGAGTGAATGGTCAAATGATTGGTGAAAGGCTAGATAATAGAACATAGAACATAGAACATAGAAGCACAGAATAGGCCCTTCGGCCTTCGATGTTGCGCCGACCAATATAAAAAGCAATGCCCCTCCAAACTAAACCATTCCCTTCTCTTCCATATACTTATCAACTAACCTCTTAAACGCCACCAAACTTGGCGCATCTACAACTGCTGCAGGCAGGGCATTCCACTCCCGAACCACCCTTTGGGTAAAGAACCTACCTCTGATATCCGTCCTATAACTATCACCCCTTAATTTAAAGCTGTGTCCCCTCGTGCTAGCTTTCTCCATCCTAGGAAAAAGGCTATCACTGTCCACCCTATCTAAACCTCTAATCATCTTATATGTTTCGATCAGGTCCCCTCTTAGCCGCCTCCTTTCTAACGAAAACAACCTCAAATCCCTCAGCCTCTCCTCATATGACATGCCCTCCATACCAGGCAACATCCTGGTAAACCTCCTCTGTACCCTCTCCAATGCCTCCACATCTTTCTTATAATGTGGGGACCAGAACTGCACACAATACTCCAAGTGCGGCCGCACTAGAGTTTTGTACAGTTGCAACATGACGTTGCGGCTCCGAAATTCAATCCCTCTACCAATAAAAGCCAAGACTCCATATGCCTTCCTAACAACCTTCTCGACCTGACTGCCTAAGTGGGTAAGATAAGTGGGTGGTGAGTGAGTAAAGAATCCCTACAATGCAGAAGGAGGCCATTTGCCCATCAAATCTCTACTGGCCACAATCCCATCCAGGCCCTATTCACATAACCCCACATATTTACCCTGCTAATCCCCCACCACTAGACTCAATTTATTATGACCAATCAACCTAATTCACATATCTGGATTGTGAGAGGAAACCATTGCTGCCAGAGAAAATCCATGCCGACATGGGGAGAAAGTGCAAATTCCACACAGTGACCTGAGGCCAGAATTGAACCTGGGTCCCTGGCAATGCAAGGCAGCAGTGTTAAGTACTGGGCCTCTGTGCTATCCTCAAGTGGAGAATGTGAGCATTGATCCCACTACCTCTCACGTGCAAAGCGAGTGCTGTATCATTTGAACTAATGCCCCCTGGAGTATATGGTGGAATGGGAGCAGGTAGTTGGGTTGGGCAGGGAATCAGGTTAGCTGGTGGGTAGTTGGGTCAGGGATGGGAAGATAGGTTGAGGGAAGAGTTGAGTTGAGGGGGAGTTGTTGGGTTTTATAGGGTGATGGAGGTGGGAAGAGTTGGATCGGGTTGGAAAGGAGGGTAGATGGTGTTGGGATGTCAGTCATGGTGCTCAATTCAGCTACATCCTCTGCTATGCTCTATCCATCCATATATAAATCTCTTTTGTTCCTCACCAACACCATCACTCCCTTATTATTTGATTTATATGCCTATAGAAGACTTCTGGATGCCCGTTAAATGGCAGGTACTATTTATATTACTTTCCATTTAACAGTCCAAGCCTAGATGTAATGTAGGGTTTGCTTTATATGATTACAGACTGCTTCATTACCTGAGGAATTGTGAATGGGGCTGAAGAATCACCAGCGAACATCACTAGTTCTGACATGATGATCATTGATGGCTAGGCTAAAAACACTTCACTGACAAATTCCTGAACCATAGTTCTGAGGCCAAGATAATTGTTGGCCAATAACCACAACCTATGCTAGGAATACTCCAGCCTGCAGAGTTCCCAGTGATTTTGGTCTTACAGGGCTCCTTGAAGTCAAAGGCAGTCACTCCCTATCACAAGATTTCTGTTTTTTTGTCCATCTTCAAACCAAGGCTTAGGAGCTGGGTGGTTCTAGCAGAACCCAAGCTGGGCATTGGTGAGCTGGTTGTGTGTCGGCAAATGCACTTCACAGTACTGCTGATGGCTCCTTCCACCATGAATGGGAGTACGTGGATAAGATGATAATTGGTATGATTGGATTTGCCCTGCATTTTATCAACATACCTGGGAAATTTTCCCCGTTGACAGCTAGTTGCTAAGGCTATGACTTCCTGGCTAGAGATGTGGCTAGTTCTGAAGCACAGGTCTCAGCGCTGTAGCCAGGACATTTGGAGGAAACTTAGCCTTTGCTCGTACTTCTTTCTGCGTATCACATACAGCAGATAGAATTGGCTGGCATCTTCTGATAACGGGGACATATGAAGGAGGCTGAGAAGGACTTCTGTCTGAAGATGGTTGCAAACGTCTTTTACACTCAACGCTGGGCTCTGCCACTATTTTTCTGTCTCGTATCACACTTTGGTTCTGCATATTAGGAAAGGAGCCCAGGGGAAGGAATGTGCTATTAGGGGCATCTTGATTTCAGTGCAACAGGGAAGAGGAAGGTTTTGTAGAAAAATATATTAGAAACACAGAAGCAATGAGAAAGCAAAGCTTAGATCACAATGAGATCAAATTATAATGGCAGTGGCCATGGAAGCCTGTATTGATTCAGCATCACTGCTGAGTATGTTTGTATGTTCTATTACAGAGGGATCATATAAGAATCTTTATCAATAATGACAAATAGTTTCTTTTACAAATTACACCAGTATAGGCTGTGCTGACAGATGCAATTTCATTGAATCATAGAATTTCTACAAATGAAGGAGGCCATTCAGCCCATCATACCTCACCAACAACAATCTCAGCCAGACCTTATTTCTGTAATGCCACGAATTTACCCTGCTAGTTCCCCTGACACTAAGGGGCAATTTACCATGGCATATCAATCTAACCTCCATATCTTTGGACTGGAGGAATCTCACGCAGACACTGGGAGAATGCAAAAATTCTACACAGTCACCCAAAGCTAAAATGGAACACAGTCTCTGGCACTGTGAGGCAGCAGTACTAACTGTTGTACCAGTGTGCCACCCCTCTCTTCCTAATGTGTTGGAGTTCCAGACGAACTGGCAGTCTTTCTAGTGGCTGCTTCATACAACCATTATTTGAGATTTGACAAAGCTAGAAGGGGCATTAAACTGCCTCTTCAAACCTGCCTTCACCCAACACCCATAAAAGTATACATCCCGTTGGAATTACAAGGGATTCTGATACCAATCATAAGGGGAAAAAAGAACAAATATTTTCTTATTATTTAACCCAAAAGAACTAGGTAAATGATAGTAGCCCATTAGTAATTGGAACTTTACATCCGATTCACCTTAATGCTCTACACTGTAACTCAGCAAAGGTATCATTTAGTGTGGTTGTCTCAGGTTACAACTGAGCACAGATAAAATAAAGACAGAACCATTATCAGGAATTTAGATTTTATTTGTAAAAATAAACAAACAGACAAGCTGAATTAATAGACTGGTTGAATTTTTCCCATAGTAAGCATTCTACATCGAGTGTACCCAGGTCTGGTACTCTAGGGATATAGAGCAAAAATCCTGTTGCGTTGTCCAATAATCTGTCGTAGCCTCATTACTGCAGTAGGGTGAAGTACAATATACCAGCTGCCTTTGCACCACCAGCAGGACTGAGTTCTGAGCAATTTTCTGTTGAAGGTTATGCTCTATGTTACTGAGTTAAGATTTCCCAAGCTAATTTAACACAATGGTTTCACAGCCAGTAGCTATTCACCTCATCAATCTGGGTTCCAATGCAATGCAAATCTCTCAGGTGACACTCACTCAACACTAATTCTTTCTTACCAAACTTGCTTCTACCTTAATACAAAAAGAACTATTATCTGGAACCATCTATAGAAGACATATATCCATCAAATAAACTACATTTCTTAATAGCCCACAAGGATTATTTAGGCTAAAAGTCAGACTGATAACTGACTGTTGTCTAATTCATAGCATCACAGAGAAGTAATCTTATTTGAGGAAGTCAGGGAATAAATGTTGAGGCCAGGCAAAAATGTAAAGAGAGACTGATATGTCATTTGAGATTTCACTTGAAGGCCAGGCTATATTGGAGTGCAACTTTATTCGCACCGTGAGCCTAGACTGCAGGGGAATCGCTGTTGAGCCAAGCTAATTGTGTCTCAACACCCACACTTCCAACAGGAGTGAGTGAACAGCAACTAGCAACAGGAACCCTGAGTGGTTATCCCTTCCCATCTAGGGGCACTGAAATTAATCACAGCTCCCCAACATCAGCACCAGTGTAGATCACGCAATGCAGCACAGAGGGAGGAATTGAACCAGGTACTTCAATCTTCAAGCTAAAGGCGTGTGGTCCCATGTCAGTTAATTTTTAACAAAGAATATTTTATAATTTGAATCCTGTAAATGCAATTAACACAATGGTAAAAAAAAATTGAAATTGAAACTTTTTTTAAACAAATATTCACTGAATGTCCAGAGTATATCTAAGCTTTACTGACAAGCTGTGGGATTTTTCTTTTAATGGATTTGGTTAGACACTGCTGAACTACAGAGTACAGCTTCTGACAGCCCTCAACACAAGCCTTGATTGCTTCCACCGATGTCTGCTCCTGCCATTCTCCTTTAGACACCAGTCCTGAGATTTGATTAAGGGTGGGTAACAATGCCACAGTTAAGCTGCCATTATCCACCCCCTGGGAGTTGGATGCACTGTACTCCTCAGCTGCTGTTGGGTCCAGAAGGGAAACATCTCCACACTGTCTCAGGGAGCAACCCACCACTACATCAAACATCTCGATGCCTGCTTCTGCCAGTGCAATGGAGGCACAAGTTAAAGCAGCTGCCAAGGTGGAGCCATCATTCTCCAGAACCATTACATACACCTCAATCTGGGATCGAGGGTACTTGTGGAGGCAGATGGCAGGCTGCAAACTCTGTTCCATGATCGATGAGTACTCCTTCTCCAGGTTGCCTTGAATCCAGGCTGCTCTCTTCTTGCAAGAGAACGGGGCAAATCTAAAGGTGGGGAAAAACAAATACTTTGAATTTATTCATCTAATACCCCAAAAAAAACAGAAGATGGCAAGGGAATGGGACTAATTGGATGGCTCTCTCAGGTACAAAAGGCCAAATACCCTCTTTCTGAGCAATATCATTTTATGATTCTCATTTATTTAAAATATAACTGTCTCTAAAGGTGCCGGTGTGATCTGGGCTCTAGATCTATGATGAAGCACCAGGTGCTCACAATCAAAGCAAGCCAATCTGGGGAACTGAGCACAAATTCCATGGCCCCAGATGTTTCTTTACAACCCTCCTCGGATCCAATTCGCCATTTCCCCATTGACCATTGTGCAACTGTCCCTGCTCTCCATAATCCCACTATCCTGCTTTTCTTTTCCTATTATTTATTTACTTCCCCTTTAATGATTCTACTCTCAGCAGAATTTCTGACAGGACAGAATGTCACAAGGCACAGATTAGCAAAGTAAAAAAGTTGTGCTAAATCTCTACAAAATACTGGTGAGGCCTAGCTGGAGTGTTCTGTCCAATGGATATAAAAAGAGTGCAGCATAGAGTGGAAAAGTTGGGTGTGTGGTGAGAATGGAAATTTAGTGTAGAGAGCAAAGGAACTGGTGCAATTTGTGTCTCTAGTACTTGTACTGTTATGTGAAACATTGAGTTAATAAGCATTTAATGTTTTAACCACTGTTTTGGTGCATAGTCCATGACAGAATGTAGTAGAATTAACAAACTGAAAAGTAGATAGAAATAATTTAAACTAAGATATGGTAGATGTAGAAAAGATAAAAAAGGGTTGCTATAAGATTGCCAGACACTGCTAGGGGGATTCTGTTTAATCAACTTAGATGTAGAATTCACTTCATCAATGGCAGCATGTATGCTAGTAATTGTAATTAGGTGTTTTAAATACTTTATAGTTTTAAAGGTACATGTAATACCTTGAATTAATCCATACATATAAATATATCTTCTAGACATTTTTAGAAATTAAACAAAGAAACTTTGATGCATTGCTGCAGAGTGCCTCTTTGATACCAAAGCCATGTTGGAATCACAAGACTATAAAGGAGAATTAGTTGCTTCACCAGACTCCTTTATCAGAAATAACTGATACAAGAGTGAGTTTTAATGAGGCTGCCTTCACAGTTTCTAATCAGAACAGAGTCAGAAAGATATTAATGTCTTAGCTAACAAAAGAGTTACGGTAGGGGACTTAATGGAAGCTGATCCCCGGCAGAACTCAAACTGAGCATCCATGAACAAGTTACTGCTAAGCAAGTGCCGCTAGCTTTTAATTCCTGTTTTTTATTGATCAAATGCAAATTCCACTATCTGCTATGTTTCTGGATTGTCAGTCCAGTGACACTACCATCACCTCCCTATAAATGTTTAGATAATTTATTTATTGGATTAAAACATGAAATTTTGTCATGTGCTCCTTCCAGTTAGTCACTAGGAATTGCAATTTTTTTAAAACTATCAGCCTCTATGGAGATGATAAAATATCTAAAGGTTATTGGAGAGAGAGGTGGATGATGCAGTGGTTATGATCCATATTGTGAGCAACAGCTAGGAGAATGAGAGGCAAGAGTCCAGTTTGGAGAGTAACCAGCAACTAGGAGTTAAATTAAAGAACAGGTCTCCAAGTTTTGGTAATGGAAATAGTTTGTACCTACTCTGTCTAAGCCCCTCATGACTTTGAACACCTCTGTGAATAATGTTCTCAACCATTTTTTGAAGGAAAATACTATCAGTTAAGAGAAATTTCAGGTAATCAGAGAATTAAAACACTCAAACTATAGCATTAAATGAAATGACTCCAGATCAGACTCAAACTAACAAAGATACTGACTGCATAACGACACATATATCCACAGTAAAAGATTTAAGTAAGTAAGAGATTTGAACAAGTATTTCCAATTTAAACATGTATTTTGGATTTTACATGTATTTCAGATGTATGTTTAAACTCAGTTTGTGCACTTTAGCCAGAAGCAGGCTACCTTGGAGCATGATGCAGTAAAAACTTAGTGAGACGAACCACATTCTTTGGAACAATGAAACCACAAAATAAGTTAATATTTATCAGCATAAGTTATGGATAATACTAGTTCTCAAGGCACAGAATGAATAGAGCTGTTCAATTTAGGCTGATAAGACAGTGTTTCTCAAACATGGGAATATCAGCTGTCTGACTCAAATGAGAGTTGTGGAGAACAGCATCTTCGAACCCTATAACTAAATGTCAGGGGTTACTAAGCGACTGGGGGAAGCATCTGGATTTCACAAACCAATGAAGTCCCGTTATGTCAGACAATAGAATATAATTGGCTAATGATGGCTGGTTCATAATGAACGAGAAGGAGGAAAAAGCAAACTTGAGAATTATATAAATCTTCTTTCAGATGTATTGTAACTTCAGAGTGCTACTGGAATGCTCAACAGAAAGGTGTTGGACTACCTAATGCTACTCTCTTCCATGACCATTAATTAAATAAAGATACGTCTTTAACCAAGATATTGACTTAGCTGCAGTTTTGGCATTACTAAGTATCTAAAAAAAAACACTACACACTCCCAGTTTCTCCAATCTATTCACACTGCTGAATTCTCTCATCCGTGTAATCATTCTTGTAAATGTTTTCTGATGCCTCATATTCTTTCTACAGTGCAGCATCTAAATTGAATTCAAAACTCCAATTGAAGCTGAACCAGTGTTTTTAAAAGTTCATAACTTGCTTTTGTGCTAAAGTTTATTTATTAGTGTCACAAGTAGCACTGCAATGGAGTTACTGTGAAAATCCCCTAATCACTACACGCTGGTGCCTGTTCAGGTACATTGAGAGAGAATTTAGCATGGCCTAAACACCTAACCAACACATCTTTCGGACAGTAAAAGGAAACCAGAGCAGCCAGAGGAAACCCATGTTGATACAAAGAGAACATACAAACTCCACACAGACAGTGACCCAAGCTGGGAACTGAACCCAGGTGCTGAGGCAGCAGTACTAACCACTGTGCCACCTTATCTATCTCTATTCATAAAGCCCAACCAAAATCTTGTAAGCCAATGAATGGCAAAGCAGACTTGAAGGGGCCAAATGGCCTGTTTCTGCTCCTATTTATTATATTCTCACTCTGTCCTTTTATCTTAAATAATTTATGCATATATACCCTCTTCGATAAGGCGTTCGATAAGGTGTCCCATGGAAGGCTTCTGCAGAAAATGCAGATGTATGGGGTAGAGGGTGATTTAGCTAATTGGATTAGGAATTGGCTAGTGGATAGAAGACAGAGGGTGGTGGTTGATGGGAGATATTCATCGTGGAGTTCGGTTACAAGTGGTGTACCTCAGGGGTCTGTTTTGGGGCCCCTGCTGTTTGTAATTTTTAAAAATGATCTGGATGAGGGTATTGAAGGATGGATTAGTAAATTTGCAGATGACACTAAAGTCGGTGGAGTGGTAGATAGTGAAGAGGGGTGTTATAGTTTGCAGAGAGACTTGGACAAGTTGCAGAGCTGGGCTGAGAGGTGGCAAATGGAGTTTAATGTGGAAAAGTGTGAGGTAATGCACTTTGGCAGGAATAATAAATGTGTAGAGTATAGGGCTAATGGTAGGATTCTTAATAGTGTTGATGAACAGAGGGATCTTGGTGTATATGTGCATAGATCCCTGAAAGTAGGCAGTCAAGTTGATAAGGTTGTTAAGAAGGCATACGGAGTCTTAGCTTTTATTGGTAGGGGGATTGAATTTCGGAGCCGCAACGTCATGTTGCAACTGTACAAAACTCTAGTGCGGCCGCACTTGGAGTATTGTGTGCAGTTCTGGTCCCCACACTATAAGAAAGATGTGGAGGCATTGGAGAGGGTACAGAGGAGGTTTACCAGGATGTTGCCTGGTATGGAGGGCAGGTCTTATGAAGAGAGGCTGAGGGATTTGAGGTTGTTTTCGTTAGAAAGGAGGCGGCTAAGAGGGGATCTTATCGAAACATATAAGATGATTAGAGGTTTAGATAGGGTGGACAGTGATAGCCTTTTTCCTAGGATGGAGAAAGCTAGCACGAGGGGACATAGCTTTAAATTAAGAGGTGGTGGTTATAGGACGGATATCAGAGGTAGGTTCTTTACCCAGAGGGTGGTTAGGGAGTGGAATGCCCTGCCTGCGGCAGTTGTAGATGCGCCAAGTTTGGTGGCGTTTAAGAGGTTAGTTGATAAGTTTATGGAAGAGAAGGGAATGGTTTAGTTTGGAGGGTCATTGCTTTTTTCATAATTGGTCGGCGTAACATCGAAGGCCGAAGGGCCTGTTCTGCGCTGTAATGTTCTATGTTCTTGTCCTGCTGCTTCTACACCCATTTCAGAAACATATTGTTGTAGGGACTTCTGTTTAATCCTGGTCTTGGGTGACTGTATGGAGTTTGTACGTTCTCCCTGTGTCTATGTGAGGTTCCTCGAGATGCTCCAATTTCCTCCCACAATCCAATGATACACAGGCTAAGTGGCTTGGCTGTGCAAAGTTATCCCTTGGTGTCCCAAGATGTGTAGGTTAGATGGATTAGCCATGATAATTGCGTGGGGTTAGGGCAAGGAAGTGGGCCAGGATAGATATACTATCAGAGAGTTACTACAGACTTGATGAGCCACATAGCTTTCTTCTGCACTGTAGGGATTCTACAATTGCCTCTTCTTGTTCTTCCAACCAGAATGTATCACCTCATATTCATTCCCCACAAAGATATTTGAATCATTGTTAGTTACAGGTGAGATGTTTGAAGATTAGAGGGTGGCAAATGTTGCACCTTTGTTTAAGAAGGGCTGTAGGGAAAAGACTGGAAACTGCAGGCCAGTGAGTCTCATATCTGTGATGGGTAAACTGTTGGAAGTTACTTTGAGAGACAGGATCTACAGGCATTTAGAGACACAAGGACGCATTAGGGATAGTCAGCATGGCTTTGTGAGTGGAAAATTACATCTCACAAATTTGATTGTGTTTTTTTTAGGGGTAACCAAGAAGGTAGATGAAGGCAGTGCAGTTGATATTGTCTACGTGGATTTAGCAAGACCTTTGACAAGGTACCGCGTGGTAGATTGTTGCATAAGATTAAATCTGGTGGAATCCAGGATGAGGTAACTAAATGGATACAAAATTGGCTTAATGACAGAAGCCAGAGAGTGGTTGCAGAGGGTTGTTTTCCAAACTGGAGGACTATGACCAGCGGTGTGCCTCAGGAATCCACTATTATTAGTAATTTATATTAATGAGTTGGATGAAAATATGGGAGACATGGTTTGCATGTTTGTAAGTTTGCAGATGACACCAAGATTGGTGGTGGTATAGTGGACAACGAAGAGAGTTATCTTGGATTACAACAGGATCTTGATCAATTGGGCCAGTGGACTGATGAATGGCAGATGGAGTTTAATTTAGATAAATGTGAGGTGATGCACTTTGGTAGATTGAACCAGGGAAGATCTTACTCAGTTAATGGTAGGGCACTGGAGAAATTAAAGAACAAAGTGATCTAAGGGTACATGTTTGTAGCTCCTGGTAAGTGGAGTCACACGTGGACAGAGTGGTGAAGAAGTTGGAGTATTGTGTGCAGTTCTGGTCGCCTCACTATAGGAAGGATGTGGAAGCTATTGAGAGAGTGCAGAGGAGATTTACAAGGATGTTGCCTGGATTGGGGGGCATATCTTATGGAGATACGTTGAGAGAGCTGGATCTTTTCTCCCTGGAGAGACGAAGGTTGAGAGGCAACCTGATAGAGGTTTATAAGATGTTGAGAGGAATAGATAGAGTGGATTCTCGGAGGCTATTTCCCAGGGCTGAAATGGTCGCTACGAGAGGACACAGGTTTAAGGTTTAAGAGGAGATGTTGGAGGTAAGTTTTTCACTCAGAGGGTGGTGAGTGAATGGAATCAGTTGCCTCCAGTGGTGGTAGAGGCGAACTCGCTGGGGTCTTTTAAGAGACTTCTGGATGAGTACATGGGATTTAATGGGATTGGGAGTTACAGACAGTTCTATGGCCTGGTAGGTACTGATATGATCGGCACAACTTGTGGGCCAAAGGGCCTGTTTGTGCTGTAGTGTTCTATGTTCTAAGACATTCCATGCTTGGTTTCATTGGTCAGAACATTGAATACAGGAGTTGGAATTTTTGTTGAAATTGTATATGACATTGGTAAGGCCACACTTGGAATATTATGTGCAGTTTGGGTCACCCTATTATAAAAAGGATATTATTGAACTAGAAAGAATGCAGAAAAGATTTACTAGGATGCTATTGGGACTTGATGGTTTGAGTTATAAGGCTAGCTAGACTAGGTCCTTTTTCTCTGGAGCATAGGAGGCTGAGAGGTGATCTTATAGAGGTTTATAAAATAATGAGGGGCATAGATCAGCTAAGTAGTCAATATCTTTTCCCAAAAGTGGAGAAGTCTAGAACTAGAGGTATAGGTTTATGGTGGGAGCGGAGAAATACAGAAGTGTCTAGAGGGGCAATGTTTTCACACAGAGGATGGTGAGTGTCTAGAACAAGCTGCCACAGATAATAGTAGAAGTGGGTACAATTTTTGTCATTTAAAAAGCATTTAGATAGATACCTCAGTAAGATGGGTAGAGAAGGATATGGGCCAAATGCAGGCAATTGGGACTAGCTTCAGGGTTTACAAAAAAAGGACAGCATGGAAAAGTTGGGCCAAAGGGCCTGTTTTCATGCTGTAAACCTCTGACTCTATGACATTCATTTACATCTGGCACACATCTGTCCATCTAACAGTTTATGTTCTCTTTAAGTCTATCTTTATTTATCCTTCTTATAATTGGCAATATTTGAAGTTATGTTCATTTGCAAATTTTGAAACAGTGTCTTTTATAAGCAAGTGTAAACTATTAGTATGTGATTAAAAAATATTGATGTTCTTATACCAATCCCTGGGAAATACCACTGTTTCCAATTTGGATGGGGGAATGAAACAAAACTTACACTGGTACAATAATTGGTATAGTAAGAAGTCTCACACCACTAAGTTAAAGTCCAACAGGTTTATCTGGCAGCATTAGCTTTCAGAGCCTCAAGCTCCTTCAAGTGAGGACTTGTGGACTTTAACCTGATGTTCTGAGACTTCTTACCGCAGTCCAATGCCGGCATCCCCACACCATGGCGATAATTGGTAACAGGCTAATTAACAGTCAAAATTGTTTAATTCCCCAATTCACTTTATCGCTTCATGGACATCCTGGAGTCAGAGATCTGACTGGGAATCTCCCTGGGCTCTCACACACATCAGCCCACGCCCTCCCTAGTCACCAATCACCAACCAATTCACACCTATCTCCTACCCTGGTACATATCACACCCATTAAACTGGAAATGTCCAACACCATGTGCAGTCCTCAGCCCTGAGACCACCTGACCAGACACACACCAGCGGAGAGCCCTCCCCACCGCGGGAGGCGCTGTATACCACGTCAGGGGCGCGCCCTAAGGCTCCGCGCGCTCCCACCTGAATTCGCAGCCCAGGGTGGCTCCGCTCAGGCGCCGCTCCTCCTTCCTGTCGCTCTCCCGCGGCCCATACACGGCACACAGCACCTTGCTCCGCCCGTACTCAGCATACACCGAACCGTCCGCCTGGCTCACTAGGCCGGCCCGGGCAAACACTGGCCTGGGCTCGGCCGCCGATCGCCCGTCCGCCCGGGGCTGCAAGGGCCCCGGCCTCGCATCCCCATCTGCTCGCAAAAACAGCAGCGGTGACTGGGATTCTTCAGGGCCCCGCACCCGCTTAGTGTCTACCGGCATGAGGGGCAGAGACTTGAGGCTCCAACACCAAGCACAAGGCCGCAGACAACGAGGCAGCGCCGCCAGCAAGAGCCTCCCTCAGACAGCGCCCCCCGGAGCTTTGGAGGAGCAATCCCAGACTGCGCCCTCTAACAGTCACTCAGTTACTCCGCAAGGTGTGAAAAACCTCTTCCAGTGTGCACATGTTTAACTACCATGGGGGAAGAAAAACAATATTGAGTTGTTACAGGCAAAGTACAGGAGGCCATTCAGACTATTGTGTCTGCACGGGCTCTCAATAACATTTTTTTTCCCCTGCCTGATTGGCTGTACTATTTGCCTGTCAGTACAATGGCTATCCTGTGTAAGCTTGTAGTGTATATCAGTGGAGCATTCACTCACTGAGCGTATCATAGCCAATATTAATCATGACCTTATCAAATTAATAGCAGAATAGACAGATTTCTAATCAATAAGGGAATCAAGGGTTATGGGGATAGGTCGTTAAATGTTGTTGTTAATTATCACATCAGATCAGTATGATCTCATTGAATGGTGGAGCAGACCCAATGGGCCAAACGTTCTAGTTTGGTTCCTACATCTTAAGTATTACCTTCATTATTGGAACAAGGAGTAATTCTTGGTATCCTAGCTAATGTTTCTCCCTCAATCAACATACTGAAAACAGATGACCTGGCCATTACCAATTGCTGTTTGCTGCTGCTGCATTTTCTACACTACAGTAGAAAAGTGATTATACTTCAAAAGTACTTATTAACAGTAAAATGCTTTGAGACATCTATTAGTTGTGAAATGTGCTATTTAAATGAAGTCATTTTTTTAAAAATTAAGCTCTGTTTAACAAAATCCAATTCGGTAACATATCAAAGAGTAGTGGTCTATCTCCCCATCTCAATTTGCCTCACTATATCCCTATGCAACCCTTTGTATTTCTGAACTCCTGTTTATTCTAATGCCATTCATCTCTCCAGTGCATTATGCAGCTTGATCAAATCCTTCGTTCTGGCATTGCCCCTACAGCACTGGGAGAACTTTGGCTCCCAGTTGAGGGCCCCTTGAACACTTACATCATTGTACAGGCACTCTTCATCCCAATGCGTTAGGAATCCAAAGTCTTACCTCTTGGCCACATATTAAGCACTCTTTTCCTACAGCTGCTATACTCTGTGGCATTGATTTGATTTACTTTTGTCACTCGTATTAGTATATTATGAAAATATTATTTCTTGCAAGCTATACAAAGCATACCATTCATGGAGAAGGAGAGAATGCAGAATGTAGTGTTACAGTCATAGTTAGGGTTTAGAGAAAGATCACAATGCAAAATAGGTCTATTCAGAAGTTTGGTGGCAGCAGGGAAGAAGCTGTTCTTGGAGTCGGCTGGTACATAACCTCAGACTTCTGTATTTTTTCCCTGACAGGAGGCAGCAGAAGAGAGAATGTCTGGAGTGCATAGGATCCTTAATTATGCTGGCTGCTTTGCTGAGAGAGCAGGTGTAGACAGAGTAAAATGGATGGAAGACTACACGATGGACTGGGCTACATTCAAAATCTTTTGTCATTTCTTACAGTTTCAGGCAGAGCAGGAGCCATACCAGGCTGTGATACAATCAAGAAGAATACTTTCTATGGTGTATCTGTAAAAGTTGAAGAAAGTTATAGCTGGGCTTCCTTAACTATAGTGTTTGGGAGGTGGGGGGGGTACGGGTGGGTACCTGGATAGGTTGTTAGTGATGTGAACACTTAAACACGAAGCTCTCAATCATTTCTTTTCATCCCTGTTGGTGTACACAGGAGCACGTTCTCCACTACGCTTCCTGAAGTGAATGACAATTTTCTTTATTTTGTTGACATTGAGGGAGAGATTATTGTCACCCACACCAGTTCACCAGATTCTCTCTCATTCCTGTACTCTGTCTCGTCATTGTTTGAGATCTGACCCACTAGGTGATTTTCAACTTTTCAATGTCTTAGTCACTGGTTCTAACATGAACCACAACTTTTAACTGCTTTCCTTATTCTCACAAATATTCCTGTTTGTACATCACACTAAGCGAACTAGCAATGAATGCATTTGAAATTATGGGAATAAATTTGAATTACCAAACAACGAATAAAGAACAGGACATTAACAATGAGTGTCACATTTTAGAATACATAATTTTATCCAGAGAATTTTGATATTTTAATATAAATCATATCAATGAAGTTCTATTCTCCCCACAGCTACTTCTTCCTAACCCGGGTGCTGCTAGCATATTCTGTTTTTAAAATTCTCCACATTTGGAGGAAGAACTGATCAGCAAAGGAGTTTGAGTAGGTTGGGCTTGTACTCATTGGAGTTTAAAAGAGAGGCTATTTTATTGAGACATATATGATTCTTATAGGACTTGACAAATCGATGTTAAGAGGTTGTATCCTCTTGGGGGAAGGTTTAGAACCAGAGGATATTAACTCGGAGCAAGGGGGTTTCCCATTTAAAACAGAGGGGGTAATTTCTTTTCAGATGGTGGTGAATCTGTGGAATTTTTTTTAGTTTAGAGGTTTCTGGAGGCTGGGTCACTAAGTATGTTCAAGGCTGCAATAGACAGATTTTTAATCAGTAAGGGAATCAAGGGTTATGAGGATAGGTCGTTAAATGGAGTAGAAAGTTATCACATCAGATCAGTCATGATCTCATTGAATGGTGGAGCAGACCCAATGGGCCAAATGCCCTATTTTGGTTCCTATATCTTAAGTATCACCTCCATTACTGGAACACTGTGGCGTCTTTGAATTTCTCTATTATAAGAGAGTTACTGAAAAAAATTGAAAAAAAGTGATATTTTCTATGGATGTTTGTATTTGCGTTCACTCAAAATATAGAATATGCTAGCTTTCTATTCAGCTGTGTTTCACCTAAGTGAAACACTCTATCCTTCAGAAGATATATGGAGCCATAAGTGAGATTACAATATCCAGTTTATAGAATAGAGATTTCATTATTATAGTCTCTTGCAGAATGCTAACATATGACTATGAGGTAATGAGAAGTAATAATAACTTGATCAAAACAAGCAGATAACAAGAAACTAGTAATTCCAAATGAGAATAATGAGCATACAGAATCTGTAATCAGTATTATGGTAAGCTTGTGCATGAAAATGTTATTTTTAATGATTTAGAATAACTTAGAAACACAAATTTTGTCACAATCAGTCCCTTAAGACTTCATTAACAATTGACCAACAGTTAAGGATTTAACATAGATGATCAGTTACATATTGTTCTATTGATATATCCAGAGAAACTTTCATGGTTTTAATATCAACAGGCAGCATTGCTACGTCACCTGGGACGGAATATGACCACTTCAGCAGCAGCTCTGACCCCACAACAGAGAAGCCCCCGACCTCCATAGGACAGTCTTGCAAGTGATAGTTAATTGTAACTATTTAAGTTAGTTTTTGAGGTCTCCTATTTTAAGCTCAGCAAACTCAGTTGCCAGCTTCAGTGCTTTGTCGAGGCTGTTGATGTTTCTTCCTGTGGCCTGGGCAGACATGTCATTTCCTCCTCCTCTCCCATCTAGCAAATCCAAGATGTGGTTGACCCAATCATTGGCTTTCAAATCCCTGCTTACCACTTCCTGAAAAGTTAAATGTAAAAAGGAGAAATAACACAGATAGAAGTCAGTCATGTGCTGATTTTTAAATCACATTGCACAGCAGCATTTGAACTTGAGGCATTGCTTCCTCCACTGGCCTGACTATAAAGGCAGCGAATGACTTACCCACGCAGACAGGGGAAGCAACTTCAACACCTGATATAATATCAGCCATGATCTTAATGAATGGCTACAAAGACTCAAAGCGTTGAATGCCTTTCCCCTGCTTGTACATTCTTATGGTCTCAGCTGAAACAAGTAACTGAGATGTAATAATTGAAATCAGCTCGTCATGATCAGTGAAGAAAAAACCCAGAGATCTCTTCTTAAAATCTTTCGCCAAGCCCATAGTCACCTGTCCAATATTTGTATGCCTCAGTGTAAACTAAGACCATTGCTGCTGTATTTTCTTTTATTACTCTGCTGCTATGATGTTATGATGGAGACAATACACATCTCTCTAACCAATGCTTAGGGTTCCCTTCACCCACATTGTTAGCCACTTTAAGACTTGAATAGCAGGTTAGGTGTAAGGATTCACATTCTAATCAGCAATCTGTGACTGTCTGTGCTGATATGTGTGCTTTTGGAGACCAGAACACTGCATTTGCCTGACGAAGACGAAAGTCGAAAGCTTGCAGATTTACTATCAAATAAATCGGTTGGATTTAAAATTGGTGTTGCCAGACTTACTGAGCTATGATGTTAGTAGAGGGATGTATACATTATAAACAGGACTTTCATGTTCAGTTTTAAAGTTTTTTTATTTATTATTTTCACAAGTATGCTTACATTAACACTGCAATGAAGTTACTGTGAAAATCTTCAAGTTGCCACACTCCAGCTCCTGTTCAAATACACTGAGGGAGAGTTTAGCATGGCCAACGTACCTAACCAGCACATCTTTCAGACTGTGGGAGGGAACCGGAGCATCAGGAGAAACCCCATGCAGCCACAGGGAGAACATGCAGACTCTGCACAGACAGTGACCCAAGCCAGGAATCAAATCCTGGTCCTTGGTGCTGTGAAGCAGCAGTGCTAACCACTGTCGCACCGTGCAGATAAAACATCGTACATTCTTTAGGGTGAGCTCAACCAACATACAAAGTGCATGTTAGAAACTTCTCTCAATTTGTTCTTGCAATTCATATCATAAAACCATTCCAGAGTATAAACCACTTACATCCTTATTATATCCTAGCCTGTAATTCACTCCCAGGTATTCATATTATAGACAAAAAAAAACTGAACCTCCATTAGATTTCAACCTGTGAATTTCTTCCACCCATCCATTATACATTCTAATTTTTAATAACTGAACGTGTTTAAGAAACTTAGTTCCAAGCTAGGTCCAACTGTCTCTTTAAACAAGAAACATTGTCCTCATCAGGTTTCAAATATCTATCATTACCTGGGGCACCTGGCATAAGCAGGTGATCGTTCCCGCATCGTTGTCCACAGCGAACAGCATAGCTGCTGTCTGAGGGGATTGTGTCTTAAATAGTTTGAGAGCTTCATTCAGCGCCTAGAAGCATCACAACAAATGGTCAAGCACAGCACTATCTAATCCCAAAAACGAAGCAGCAATTAAATACAGCTATAGTTACTGTTCAGAATATTTTCCTCACCTTGGCTGGTGCCCCTGCCTCCATTTCCATGACCACCAGGCGTTGGTTTGGATTAGTATCTATGAACTGCTTAGTCTTCTCCCGTACCTGAGAATGAAATCAACAAATGTAAATAACACTCCAATTATGTGTCCTACTTCGCACAGAAATGATTATTCAGTATGGTGAAGGAATCAAATACAAGGATTTCATGTTCAGAATTAGAATATTTGAAGGATAAAAGTGAGATGAACAAAAAAAGGGACCTCAGTGCATCATATATCTACGCCAACACTATCGCCATTTTCATCTCATCCTGCCCTTGCGTCAGGTTGTCTGTTGCTGAAGCCCTCATCCATGCCTTTGTTATTTCAGGAATTGACAATTCCAATGTATTGCTGGCTGATTCCACCTTCATAAACTTGAGCTCATCCAAAACTCTGGTGCCCATTTCTGAATTCCCAGCAGTTCCTATTCCCCCACCTTCCATGTGCTCACTGACTTACATTGCTCAACCAAAAACCAATGTCTCAAATTGAAAACTTTCATCACTGTTTTGAATTCAATCTATGGGCTAGCCCCAGGCTATCTCTGCAGCCTTACAATCCTTGGAGATCTTTGCACTCCTCTAAATCTGGCTTCTGCTGCATCTCCTGTTTTAGCTGTTCCATCTTTGCCATGATGTAGAGATGCCGGCGTTGGACTGGGGTAAACTCAGTAAGAGGTCTGGCGACACCAATTTTAAATCCAACCGATTTATTTGATAGTAAACCTGCTAGCCCTCGGCATTTGTGCCCCCGTCAGGCAAATGAGGTGTTCTGGTGCTTTTGAGACCAGAACACCTCTCTCGCCCAACGAAAGCACAAACACCAAAAGCCAGCAAGTCCACCATCAAACAGATCGGCTGGATTCAAAATTGGTGTTGCCAGACGTCCCACCGAACCTCCGGATTTCAGCACTGTTTGTGGATAAGGGAGGCTAGGGTTACAAACCATCTCATCTTACACCCAGTGATAAAAACAATGCAGGGAGAGGGGCAGAGGGTAGGAGCCTGTGGGAGGGGGTGGAGGTGTGAGGGGAGGACAGAGTAATCAGCAAGAGGTCTGGCAACACCAATTCCAAATCCAACCGATTCACCTGACAGCAAACCTGCTAGCCCTCGGCGCCCATGCCTCCACCAGGTGAATGAGGCGCTCTGGTCCTCAAAAGCACACATATCAGCACAGTTTACAGACTGCTGATAAAAATGCGAATCCTTACCCTAACCTGCTATTCAAGTCTTAAAGTGGCTAACAATGTGAGTGGAAGGAACACAGCACTGAGATTAGAGAGATGTGTATTGTACACCAGCATAAAATTACATCAGTCTAAAACCCACTTGCTAAAGCACGGCATGCACATGGTAGTCCTCCATTCACAACAATCTTTGAGATGAGTGCAACAAAGCCTGTGATATTGCTGTGCTGCTCCTGATGCACTGTTCATCATTCTGTTGGGGCGGATGAGTTCCTATCCTCTGTCTCCATGCCAAGCTGGTCTTCATGGATAGCACTATGCTGCTGGACCCATGGACTCTTCTGCGTCATCGTCTTGTTCAGTACTGCTCCTGGGGCTGAGGATTTTGTCAATTTGGACACGACTATGCTGTGGGATTAATGCAGCCATCGCAACAGAGGTCTGAAATTTGACCAAGGGTGGATTGCAAGGTGAGGCTGGGCAAGAAGGTGGTTGAAAAAGACGAACAATGGAAAACAGACGAAAGGCCGAGAGGAGGGAAGCTGGACTCCAACAAGGCTTTGTGAAAAGCTCACAAACAAGGGGTCAAGGAATACTACATGATTTGCTGGATGAAGATGCACAAAGACTCCACATATGGCAGTTGAATCAAACAGCAGATTTCTCAATTCTGCTAGCCTTTTTCATCAAGGTTACTGACATATTACACAGTCTGATGCAGTCAGGTGGGCTGGAGAGTGATATGAGTGCTGGACTGGTGTTTAAATATAGCAGCAGGACATTTGAACTCGTCAGCTGATGACAGCAGATGAATCAACTGATGGCACGTCAGGTGACTTGGAGGGCTACACACCCGTACAAAAATAATAAGGTTCCAAGCTCAGAAGCTGGTGCAGAATCCTGCTATTCTGGCCAGTGCTGCCAGATTTACTCATCAGTGTACATAGTCTCAGGAACAGATTTCCACCCCGGTTTCTGATGTTAGTTTAAGGAAAAAATGTTTGTTGAAACACTGTCAAAGTGTTATCTAAATATGGAGTTTTCATGTAAAAGAAAGCAGCTGCAGCAATGCGGTACTCTCTCAGTACTGAACTTCAATAGCCTAATCAATTTCTTCAAATTCTGGAGTAAATAAGATACCAGGATAGGATATGAAATGAGAAATTTGATTTACTATTGTCACATGTATCGGTATACAGTGAAAAGTATTGTTTGTGTATTGTACGAAGCATACCGTTCATGGAAAAGGAAAGGAGAGAATGCAGTGTTACAGTCATAGCTAGGGTGAGAGAAAGATCAACTTAATGTGAAATAGGTCCATTCAAAAGTCTAATGGCAGCAGGGAAGAAGCTGTCCTGGAGTCAGTTGGTAAAAATCCTCAGACTTGTATCTTTCCCCCAATGGAAGAAGGTAAAAAAAAGAGTATGTCTGGGATGTGTGGGTTTCTTAATTATGCTGGCTGCTTTTGTGAGGCAGCAGGGAGTGTAGACAATGTCACTGTGTGGGAGGCTGATTTGAGTGATGGACTGGGCTAAATTCACGTCCCCTTGAAGCTCCTTGCAGTCTTGGACAAAGCAGGAGCCATAGCAAATTGTGATATAACCAAAAAGAATGCTTTCTATAGTGCATCTGTAAATAGTTGTGGCAGATATGCCAAATTTCCTTAGTTTTCTGAGAAAGCAGAGGCTTTGATAGGCTTTCTTAATATAGTGTCGGCATGCAGGGGGGGAACCAAGATTGCTGGTGATCTGGACACCTAAAAACTTGAGGCTCTCGACCATTTCTACTTTGCCCCTATTGACATTTTTATTTAATTCATCCATGGAACACTGGCATCACTGGCTGGCCAGCATTTATTGCCCATTCCTAGTTCCCCTTGAGAAGGTGGTGGTGAGCTGCCTTCTTGAATCACTGCAGTCCATGTTCTATGGGTTAACCCACATTGCTGTTATGGAGAGAATTCTGGGATTTTGACCCAGAAACTATGGATATATTTCCAAGTCAGGAGGGTGAATGAAGGGGGACTTTCAAATGGTGATGTTCCCATTTACCTGCTATCTTTGTTCTTCAAGATGGAAGTGGTTGAGAGTTTGGAAGTTTGCCTAAGGACCTTTGGTGAATTGCTGCAGTATATCTTATAGATAATACACACTGCTGCCACTGAGTATCAGTGGTGGAAGGACTGAATGTTTATAGATGTGGTGCCAGTCAAGTAGGCTGCTTTGTCAAAGATGGTGTCAAGCTTCTTGAGTGTTGTTGGAGCTGCACCCATCCAGACAAATGGGGAGTATTTCATCACACTTCTGACTTGTGCCTCATAAATGGTGGATAAGCTCTGGGGAGTCAGGTGGTGAGTTATTAGCCTGACTGCTCTTGTAGCCACTGTGTTTATGGGATGAGTCCAATTGAGTTTCTGGTCAATGATAACCCCAAGAATGTTGAAGTGGGGGAATTCAGTGATGGTTATACCATTGAATGTCAAGGGGTGATGGTTAGAGTGTCTTTTATTGGTCATGGTCATTGCCTGGCATTTGTGTGGCATATTACTTGCCACCTGTCAGGCCAAGCCTGGATATTGTCCAGACGTTGCTGCATTTGACTATGGACTGTTTCAGTATCTGATAGGGACATCTTCTCCACTATGCTTCCTTCGATTTGTTGATATTGAGGGAGCAATCATTGTTGTTGTATCTGTTCACCAGATTCTCTATCTCTTTCAGACTCACCGGTCGGTAATTTCCAGGACTATCCCTGTTCCCTTTCTTGAAAATAGGGACCACATCCGCAATCCTCCGGAACCTCTCCCGTCTCCATCAACGACGCAAAGATCATCGCCAGGGGCTCTGCGATGACATCCCTTACCTCCCACAATAACCTGGGGTACATCCCATCTGGTCCCGGAGACTTGTCTATCTTGATAGCATTTAAAAGTTCTAACACATCGCTTCCTTAATACCTACATACTCAATCTTTTCAGTCTGCCGCAAACTTATAGTGCATCCTCCCAGATCACTTTCCACCGTGAATACTGAGGCAAAGTACTCATTAAGCACCTCTGCCATTTCTTCCGGTTCCATACAGACTTTTCCCCCTTCACCTTTTATAGGTCCTATCCCTTCTCTTCTCATCCTTTTACTTTTCACATATTTGTAGAAGGCCTTGGGATTCTCCTTAATCCTACCAGCCAAGGCCTTCTCATGACCCCTTCTGGCTTTCCTAATTTCCTTTTTAAGCTCTCTTCTATAAGCCTTATACTTCTCTAGATCCCCAACATCTCCTAGCTCTTTGAACCTTTTATACACCTTTCTTTTCTTCCTGACTAGGTTCACCACAGCCTTCGTGCACCACGGTTCCCTCGACCTACCAAAACCTCCTTGTCTCACCGGAACGTTGTCGTGCAGAGCTCCAGACAAGCATTCCTTGAATATCTGCCACCTTCCTTCTGTGCTTTTCCCCAAGAACACCTCCTTCCAGTTTATTCACCCCAACATCTGCCTGATGTCTTCATATTTCCCCTTATTCCAGACAAACACCTTCCTAGCCTGCCTGATCCTATCCTTTTCCAATGCAAGGGTGAAGGAGATAGAATTATGATCTCCATCCCCAAGATGCTCTCTTACCGAGAGATCCATCACCTGTCCTGGTTCATTAGCTAGTACCAGGTCCAGTACAGCTTCTCCTCTCGTAGGCTTGTCCACGTGCTGTGTCAGGAAACCCTCCTGAACACACCTAACAAACTCCTCCCCATCCAAACCCCTTACCCTTGGGATATTCCAGTCGATGTTTGGGAAATTGAAGTCTCCCATCACAACAACTCTGTTATTTCTACATCTCTCCAGTATCTGTTTCCTTATCTGCACCTCAACTTCCCTGTCACTATTGGGCGGCCTATAGAATACACCCAGCAACGTCACCGACTCTTTGCTATTCCTAACTTCCACCCACAGAGACTCCGTAGACATTCCCTCCTCGGTATCCACCTTCTCTGCAGCCATGACACTGTCCCTGATCAACAGTGCCACTCCACCACCTCTTTTGCCTCCCTCCCTGTCCTTCCTGAAGGATCTGAATCCCGGGACCTGTAGTACCCAGTCCTGTCCCTGAGACATCCAAGTCTCTGTAACGGCCACCATGTCACAATCCCGAGCAGCAATCCACGCCCTAAGTTCATCCACCTTATTTACTACACTCCTGGCATTAAAATAGACACACCTTAGCCCCTCAGACTGGACATTTCCCTTCTCCCCCACTCGTCTAACCTGCCTGTCATCCTGCCTAGAGTCCTTCCCTACCTGGGAGCTAACTTCCTTGCTCCCAGTCTCCATATCACTATTCCCTCCCCCTAACCTTTCTAGTTTAAAGTCCCCCCAGTTAGCCCTAGCCAGTCTTCCCGCCAAGATATTAGTCCCCCTGGGATTCAGGTGCCATCCGTCTTTGCTGTACAGGTCACACCTGCCCTTAAAGAGGTCCCAACGATCCAGGAACCGGAATCCCGGCCCCCTGCTCCAGTCCCTCAGCCACGTATTCAACCTCCATCTCATATTATTCCTGCTCTCACTCTCCCGAGGCGCAGGCAGCAATCCTGAGATTACTACCTTCGCTTTCCTCTTTCTCAGCTGCCTACCCAGTTCCCTATAATCCCTTTTCATGTCCACTTCCCTCTTCCTGCCTATGTCAGTAGTATCTATATGTACTACAACTTCCAGTTCCTCACTCTCCCCTTTCAGGATGTCTGGGACGCGTCCAGAGACATCCCGAATCCCAGCTCCAGGGAGACATATCACCATCCGTGACTCCCGTCTGCGTCCACAAAAACGCCTGTCCGCCCCCCTCACTAGGGAGTCCTCTATAAGCACTGCCTTTTTGCTGTTTTTTAGGTTTTTGTTTTTGTTCAGCTCCAGGGAGCTGGTCACCGCTGCCTCCCTTGGATGAGCTGTCCCCCACAGTGGTACTCAGGCAACAGTACTTATTTTGAAGGGGGACATCCATCGGTGTACTCTCCATCACCTGAGGTTTCCCCTTCCTAATAGTTACCCATGTGCCTTCTTCCCTTTGCCCTGGTGTGACTACTTGTCTGTAGCTCCTATCAATAATCTCCTCATTCTCCCTAATGAGTCGAAGGTCCTCAAGCTGCATTTTCAGTTCTTTTACCTGGTCCCGTAGGGATTGCAGCTCCACACAGCGATCACAGGTATGGACATCTGGGAGACCAGGAGCCTCCAAGACCTCCCACATGTTACACTGGCAACAACATGCTGGCCTCACACCCATGCTTGCCCCTTTTTAGTAACCCAGAGAAAAAAAAGTAAGAAAGATTAAAACAAAACTTACCTTGCCTCCCCTTTTTGCTTAGGCTCTGTGAGCCAAGGACCTTACAGCTCACACAAAAACAAACTTACCTGCTCCTTCTCAGAGCTCCTCTCTCTCTCTCTTTTTTAGGTTAGAGGAGGGGGGGCGTTGGGATACTCTACTTGTGTAGAGTATCGGGATTCCACACCACTCCAATTTATAGTGAGGTTGAAAAAAAAAAACTACACTACCCAAGGTGCTTTGCAACACCTTCCGGGTTTACAAGTTTAAAAAGTTTAAAAAAAACTAGTAAAATTTAGACTTAAAAAAAAAATCGCTCTACTCACTCACAAGCTCTCTACTCATAAATCGCTGCCTCTTCACAGTGCTCCCAAGGAACAATTACAATCACAAGGGATAAAATATTAGAAAAGCTCAAGAGGCTAAAAGTAGACAAATCACCAGCACCCAATGAACTGCACACTAGGGTTTTAAAAGTAAGTGCTGTAGAGATAGTGGACCCATTGGTTGAAATTTTTAGTAACTTGCTAAATTCCAGGAGGGTACCAGAAGATTGAAAAACAGTCAATATGACACCCTTATTCAGAAAGGGAGAACGACAGAAGGCAGGGAACTATAGTCTACTTAGTTTAACATCTATTATCGGCAAGATGTTGGAATCAACAATCAAAGAGAAAATAGCTAATCACTTAGGGAAGCAGAATACAATCAAACCTATTAAAAATGGTTTTAGAACAGGTAATAATGTTAGCCAAATTTGCTCAAATTCTAAGAAGATGTAACAGAGAGAATAGCTAGAGGGAAACCTGCACATTTAGAACTCTTTGTTTTAATACTGCATGCAAGTTTTCTTTCAAACTTTTTAGTCTTTGCTGCTGGAACCTATAAATTTCCCAGTCCACTGGTCCACCATTATCCCTTCCCATTTTGTGTATCTATCTGCTTTTCAGTTTAATATTATCCTTGACCTCCATGGTTAACCATGGAGTTTGCCTCTTTCTCATTAAATCCCTTTTTTTGATTGGGATAAACTCGAAGTATTTGCATTCCCTCCTAACTCTGACACTCCTCTTTTATATCTGCTGAAGTGAAACCTTAATGCCCATCACCTACTTAACTACAATTCATACACTCGTTTATTGGCCTTTCACTCAGCAAGTATTTAGATTTTGAAAAGTCATTTGACAAGGTTCCGCATAAGAAGCTGGTACAAAAAAAACCCATAAATTGCAATTGGAGGAAATGCGTTAGCACGGATAGAAAACTGGCTGTCGCACAGAAAACAGAGAATTGGAATAAATGGGTCCTTTTCAAACTGGAAAGACGTAACTAATGGAGTACTGCAGAGATCAGTTTTTGGCCTGCAATTGTTCACTATATAAATGTTCTGGAGAAAGGAACACAATGTAAAGTTTCCAAATTTGCTGATGATATGAAGATAGATGGAAGGGCAGGTTGTGATGAGAATATCCTGATTCTGCAAGGGGCTGATTAGAGTGGGTGACTTAGTGAAATCCTGGCAAATGGAGTTTCATGTGGAAAGTGTAAGGTCATGCATTTCAGTGGCAGGAATCAAGAGGCAGATTATTATCTAAATGAAGTGAGGCTGCAGGTAAGTGAAGTACAGGGGGATCTAAGTGTTCTAGTGAATGAATAACAAAAAGCTAGTGGGAATGTCCAACAAGTAGTTAAGGTAAACGGCATTTTGGCCTTTATTGCAAAAGGATTGGACTTTAAAAATAGGGAGGTTTAGTTGCAACCATAAGGTTGCTGAGACCTCATCTGGATTACCACATACAGTTTTGGTCCCACTATCTTAAAAAGGATATAGTATCGTTAGAAGCAATCCAAAGGAGATTCACTAGGCTAATTCCTAGGACGAAGGGTTGTCCTACCAAGGGAGACCTATCAAGAGTGGGTGTATATTCCTCTGAGTTGAGACGTGACCTTATTCAAACACATGTGTTCCTGAGGGGGCTTGACAGGGTGGATGGTGAGGTATTTTCACGAGTAGAAGAGTCTCAAACAAGGGGACATAGCTAAAGACAAAGGGTTGGTCATTTAAAACTAAGGTGTGTAAAAGTTTCTTGCAGAGAGTGGTGAATCTCTGGAACTCTCTGCCCAAAGTGTAGAAGAGGCTGGATCCTTAGAAGTATTTAAAGGGGAGGTAAATAAGTATCTGATAGAGCAAAGAATGGAGGGCTATATAGAAAAATGGCACAGAAAAGGAGCTGAGGCTGGCATAGATCAGCCACGATCATACTGATCAGCAGGGCAGGTCTGAAGGTTCTGGTGGCCTACTCCTCCTTCTATTTCTTGAGTTTTGTAAATAAATGTAAGGATAAAAATTAGTTTCAGTACATGATTTACCAAATAGCTTTTTGGGATAGAACACCCACTTGGGACTTATGAGCAAAAGCATCAGTGTTTCCATAAATACAACATTCAGTGACTTCCCATCCTCCATGAGGGTCTTTGGGGTGAAACAATCTTATTCAGAAAGGCAGTAACTCATAACGGATTTGATTACTCACCTTCTTCAGCAGGTCAGCTTTGCGGGCTCGATCTAGATCATCCATAAACTTCTTTAACAACTTCAGCTTGTCCCTCAGCTCATCCTTTTGCCACTGAGGAATGACTGCAGCACTAATCGTCTATAATCAAAAAGGAAATTCCATATCATTAACTATAGAAATGACTTCCTATGTTAAAGGATCTGTGCATCAATTCAAGATGGGTTTCTCCCATGGTCTACCTAACAAAGTCAGAGTGGACCTGTGGCTAACAATTGGAAGCAAAGGTGTGCCTAAGCCCACAGTTCAGAGTGCAGTTGTATAGTTTCGGTCCTCTTATTTTGGTGGGGGGTGGGGGCAGGGGTAATTGATTGGCGTCACTAGAGATTCACTGGATTTTGATTCCAGAGATAAAGATTTTGTCTTACAAAAACAGATTGGGTAATTTAGGTCTATACATTTTGGAGTTTAGAAGAATAAGAGGAAATCTAATTGAGGTGTGCAAGATAATAAAGAGGAATGATGAAACAGATAATAATGTTTCCCTTGTAGGGCAATCCAGGACAAAAAGTCATAGTTTTAGGATAATGGTAGCAGATTTAAAACAGAGATGAAGAGAAATTATTTTTCTTAAACAGTTGAGAGTCTGTGGAATTCGCTATACCATGGGGATGCGAGGACTGAGTAAATGTAAGGAAGAGGTGTACAGATTTTTAATTAATAATGGGTGAAGGGTTATGAATAGGCAGGAAGATAGAGATGAGGCCGAAATGAGATCAGCCATCATTGTATTAAATGGCAGAGCAAGCTCAAGGAGTTAAATTGTCTACATCCGCTCCTAGTTTTATAATTCTAGCCTATCTGGGAGTCTGAATGGACTTGTGGGACACAGTTGGAAGCAGCGAAGCGTCTATGCTTGGGGACTGGAGTGCAACCTAACCTACTTGGAAGTTGAACAAGAGCAGCAAAGTGCATCACTTCAGCTGCACTGAGTCAGCACATGCTTAATTTGAAAAAACTGAGTGAAAAAAAAAAACATTTGGGACATCATGGGAAATCAGTAAGTTGACTTGCTGGTAAGTGCTTATTTTAAGGAACAGTGCATTAGCTTAGGACAGCTGAGTTAGTGAAGATCTATAAATGAACAGAACTAAAATTTTAAAATAAATACCTAAAACACTGAGCAATATAATTAGGAAAGTTATAATTCTTATCTATAGTTGATATTAGCAATAAGTACAGTAAATTATAGCATACACAGGAATTATTTGAAGTCAACTATGAAAGGAATTAAATCAACTAAATAATGCAAGTAACAATGGCAAGAGAAGTGCTGTGTTGTAGCTGTGGAATGTGGAGTCTTTTGGATGCCAAGACAATCCAGAATACAAATATTTGCATAAACTGTCACCAACTAGAAAATTTCAGGTTCAGGATTATTGATTTCAAAGTCAAGTTGCAGACATTGCACAATATCAGAGAAAGGTAAAAAATATCTAGACACTGTACCACATAACAGTCACACCTCTTAGAATAAAGTGGTCCGCTATGGTCAGCAGTGAGGGATAGGAGGATGTGACCATGAGTTAGGTATGGGGAATGAACAATAAGTAGTGGAGGAGTTTCAGATTTTGAAATTGTCAAATGTGTTTGAGATTCTTGAAATCTTTGTCTACAAAAGCAAGATCTGCAGAGTGGATGTTCAGACTGACCATGACACCAGGGTATAGGCAGCCATTCAAGCAGGGCACAATATAAAGTTTTAAAGTTGATTTATTAGTGTTACAAGTAGGCTTACATTAACACTGCAATGAAGTTACTGTGAAAATCCCCAAGTGTCCATTTGGGTACACTGATGGAGAATTTAGCATGGCCAATACCTCTAACTACACGTCTTTTGAATTGTGGGAGAAAACAGGAACACCCTGGAGGAAACCCATGTAGACACCAGGAGAATGTGCAGAATCTGCACAGTTAGTGACCCAAGCCAGAAAGCAACCCTGGGTCCCTGGCACTGTAAGACAGCAGCACTAATTACTATGCCACTGGGGGATTGACATGAATTCTGTACTTGCCTCCAATTGTCTTTCCCTGCTTCCTGGATAGCTATTCAAAATCAACATGACAATGTTGCAAATTTGTCTGAACCCTAAACTGAGTTTCAAATTCCAACTGCCCAATCCATTACCAATACTGCCAACATCTACATCAAAATTATTGCCCATCAGCAAAGCCTCCTCAAACCACATTCATGCCAACTCCACTTTTCCAAAGATCTCTTGACTCAACTCTACACAAACTTCAACCCAGCCAGATCAACAAAGACCATAGTTCATCCTGTCCCAAATTTATCACCTCTTCCCTTGCCAACCTCCACTACAATTCTCTCTCATTACAAGTCATGGGAGATTGTGTTTCTATGTCCCCATCATCCACCCCTGCTCATCCATATCTCTGCAATCTCTTCCAGTGCTACGCTGTACAAGAATCCTTTGCTCTTCCAACTCTTGTTTACTGCATGCTTCCTCCTGCCAATCTACCACTGTTAGTATCAACTTCAAATAATACTCCTACTTTGGATCTTTCACTAAACATTTCCAGTTTGCTGAATTCCCCTCCATCTTCAAACCAATCCTTAAAACCCATCACCTTAACAGGGTTTTGGACACCGCTATAACTTCTCACCTCTTTCAACCTTCAAGTGTCTTGGGACTTTTTGCAATGTACAAATATTTTCCAAAGTTGGTGTGTTGATCATCCAGTTGTTAGCACACCCACAAAGATGCCACAACCTCTCTCTTTAAATCATCCCAGGAGTTCCATATTTGTTTTTCAAGTTTAATTTTTAAAATCTATTCTAAACTCTATATTCAAACCAATTTTTAAAAATATGAAGTTATTAGGAAAGCAGAATTCTTCAATTTACCTCTGTGAGATCTGCAATTTCTTTTTGGATCTCTTTATTGGGAGACATCTGGACTTGGACCTTTGATTCTAGTGCAACAAGAGATTTCTGCAGAGTGTCTGCTTTTCTTAGTGCCTATAAAAGACAATGGCATTCAAATCATACAGGTCCTGCAACAGTCTTAGCATATCCAGCAACCGGTACAATTGGCACAACCTAGGACATGCAACCACAGATAAGCTGTGAGAGAAAGAGACAGAAACATTCAAAATTATGAGATGAATACGCAAAACAAATTCTCTAAGAGCAAAGAGAGCATATAAAAGAGACAGGATACATCAGAGACACTGAGCACATGCAACGGATGGATAACTTGTACGAGACAGAGAGCATACTTGGATACAAAGAGCAAGGTTTAGGCAGAAGCGGAGAAGATGGAACGTACAAAAGAGATAACACATATAAAACAATGCACAAGAGTTAGCATAAATGAGATGGAGTTTACGTACATAAGATACAAAGTGCATGTACAGGAGAATGGAAGTTATGAGACATTTAAAATGGACGCAAAAAAACAGCATGCAAGGTAATGACGCAAAGAGATATAAAGATTGCTTGGCTTTTCAAGTACCTTATGACAAGATTTTGAAAAATTAAAAGTAAATTCCAGTTCACTTTTCTGCTCTCCTAAGTTGTTGACCATTGGGAGATGCAGTTCCTTGAGGATCAGTATCTTACTCAAGCGGCCATTCTTTATGCATGAGTTTAGAGAGTGAGTATTAATATACGATACAGGACATTGCTACTGAACTCAGTCCTGCCCTCAACCAACACCAATGAGGCAGGGATGACTTGTCACTGATCAGAAGCAAGAAATCTGAATTTTCTTCTGCATAAGCCAATGCTTATCAATTGTAGCATCCGACTCTCTCCTTCAGTTGAGAGCAATTAATTCGACTCAGGGGTAAATTGGGGGATCTCTAATCTATAGCTCATTCCCATACTGGGCTGTACTCACCAGGCTATCAACAGAAGACATGCCCCTTTAGGCTTATTACCATAATGTTTGTATCAACACCACCATAAATAATCTGAAAAGGTTTACTTTTAAGTGATCAGAAATAAAATGCAGCAATCCAAAAAAAGTCATCCTGTCACAGGGAGACCCAAATTTCCCAAAGTTTCCAGCTGTCTAATCTTTAAGTACGGACACTAACCTTCTGAGCCTCAGATCCTGTGATTGCCACTATTCTCCTAATGCCCTTGGCGATAGCTTCTTCTGATACAATCACAAAAGGACCAGCATGACGAGAGTTCTGCAAGTGCCTGGAGCATGAAAAATAAATCAGTACAATTAACATGGGGAAAGGAACCTCAGTGTAATGGTCCCAAGACCTTCTGTCAGAAACAAGCATTTCATGAAATCAAAACTGTTCTGTAACCATTTTTGTGACAGGACACTACAAGGGAAAGCAAATATTTGTACCAACAAAAATGTTTTTTTTAAACCGAGTATCTCAAAGAAAAAGGAAATTTCATTTGTTGGTGAATGCTATTAAAATTGGTTGGAGAAGTCAGGGATTTTAAAAAAAAAATTCAGTTTGTTTTATATATAAGGCTCGCTGCCTACTTCCCAAGTATACTGGCTTTTGTTGGTGCACAATCCTGTCAGAATAACTAACTTAAAACAAAGAAATAACTTGCATTTATATTGTGCTTTATATGGTGTCAAGACATTAGAAAGTCCTTTACAGTCATAAGTACTTCTGAATTGCTCATCATTGTTAACTTGGAAAATGCAACAATTTGTGCACAGCAAGATCTCACAAACCACTAATCCACTTTTAGTGATGTTGGTGGAGGGATAAATGTTCCCTACAACTGAAACAAACATCCTTTGATCATATTCAAATAATGTGATGCATGTTTTATATCCATCTGACATAACAATCATTATTAAGGTACTGTGTCCAGTTCTGGTCACTCCACTTTAGGGAAAGATATCAAGGTCTTTGAAACAGTACAGAGAAGATTTACCACAGTTACTTAAGGGAATTCAGCTACAAGGTTAGGTTGCAGGAGTTAGGGTTGCTCTTGCTGGAACAAAAGGGATTGAAGAGACATTTGACAGAGCACAAGGTTATGAAAGGTTTAGCTAAGGTGGACAAAAGAAAGTTTGTTCTCAAGAACTCATCATGCAAGGACATATTTAAGATTTTGGCTAAAAGATGTCAGGTAGTAAAATAGAACCAAATCTCTACAGTGCAGAAGGATGCCATTCAGCCCATCAAACCTGCAACAACAACAGTCGCACCCAGGCCCTTTCCCCATGACTCCATATACCTACTTTGTCAACTTATCCTGGCATGAAGGGGCAATTTAGCATATCCAATCCATCTAATCCGCACATTGCCAGAGTGTGAGAAGAAAACAGACTAGGACAGAACGTACAAACTCCACACAGACAATAACCCAAGGCCAGAATTGGACCCAGGTCCTTGGCACTGTGAGGCAGCAGTTCTGACCATTGTGCCAGAATAGGAGGATTTTCCTTTTTTAAACACAGCGCTAGTAAGGAACTGAAACTTCTATCCACAGGGATGGTGGAGATGATGAACGATTTTAAAAGGGAACTGGATGGGTACTTGAGGGGAATCAACTTGCAGGGCTACTGGATACAGCACAAGTATGGGACTGATTGGATCACTCTGCACAGAACTAGTATGGGCTTGATGGGCCAAATGGCCTCCTTCTATACTGTGATGGCTCAGTGACTCTCATCTGAAAAGAACAGGGAAGGAGGAATCGATAACACAGGGGTAATGTCCTTGAACTAGTAATCCAGAGGCCCAGGCTAATTGCTCTGGGGTTCACGGCAGTTGCTGGAATTTGAATTAGTAAATATGGAAATAAAAAACAAGTTCCAATAATGGTGATCACAAAACAATTGTTAGTCATTATTAAAAACCTAAATCTGGTTCACTACTGTCCTTTAGGGAAGGAAATCGGCCATCCTTACCTGGTCTGACCTACTACAACCCAAGCATTGTGCTTGACCCTTAATTGAAATGACCGTCAAAACGCCTAGCTAGCCACTCCCATAAAGGAATGAAAAAAAAAACAAGCTGCTGTTCTTTGTGCGAGCCTGAGCAGTAGAATATCAACAATTTAACTCTCCCTCAATGTTGTAGCCCATTCTCTGGCCTGAGTTTCCCTCAAGTGTTGACTGACCTTGAAAGAATAGATGAACCAGCAGAGAACATATTTAACAAAAACTTTGATCAGTCTTCCACTGTTTTTTGGCCCCACAAAATCCAACTTGTGCCCTGTATTGAGTTTCAGATAATGCACTCACGTTCCACCACAGAACTCCACTGAAGTGACAGAACCTGCTGGTCCAGACGGGTCAGCCAACAGATCCTCCACTGGGATCCCCACGGACACCACTCGCACTGGGTCAGGGTACGTCTCATCAAATACGGCACGAAGACCCTGAATAGCCTTTGCTGCAGCAAGGGGAGAATCCTTGGCATAAATTGGCTGTAAGGAAATATGTCAAGTTATTGTGAATCCTGAAAATTAACCAAAAAACAATAATGGTTACAATTTTTTTGTCTTACTGTGGATAGAATTTCATAATGAAGAAAAAGCTAGCTTTGAGCTTCTCAAACTGAAAGGTGTCAGTAGTGAGAAATGAAATCTGTTCTACTTCAGAGACTAAATTCTCAAGGTAGGTATAATAATTAGATGTGGAAAGTCTTCCCTATTCTACCACTTTTCCAATGTCAGCACACTTGCTCCTCCTCTGATTTACTATGTTTTTCATTTTTTAACAACAGTAATCCCATGCCCCGAATGACAGTATAACAGTAGTTTTGTGGAGTGGAAACAAGATCATAAAAACTCATTTGGTGTTAAACCTTTGTAGCCAGCAGACATTAGGGTCCTTCTGCCCATCATCTTGGACTGCATCTGACTTTAAGCCTCAAGAGGGGAAAGGGCAGCACGCAAGTAATTACATCAATTGATATCCTGTAAGCTGTCACACTCTAACAATTTAGGTCACTCAGACACTAGTACAGAAACTGAATATTGTTCATATTAAATTGATATTAGTTTCCTTTTGTCCATATGACTGTGTACATGATTATCTGTAGAGAACTTAGAACAATCAATTTTAAAGAAAGAAAATGTGATATGATCATTGCTTATCTTCTTCAATTCTTGATATCAAGCTGCAAAGTTTTATTTTTAATTGAACCAGTGCAATTTTAATAATCTGGTGAATACTTTACCTTAGCTTCTTGAATCATTTTGTTCGTGATCTCTTCGGTTTTTTTGATGTCCTTAGTGCTCATTGCTCCCTTTGCTGTGAAATCGAAGCGCAGCCTATCTGGTGCCACCAGGGAGCCCCGCTGGTCAGCCTCGCCTAACACAGATCTCAAAGCAAAGTTCAGCATGTGGGTACTAGTGTGATTACTCATGACAGATAGCCTCTTAGCCTGAATGGAAAATAAATTATAAGTTGCATTTTACAGTCCATAAAATTCTAATTTGACAATCTTAAAATAATTATTATACGAAGGATCAAAATGATGCAAAATTCACGCCTCCAATTAACTAGAACACAGGTCATTTTGTTGTTCGTTGCTGAAGAGAGAACAAACATTAAACTATGGGATTTTAAATTCAGTGAAACGGCATCATTACCTCATCAACGAGGAGACAAACTTTATCCCCTATTTTCAGCTCTCCATAAACCGTCCCGATATGAAGAACATAGCCACCTCGTATCTGTACATTTTTCACTGTGAATTCAGCTTTCTGTGGAAGAAATTGCACTGAAATGGATTCAGGAGATGCACAAGTTAACTTAACTGATGGTATGCCAAGTGAATTCAACGTAAAATGAGCATGATAAGACACTGAAGGGATTCATGCAGTGAGGCTGGAATCAGAACATGTTGTGGTGCTATGGACAGTTCAATAACCTGAGGTCGATCAGGCCTTTTGCAAGGCAAGGCTCAGACATGAGTAATGGCATATGCTCATGGTAGCAGACGATGACAGTCATCTACTGAACTACGTGAATAAGGATACGATGATCACCCTCAGTGTCCATGAGATTAGGATGGGAGAACAATCAATGGGATGCTGTTCCTGGTTGCTATCCTGCAACTCCTGTGGAGAGCTGCACTTGCATGGATAAAGCTAAGATGATCCTGGTCTGATGTAGGTCAATTCCACACAATATAATAATTTTACTTCCTAATTATTTGGGAAACCAGGAGCGGATTTGTCTCAACTCAAGATATTGAGTTTACACAAATCCCCTCCTATATTGGCCAGTCTAATATTGTTCAGATAGATTGATAATTCTACAGCCTAGTCAGGGAGGTTCTACAACTCACAGTGAATTTAGTTCCATTTGCTGACTGAATGCAGAAACAGGAAATTAAAATCCCTTACGTCTTCACTGTTGTCATCCTCTTTTATCATGTAGCCTTCATCGTAAATCTGACCACCTTGTTCAGCATAGAAACATGTGCTATCCAGCAGCAGGCCACAATCCTGGCCTGTCTTCACCACTTCCGTGAATGTTTTCTCCCTGCGGATTGCTTTCACTGTGGCTTCTATAGATTCAAAAACTGCAAAGAAAGTCAGGAGCAGCTGGTCACTAACAGTAAAAGATGAAGAGAAAAGGAATAGCAAACTACAACATATAGATAAACTCACCATTCGCTAATAAATTATGTTTCCTCCAGTGAAATATTTGATTACTGCTACACGTTCAGGTTGTTTTACACATTATTTTACTTGTTCTCTCTTTTTCATCTTGTCAAATATTTTAGACAGCAGGTAGGTGCCCTGTTCCAAGTTTCAACTAACACTGCTCTCTAAGTGAGAACCTGGTTTGTTATAACTGATAGTTCCCAACAGAGTTTTTTTCCTACACGCAATAATAAAGGGAAAGAAAACAGAACAGCAACCACAAATCTCTTTACAGATATAAGTTGCCTAAGAAGGATGTTGATGCATTGGAAACAGTGAAGAGATTTACCAGGATGTTGGCTGGCTTGGAGGATACGGACAATGAAAAAAGTTGAACATACTGGAGCATCAGAGGATGAGGAGAGACCTGATAGAGATTTATAAGATTATAACAGGCTTAGATAAAGTGGAAAGTCAGTCTTTTTCCCTCAGAGTCAAAGGGTCAATTAGTCAGGAGCATGGGTTGAAAGTGAGAGGGGGAAAGTTTAAGTGATGTAAGGGCTAGTTTTTCACGCAAAGGGTGGTAAATGCCTGGAACGCACCTCCGGAGGTGGTGGTGGAAGCCAATTCTATAACAAGATTCAAGAGGCTTCTGGATAGATACATGATCTTGGGTTTGTGTCATACTGTCTATAACTTCCATGACTTGCAAAATCTCACTAATTGTCCTATCTAGAAACAATACACATCTCTTTAACCTGTGCTTGACCCTCTCTCCACTCACATCATCTGTATCTTTAAGACTTGATTAACTGTAAAGACTCGCATTCCAATCATTATTTTGTAAATTGAATTTGTGTCTTTATACGCCCTGTTTGTGAACAGAACTCCCAATCATCTGAAGAAGGGGCAGCGCTCCAAAAGCTGGTGGCATTTGTTACCAAATAAACCTGTTGGACTTTAACCTGGTGTTGTGAGACTTCTTACTGTAGATACATGAATAGGCAGGAAGAGGAATATGGACTACATGGAGGCAAGGAAACATTAAATGAGAGAGGCATCTGTGTCAGCACAGATATGATGAGCTGAAAGGCTTTTTCCTGTGTTATGCTGCTCTTTGTCTGCTACTTTGTGAAGAGATAAGTCAACAAGAAGAGGCCAAAGTGGTTGAAGGAAAGTGCTGGTGTCTATGGTATCTCATTCAGGTGAAACCTACAAATCCTTTCAGTGTCAAAAGGTGACTGATTCAATTCAGTGTTCATGTAATAACCAAGAAGTCACACAAAATATCACCAAAAGAATAAAAAGTAGTGGAATAAGTTGCTTGGGGGAAAAACTTTTGAAACGGACAGTATAAATGTTGGAATGTTGGTCCCTAATGGTTACATGAACCGAGTTTAAACTGAGGGGCAAGGGAGTGGAGAAATAACTGGTCTTAGGATCCTCTTGGGAAGGAAAATCAGCTTTTCCAGGATGCACTCCAGTAGCTCCTCCTTCTTATTGCGCACTCATGGAGCTGTCCTTGTATTTTATATCTTCCACCATCTCCTACCACAAATGGAACAGCACCCTGGTGAGCAGCTGCCACCAGCCAAAAAAAAGCAAAGAATGTCAAAAATCAATCCCCTTCAGGGGTTCTACGCCACAGCAATAATATTGAAGTTACCATAGTTTCCATTGTCATCTGACTTGTAGTTATATTTTGATGAGTCATCAGTGGCCTCAAAACCCTTGGCACGCAGATCATCAATTGCATTGACATCCAGCATGATGTGGTCATCATCACCCATACCTTTACCCTGAGACTTCAGCTGCAAATTTAAACCAAACAGACAGTTACTGACAGTTACAGTTACAGACAGTAAACCATGCAGACAAATGTGCTCTTACAAATATGTAAAAGTGCAGTTATGAAATTGTTTCTTTTAAAAAGCACTCTAAATACTAAATCAACTCAGGTTGATAGGTTTATTATCAGCACAACAATACTGTGGATCACCATCCATTGAAAATTGGATAAACAAGACTAGGTACAACTCATTCCACAAGCTTAAAGACATTAAAGGAGGCTGGATAGAAAGGACCTTCTCTTCTGCTTTCCTGCAAACTGGGTTATCATGCAGAAAACTAACTTTACTTCAAAATACAGATTCCATCATTTTACATCAAATAGAAATAAGACTAAAAAATCTATGGTTTTTTTTTTTGTCTGTTTCATCACCCTCACAAATCTGGCCTCTGTTGATTTCTTCCTATGTTAAATTGATTTCTTTATCATGTTTTCATAACATTACAAATCTTCTTCCATTCAGCATTCTGGGGTCAGAATTATTCAATTTAACTTTGATTCTATTCCGTTTTCCTGGATTTCCACTTAATTTATACTAAACTCATCAATTTTATTTATGTTGCTTATTTTTTGTCTGTGATTAGCGGGACAAAGAAATCTCACAGATAATTTTACACTTAACTTCAAGTTTACACTTAATCCAACTTTTATTTTTTTCACCTCATCCTAATTAAAACCTTGAATATTGCTGAAAGGAGAGCCATGTTACCAAATCTTTTCGTCTTGAACTCATCAAGACAAATACAACAGTGCCAAAATTCAAACTGTCGCAAAAATTTATACTACAGGAGAAAAGGATTGGTTAGAAAGTCGATTCTAATCGGCCGAAACATTCTTGCATCTGTTCTGATGAATACACAACAAAAAGCTTCAGCAATGTCTTCTCCTTTGAGCAATGTTCAAGGTTCAAATTAGGATGAGGTGAAAAAGATAAAAAGATAAAAGATAATCACAGTCTTACTATAAGTGTACTGAAAGGTTCTCTTGCTGTGATCTAAAGCCTGCTCTGTTTTTTAGGTCCTTTGCTTTTTAGGTCCCTGTGACCAACTTTTCTTGCATTTTTGCAATTTCTACAATTTGTACACTGAGTCCATTCCTTTAAACCATTTGAACAATCACTCTGTCAATTTTAATATTTAACTCCATTTTGGATTTATATAACACCTCCATTATTGATCAGAAACTCAAATGCAATAGCCATATAAATACTGTGCCTACAAGAGTCAGAAGGTATAAATCCTACAATGGGTAACTCTGCTTCCTGATTTCCCAAAGCCTGTCCACCATCTACAAGGCACATGTCAAAAGCATGACAGAATATACTCCACTTGCCTAGATGAGTAGCTCCAACAATACATGCTTGACACCAACCAGGACAAAACAGGCCATCTGTCTGGCATTCCTCGCACAAACATTCACTCCTTCCACCACTAACACAGAGACAACAGTGCGTACCATTTATGAGATAAACTGCGACTCTGACAGCATCTTTCAAATTCATAATCTCTACCATCTGAACAAGGGACAGCAGATATAACCGTCCTGACTTGAAACATAATTGCTATTCCTTCACTGATGTGTCAAAATCCTGGAACTCCCTCCCTCCCTAACAGCACTGTGGATGTACCTATTCCACAGAGACTGCAGTGGTTCAAAACAGCAACTCACTTTCACCTTCTGAAGGGTAATTAGGCATGAGCAATGAAGGCTGGCCTTGCCAGTGACATTCCCATCACTTGAATGAATAAAAAAAATCCCAAGATACTTCACATGAGCAGTATCAAATTAAATTCTGAGCTGCAAAAGGAGATATTAGGAGAGATGGTCAAAAGCTTGATCAAAGAGGTAAGTTGTAAGGAATACCTCAAAGGGAGACAGGCAGAAAGATGGAAAGGTTTAGAGAAAAATTCCAGAGCTTAGAGCCCAGGCAACTGCCACAGCCAAATGGTGGAGTCATAAAAATCAGAGATAAGAGAAATTGAGAGTGGTGAGGCCAAGGAGAGAAAACACGGATGGAAATTTTAAAACTCAGGCAATGCCAGAGCATGAACCGATATAGGTCAATGAACACAGCAATGATGAAAGATGAAAGCACACAGACAGCAGCATTTTGGATGAACTGAAGTTTCTGCAGCATTGAAACAGGAAGCAATCAACAGTGTGTCAAAATAGTCAAGTCTAGAAGTAAATAAAGTATGGACAAGAATTTCATCAGCTGGTACACAGAGTCAGGGAGTATATGGCTTCTTTAAAAAAGACTAGCATCTATCATTAACACAGAGTTAATAGAAGTTCTTTTCTACAAACATCCATGTTCAGAAAGCAATAATCCCAAAAACTAATGCTATATTGAAAGGAAGTAAAGAATATGTGGTTGTGTAGCATCTTTCACTTCTTCGGGACATCTCAAATTGTGAATTAAATACAGTCAAGATTGTAATACAGGAAACACAGCAGTTAACTGACATACAGTAGAGTGGTACAAACAACACAATAATGATCAGATAATCTCCTTTAGAAATATTAAAGGACATATGTAAATATTGGCCAGGATATCATGGGAACTCCCCTAATCACTTTCAAAATAATGTCATGGGATCTCTACCACTCACCTGAGTATTTCCAAACTTATATTAAGTATTAATAATTCAACAAAGCTGAAACAGTAAGATTAGATTATGTTTTGGAAGGTCCAGTTGGTTAGGATAAATCATTTTGGATTCATAACCTTTCTGCTGCAAATTCTAAATCTTGATAGTGCTTGAAAGCCTTGTTTTACATCATCTGCATAGCAGGAGGTGACATCATCAAAACCAGTACCCACAAAAAGCCTACAATATAATTACTAATACAGTGGCATAATCAAAACTAAATTATGCTAAAAGTCACAATCCCAACAAAACTAAAAGAAACTGCTCCAGCTAAAATAAAACAGCATCAGTGTCTATAAGTCACTCTACTGTAACTGGGCACAGGACAATGAACACTTCTACCACAGCAGTGAACAATGTGTGTATCCTTTCCAAGGCCACTAAGGAACCTGAGTGAGAACACTGAAGATAAACTACCCAGAATCAGAAGAGGAATATGGTTGCTTGAAAGGTACTTTTGCCTCTTTGCACAGAAATCGTCACTTCCCATTGCTCATGACCCCCTTTGCCACTAATCTGTCTACCAGCACAAAAATAATTGACCATCTCTCCAAAACTTTACTCATCGATGATTCAGAATGTTTAACTTTCATCATTCCCTTTATTCCCATGTAGAAAGTGCACTCTACACATGCACATTCAGAATGTTTAATTCTCATCATTCCTGTTATTCCCATGTAGAAAATGCGCTCTGCACATGCGCAAATTCCCCATTTGTGATTTCACACTTTGCGAGTGTTTGCAGGAACAGAACCCTATCAGTGGCAGAAGTTGACTAATACATTTATTCTTTGCCCGAGAGAGAACGGGGAAATAACATGATGCAAGAAAAGTGTTCCTCTACTATTGTAGTGCCTATAGATATAGCTTACTGCAAAAATATGTCAGTATGTAAACAGCTCAAAGAGTTTCCCAACACATTTAGGACACAATCAAAATTCTAAATATCTCACAAAAATGAAAAATCTTGGAGAATCTCAGCAAGTCTATGGAGATGGAATAGAGCCAACATTTCAATTATGAATGACCTTTTGCCAGAGCTGGGTCTGACTGATGACTGACTGACTGGTAATCATATCTCATGATTGACTGGCAACCAACTAATTTTCCACAATTGTGAAACAAAACACCAACTCACTTGAGCAGCTTTTTTCTCATTCTCAAAGCCCTCCAGGTCCACACTGAGTCCCTTCTCTTCAGCAATCAGTCCAGTCAAATCCACAGGGAAACCATAAGTATCATAAAGCAGCCAAGCAGTGTCACCTGGAAAAAGCAGTTGCATCATTGTATTACATCACCTTCTGCAACTGAAGCATCAAATTTTTAATTTTGTTTTCATTTATTGTACAATAGATTGGCAATAGATTTTTAACCTTCTCCTCTGGAAGTAATGGCTATGCGTTTCAGCCAATATTAATGGACAAGCATTTTCCAGCAAAGATCACATGATTGTGATCAGGAGCAAACATTTGAGAATGCAAAGTTATCTTGGTCCTCAGCTCAGGTTCAATGAGGCAACAAGAAAGCTGAAAGTACTACTTATATCTTCCTGGATTGAAATAAATTTCAAATAATTATTAGAATCTTAGGTTACGGATCATTGTCAGTAAGTAACATGTGAAATGAAGATAATTCATGTATTAATAAATTGTAATAGCATATTACACAAAATTACAAACAAATTCAGGTCAACTTTATTTTCACCAATTTTGCCACCATAGAGTCAGAGTTATAGAGGTTTATAATATGGAAAAGGATCTTTGGCTTAACTTGTCCATACTACCCTTTTTTTCAAAAATCATTAAGCCAGTCCCAATTGCCCACATTAGACCCAAATCCCTCTTAACCATGTACTGTCTAAATGTTTTTTAAAAAAAATAAAATTGTACCCACCTCTACTACTGCCTCTGGCAGCTTGTTCCAGGCACTCACCACACTGTGTGTGGAAAAACTACCCTTTGTACTCTTCTGTATCTTTCTCTTCTCACCTTAAACTTGTGCCCTCTAGTTTTAGACTCCCATACCATTAGGAAAGGACGTTGACTACCTAGCTGATGTATACCACTCATTATTTTATAGAGACTTTAATAACATCATCCATGAGTTCGAGGCGAACTCGCTGGGGTCTTTTAAAAGACTTCTGGATGAGTATATGGGATCCAATGGGATTGGGGGTTATAGATAGGTCTATGGCTGGGTAGGTTTTGATGTGTTCGGCACAACTTGTGGGCTGAAGGGCCTGTTTGTGCTGTAGTGTTCTATGTTCTATAAGTCTCCTATACACCACAGAAAAAAGTCCCAGTCTATCCAGCCTTTCCTTATAACTCAAGCTATCAAGTTCTGGTAGCATCGTAGTATATCTTTTCTGCACTCTTTCTAGATTGATATCCTTTCTATAATAGTGACCAGAACTGTACACAGTATTACAAGTGTGGTCTTACCAATATCTTGTACAACTTCAACAAGACATCCCAATTCCTATATTCAGCGTTCTGACCAATGAAACCAAGCATGCTGAATACCTTCTTCGCCACTCTATGACTCCACCTTCAAGGAGCTATGAACCTGAAACCATAGATCTCTCCCTAACATTATTCCATTAACTGAATAAGTCCTGCCCTGGTTTGATCTACCAAAATGCATCACCTCGCATTTATCTAAATTAAACTCCATCAGCCATTCATTAGCCCATTGATCAAGATACATAGGAGTTTTATTGGACAAAGTGGCACCAAGCCAATAAAGATCTATTAGATCAGATGATCACCAGATTGGCCAAAGAGGAACATTTTAGGAAGCATCTTAGAAAGAGTAAGCAAGGGAGAGAGCAGGATGGAGAGACACAGAGATGTTTGAGTAAATAACCTGAGGTTTGGACCTAGACAGATTGAGAATTCATCCACCAATAGTGAAGTGATTAAAATTAGAGATGCACAAGAATCCAGAACCAGAGTACTGCAGAAATCCAAGAGATGATTCTCTGGAGGAGGTTACAGTGATGGGGTGGAGGAAGACCGTGGAGAGATTTGTAAATAAGGATGCAAATCTAATCCATGGTCATTCTTCCTCCTTACACTATCAAAACTACTCAAATAGCTTTCCAACCCTGTTTGTACTCAGATGGGTCTTCATTGGAATCTTAATGCTCCAACTTTAATCAGTTTCTTTAGATGTAAAAATTAGAGGGAGCATATAGGAATAGTAATATAATAACAAAGATTTTAGACTCAGAAACCAAGCCATTAATCAATTCTTAAACAATGTTTCTTCAATTTGTTCACAAACCTGGGATCCTTTTATTATCCCCCAAACTTTGGATCTTCCTCTCCAAGATACGCCGCCCTCTGTTGAGTGTTTTCAGGAACTGCTCCTCCTCATCATTTATAATATCCTTCACCATATATGGATCTTTCTTTAGCTCTGGGAATGCATCCCCCTAAAGAGCAAACAATAAGCTATCATATGGTATCATTTCAACTGGACTCTACAGAAATCCTTAATGTTATTCCAACTGACCAGTCAATCTCTCATGGAGTTAACTATGGTAACTTGAATAATGGGTTGCTATACCCTCTTTCCTTTCATTTCCCCTGGATTGTAATTCAGCATACAATGCAAAATGTTACTGTTTGTAAATAAAGGCTCAAGTCCAAGTTTAATTGTCTGTTGATGAGGGAACCTTACCAGTACCCTACTGCCTCCCCTGAAGTTGCAATGTCACTGGACTAGTAATCCAGACATCCAGGCTAGTGCTCTGGGAGGCACAGATTCAAATTCCCTCATGGCAGCTGATGGAATCTAAATTATATTAATAAATATAAACTATATAGCTAATCTCAATATGGGTAACAAAGACAACTATCATTAATTGTTGTAACATATGCATCTGTTTCATTAATGTCCTTTAGGGAATAAAATCAATCATTATTACCCACTCTGGCCTATGTATAACTTCAGATTCACAGCAATGTGGTTGAGTCTTAATTGCCATCTGCAATGGCTGAGCAAGCCACACAGTTTAAGGGAACTACGTATGGGCAACAAATACTAGTCCAGCCAGTAATACCCCATCCCATAGGAGTAAAGAAAAAGGGTTATACTTGCCAGTTCCAGGAGCAGTTCAGAATTGGCGAGCATTTTAAGACTTTTGTAGGTGTTCAACAAACTGGAGATCAACAATTAATCTTTTGTCTCCCTCTCCTGAAGCTACTTCCTCCTCTAAGGGTTTATTGTATAAGAGCCCATAGCCCACTGACAGCCTCAGCGATTGTTCTACACGAGGGTTTGGACATCAAACATCGATCGTGTTATCAAATTCTGAGAATATCACGGCCATATATGTTTTCAACTGACATATAACAGAAGCAAATCTGAACAAGTGTCTTTAGACAGAGAAGGAGGGATCTCCCCAACCGAAGTTAGGACCAACGGTAGCATACATGCAGTTGCCTGGCCAGAGATCCAATATTGTCTGTCTGAGTCCTATTTTCACCCTATATGTGTTGATTCACATTTTAAATAAGAAAATGTGTTGTTGCGAGACCCAAGTCTCTTTGCTGCACAGTATTAAGTTTAGCAATCATTGTACAATTATTTATATCAAAAATTAACAGTAGGTCTGTTGTGGAATCCCTGCTGTTAATCACCAAAAAAGTGAATGCTCCTGACATTTTTTATTATCCTTTTACCTATGTTATTCTGATTACACAATGGCCCATATTAATTGGAGCCTGCAGCATTCTAATAAGCTAATTGCCCAGATTTTTACAAAACTGGTTGGCAAGGTATTGAAACAAATGTACCTCAGTTGAGAGTAAACACCTATAAAGGAGACAAAAATGCCAAACTCCAGTTTAAAAAAACTCATTATTAAACAGGAGAATTAGGAATGGGATTGCTGCAATGTCACCATCAAAGATACAGCTGATGTTTTGCAGCTTCTTGGTATGGCTTCTGCTCTACCCTAAGACTGCAAGAAACTACAAAAGGTCGTGAATGAAGCCCAGTCTATCACAGAAACCAGCTTCTCATCCACTGACTTCATCTATACTTCTGCTGTCATGGAAAAGCAGCCAGCATATTTAGGGACCCCACGTGCCCCGCACATACCCTCTTCTACCTTCTTCCATCGGCAAAAAGATACAAAAGTCTGAGGTCACGTACCAACCGACTCAAGAACAGCTTCTTCCTGCTGCCCTTAGAATTTTTAAAGGGCCTACCTCGCACTAAGTTGATCCTTCTTTACACCCTTGCTATGACTGTAACACTACATTCTGCACTCTCTCCTTTCCTTCTCTATGAATAGTATGCCTTGTCTGTATACTGTGTAAGAAACAATACTTTTCACTGTACACAAATACACGTGACAATAATCAAATCAGTTCCAACTTTTTCTGTATTTCATCTCTTCCCATTTGGCCCCTAGAGCCTGCTCCACCATTTAATACAACCACGAGTGATCTGATTGTGACCTCAATTCCGCATTCTACTTACTCCCTCGTTAATCAAGAATCTATCTACCTCTGTTGTAAATGTATTCAATGACCTTGCCTCCACCACTCCTTGGGAAAGAATTCCAAAGATTCACAACATTCAAAGAGAAAATATTTATTTTCGTCTCCATCTTAAACAAGAGATTTCATTTTTAAACTGTATTCCCTAGTTCTAGTCTCTCCCATCCTTTCATCACCATGTTAAGCACCCTTAAGACAATATATATTTCAATAAGATCACCTCTCACTCTTGATACTCCAATGGATAAAGGCTCAGCCTGTTCAACCTGTGCACTACACCAGATAGAGGTCATAGAAGTTTACATCATGGAAACCTCTCAGCTCAATTTGTCCATGCCACCCTTTCTTTTTTAAAATCCCTAAACTAATCCCAATTGCCCACATTTGGCCCATAATCCCTCTATACCCACCATACCATATAACTATCTAAAGGTTTTTCAAAAGACAAAATTGTACTCATCTTTACCTCTGGCAGCTTGTTGAGACACTCACGACCCTCTGAGAAAAAAAATTGCCCTTCTGAATATTTTATCTCTCCCCTCTCACCTTAAACCTATGCCCTCTAGTTTTAGGACTCCTCTACCTTTGGGAAAATATATTAACTATCCAGCTGATCTGTACCCCTCATTATCTTAGTGACCAGAGAGGTGGATGGGGGTAAGGCGGTTGATGTAGTATATATGGACTTTAGTAAGGCTTTTGATAAGGTGGCCCATGGAAGACTTCTACAGAAAATGCAGATGTGTGGAATAGAGGTGATTTAGCTAATTGGATTAGAAATTGGCTGGCAGATAGAAGACAGAGGGTGGTGGTTGATGGGAGATATTCATCGTGGAGTTCGGTGAAGAGTGGTGTGCCTCAGGGGTCTGTTTTGGGGCCCCTGCTGTTTGTAATTTTTATAAATGATCTGGATGAGGGTATTGAGGGATGGATCAGTAAATTTGCAGATGATACTAAAGTTGGTGGTGTGGTAGATAGTGAAGAGGGGTGTTTAGTTTACAGAGTGACTTGGACAAGTTGCAGAGCTGGGCCGAGAGGTGGCAAATGGAGTTTAATGTGGAAAAGTGTGAGGTAATGCACTTTGGCAGGAACAATAATGTGTAGAGTATAGGGCTAATGGTAGGGCTCTTAATAGTGTTGAGGAACAGAAGGATCTTGGTGTATGTGTCAATAGATCCCTGAAAGTAGGCAGTCAAGTGGATAAAGTTGTTAAGAAGGCATATGGAGTCTTAGCTTTATTGGTAGGGGGATTGAATTTAGGAGCCGCAGCATCATGTTGCAACTGTACAAAACTCTAGGGCGGCCGCACTTGGAGTATTGTGTGCAGTTCTGGTCGCCACATTATAAGAAAGATGTGGAGGCATTGGAGAGGGTACAGAGGAGGTTTACTAGGATGTTGCCTGGTATGGAGGGCAGGTCCTATGAAGAGAGGTTGAAGGATTTGAGGTTGTTTTCGTTAGAAAGGAGGCGGCTAAGGGGGATCTTATTGAAGCATATAAGATGATTAGAGGTTTGGATAGGGTGGACAGTGATAGCCTTTTTCCTAGGATGGAGAAAGCTAGCACGAGGGGACACAACTTTAAATTAAGGGTATGAGTTATAGGACGGATATCAGAGGTAGGTTCTTTACTCAAAGAGTGATTAGGGAGTGGAATGCCCTGCCTGCAGCTGTTGTAGATGCGCCAAGTTTGGTGGCGTTTAAGAGGTTAGTTGATAAGTATATGGATGAGAAGGGACTGGTTTAGTTAGGAGGGGCATTGCTTTTTATTTTGGTCGGCACAACATCGAAGGCCGAAGGGCCTGTTCTGTGCTGTATTGTTCTATGTTCTATGTCTATCTTATAAACCTCTATAATATCATCCCTCAGTCTCCTATGCTCTAAAGAATAAAGTCCCAGTCTGTTCAGCCTCTCCTTATAATTCAATCCATCAAAGTCCTGGTAGCATCCTAGTAAATCTCTTCTGCACTCTTTTTAGTCTAATAACATCCTTTCTATCATAGGGTGACAAGAATTCACACAGTATTTTAAGTATGGCCTTACCAATATCTTGTACAACTTCAACAAGACATCTCCTGTATTCAATATTCTGACAAATGAAACAAAGCATGCTGAATGCTTTCTTCACCACTCTGTGCACCCGTGATTCCACTTTCAAGGAGCTATGGACATGTACCCCTAGATCTCTCTGTTCTGTAACTCTCCCCAATACACTACCCTTAACTGAGTAAGTCATGCCCTGGTTCAATCTATCAAAATACCTCACCTCGCATTTACCTAAATTAAACTCGATCTGCCATTTGTCAGCCCACTGGCCCAATTGATCAAGATCCTGTGGCAATTGAAGACAACTTTCTTCACTGTCTACTATGCACCAATCTTAGTGTCATGTGCAAACTTAACCCCCGTAACTTGCCTGGGTTAGCAAAAAACCTCACTTACTGTGCTGTCTGGAGAAAATACACAATTCTCTAACCAATGCTCAGGATTCCCTTCACACACATTGTTAGCCACTTTAACACTTGAATAGCAGGTTACATGTAAGGATTCGCATTCTAATTAGCAATCTGTGACTGTCTGTGTTGGTATGAGTGCTATTGCAGACCAGAACACTGCATTTGCCTGACGAAAGCCATAGTGTCGAAAGCTCGCGAATTTACTATCAAATAAATTGGTTGGATTTAAAATTGGTGTTGTGAAACTTTACTGAGTTTACCCCAGTCCAACGCCAGTATCTCTACATCAAACTTACTAACCATGTCCCTTTTATTCTCATCCAAATCATTAATATAAATGACAAATAATAGTGGACAAATAGCAGTGGACCCAGCACTGATCCCAGACACTAGTTTGAAAAATAACTCTCGACAACCACCTTCTGGTTTCTGTCAAGACGCCAATTTTGTATCCATTTAGGTACCTCATCCTGGATCCCGTGAGATTTAACCTTTTGCAATAACTTACCATGTGGTACCTTGTCAAAGGCCTTGCTAAAATCCATGTAGACAACATCAACCGCACTGCCCTCATCCACTTTCTCGATTACACTTCAAAAACTCAATCAAATTTGAGAGACCTGATTTTACACTCACAAAGCCATGCTGACTGTCCCTAATCAATCAGTCCTTGCATCTCTAAATGCCTGTAGATTCTGTCTCTCAAAATACCTTCCAACAATTTACCCACCACAAATGTGAGGCTCACTGGTCTGTAGTTCCCAGGCTTTTCCCTGCAAGCCTTTTTAAACAAAGGCACAACATTTGCATTCTCCAATCTTCAGGCACCTGACCCGTGATTATTGATGAAGGTCACATTAACTGTGGAAAAGCATCCTAACTTTTACATTCCATTCCTCTTGTAATAATCAACAGCATTCCATTTGCTTTTCTAATCACTTGCTGGATCACTTTTTGTGATTCATGTACCAGAGAATCCAGAACCCTCTGTATCTCACAATTCTGCAATCTTTCTCCATTTAAATAATTTTCTGCTTTTCTATTCTTGCCAAAGTGACAAGGTCATATTTTCCCACATTTATGTCTACTGCCAAATTCACTTCACCTGTCTAGATTCTTCTGCAAACTCCTCGTGTCCTCTTCACAGCTTACTTTCCAACCTATTTTTGTGTCAACCAAGTATTTGGTCCCTTCATCCAAGTCATTGATATAAACATGACAGTGGCAGAGTAGTAATGCCACTGGACTAGTAATCCAGAGGCTCAGAAAAATTAGCCGGTGATGCAAGTTCAAATCTCACCTTGGCTATGGGTGGAACTTAAAATCCAATTAATTAATCTGGAATTAAAATCAATGATGGTGACCATGAAACTATCATTGATTGTCCAAAAAAAAAAAAAAATCTGGTTTAGAAATGCACTTTAGGGAAGGAAATCTGTCACCTTACCTAGTTGACATAGGACTTCAGACCTCAGTAAGATAGTTGACTCTTAATTGTCCAGTGAAATCGCTAAACAAACTACTCAGTTCATTGATGATTAGGGGTGAGCAACAAATGCTGGTCTTGCCAGCAATGCTGACATATCATTAAAAAATTGTAAATAGTGGAGTACCCCTTTGGCACCCCATTCATCATATCTTGCCAGTCTGAAAATGACACATTTATTCTTACTGTTTCCTATTGATAAGCCAAACCTCTATCCATACTAATATGCTATCCCTGGCACCATAAGCTCTTATTTTGTGCATCATCTTTGATGTGGCATCTTGTTAAGTGCTTCTGGAAATCTAAACACAGCACATCCACAGATTCCCCTTTATCCAGGTTGTCTATTGCTTCTTCAAAGAACACCAATAAATTAATCAAACGTGATTTCCCTTTCACAAAATCATGATGATTCTGTCTGATTGTGTTGGGATTTAAGTGCCCTGCATTAGTTTCTTTAATATTAGTTTAAAGCAATTTCCCCACAACAAATGTTAAGCTAACTGGCCTACAGTTTTATATTTTGTTTCCCTCTTTTCCTGAATGGAACATTCACTATTTTCTAATCTTATGATACCTTTCCAGAACATGGCATTTCTAGAAAATTAAAAGCTATGAACTGACTACGTCAGCAGTCAGTTTTAAGACAGTGGGATGAAATCATTAGGACCTGGGGACCTGTCAGCTTTTAGTTCTAATAATTTGCTCAGTATCCTTTCTGTGGTGATTGAGGAAGTAAATGTAAACAATGAGTTAACTCAGAAAGTATGAGTTAATATGACAATGTGGAAATGCCGGCATTGGACTGGGGTAAACAAGTAAGAATGCCACTTCGTCAAACTGTTTGTGATCAGAACTCCCACTCACCTGACAAAAGGGCAAACCCCGAAAGCTAGTGGCATTTACTACCAAACAAACCTGTTGCATTTTAACCTAGTGTTGTGAGACTTCTCACTGTGTTAACATGATTTGACAGGATGAGAGAAGATAGCATGACTCGAATAAAATGAAGGCATACAAAGAATGGAATGTTCTAGGAAGAGAGCTAAAACCACATAAGTGATTTAATTATGATGCAATTGTATTCTGGTAAAGGTCTATTGGGTAAACAAGGTAGGAAACCATTGTATTGAGGAGTGTGATTAAATCTGTACCAAATTGAATGCACTCGTATGATTAGATCTGTATAAAAGTCTATAACAGAATAACTGGGAGCAGATCCTTCCACTTCCAATGGCTATTGTAAACGCAAAATAAAGTAGTATTGTGTGATTTGTCATGACGTAGGTTGTTCTTTAAAATTTCCTTTAACATGATTGTAATAGTTTTAAATTCTTTCCTGCTTTTCGCATCCTGATTCACAATTATTTGTATCCTCTACAGTGAAGACAGGCATAAAATATCTTCAATTCATCTGCCATTTCCTTAGTTTCCATCGTTAATTTCCCATTTTCACTCTCTACACTTTACTTTTTTTCCTTTATAAATACCTGTAAGAACTCCTACTATCTGTTTTTATATTTCCAGCCATCATTCTGTTGTACTCTAATTCAGATGCTGCTACCAAGGCAAAGTGATCATCTGCCTATTACAAATATGAATTTCAGTGCTGACTTGATGCCAGGTATATACCTTCTATATCCCAATGATTGGCAGTTTGTATCAAACAACACATCCCTTTGGCTATTTGAAACAGACAAAATACTAACAATACCAAACCATTCCATGCTTATAAAACTCCAAATATAGGGTCTAACATCAAGTACGATTCCCTGATTGAACAACACCTGTTAAACAATACTTGTGCTAAATATTATACTAAAAACCAACTGAAGGTTGTCAGTTGGGCTCAAAGTGTGTCTCAGCTAACCATATTAGAAATCTATATATTCCTGTCCTTTGCAGACAGAAGGAACACAAGCAACTCTGCACCCCTTTCAACCAAATATAAATTTAGGAAACTTGTCATTCCCTGGTTCATTCCACAGAGCAATGCCTTGACCAGATTTGACCTGTCCTGATTGAATTTGAACAAAGCTGGGTGGATAACTGTTTCTCGCTGCATTCTCCACAGCAAAGCCTTAACCAGTCTAAGTACACTTGGCAATCAATCAGCACTCTCTTCTCATGCAGTGTGAACTGTTGTTCCCTATTATAAGTGGTAATTTCTTGTGAGCAATCCTGATAAGTTCAAGGCGAAAAGCATGTCTCTTTTTTCAGCAAAGCTCTACCCTGTACCACCAAATAACTTTATTAAACTTTTTTTCTTTGCTGGACTTTATTTTTTGTTCAATTTTCTGACCTACTATTCATCTTCATGGGATTATATGCTTTTTCTTTCGTGACTGAAGGAACATATGTGGGAATAGAACTGTCCATTGTTTAACATCAGTGCTTGTAACTGGCTTGTAACTACTACATTGGAGTGGTCTGTGGTGGACTTCTCTGCATTGCTGTACAAAGGCTGTGCCTGGCCCCTTGCTGAAGAGTTAGTCAAGGGATGCTCACCAATCCAAAGTTGATTAAAAAAAACCTAAAAGTATTCAAAACTAAAACAAATACAAAGCTCCTAAAAGAGAGACGATTAACATTTCATGTGTATTCTCTTTGTCAAAGGAGTCGGACCATAGAATCTACATTCAAATCATTTACCTGCCTTTTCTTTTTCATGGGACATGGAGATTTGCTGCATTCTTCCAGCATTTTCTGTTTTCATTTTATAGGATAAACTTTGTTAAGAATTATTCATTAGCCAAAAATGACCAAAGATATAATATACATACCAAAGATTTCACCACCACATCAACCAGTGATGCAAAGAAACCTTTTGGTGCGTTCAGCTTCTCATGGGAATATCGCACTGCTCTTCGTAAAATCCTTCTCAAGACATACCTGCATAGTAAAACACCTTTAATATCACCGGACTGTCACTTAATATAATCTGTACAGAAGGAGATTGCAACCCAGTTAATTGTTCCAATTTCTAGAATGAATAGGAGAAGAGAAAGGCAATTGGCAGAATTTTTCCTTTTTTTATGCAATGGCATTGAAGCTGTCAGTTCTAGCAAACATTTTCTCCATCATATTGTTCAGAATTTAAAGTACCCAGTAGTACCTGTTCATAACCCTTTCACCACTGAACAACATACTTACCCTTGTTTCTCCGGTAGGTCCACACCATAGGAGATTTGTTGTAATTCATGTCAGCAAACCCTCACACTAATGTGGATAGATAATCTAACAGAGGATGGTGGGTGGGAGGAGATTTCAGATATAGAGGTCTGATAATAACATGCAAATTTATTATATTAAGTTTTCCAACATAGATTACTGGGATTCCCATTACATCAGTGGAAGGGGCAGGAGGAACAATCACAACAAACTTAATACCAATCTGGACATCCAGAATTTCCACTCCCGCTACTAAATCCACCCAAGAAGAATGGGAGTGGAAAATCGCAGCCAATGTTTCCAATGGGATTTTTTGAATTCTATTCTCCCTCATGTCACTCCTTTGATATCACACATTGTAAAGAATGCTAGGACTATTCCAATCTGAAATGGGTCACAAAGATAGCTGTTCTTGAAAGTTTAAGACAAAAAGTATATGAATGTATACAGAAGCAGCAAATGATCTGTTAACATTAATGTTCATAGATGCTCCTTTCATCATTGCTGTCCCTTGTCACTAGAGCACATAAATTAAGAATGGATGTAGCCATACTGGCTGGTAGAGGCTCTTTGCTTTATTCAGAGATTTTTCTCTCCATCTGTCCTAAAGGATCTGTTATATCAGCCTTATAGCTGAGCTATGCAGCACACAATGCCAGAAACTAGCCCCTGTACTAAGCAGCCATTCTTCATATGAAAACATATGAGTGAAGTATGCTATTTGTCCAAAAGGAATCATAATCAGGGCCAAACATGTTCTCTTCAAGCAATTATTGAAAGGAGGAGATATATTGGGAGCAAAAACTTTGGTTTCCTCTTCTTAAATCTGTTAAACGTATTATATACAACCACCACAGTTGTGAGCAGCTAACAGCACAAAACTGGTTGTTTTCGTTAGAAAGAAGGCGGCTAAGAGGAGACCTTATTGAAACATACAAGATGATTAGAGGTTTAGATAGGGTGGACAGTGATAGCCTTTTTCCTAGGATGGAGAAAGCTAGCACGAGGGGACATAGCTTTAAATTAAGGGGTGGTAGTTATAGGACGGATGTCAGAGGTAGGTTCTTTACCCAGAGGGTGGTAAGGGTATGGAATGCCCTGCCTGCTGCAGTTGTAGATGCGCCAAGTTTGGTGGCGTTTAAGAGGTTAGGAGATAAGTTTATGGATGAAAAAGGGATGGTTTAGGTTAGAGGGTCATTGCTTTTTCTTAATTGGTCGGCGCAACATCAAAGGCCGAAGGGCCTGTTCTGCACTGTAATGTTCTATGTGGTGGTTGTAGATAATACGTTTAACAGATTTAAGAGGAGGAAACCAAAGTTTTTGCTCCCAATATATCTCCTCCTTTCAATAATTATTTAGGCCATGAAGGATTGTAACTCAATCCTTAGTATCATTGCAGTTAAGAATTTTGCTGTTTGTCTACTTCGAGAGAAATTTTCTAAAGTAATACATGCAACTTAAATGTGCTTGGTGTGGGAAAGTGATTACAAAGCATAATGGACGTGATTTAGTAGCCACATTAACAGTGGGCACAAATTTTATGAGTTTATCGGTTATTATGAAAAGCTAAGAATTGGATTTGCGCTTGCAAAGTTTTCCCAACCCCTGCCTCTCCAGACGCAGTAAGAAGTTATGTTACCTGACCAAAGGAACACCATTTCCGAAAGCTTGGGGATTACTATCAAATAAACTGGTTGGACTTAAACCTGGTGTTGTGAGACTTCTTACTGTGTTTACTCCAGTTCAACACTGGCATCTCTCCATGAAACAATCAGGATTATGCCAAGTGCACAGACCTGATCTGCAAACATTACAGAACACAGAACACTACAGCACAAACAGGCCCTTCGGCCCACAAGTTGCACCGATCATACCCATATCTACCAGGCCACAGAACTATCTATAACTCTCAATCCCATTAAATCCCATATACTCATCCAGAAGTCTTTTAAAAGACCCCAGCGAGTTTGCCTCTACTCACCACTGAGTGAAAAACTTTCCCTGATGTCTCCTCTGTTTAAGATGCTCCTCAGCACCTTAAACTTGTGTCCTCTCGTAGCGATCATTTCAGCCCTCTTCAGAATCCACCCTATCTATACCTCTTAACATTTTATAAACCTCTATCAGGTCGCCTCTCAACCTTTGTCTCTCCAGGGAGAAGAGATCTAGCTCTCTCATCCTATCATATTATAATTTCTAGCTTGATGCGGCTGATGTAACATCATACTGACGAGAATCACTACTGACTTCAAAAACAAAAATCAGTTGTGATGACCATGCCAGGGCACACAGGTAGGTATAGCTTACAGATGGTGAGGGATGTGACAAGGAGACCTATATACCCTATCAGGGTATGTGGTGGGCCTCAAAGTTCAATTTGCATGAGTGCTAGCTGCAGAATATGAAAGTCTGAAATTTTAGTATATGTGGGAGCTTAAGAGATTAAATCTTAATCTTTTGCCTTCTTAAAATCTAACATATATTACTTGTAATTGAAGGGTAGACAGTTAAGTATCTTTCAGGCCTAAGGAAAAGTAAAAACAAATTATTCCCGTGGGACAAGCCAGGGGACTTAATTGGGGCAGTTAGGAGATTGGCACCGGCAACAAGTGAGACTGACACTATAAAAACAAGAACTCAGAGTATAATCTGCATAGAGTGGTAGCTGCAGAGTGTGGAAATCTGGCATTTTGGGAAGTATGGGAGTTTAAGAGAAATGGGGGAGGGAGGTATTGCTGACTCTTATTTCCCTTGTTACATCCGCAGGCCAATGAACAGCAGCAGACACAAGCCAGAGAGCTGGGAGATAAGGTGCAGCAGTCCTACAATATTGAGTGGAACATGCCCATGTGATATCCCAGGTAAGTGCTTACCGAGTGAAGATTTCTCTCTTCTCTCTTTTTGGACTTATTTTGAGGTTGAAGACTAAGTAGTGTGAAAACTAAAGATCAGTACTAAAATTAAAATTAAATTGAAAATCTAATTAAATAAATTAGGGATACACGACCAGACGATGGGTTGTAACTGCAGCATGTGGGACCTGGTGGACCCCAATATGTTTAATAGCAACATCACCTGTAGCAAAAATATTGATTGCCCGAGGAACTTCGGCCCAGAATCACTGGAGGCTGAGCTTCAGACTTTGCAACGCAAGGGAGGGGATGCTGTGTTTCAGGAGGCAGTCACATAGATTAATTACTTCGAATTCAAACAGTGATCAGGGACAGGAGGGTGTGACTACAAGTGAGGCAAACAGAGTGATCCAAAAGGTAGCAGTGCAGGTGTCCGAACCCTTGCCCTGGTTCAACAGGTTTGAGATTCTTCAACGTGTTATGGGAGGATACGTCTGTTGTGGTCCATGTAGATACCAACAACACAGGGCAAACAAAGAGGTTCTGCATAGACAGTTTGAGAATCTAATCACTAAATCAAACAATAGAACCTCCAAGGTTATATTTCTGGATCATTACCTGAACTGTGTGCAAACCAGTATACAGAACATAAAATTGGCGATTAATACAGCTCAAAGACTAACATGGCAGAAGTGGATTTCAGTTTATAGGGTAGTGGAATCAGTACTATGGAAACTGGGCATTTTCTTGCTGGAATGGCCTGTATCTGAACTGTTTGGGACAATATTCTTGCAAACCACCTAACTAGGAAAGCAGAGAAGGTTTTAAACTAAATAGAGCGATACTGGTTCTGCAGAAGAGATACGTATGTAGGCTTGCAAAGCAAAAGGATATAGCAGTATCACAAGGATACAGCATTATCGATAGGAAGGTAGAACAAGGATGGTCTATTCAGCTTCTCAAGCTTGTTCTGCCATTCAGTGAGATCATGACTGACCTATGACTTAATCCCTTCCATCTGCCTTGGCTCCACAGGCTTGTCTCCCTTTGCTAAACAAACTGACGTCACTAAAAACAGATGAGTATTTTTTGCATTGCTGCTTGTTGAATCTTGCTGTGAAGCAAATTGATTTGTCAAGTTTCCTCCATTACAATATTAACTTCAAATATACTTCGTTGGCTGTATTTTGTGAGGTCGAAATGCAATCTTTTTCTCTCTTTTATGACACAGATGAAACCTATTTCAATCTTCTGTCCATTCATTTTCTGAATAACTGCCTGACAGCAGGACCTTGCATGTAGCTCATCTACAACAGTGTTAGCTAGATTGTCCTGCTTTAACTGGCAAGATTGACATTGTTGCAGGAGTCGATACACCAAACGAGAGATAACGCATTAGAAAGTAAACAATTAGTGTGCACTGGTTAGGAATGACAGAAATTCCTCATGACTGCTTTACAGACAAAAGCTAATGATTACCATTAATATAATATTGAGGTGCAATTTCAAAACTGAATGCATCCAACTTACCCTCTACCAGTATTGTCTGGTCTGCCTCCATCAGACAAAGCAATTGTTATAGTCCTTGCATGATCTGCCAGCACTCTGTAGGCCATGTCTATCCCATCAACATCTTCAGCTCCCACCTTCCCAGTATATGCCCTGACGCCAGTCCCCTGGAATTTGAGAAGTTAACAATTGACATGCTGCTTTCAAACAGGGCATCACAGAGTGGAAACAACAGTTAAACCATCAGAATGTTTTTCTGCTTATAGTAAGCTGCTACATAAATCCAATTTATTGTCCTCATCACCTAGCACCAGACAACTTTACCATGTCACGCTGGGGTGTCGTGTTCCTGTTTGGTAAAACCTCATCTCCTGACTTTCTGACATTAGAGAATAATGTTTCACACAGGTAAACTTCGAAATGGAGTCTGCTGTCGAAAGGTAATTCTTGCTTTAACTCTAGTACTGTAAAAATCTAGGACTAAGTATGAAATTTCTCACTGCATTGTAGCTTTAATGTCTGTAAACCCAGGCACATATTGACAGTTTAGTCTCACATTGGAATTCTGCAGCCACCAGTTGAGGAGAAGTTCTTTTCCAACACCCCAAGTGTTGGTAATTCAATTATCAGGAATCTTATACAGTGACATTAACTTCAAATATATTTTAAAATAAGCTGAATGGTCTCAGTGTTATATTCCTCTGGGATTCTAATTTTGTTGCACCTATGAAATCCTTAACTACAAAACTCATCCAAGGAGCAGAGAAATACACTCAGATACAGGTAAACAGGGTAAAAGGCACCACAACTTGAGACTGCAGTAGATAAATTGACGTTTTTAATACTTTACTTTTTGAATGGCTTCAAAGTAAGGTTGAAAGAGGTCAGTGTCATAGTTTGACATCTTTTGCTGCAGAATCGACACAAGCCGTTCCAACCCCATCCCAGTATCAATGCTCTTCTTAGCCAGAGGTTTCAGACTGCCATCAGCTTCTCTAGAGGTGAAAGCAAAGCAGCAATTAGGTTCATCAATGACAAGGCAGACAACAGTGTAAACAGTATAGATGGAAAAGAAATATCACAAAAGTATATTAATGGATTAAGTGAATAGGGCAAAACTGTAACAAATGATTTCAATGTCAGCAAATCAGAGACCTTGTCCCTAAAAATGGAACAGGGTATTTTGTAAATGGCAAAAAGGTAGGAACAGCAGAGGTTAAAAGAGTTAGCAGTCCAGGTGATCATTAAAATGTCATGAACAAAACATAATCAAAAAGATTAAAGGAATGCTGGCCTTTGGATCTAGAGACCAAGAAGTCAAGTGGGCAAAGTAGCAGCTACACAAAGCCTTGGTTAAATGGCCCAGCAGGGAGGGCAGTGTTAACTTAAAGAACGTACACATGATTATCTGTATACACACACACACCCTCTGAGATTGACAAATATTTGTTAATTAAGGTACTAAGTGATATGGGGTAAAGACAGATTTGTGGAATTAGGCTGTAGATCTGCTAGGATCTCATCTGCCAATTAAAGGAAACTAGGTAAGCACTGGATGTTGAGCACCTTCATTTTGAATTCATCATTCAATTCCCAAAAATGTTTCAACAGTAATTATGATATTTCTCACAGGAGAACCGACGAGCCGGTGAACATTCAAGCTACATCGTGTGCATCAACTGTGGTTCAGTTGACACACACCAACCTGAGCCAGTAGGTTTTGTGGTAAAGTCCCAATCTAAGGCTTGAGCACAAAAATCAATAATTCAGAATAGTAATGCATCATTTGAGATGCTTTTTTTTAGATAAAATATTTAACAAAAGCACCATCAGCTTTCTCAGGTGTGCATAACAGGTTCCTTTGGCACTATATCTAAGAAGAGCAGTGGAAATTTCCCTGGTATTCTCACCAAAATTTATCACTTGATCAAAATCAAAATTCAGATTGTCTTGTCATTGTGGGTGCTTACAATACATTGTGTTAGAACAGAGATTCCACTTCAACAGCACTTCACTGACTGTCAAGTGTTCTGGCACGCCCTATGGTTGAGAAAGTCTACGTAAAGGCTATAGAAGATTTCTTTCAGATTATTGCGTAAACTTGGTCACTTGGTATTATCATCTGTCACTGTAAGGGAATTTAAGGGATCCAATTCTATGCCATGGGTGACAGGTGAGGACCATTGCCAAAAAGCATCTAGACAATACAGCATATAAAGACATGGCTCAGAAGCAAAATGAATTGCTTCAAGTGGCAACGTTGAGTTACTTTGCTTTTTGGTAATAATGTTGATCTATGTCTGACAGAGCAGGAAAGTTTAATGATGTGCTGACTGATGAGATGTGGTTACCTGTTGAACTGAATGAACACAAGGTTCCAGACCTCCAGAACATTAGGATCGTCCATGTTGACCAGGTGAGCAGCATCACGCCCTCCGATGCGATCATAATGCATCTCACTGCAGGGGCCACAAGGACCAGTGTCACCCATCTCCCAGAAATTATCCTTCATGCTTCCTGGTAGAATTCTTTCCTCAGCCATTCTGAACAGAAAGATACAATCAATTATATTTAATACAGCAGCAAAAAGCCCAGATCACCTTCCAATTGCATATCACTGCTCTGTGCAAGTCAAAGACAGAAGCGATTTTCTCTAATTAAAACCTTTTACAATAGAAAAAGTATTTTTTTAAACATCTATTGTACTCCTAAATACTTAACAAATGTTAGAGCTCCTTAAATGATCTCGGAATGGAATCTTCTTAGTCCATTTTGCTACCAAAGTCAATCACAGATCTGCAAGGAGTTAACCAATCCCAGCAAGGGTAGCAGTGCATAAGCATTGTCATTTCAAGCTCATTCCTCTAGTATGTACAGTTGAAGGCTTCCCCCCGCCAAAAGAAGAATGTAGACAGAATACATATGGAACAGGACTGAGTTACAATAGGGTAGGTCACTCAGCTCCAACTTGCACTCATCAATTATTGAAAAAAGGTGTGAAAATAAGTTAGAGTTAAAAAAAAACTCTAACAAAATCTCACCCAAGATTTAGCCAGATTTGCTTGCATTCAAGATCTGGTTCCAGTCCAGCTTTCTCATTCCCTCCAAAATAAGTCACATAAAGTCTTTCAATGGGGATCCCAAACTCTTTTGTCAGGAGTTCTAAGGCCATCTCACAAGCCAGTGCCTGCAAAGACAACGAAAAAAAAAGATGTCATCCCCACATAAACTAAATTAGCACAAGTTCCCAATTCCATTACTTTGAACAAAATAGTGGCATAGATTGTATTTGTGGAGTATATATCAAATGCAGATCAATTTCAATCAATAAAGAAAACATTTTTACTACAATGGAAATGCAGATGGTCATCTGTACCTGGATAAGTTAGTCTCCCAGTTATTTGAACATTACGTATGTTGTCTACTAACAAATTAACACCTATGATCTGACACTGACCCAGTGTGATGGGGGCTTCCAATGATACTTTGCATTGAGAGTTACATCTATTTTTACATTCCTATCTTTGGGTTCTCACTCTGCCTACAGCATGTCAACCAAGTCACCATTTGTAATAGCCCCATTCTTTAATAGCATCATGCACAGGTGCTGTTATATTGTTGGGGCATATTGTTAAATAATGAAGTTTATCGATCTTGCTCTGTGACATTACCTGAATTTCACAGTCCCAAAGTGAATTAGCGCACACCTCCATCATATACACCCATTAATCACTCTAAAATTCAGCAAGTGTCATTAATGTTTTAGCAATTTCACACATTTTTTGTTCTTTATTTATCAGTTTAAGACATTTTCTAAGAAAACTGTTCACTTTACCTTGAAGTAATCACCAAAAGACCAAGAACCTAACATCTCAAAGAAAGTGTGATGATAAACATCCTTCCCCACATCATCCAGGTCATTGTGTTTCCCTCCAGCACGGATACATTTCTGAGTATTTGCAGCTCTTGTTAGTTTTGCCATTGGGTGGGATGGATCAATGGTGTTCAAGAAAATTGGTTTAAACTGCAAAAGGAAAAAAATTTCAATAAAAAAATGGTTCTTGCTGTGAATGTGGTTTCCCTTAAAAAAAAAATCTATGCTCCAACCCCCAGAGATGCTGATCCTTGCTATGGTGGTTCCATATCTGCAAGCAGTTATCCAACATTGCACCCAAATGGCTCATGTTAGCCATCGGGTTTAAAATCAGAGTTGTACCCAACCTGCCTTCAGCAGACTTCCACACATCACCCTACAATACAATCAAATGGTAATCTGGTATTACTTTCAACATTCTCTTCAAGGAGTGGGGAATCCAAGTGCAGAAGCCAAGCTACTTCCTCAGCTGCAATCCACCAGTTTGGGACTTCTGGTCGATATGGTTTATTAATATTGCATTCAGCAATGCCTTTACCTGCTAGGTAATTAGAATGCACGTTGAGAGGATCGGTAGCAGTATATAGTTTACAAAGCCGAAAATCCACTTGTGTATGTCCATCACGGGGTCAACTTGTGATCATTGTACATCAGATGAAAATACATAATTTATTCCTGGCTAGGTTTGTGCATCTCAGACGCAAAAATGTTAGTTTCTACATGCATGCAGTATACATTAGATCAATACATAATTTATTCCTGGCTAGGTTTGTGCATCTCAGACGCAAAAATGTTAGTTTCTACATGCATGCAGTATACATTAGATCAATACTGTAATCCAATTAAATTGTGGTTCTCCCCTGCTGCCCCTTCACCCCATCTTTCAACTTACCAACCCCCATGAGCAGGCTCCAATCGCAGAGGCCTAAAATTTAATCCTGACCTTCCCCGCCAGCACTAGGCTGAGCCTGGGTGTCCCAAGTCCTGATAACAGCTAAAGACAAACTCCAGCTCTCCTGAACTCAGACAGGAGCAATGAATTTCAGGATTCCTCTAATGAGATAATCTCTCAGCATTCCAACAGGTAGTGTAGGAGTCCTGCTGTCTGAAATATGGAACTGTTGAAAAACTGATCATTTTTAAGCCAATGCACACTGACTGGTTTGCTTGAATGCTGGAACAGGAGCAGTAATGCCTAATGGTTGCTTATTGACAAGTTATCATAAGTTCAAGCATCTTCAAACACAATTGCCCACAAAGAAAAAAAATACATCAAATTGAGTAACTGGATTTTTTTTTGAAATAGCAGAAGCTATTCGGGTATTATCTAGGCTGGATGTTCCAAGGATGCCAGATTTTTGACATCACACCTGTATTTCATAACCCAGTTCATGCACTGGATAGCATCAGAACATTTGCATGTTCAGTGTCACCTTTGTGAATGAGTTCTGTTTGAAAAGCTGGGTCATTTTCATTGAACTCAATGTATGATGCTCCAATTCTAGTTAGCAGTGTTCTAGAAAGGATGAACTGCAAAATAACACTTGCAACTTTCAGGTGGCTAAGACAAGAACATAATTCTTTAATTGTTAACCCTTTATAACTATGCACTCTGAGTATTTCTTGTCAAACTGCATTCCTTAGAAAGATTTAAGATTAATCCTTTAAATACCACATTCATACTTAAAATCAGATTTTATTTTACTGGAGATGAAATTATGCACAGACCAGTAATATGATCCAGCATGGGAAACACTGACAAGCAGTAAGTAGGATGCACACTGAAATTCCCCACATTATGAGTTGCTGACTGCTTTAAATCATGGCATCAAATAGCATGATGCTGAGCCATTTTTCTCCAAGATGGATAAGATAAATAAGCCAATAAATCCCATGCTACTGTTGCATACTGCCTGGTATCTGCTTACATAACAGTACTGACTGGGAAGCTACCACATCCTGGCCTTCACTGTCTGCCACAAGTTGAACAGTAAACAGGAAAACTGCCAATGCTGGAACTACACAGCATGTTAGTCAGCAATTGTATGGAGGGGAGCAAGGTTATGACCTTTCCAATGCTGCACCTAATCAGAACACTCTGATGAAGGTCAAGCACCCAAAATGCTTTACTAGTCTCTTTTCATCACAGATCATGTCTGCTGTGTATTTCCATAATGTTGTCAGCTTTGTTTCATCCTTCACATTCCATCTCCTGACTCCCTATGCAAACCATCTCACATGACTGTGGAAGATGGTTATAAATTAGACTTCGCTATTGAAGACACAGTCTCCCCAAGTCTTTCCCAATGTGCTTTTTCTGTTCTGAATATAAAAGTTTATGGCCTGTAATATTACAGCCCAGTCAAATAACTATTTGAAGTCCAATTTGGGGTATGACAGAGAAGCTCGCACACTATCAGAAGAAACAAAAAATTCTGGTCTTTATACTTAAGATAGAATGAACCCAATACAATTCACTGTTTTTTTTCAACAACAGTGTTGTGGAATTAGCAGTAAATGAATGTATTTGCTAAAAACTTTATCAAAACAAACTTAAAAAAGTACAGATATAACTATAATATTCAGATCTAAAGTCCACATGAAGACCATCTACTAATTGGTGACCAGCACAGGTGGAAACAGCTCAGCACTAACAGGAAGATGATTGGGTTCAAATTCTAGGATGAGATAAAATGGGATAGAGCGTCTTCTCCATTCAAACCTACATTGTCTGATGGCAAATGAATTGGGAAATGGTTAACTGGATCATAGTTTAAACAGATACAAATGAAGTACAGGTTGATGCCCCTCTTAACACAACGGATACATAAACATATTTTGCACAAATATCCATATAACTCACTTCCAAGGCCACAGGGATGAAGAATCTTCACATGAACGTGGCAATCTGTTGACCTACCTGGTTCATCCCTGCATTGGCAAACAGCAGTGTGGGATCATCGAGTGGGATCGTCGCTGAGGAGTGAACATACTCATGATGGTAACGTTTGAAGAAGTTAATGAACTTCTGGCGAATCTGCCCAGCATTTAGTGTAGAATCCATTTGGAAATAATCCACAGGATCTGAAAGGAAAGTGGGTACTTGTTAAGTGTGTAATTTAAGTCTTTTTTCACCTTTTACCCCTCCTTCCAAGTAACTCTTAGTTCTTCCTTCTTGTTTCATTTCTGAGGCAGACTGTCCAGCCTTAAATATTGTGCAACGTGAAACATTTCTATAAATTTGAATTTGCTTGGGTTTTGTCATCCTCTCTTAAACCAACAGTCAAATCTCTGCTGAATGATTTACAAGAAAAATATTCACTTCCTAATTCTGACATGAGAGACAAGCAGAAATGACTTTTGATATCTCTTGTTTATGTCCTGTTAAACAAAGTATAACTGCATCAATTTAAATCAATGCCCTGACAGATCTGAAAATCGTTTGTTCCCTAAAAGCAAGAAAAGCATTAATTTGATTATTTAAAATAGTGGAAAACTCTCACCCTGATAATTTCAACTAATTGACTGAAGCCACCTGACAGTGATTTCATTTTAAAATAAACTACAGTTCATTCTATTCAGTTTATCCAATCAACTCCACAGGCTGTAGAGATAGAAACTTTTTTTCACTTTAAGAATAAGATATCCTTACAGAATCATATACTGAGACAGCATATGAATATAAAGCTTTGACAAAGGGTCATCTGGACTCGAAACATTAGCTTTCTTCTCTCCTTATAGATGCTGCCAGACCTGCTGAGATTTTCCAGCATTTTCTCTTTTGGTTTCAGATCCCAGCATCTGCAGTAATTTGTTTTCATTCAATAACTGATCCCAAACTGTAATCCTTTTACAAAATACATTTACAAGGAATCCTTTAGCTTGTAATCAATAAGTCCTTGAGTCAAATGAGAGTATAATACTTAACAGAAATATTACTATATACTTCAGCAACCAGACATCTGCTCCTCCAGAATTTATTTTCAAAGATTCCAGTTGACGTCAGTTTTGGATAAAAATGGAGGACTGTTTAAAGTCTTCAGGATATCAAAACTACATCAATGTGTAAAGACAGTACCACCAAGGGGCTTCATGACTTCGAGCAGTCCCAATAAAAGTCCCACTTTACAAGTGGAACTTCCTTCAGTTTGTAAGCACTTCATGGCTCTTGTGGGCCCATTTGTATTCTCCATATTTTGTATCAAAAGTCCCTTTCTGAGGTAATCTTACCTAGTTAAGCGGAAAGGCTAAGGGACTTAAGTTATTTTCATTAGAGAGAAGGCGGCTAAGAGGTGACTTAATTGAGACATATAAGATGATCAGAGGGTTAGATAGGGTGGATAGTGAAAACCTTTTTCCTCGGATGGAGATGGATAACACGAGGGGACATAGCTATAAATTAAGGGGTGGTAGTCATAGGACAGATGCTAGAGGTGGGTTCTTTATTCAGAGGGTAGTAACGGCGTGGAATGCCCTGCCAGCAGCAGTTGTGGACTTGTCAAATTTAAGGGCGTTCAAATGGGCAGTGGATAAGCATTTGGATAGCATTGGAATAGTTTAGGATAGAGGGTCATAAAATTGGTTACATTGGTCAGTGCAACATCGGGGGCCGAAGGGCCTGACTGCGCTATAATGTTCTATGTTCTAAAATTATGAAGGGCATAGAATAGGTTGGAAGATATGTTTCCCCTTAGTAAAGGGATCAATAACCAGGGGCAGGGATTTAAAGTAAGAGGCTGGAAATTTAGAGAGAATGTGAGGAAAAATTTCTTCACCCAGACGGTTGTAAGAATCTAGAACTCACTGCTTGAAAGGATGGTAGAGAGAGTAACCCTTACAACATTTAAGAAGCATTTAGATCAGCATTTGATACACATCGCTTACGACGCTGTGGACCAAGTGCTGGAAAATGGGGTTAGAATAAATAATGGTTGATTGCACAGATGCAAAGGGCCAAAGGGTCTTTTTTCTGTGCCATAACACTCCATGACTCCGTTCCTGTTTTAGATTCTAATTTCCTCCACATTTTGCTTATTTTCATGAACAGCAGAGCAGGCTGGAACAGCCAAATGAGCAGCACAGCACTGCTGCCTCACAGCGCCAGAGACCCAGATTCAACTCCAGCCTTGAATGATCGACTATTGAATTTTGCACATTCTCCTAGTGTAAATTTCCTCTAAGTGCTCCTTCTTCCTCCCACAGTTCAAAGATGTGCAGATTAGGTGGACTGAGCATTCTAAATTGCCCCTTAGTGTCCCAATGCTAGGGGGATTAGCAGAGTAAATGCAGGGTTATGAGGATAGGACAGGGGAAACAGCACAGGTAAGGTACTCTGTCAAACAGTCAGTGCAGACACAATGAGCAGAATGGCCTCCTCCTGGATTGTAAGGATTCTACGATTTCTGCTCCCAAGTCCTATGATCCCAGGTGAGGGTGAGTTTGCCCTACCCATCCTCAACATTGTACAGGAATGTTAGCCTTGATTATGGCAGTCTCTGGAGTGGAACATGAACCAATGCATTCAAAGGTCAGGGTTTTTGATACTAACCAGAGACCCTCACACACACACACACACACAGCAGAAACAGTGGTACAGTGGTTAGCACTGCTGCCTCACAGCACCAGGGACCCAGGTTCAATTCCAATCTCAGGGTCACTGTCTGTGGAATTTGCACATTCTCTTGCGTGGGTTTCCTCCCACAGATCAAACAGGTACATGCGGGATAAGTGGATTGACTATGCTCCTTTAGTGTGAGGGAGATTAGCAAAGTAAATATGTGCAGCTACAGGGATGTGGGGCCTCGGTGTGGTTCTGGTTGATGCAGTCTCAATGGCCTCCTTCTGCCCTGTATATATCTAATGTTAGATAATGAAATGTAATTTATAGTACATGCGATGTTCTATGTGACATTAGGTGATATGATGCTTTATATTTTATATATATTTGGTGACAATATATTAGCAGTGCCGGCCGCCCGTGCCCTCTCTATCTGATGGGTCACATCACCGGCTCAGATTGAACCACTCAGACCCCGACCCCGACCAGAAACGGTTCCGCTAAATCGTTCGGAAATAAAAACACAGCCGGCTCAGACTCGGTTCACTTACCGAGTCCGACCTCACACTCACCGAGTCCGGCCCTCAGTCCCGGGCTTCTCTCACTCCCGGCTCCGCGTTCACCCGCCGCCCGGCACAGCTCTCAGCCCCGCCCCCAAACCACTCCTATTGGCTGCGCCCGTGTTACGGACCGGAATTACTGACTCCGATTGGTTTAACGTATGTCAATCCAGAGCCCGGCCCCGCCCCCCCAAACCGGCTGATGCAACCCTCTGATCCACGTGACTACGGGTCTGGTCTGTACCTGTCAATCAATCAGTGTCAGTGCTGGCCTTGTCTGCAGCGTGCAAATCTCATGGAAATATGGGGCCTTTCCCATCTCAAAGCTTCACGCATAAAAAATAAACAGCCGCACAAATGCTCAGGCTGCATAGGCTGCGAATCCTGCAGCTAGTACGAAAAACCGGTTAAATGAGTTGGACATGCTAAATTCTCCTTCAGTGTACCTGAATAGGTGTCGGAGTGTGGTGACTGGAGGATTTTCACAATAAAATCATTGCAGTATTAATGTAAGCCTATTGGTAACACAAATAAATAAACAATAACTCAGTTCCTGCCTCTTCAAATCCTGTCCACAAGGCACAAGTTGGGGTGGCACAGTCATGATGTAGACATACTGGCGTTGGACTGGGGTAAACTCAGTAAAGTTTCACAACACCAATTTTAAATCCAACCAATTTATTTGATAGTAAATTCGCGAGCTTTCGACACTATGGCCTTCGTCAGGCAAATGCAGTGTTCTGGTCTGCAATAGCACTCATATCAACACAGACAGTTACAGATTGCTGATTAGAATGCGAATCCTTACATCTAACCTGCTATTCAAGTGTTAAAGTGGCTAACAATGTGTGTGAAGGGAATCCTGAGCATTGGTTAGAGAATTGTGTATTTTCTCCAGACAGCACAGTAAGTGAGTTTTTTTGCTAACCCAGGCAAGTTACGGGGGTTACAGATAGTGTGTCATGAAGCCAAGATCCCTATTAAGACCATCCTCATGTGTGCGGAACTTGGCTATCAGTCTCTGCTCAGCGACTCTGCGCTGTCGTGTGTCACGAAGGCCCCCTTGAAGAACATTTACCCGCAGGTTGGAGGCCGAATGCCCATGACTGCTGAAGTGTTCGCCCACAGGAAGAGAACTGTTTTGCCTGGTGATTGTTGAGCGATGCTCATTCATCCGCTGTCGTAGTGTCTGCATGGTCTCCCCAATGTACCATGCTTCGGGACATCCTTTCTTGCAACGTATTAGGTAGACAACGTTGGCCGAGTTGCAAGAGTATGTGCCGTGTACCTGGTGAATGGTATCCTCACGTTTGATGATGTCGTCCATGTCTATGATCTGGCATGTCTTGCAGAGGTTGCTGTGGCAGGGTTGTGTGGTATTGTGGTCACTGTTCTCCTGAAGGTTGGGTAGTTTGCTGCGAACAATGATCTCTTTGAGGTTGTGCGGTTGTCTGAAAGCAAGAAGTGGGGGCGTGGGGATGGCCTTAGCGAGATGTTCATTGTCATCAATGATATGTTGAAGACTCCGGAGAAGATGTCGTAGCTTCTCCGCTCCGGGGAAGTACTGGACAACAAAGGGTACTCTGTCCACCGTGTCCCGTGTTTGTCTTCTGAGGAGGTCAGTGCGGTTTATCGTTGTGGCACGTCGGAACTGTCGATCGATGAGTCGAGCGCCATATCCTGTTCTCACGAGGGCATCCTTCAGAGTCTGGAGGTGTCTGTCACGATCCTCCTCATCTGAGCAAATTCTGTGTATACGGAGGGCTTGTCCATAGGGAATGGCTTCTTTAACGTGTCTAGGGTGGAAGCTGGAGAAGTGGAGCATTGTGAGGTTGTCTGTCGGTTTGCGGTACAGTGAGGTGCTGAGGTGACCGTCCTTGATGGAGATGCGTGTGTCCAAGAATGCAACTGATTCTGGAGAATAGTCCATGGTGAGTCTGATGGTGGGATGGAACTTGTTGATATCATCATACAGTTGTTTCAATGATTGTTCACCATGAGTCCAAAGGAAAAAGATGTCATCAATGTATCTAGTATATAACCTTGGTTGGAGATCTTGTGTGGTGAAGAAGTCTTGTTTGAACCTGTGCATGAAGATGTTGGCATACTGAGGTGCGAATTTGGTCCCCATGGCTGTTCCGTGTGTCTGGATGAAAAGCTGATTGTTGAAGGTGAAGACATTGTGGTCCAAGATGAAGCGGATGAGTTGTAAAATTGCATCCGGAAACTGGCAGTTGTTGGCATTGAGTACTGAGGCAGTTGCAGCAATACCATCGTCGTGGGGGATGTTGGTGTAGAGCGCTGAGACATCCATTGTGACAAGGAGTGTCCCTGGTTCAACTGCTCCATGTGTGCTGAGTTTCTGTAGGAAGTCCATAGTGTCAAGACAAAAGTTAGGGGTTCTTTGTACAATGGGTTTCAGGATGCCCTCGATATAGCCGGAGAGGTTCTCACACAGGGTCCCATTGCCCGATACGATGGGATGGCTGGGTATGTTTGCCTTGTGTACCTTTGGGAGGCAGTAGAGATCTCCAATGCGGGGAGTACGTGGAATGAGAGCCCGGAGAGTGTTCTGAAGGTCCAGATCAAAGGTTTTGATCAGAGTGTTGAGTTGACGAGTGTGTTCTTTGGTCGGATCTGCTGGTAACTGTCTGTAGTGTTTCACATTGTTTAGTTGTCGGTACACTTCTTCACAGTAGTCCGTTCTGTTCAGTATGATGGTGGCGCCTCCTTTGTCTGCTGGTTTGATGACAATGTTGCGGTTGGTCTTGAGAGCATGGATGGCCTTGCTTTGTGCTTGGGTGATGTTCGGGACTGTCTTGTAAGTGCGGTTGATGAATCTGGTGTTCACGCACCTCCTGATGGCTTGGGCATCCATGTCCAGTTGGGGGCAGCAGCCTTCTAGAGGAGTCCAATTGGATTCATTCCTCTTCGGTTGCTGCATTGCAGATCCCTCTGTTGGCTGTTCTGGTTCATTAGCTATCTCATTGAGTCTGCTATTGGCCTCTTGGGGTTTGTGGAAGAACTCATGCAGCCTTATTCGCCTGATGAATTCCTCTGTGTCCGCTGCAAGACTGATGGGGTCCATTTTGGTGGTGGGACAGAAATTGAGCCCTCGGCTGAGAACTTTGATTTCCTGTGATTGAAGTGTGTAGTCTGACAGGTTAACAATGGACCTCCCTGCGGTAGTATTGTTTTCTACTGTGGTGTCAAGGGAGGCTTGGTTGTTGCTGGTGGCGATGCCGAGTTTTTCAAGTTTCCTGTCCTTGGTGTGCATGTAAATGGTGTAGTTTCTTTGTCTCATCTGCTTGGCAAAGTTTCGCAGCTGATCTGCGTCCTGAGCGCAAGTTGAGAATATGTATTCCATTTTACTTTCCAGGGTGTGGCGTTTGCTACAGAGCTGGTGTATAAGGTGATTGAGGAGTGTGAGAGAGGTGCGACGGTGACACAGTGGTTAGCACTGTTGCTTCACAGTGCCAGCAACCCAGGTTCAATTGCTGGTTGTTAGTGTGGAGTTTTGCACATTCCATGTCTGTGTGGGTTATCTCCAGGAGCTCTGGTTTCCTCCCACAGTCAAAGATGTGCAGGTTATGTTGATTGGCCATGCTAACATGCCTCTTGGTGACAGGAGGACTAGCTAGGGTAAATATATAGGGTTATAGGAATAGGGACTGGGTGGGATAGGCTGAATGGCCTCCTTCTGTATTGTAGGGATTCTATGATTCTAAGTCAGTAACATGATGGAATACTCTCCATTTATTCCAACATTCAAAAAGCTTAACATCATCCAGGACAAAGAATGTTTGATTGGTACCCAACCCTCCAACTTAGCCACACAAAGCAAATGAGTGGCATGACCAGTTAACCTAGAGGTCTAAATTGAGGGACAATTAGAATCTACAATGCAAAAGGGGGCCATTTGGCCCATCAAGTCTGAACCAACTACAATCCCACCCAGTCCCTATCCCCATAACCACATGCATTTACCATAGCTAGTCATCCTGATACTAAGGGGCAATTTACCATGGCAATCCACCTAACCTGCACATCTTTGGATTGTGGGAGGAAACCGGAGCACCTGGAAAAAACCCAAGCAAACACAACGAGAACATGCAGACTCCACACTGCCAGTGACCCTAGAAAGAATCAAACACAGGTCTCTGGCACTGTGAGGCAGTAGTGCTAACCACTGTGCCACTGTGTCGCAGTATTTTGGCAAATGGGAAGAAATAGTGACCATCATTTATCAATCCATAAAAACAGAATACCAAGAATACTGGAAATAGATACTGTGGAGAAAAAAAGAGTTTATGTTTCAGCCTGGTGACCTTTTAAGAAATGGAAAAAAATAATAAGTCTGAAGGACCTGAAAGTGGAATGGGAGGGGCGGACAGGTGGGAAAATAATAAAAAAGCACGATTTGTGAAAGAATGTAAGGCAGGAAGTATTTCATAAGGTTTAAGAACTTAGGAAATTAAGAGCAGGAGTAGGGTTTTCAGCCCCTCGAGCCTGTTCCACCACTCAATAAGATTATAGCTGACATATTTGCAGTCTTAACATCACCTTGCTGTCTGCCCGCATCACTCTTGACTCCCTTGGAAATCAAAACTCTCAACCTTAATAAATTCAATGACCCAGTCTCTACTGTTCCTTGGAGGTGCATTTCAAATACTTTTGGTCCCTTGACAAATTCCTTATCATCTCCCTCTTAAATAAAAACCTCTCATTTTGAAACTGTGCTCCCTATTTCTGGATTCCTTCATGAGGCGAAACATCCTCTTAGCAACCACCCTGTCAAATCCCCTCTGGATCTTAAATGTTTCAATAAGAACACCTCATTATTCTAAACCCCCAATGGATATAGGCCCAAATTATTCAATCTTTCCTCATAAGACAACCCTTCACCCCAGGAATCAGCTTAGTGAATCTTCACTGAACTGCTTTCTACACAGATGTATCTCTCCCTAAGTGAACAAAGCTGTATGCAATATTCCAGATGTGGTCTCATCAATACCCTGCACAGTTGTAGCAAGGCTTCCTGATTTTATACTTCAACCCCCTTTGCAATAAAGGCCAACATTCTGTTTCCCTCTCTAATTACTTCCTGCATGTTGACTTTATTATGATCCCAATTGTTGCTACAACCCTAGACAGGACGATTGCAGAATGGAAACTGGCTCAGAAGACCGTATTCTTTCCTTTTTTAGAAAACATGAAGGAACAGAGTCACAAGACAGCTAATTAGTTTTAACAATGGGAAAGAATACTAAACATGAAAAGTTTGATTATGATATAATGCTTCTCTACTCCCCCCTTAGCTTCACCAATATACACTGATTTTCAATTTAATACAGGTTACAAAGTATATCTTAATTGACAATGATCTCATATGAAAAAAGTTGCTTTAAACACATAGGTTGGCTATGGTAAGGCATCCCACTTTGAACACAAGTAAATTTCCATGGATCTCCATGTGCCACTTTGTCTCACTGAACTTCAGCTTCCACATGACTGATTTCAAATTCCACTTTCAAAAATTCACACTTTCAAATTTTCTTTTAGACAATGTCTTCTCTTAGCTGTTCCCATCAAAGTTTTGCTTTCAGGTTTTACACTTCCCTCTTCAGGATTTTCTTTGCCTTAAAGATTGTTACACAATCCCTGAGATTCAGCCACCGATTTTCATAATTACTTCAAATAATGTTTTCCAAACTGAAGTAAATGTAAATTTATCCTTCATAACAGCAAAACTAAATTACATCCACTTAAAACTATACTTTATTTCTAATACTTACCAATGCAAACAGAAATCCCTTAAAACTATTTTTGTTTTTCTGACAATTTTTTTGTGATCCTTTTTACTTATTATTGTCACATGTATTAGTGTAGAGTGAAAAGTATTGTTTCTTGCATGCTAAAAGACAAAGTGTACTATTCATAGTATGTTCATAGAGAAGGAAAGGAGAAGGAACAGTAACAAGGAGTAGTGTTAGAGTCATTACTAGGGTGTAGAGAAAGATCAACTTGATATAAGATAGATTCATTCAAAAGTCTGTTGGCAGCAGGGAAGAAACTGTTCTTGAGTCGGTTAGTACACAACCTTCGACTTTTCCCAATGGAAGAAGGATGAAGAGAGAATGTCTGGGATGCATGGGGTCTTTGATTATGCTAGTTGCTTTTCTGAGACAGTGGGAAGTGTAGACAGAGCCAATGGTTTGCATGATGAACTGGAATTCGATCACAACCCTTTGTAGTTTCTTGCAGTCTTGGTCACAGCAGGAGCCATACCAAGCTGTGATACATCCAGAAAGGATGCTTTCCATTGTGCATCTGTAAAAGTTGTAGTGGATATGCAAATTTTGTTAGTCACCTGAGAAAGTAGAGGCATTGGTGGGCTTTCTTACCTATAGCATCAGCATGGAGGGACCAGGACACATTGTTGGTGATCTGAACACCAAGAAACTGAAACCTCTTGACCATTTCTATTTCATCCCCATTGATGTGGACAGGTGCATGTTCTCCATTATGCTTCCTGAGATTGATGACTATCTCTTTTGTTTTACTGATAGGGGGAGGAACGTGATAGTATAACCTCTTTAAGGGGTGTCGTTCACGAGTCACATGAGATCCTCCCAAGTTCTATCTGAATGGGGTGGGCAGACTTCAGCCTATTAGGTGTCAGGGCACAGGATTGGCTAAGTGGAACCTGCAGTGCATGCCCTGACTGTGTGAAAATAGACCTGTACGTTGTCTGTATACAGTTTTAACCATTGTGCAATAAATGACTTTTGTGATTTAAAGCTTTCTTATCATATTACTTTGGTCTACAATAGCACCCTCTGCATAAGAGCGAGGCATCCTCTTATGTGCCGTGGGTGGGTACCATTCCACATCAAGTGGAACAATGTGACAGACGTCCATGAATGATCAGATTTGGTATGGAGATCGAAACCATACTATTTGTGTCATTTTACACCACATCTAACCATACATACTCTTGTAACAATACCTGTGATCCTATATTGTTAGAGTTGGGCAATGGAGGATGAAAATAAATGTCAGTGACAGCCACATATGAAAAAATACATTTTAAAAAATCACATGGTACTGTGCTGAAGATAAAACTCAGTGGAAAATTATGTAGCAAAGCCAAAATCTGAATGGAGTTATTGTGAAATAATTGCATTCTTAGAATAGAGTGCATCTCACCTTGCTACAATGTTATTTGTTGTGAGTTTCTGTGCTTAATTGAACTATTGTAAGGGTATTAATCATTAAAAAAAAATTAAAGAGGGTGAAGGTTAATAAAAATGTCTTTACATGGTGGTTGAAGATGAAGCATTTTGACACTGGCATGATAGCACAGTTGTTAACACTACTGTCTCACAACTCCAGGAATCTGGGTTCAATTCTGGCCTTGATTGTATGGAGTTTGCACGTTGTCCCTGTTTTTGTGTGGGTTTCCGCTGGGTTCCCCAGTTTCCTCCCACAACCTAAAGACGTGTAGATTAGGTAAATTGCCCCTTGGGTGTGCCAAGTTAGGGGGTAAATACATGGAGATTTGGTGACAGAGCCTAGATGGGATGCTCTCTTGGAGAGTTGGTGCAGACTCAATGGGATGAATAACTTCCTTCTACACTGTAGCGTTTCCATTCCATGATATTCAATGTGATCATCTATTAAACTGACATTCTGACCCAGCACTTTCACCAGCAGCCCTTCCCTATTTTAGTCACTAGATGGCAGTGCCATGCTGTCAGATGAGGGTCAGGAGCCATGATTGCTTTTTCGATCCAAAAATGAAGCCAAGTTGGAGAATCTTCCGCAATTCCTCGAAAGTGGAAATGAACTGTTCACCCAGCCCAGCAGCTCAGACCCACTTAAAAATCAATCCTGTGCAAATACATGTGACTGTGATATTTTCACAGTTGATAACCTGTTGAAAATGAACAGTTAAACATCTCCTTTCAGTATTGCTGGATAGTTTAGTCACTACAAGCACATGGCTAATTGGCAATCTACTCTGCAATAAACTACAACTGGACAGAAAGCCACGAGGTGGCTAACAGGAGTTGGGAAAATTCCCAACTTAGCCAGCCTGCCTTGGGAGAAAACGCGTGGAAAAGCAGGATGTCAGGGCGATACGGTGACACAATGGTTTGTACTGCTGCCCTCACAGCACCAGGGATGGGTTCAATTCCCAGCTTGGGTCACTGTTTGTGTGGATTTTGCACTTTCTCCCTATGTCTGCGTGGATTTCCTCCGGGTGCTGCGGTTTCCTCCCACAGTCCAAAGATGTGCAGACTAAGTGCTAAATTGCCCCTTACTGTCAGGAGGACCAGCTAGGGTAAATGGGGTTATGGGGATAGGGCCTGGGTAGGATTGTTGTTGGTGTAGACTCAATGGGCCAAATAGCCTCCTTCTGTAGTGTCGGATTCCATGATTCATTGCCTGGATTGGGAGGGGCAGATCAGGGCTGGAATCAGGCCCCCTCATTATGTATGCATAGCTGAGAACCCAGACATCCTTGTTGAAATGCCTGAGACCAGAGAAAATATTGCTTGATTGGCAGTTCAAGTGGATTGAGAGATGGCTTTGATAGGAGACCATTCATAATCTTGAAGGCACATTTGTTTTATGTTATTTGATCTGTTTATATATCTTATTTGTTTCCCAAGAACTATGAGTCACAGAAGGGCGACATTGGTGTCACTGGTAAGATGAGCATTTGCTATCCATCCCTAATTGCTCTTGAACTGAATACCTTGACAGGCATTTTCAGAAGGCAGTTAAGACTCAATCCCAACATCAAATTTTCTTCCTTTAAGGACATTAGTGAACCATATGGGTTTTTGTGGAAATCAATGATAGTTTCATGGTCACCATTTCTGAGACTAACTTTATATTTGTGATTTTATAAATTGAACTTAAATTCCACCATCTGCCATGGTGGGATTTGAACCCATGCCCCCCCAGAATATCAGACTGGCCTCTGGATTGCTAGTCTAATGACATTACCACTATGCCACCCTCTCCCTGTATCAGACCTCTGGCCACCACAAAGACAGCCTATTCTTCGTTCATAATGTTATGCAACTTCACCTCTCTCTCAACTCATCCACTGCTGAAAGCCTCATTCGTGCCTTTGTTACTTTTAGACTATAGTAAGAAGACTCTCAACGCCAGGTTAAAGTCCAACAGGTTTATTTGGTAGCAAAAGCTACTAGCTTTCGGCGTGCTGTCTGCCTGTTCGTCAGGTGAGTGGGAGTTCTAATCACAATCAGGGCATGTAAAGTCACAAACTCAATTTACAGAACAATAATTGGAATGTGATTCTTTAGAGCTAATCAAGTTTTTAAGGTACAGACAATGTGAATGGAGAGAGCATTAAGCACAGGTTAAAGAGGTGTGTATTGTCTCCAAACAGGACAGTTAGTGAGATTTTGCAAGTCCAGGCAAGTCATGGGGGTTACAGACGGTGTAATAACCTCACGATGCTCCACTTTTCCAGCTTTCACCTAAAAACATTAAAGAAGCCATCCCCTATGAACAAACCATCATATACACAGGATCTGTTCAGATGAGGAGAACCTCAACTCAGGTGCTGAAAAATGCCCTCATAAGAGCAGGATATGGCTTTTGACAGTTCCGCTGCGCCACAACGAAAAACCGCACTGACCTTCTCAGAAGACAAACACAAGACACGGTGGATAGAACACCCTTTATCATTCAGTACTTCCCCAGAGCAGAGAAACTACAACATCTTCTCTGGAGTCTTCAACATATCACCAAGGCCATCCCCATATCCCCACTTCTTGCCTTCAAACAACCGCACAACTTCAAAGAGACCATTGTCCGCAGCAAACTACCCAGTCTTCCAGAAAACAATGACCACAACACCGCACAACTCTGCTACAGCAACTTCTGCAAGACGTGCTGGATCATTGACATGGATGCCATCATCTTACATGACAACACCATCCACCAGGTACACGGTACATATTCTTGCAACTCAGCCAACATTGTCTACCTGATATGCTGCAGGGAAGCATGTCCTGAGACATGATACATTGGGGAGATCATGCAGAAGCTATGACAACAGATGAATGAACACCACTCTACAATAACCAGGCAAGACTGTTCTCATCCTGTTGGGAAACACTTCAGTGGTCATGGGCATTCGACCTCTGATCTTTGGGTAAGCATTCTCCAAGGTGGCCTTCACGACATACAACTGTGTGGAGTCAATGAGCAGAGACTGATAGCCAAGTTCCATACACATGAGGACGGCCTCAACCGGGATCTTGGGCTCATGTCTCACTATCTGTAACCTCCCATGACTTGCCTAGGCTTGCAAAATCTCACTAACTGTCCTGTCTGGAGACAATACACACTTCTTTAACCTGTGCTTAACACTCTCTTCACTCACATTTTCTGTACCTTTAAGACTTGATAACGTGTAAAAAATCACATTCCAATCATTATTCTGTAAATTGAGTTTGTGTCTTTATATGCCATAGAACATTACAGCTCAGAAACAGGCCCTTTGGCCCTTTTTGTCTGTGCTGAACCATTTTTGCCTAGTCCCACTGATCTGCACTTGGACCATATCTCTTTACACCCCTCTCATCCACGAACCTGTCCAAGTTTTTCTTAAATGTTAAAAGTGATCCCGCATTTACCACTTTATCCGGCAGCTCATTCCACATTCCCACCACTCTCTGCGTGAAGAAGCCTCCCTTCCTAATATTCCCTTTAAACTTTTCTCCTTTCACCCTTAACCAATGCCCTCTGTTTTTTTTTTCTCCTTTTGCCTCAGTGGAAAAAACCTGCTTGCATTCACTCTTATCTATACCCATCAAAATCTTATACACCTCTATCAAATCTCCCCTCATTCTTCTATGCTCCAGGGAATAAAATCCTAACCTATTCAATCACTCTCTGTAACTCAACTTCTCAAGTCCCAGCAACATCCTTGTGAACCTCCCTGCACTCTTTTAACTTATTTACATCCTTCCTGTAACTAGGTGATCAAAATTGTATTCTAAATTTAATATTCTGATAAAAATATTCTAAATTTGACCTCACCAATGCCTTATATAACCTTACTAAAACACTCTAACTTTTATACTCGATACTTCAATTTATAAAGGCCAATGTACCAAAACACTGTTTACAATCCTATCCACCTGTGACATCACCTGTGACATTTAGAGAATTCTGTACCTGTATTCTCAGATCCCTCTGTTCAACTGCACTCTTCAGAATCCTACCATTTATCCTGTACGTTCTACTTTGGTTTTTCCATCCAAAGTGCAATACCTCACACTTGTCTGCATTAAATTCCGTTTGCCATTTTTCAGCCCATTCTTCTAGTTGGTCAACATCCCTCTTCAACCTTTGAAAACCTTCCTCACTGTCCATTACACCTCCAATCTTTGTATCATCAGTAAATTTGCTGATCCAATTTACCACATTATCATCTAGATCATTGATATAGATGACAAACAACAATGGACCTAATACCGATCTTACAGGCCTCCACGCAGAGAAGCAATCCTCCAAAAGCACTCTCTGGCTTCTTCCATTGAACCAGTGTTTAATCAATTTACTACTTCCCTATGTATACCTAGCAACTGAAGCTTCCTAACTAATCTCCCATGAGGGACCTTGTCAAAGGCCTTGCTGAAATCCAGGTAGACAACATCCACCGCCTTCCCTTCATCCACTTTCTTGGTAACCTCCTCGAAAAACTAATAGGTTGGTAAAACATGACTTACTACTCCCTAAAAGGTCCCTGTCTATCCAAACATTTGTAGATCCTATCCCTTATCATACCTTCCAATAACTTGTCCACCACTGACATCAAACTTACTGGCCTATAATTTCCCAGATTTCTTTTGGAACCTTTTTTAAACAACTGAACACCATGAGCCACTCTCCAATCATCTGGCACCTCCCTCGTGTATACTGACATTTTAAACATGTCTGCCAGGGCCCCTGCAAGTTCACTATTAGCCTCCCTCAAGATCCATGGGGATACCCTGTCAGGTCCTGGGGATATATTCACTCTGATTTGCTTCAAGACAGGCAGCATCTCCTCACCTTTAATCTGTAAAGGTTCCATGACCTCCCTCCCTGTTTCCCTATTTCTGTAGACTCCATGCCTGTTTCATCAGTAAATACAGATGCAAAAAACCCATTTAGTATTTCCCCCATCTCTTTTGATTCCATACACAGTCTACCGCTCTGGTCTTCAAGAGGACCAATTTTATCCCTCACTATCGTTTTGCTCCCTACATACCTATAGATGCTCTTTGGATTTTCCTTCACTCTGTCTGCCAAAGCAACCTCATGTCTTCTTTTAGCCTCCTGATTTCTCTCTTAAGTAGCTTCTTGCACTTTTTATACTCTTCAAGCATCTGATTTGTTCCTTGCTGTCTGTACATTACATATAACTCCCTCTTCCTCTTAATCAGTGTTATAAGCTCCCTCAAAAACCAAGGTTCCTTATTCCTATTTACTTTGCCTTTAATCCTGACAGGAACATACAAACTCTGCACTCTCAAAATTTCTCCTTTGAAGGCCTCCCACTTTCCATTTACATCCTTACCAGAGAACAGCCTGTGCCAATCCACACTTCCCAGATCCCTTCTCATTTCATCAAATTTGGCCTTTTCCAATTCAGAACTTCAACCTGAGGACCAGATCTATTCTTATCCATGATCAGGTTGAAACTAATGGCGTTATGATCCCTGGATCCAAAGTGTTCCCTCACACTCACATCCATCACTTATCCTAACTCATTTCCCAGTGGGAGATCCAATATCGCATCCTCTCTAGTTGACACTTCTATATACTGTTGTAGAAAATTCTCCTGAACATATTTTACAAACTCTACCTGATCTAAATCTTTAACAGTATGCGAGTCCCAATCTAAATGTAGAAAATTAAAATCCCCTACTATCACAGCTTTGTGTTTCTTGCAGTTGTCAACTGTCTCTCTGCTGATTTGCTCCTCCAATTCTCGCTGACTATTGGGTGGTTTATAATACAACCCCATTAATATGGTCATACCTTTCCTGTTTCTCAGCTCCACTCATAGAACCTCTGTAGACAAGCTCCCTAATCTATCTTGCCTGAATACCACTGTAACATTTTCCCTGACCAACAATGCCACCCCCTCACCTTTTTGCCCTCTGCCTCTATCACGCCTGAAACATTGGAACCCTTAAACATTGAGCTGCCAGTCCTGCCCCTCCTGTAGCCAAGTTTTATTAATGACTACACTGTCATATTTCCATGCGTCAATCCTTCAGCTCATCTGCCTTCCCCACGATACTCCTGACATTGAAATAGACACACCTCAAAAGATTATTTCCACCACATTCAACCCTTCCACTTGTGATTTTGCTTGAACTAACCTGTCTTTTTACCCCTGCTCCACTATCTGCTCAGGCACTCTGGTTCCCATCCCCCTGCAAATCTAGTTTAAATGCTCCCCAATAACACTAACAAACCTCCCTGCAAGTATATTGTAGTTAAGGCGTAACCCGTCTCTCTTGTACAGGACCCACATGCCCCAGAAGAGGTCCCAATGATCTAGAAATCTGAAACCTTGCCCCCTCAGCCACATGTTCATCTGCCCAAGCATCCTACTCTTACCCCCATGGTACATAGTATAGGTAGCAAACCTGAGATTACTATCCTCAGAGTCCTGCTTTTTAACTTCCTTCCAAGCTCTCTATACTCTCCCTTTAGGATCTCCTCACTCTTCCTGCCTATGTCATTGGTAGCAATGTGTACCACGACATCTGGCTGATCACCTTTCCACTTTAGAGCACTGTGCACGCGATCAGAGACATCCCTCACCTTGGCACCCGGAAGGCAACAATCCATGTGGGAGTCTCTATCCCGACCACAGAACCTCCTGTCCATACCTCTGACATTGAGTCCCCTATCACTACCGCTCTCCTCTTCTTCCTCCCACCCTTTTGCGCTGCAGAACCAGACTCAGTATCAGAGTTCTGGCTGTTGCAGCTTGTCCCAGGTAGAGCATCCCCCACAACAGTATCCAATTCAGTATATCTGTTGTGGAGAGGAATTGCCACAGGGGAACCCTGCTCTGCCTGTCCTTTCACATTTCCATTTCCTCTCCTTACAGTAATCCAATTTCCTGTACTCTGCTGCTTAGATATAACTATCTCCCTAAAGCTACTGTCTATATACTTTTCATTCTCCTGTATTAGACGGAGGTCATCAAGCTCCTTCTCCAGTTCCCTAACACACTTTGCTCGCAGCTGCAGTTGGATGCATCTTTTGCAGACGTTGTCGTCATGGATACCAGAGGTCTCCCTGATCTCCCACATCCTGCAAATGGAGCATTCCAACATTTGGCATTTTTATTTTGTCTTTTTACTCTGGGGGAGAAAAAAGAATAAACTTTCCGAAAAGAAAACCTACTCTCGCCTCTGCCTATTCTCGCCGAAGCCTATTTTGAGCCAAAGCCCTTCAGCCTTCATTCTGCTCCCTCTCACTCTGCTGCCTGCTGTGTAGAGTGGCCTGCTCTTTATACCTCCCGCTTACCACTAGCGCATCACCAAAGCCAGGCAAAAATTGGGCTTGAGGGAGCAACATTCCCTCTCTATCACCGGAAAAAACCTAGTTATCCGACATGAGGTACTTTCAGTGTTGTTACACATGGCGCATCTCTGGCCTATCCCCAAATCCTGCGCAGCAGCAGTGATCCGGGCCATCTTCAAATTTATCTACAAATCAAAGATGGATCGTGTCCGGAGGGAAGCAATGCACAAATCTCCAGAGAATGGAAGGAAAAATGTTCCCAACACCGTCCTTATCCTAATGGTTACCTTTGTGTGCGGCTGCATCAAGCTGTGTGTAGACTCTCGGTACACTAACAGCAAGTGCCACTACTTTTCGAGGTTCTACCTATCCCAAGTTTTGCTGAGGATGGTCTGGCCACATTGCCATGGAACGCTCCAAGTAGTTGGACCGTAGCACATCACCTGTTCTTTGTGGAGAAATTTTTCTGGAAGCACACCTTTGGCCACATGCTGATTAAGCAGTGGTCAGCACGTAGTGTCCTTGAGCCCCTGAGCGAAAAGAAGATGCGGATCCTGCCGGACGTTCCCTGAGCAGACTGTCACTGTCATCTGGCAGGATGCCTCATTAAGAACAAAGAACAATACAGCACAGGAAATAGGACCTTTGGCCCAACAAGCCCGCGCTGCCATTTTAACATTATGAGTGCCCTCTTTTACCTATGACCTTTGTCTACACCTATTGGGGAAGATTGAGGGAGAACTAATTTAGGGACAATTTGTTACACCAATCAGCCTAAGAGCACATTTTTGGGATGTGGGAGGAAACTGGAGCATCCGGACAAAACCCACAGGAAGAATGCGCAAACGCCAGCAGACACTGGCTGAAATCCATGCATCTGCACAGCAAACAGTGATAGTCACTAAGCTGTCATGTTGCCCATCAGATGGTCCAGTTTAAGCATGAAGCACTAAACAATTCTTGGAGCAACATCCAAGAGCAGTCCTCGCATGACCCACCGCATGTAAAGCGGACTGAATATCACCTGCGAAGTAAAAGAAAAGGAAGTCCAGTGAATTCAGCTGACGAAGGGGCAAACCCCGAAAGCTTGTAAGATTACTATCAAATAAATTGGTTGGACATTAACCTGGTGTTGTGAGACTTCTTACTGTGTTTACCCCAGTCCAACGCCAGCATCTCCACATCTGGATGCCTCATCACCAGAACTCACAAACAAACACCAAAGATCTGGCTTGGCTGGTGGTGAGAAGGGCACTCCCCATCAGATCCTTTATGGACACTCAAAGTCTCAACATCACCACATGCTGCCCTCAAAGCGGCTGCGGGGGTGATGAGACAGTCGCACGCCAGCTTGTGAAATGTGCCTTTGCAAAGAAGGTCTGGAATGAGATGCAGTGAAATTTGTCTCTAGAGCTCTAGAGCTCGGTGACACAGGACTCCGTGCTCTACGGGTCGTTTCCAGGAACACACACCAAGATAAATTTCAACTGCTGCTGGAGGGTCATCAACTTGGTAAGGACGTACTTTGGTCCATCCAAAACTTGCTGATCTTCCAGTTGAAAGATTTGACCACAACCAACTGTTGCAGATTGGTACATTGCAAAGTCCAGGACTATGTGCTGAGGGAGGTGCTCAAGCCTGGGGCAGCCACAGCAAAGGCCCAATGGGGAAAGGCCACACTGTAAAGCCTTTCAACCGAAGCAGGCCACGGGCCCGGTTGCTGGAGAATATCCTTGGCCTACATACCTGTGTGCTAATCTGAAAAATAACAGCACACAGTAAAATCTGAGGCATGTATATAGTTTTAAGTTTTGAAATATAATGCATGTGATGTTGTGTAAATAAGCATCGTATAGTATTGTGAAAATGATTTTTTTTGCACTATTTGTAATTATTGGATATGTTGTTTTGCAAGCTTTATTTGAGAGTTTTTTTTAATGAATAAAGTATATTTTTGGAATTAAAAAAACTGGACACTGTGGCCCTCAGCCAAATCTCCAGCAGGACTGGAGAATCTTAGCCATGGGAGAGATCAGAGAGTGTCAGGCATGGGCAGGGTCAGAGGATCCCAGCCATGGGCGAGATCGGAGAATCCCAGCCATGGGCAAAATTGTAGAATCCCAGACTTGGGTGAAGTCGGAGAATCCCAGCCCTTGTTTCAACCTTTTATTAACCAACAGGGCAACTACACATACTACATCATAGTACAACTACATCAGAGCAATCCTAGCTGATTAAAGGCAGGGCAGTGTGTGTAGTCCCAGTCCTGTCCACCACTCAGCACACAAGATGTCAGCCACCCCGCACAGGAAGTGAGTGAATCATCACATCTGCACTGCCAAGGTAAGGCCACCATCATATTATTCTCAACTCATGGGCCCACCAGTCACCACACTCTTGCATTGGTCTCACATACTGCCGGCTCGAGGCAGCTCATACTTACACTCATCTTCACATCTTCATTAGGCTATAGCCTCTCAAATTCACATCCTCATCTTGTCTGTGGCTCCACTCACCGCATACATATCAGGCATTGTTAATGTCTGGCTTGGCATGAATACTGCTCACAATTTCCCCATCTGTCTTCATGCAGGACAAGCTTGCATCAAACAACAGGGAGAAGTCCCAGGCTGGGGCAGGAGTGACCAACATTCACGTTCTCACTCCATTTGAGGAGCATGTCATCATGCTGGCTGAGGAAGACGACCACTTTGTCAATGACAATGGGAAAGTGCCAGCCCACACTCAAGTGAGGATCCTGCACGACCTCATCAACAACACTGAGTGCTTTGTCCTTTCTGCACCCTCTCCTTTCCTTCTCTAGATATAATATACTTTGTCTGTATAGTGCAGAAGAAGTAATACCTTTCAGTGTATACTAATATATATGACAATAATATATCAAATCAAATCAAATCTTGCTGGAGATAGTCATTATGTGGCATTAATGTTACTCGCCAAGTTACTTGTTGTCAGCCCAAGCTTGGAAAGCCTCTGAGAATCCACTCGATCAATACCTCACATTATCTTACACATCTCTATCAGATCACCCGTCATCCTTCGTCTCTCCAAGGAGAAAAGACCAAGCTCTGTCAACCTATCCTCATAAAGCATGCCATCCAATCCATATAAATCTCCTCTGCATCCTTTCTATGGCTTCCACATCCTTTCTGTAATGAGGCAACCAGGACTGAACACAGTATTCCAAGTGGGGTCTGACCAGGGTCTTATAAAGCCGCAGCATTATCTCCTGACTCCTAAACTCAATTCCTCGATTGATGAATGCAAACCATTGTCCCATATCCGAGTGACTTTATTGTAAAACCAAAGCCACTTGTTGCAGGGAAACACAATCAAGTTTATTTATTTATTAGTCACATTAACATTAACACTGCAATGAAGTTACTGTGAAACTCTCCTAGTCACAACAGTTGGCACTTCTTCAGGTCAATGCACTTAACTAACATGTCTTTCAGAATGTGGGAAGAAATTGGAACACCTGGAGGAAAGCCATGCACAGGAAGAATGTGCAAACTCCACATAGCAATTGTTTTAAACAATTTGATATGAGATTTCCTATTCTTTCTATCACAAGCGTTTCTTTACAACAGCTCCTACAGTTGCTATTTTTCTAATACCATCTAAACTTGTTTTTTTCATCTTCTGAACATAGTCATAAACTGATACACTATTATTAATAACATCATTCTGATCGCAAAATAGGACAATGAACATACCCATGGATGTATTTGTACATTGTTTCCCCAATTCTGTACCTTATCTCACCATCTGTTTCCTTTTATAGCCTCTCTTTCTTTCCTGGTGAATTTAACTCATTGAATATCATCTACATATATTTGATGGGTCTAAGCTAGTTGTTTTTTTAATCCTTTGTGAGTTCCTAAGAGTATTATAATGTTGATTTTATGTTTTCAAAATCTTTCTCTCAATCTTGTTTGAGTTCCTTAGCAACACTCGATCTTCTTTTCTAACTTGCATTTGAGACTTCAGGCAAAGGATTCTTATATTAATAAAGCTTCCTTTTCTCACCCAGCCCTCACCTCGCCTCTGGTTTTGAAACCTTAATTCAACTACTATTCCAGCACAATATTTATTCTTTTCTTTCAAAAATCAAGCATTTCATATAATCCTGGTCTTTAACATGTTTTGCTTGTTCATATAATCCCTTTGTCACTCTTACTATAAGTTTAAAATCTCAATTGTCACTGCTCAAAATATTGTTTCCATTACCAAGCATATGCCAAGTTACTTTAAGGCTCAATTAACCCAGTGTACAAGTAAGAAGTAACTCAAGTGAGTAATGCCAGTTCAATAAATTGTAGAGTAATCTCCTCCATTATCTCATCATTGTTCTTCACCATTCTTTCCTCGTTCATGAACAATTTGCACAAATTGTGTATTTTATTCCTCTTCTAAGGTTTTGACTTCAATAATCCCAGGTAACTAAATGATGGAGAATCTTATTACCTGTTGCAACTTCATTGATGCCCCCCAGATTTAATACTATCTCTCCAATATAGATCACCTAACACTTAAGAACTTATAACCTTCCACAGAAAGTCATTATTTCCCAATTTATTATCATTTAGGTACATTGAATTAAAACAACATACTTTACATGTTCATTCATTAAAGTTTATTTTATTTGTGTCACACGTAGGTTTACATTAACACTACAATGAAATTGGGCAGCAAAGTAGTTAGCTCTGCTGCTTCACAGTAACTTCATTGCAGTGTTAATATAAGCCTACTTGTGACTAATAAATAAATAAATGACGTTAATGTAAAAATCCATTGTCACTAATTGTTCAGGTACATTGAAGGAGAATTTAGCATGGCCAATGCACCTAATCAGAACGGCTTTTGGACTGTGGGAGGAAACCGGAGCACCTGGAGGCAACCCATGCAGACACAGAGAGAATGTGCAGCCTCTGCACAGTCACCCAAGTTGGGAATTGAAACCAGGTCCCTGTTGCTGTGAGGCAAATATTACTTTTGTAAACGTTATCCCAGATTCAAATAGTGACATCATTAACAGAGAATATTTTTATCTCTTCAATAAAAGTTTTATTTTTTCTTTAAACTCAAAAACCCATACAGAGTCTCTTTCCAATGTCCTTTGTCAAAATTTAAACTGTATTTATCCCTTAAAATTTCAGTAACTTCCCATTTGTATGTGTTGCTATTCTACCCACTCAATTTATTCAATCGATTAAATATCAGAAACAGTGATACCTACAATTGATTGTAACTAAGCACTTTAATTCAGAAATATCAGAAATAAATCTGAATGAGTTAAATATTTCTACAAAGGTGAAGCCTTTAGGTCTCAATTATCGCTATGTTGTGATAAACCAAACTGTTGAAGCTGCTAGATTTGTTTGTTATCTGTAATCCATGATTCACCTATTTAAAAAAAGGATAGATTCAGCTTTTGTTAATTTGGTCTAGAAATCTATCAATTTAAAAAATAAGATTAAAAGTCATAACTTCCACTGTATAAATTCTCAACTAGCAAATTAGATGTAATGAATTACATGGGAAATGGTGAAATCTCTGCCAGTTGGACAAAAAGGAGCAAAGGTTCTCTACACCTTTAAGAAACTAAAGACTGATGAAGGAATACATGGTACAACTTTAAATCTGTTTTTTTTACACAATTTGAACCCAGGATTATTCCAAACTGAAACTGGTTCTTTTCAAATTCCAGTTTATATACTTCAATTTTAAATTTTCCACTTACTTTGAGAATTGTACTGAAAGGAATATTATGTATATCCTATATCATTTCAGCAGGAACTGTGACCAAAGATTGGTTTCAAACATTTGCCTGGTTTCAAATTGCACTTTTAATTCAGCGCCCAGCTCCCATTTAATTTTGAACTTAGCATTGAAACTACTATTGAAACAAATCACAATTTAAGGGGAAAAAACATTAAAAGGAAGCTCCAAATCGTGGGCAAAGCACTGTTGCCAGACGCATATTGTTTATGAAATATTCTGGAATGCGTTGGCCTAATTGCACATCAATGTATCCCCTGGAACGAGTGTGTGTGTTGGGGAGCGGGGGCAGGAGAGTGGGATGGATTCAGCTGAGCAGCCTTTCTTATGAATGTGATTGACATTAACTAAGTACCTTCTAAATACATACTAAATACCTTCCCCCATGTTGGGGGAAGTGCGTCATTGGGGCACTAATGCAAACTGCATACAAGACAGGAATATATCAGCTTGGAATTTGAGGTAGTTTATTTGAGAGAAAGGACGACAGGCTTTTTGTGTCTCAGCAAAGTACCTGCATTTTTATCAGTTACTGAGACAATGCCCACAATATCTCCTGCTATCCGAGGAGTGAGTGGCAGACACAGCCCTGTCCAGTCTGGCTGACCTGCTGCCATTTAATCAGTGATCATTTCTGGACATGCACCCCCTGCCCCTCTGAGTGACCCCCTGCCCTCTGAGTGAGCCCCTGCCCTCTGTGTGATCCCTTAGCTCTTTGCATGACCCTCTGCTCCTTTGAATGACCTCCTGCTCCTGAGAGAGCCCTGCCCTCTGAGTGACCTCCTGTCCCTCTGGCCAGAACTACCAGCAGCTCCAGATGCTGTGATGCACGGGACTAATCCCCAGAGCCTCAGTGCCAGGAGGCCAGGGCCAGGTAAGATTTAGGGGTCTCAGGGCAGGAGGCTAACTGAAGCCTGAGGAGTGGAGGGTTGGACAGAAGGTCTCCGTCTTAGAAGTTAACATTCAATTAAACATTTTATATCAAATTGTACTGGGTCTGAATTTCAATGAGGGTGAGGGGGTGGTTTTCCCTGTCTTCCCCTGTACCTCTGACAATAGAATCTCCTGGGAAATGGCTGTTACTTCCTGGGATTCCCATGGGAATTATGACAGAGGAAGAAGCCTCACTGAATTTTAGGGCCACAGTCTGTTCTTTGTTCCTGACTCATTGTGCAGGAAACACATTGGACCCGTGTGGTATAATATTTATATTGTTTACTGTTCATTGTGTTGCTCAGTTCCTCAGTTAGGTATTACTGAGTGTCCATTCTATCCTGCCAATGCCCACTTCAGTTGCTGTAAAAAGGTTTCAAAGGACAAATGTGAGGTAATCATAGAATCACAGAATTCCAACAGCACAGAAGGAGGCCATTCAGCCCATCACATTTGCACCGATCACAATCCAACCCAGGCCCTATTCCCATAACCCCACATATTTACTCTGCTAGTCCCCCTGACACTAGGGTCAATTTAGCGTGGCCAATCAACCTAACCTGCACATCTTTGGACTGCTGGAGGAAACCGGAGTATTCAGAGGAAACTCACCCAGACACGGGGAGAACATACAATCTCTACACAGACAGTGACTCAAGACAGGCATCGAACCTGTTCCCTGGCATTGTGAGGCAGCAGTGCTAACCACTGTGCAACTGCGCCAAACCTAATGCATTTTAGAAGGTCTAATACAGATGGGAAATAAACAGTAAATGGCAGAACAGAATATTGATAGGCAGAGGGATCTGGGTATTCAAGTACACAGGTTTACTGAAAGTGCCAACGCAGGTGGAGAAGATGGTCAAGAAGGCACACAGCATGCTTGCCTTCATCAGCTGGGGCATTGAGTTTAAAAATTGGCAAATCATGTGACAGCTTTATAGAACCCAAGTTAAGCCACACTTGGAATATAGGAATTTTATTGGCATGGAGACTCAGAGAATAGCATTCTCCATTGGCTTCAGGCAGAATTGCAAGAAATTTGGGCAGATGTGCCAGAGTGTTCAATTTTGGTCACTGTACTACCAGAATGATACAGAGGCTTTGGAGAGGGTACAGAAAATGTTTATCAGGATATTGTCTGGTATGGAGGGCATTAACTATAAGAAGAGGTTGGAGAAACTGTTCTCACTGTGACAATGGAAGTTGAGGGGCGACCTGATAGAAGTTTATAAGATAATGAGGAGCATGGACAGACTGGATAGTCAGAAGCTTTTTTTTCAGGATGGAAGACTCAATTACTAGAGGACACAGGTTTAAGGTGTGAGGGGTAAGGTTTAAAGGAGATGGACGAGGCAAGTTTTTACACAGAAGGTGATGGGTGCCTGGAACTTGCTGCCAGAGGAGGTAGTGAAAGCACATATGATAGTGACTTTTAAGGGACGTTTGGACAAATACATGAATACGATGGGAATAGAGGTAAATGCTCCCCGGAAGAGTCAACAGTTTTAGTTCGGATGGGCAGCTTGGGGTTGGTGCAGACTTGGAGGGCCAAAGGGCCTGTTCCTGTGCTTTAATTTTTTGTTTATTCCTTGCAATCCAAATTATTAGTGCAGCTCTGAGATTATGTCGCAGAGAAAGCAAGATGCTCTCAGCGACGGAATGGAATTACTGACCCAGCCCAGTTGTTACAATGATTCTATGAACACAATCTTGGCCCCCAGAACATTGCAGTTTGAATAATTCCCAGAGTTTGGAACACTGGATGGCAGTATAGTTCAGAAGATGGCTCATTGTATGATGAAAAAAATAGTTCAGAACTATCAGTTGGTTCTTTCAGAGCTGCCTGGGATTCACAGAACAACAATCATACCAGCAGTTCTCATCATTTGATGATGATTTCCAATAGAATACAAGGAACAGGAATGTTTTACCAAATCTGTGAACAAAGTACATGCCTAATGGGAGCAAGAGTGAACAGAGAACAACTGAGAGCTTGGGTTAACGCTGTAGAAATGAGTGATTTCTCACCCGGGTGGGTCTCATGGTGCTGAATCTACATCCAGAGTAGCCCAGCCGTCGTGACCACATTTTCTGAATGCTGCTAGTACCCCAAATCATTAGAACTCACTCTTTCATTACTCAAAGTGAGAATAACAGTGTCAGGGCCAACTAAAATCAAATGGAAACCCTGCTCTGAGAACGGGAGAGAGAAACACAAACTGGGAGATCATGTTTAACAAATTTATTGGAGCGCTTTGAATAATTAACACATACTGTGGATAAAGGCGAACCGGTGGCTGTACCAGATGTGATAAAGTGTCTTTCAAAGGTTATTGTGAAAAATAAAAGCTGATGGTGTAGGATTAGCAGAGATACAAGACTGGTTAGGTAATGGGAGCTATGATATGGAAATGCCAACATTGGACTGGGGTAAGCACAGTAAGAAATCTCACAACACCAGGTTGAAGTCCAACAGGTTTATTTGATAGCACAATCCACAAACTTTTGGAAAACTGCCCCTTCATCAGGTGAGTGGGAGTTGTGTTCACAAACAGGGCGTATATAGACACAAACTCAATTTACAAGATAATGGTTGGAATATGAGTCTTTACAGGTAATCAAATCTTAAAGGTACAGATAATGTGAGTGGGCAGAGCGTTAAGCACAGTTAAAGAGATGTTATTGTCTCCAGCCAGGACGGTCAGTGAGATTTTGCAAGATCAGGCAAGTCATGCAGGTTACAGATAGTGAGACATGAACCCAAGATCCGGGTTGCAGCTGTGCGCAGAACTTGGTTATCAGTCTTTGCACAGCAACTCTGCATTGTCGTGTGTCATGAAGACCCTCTTAGAGATCTCATCCAAGCAGGATGAGGTCCTGCCACCACTCCCTCAACTTTCCAGCATGAATATAGAACAATAGAACCAAAGAACACTACAGCTCAGAAACAGGCCTTTTGGCCCTTCTTGGCTATGCTGAACCATTTTTCTGCTTAGTCCCACTGACTTCCAGCTGGACCATATCCTTTCACATCTCTCTCATCCATGTACCCATCCAGGTTTTTCTTAAATGTGAAAAGTGAGCCTACATTTACCACTTCATCTGGCAGCTCATTCCGCACTCCCACCACTTTCTGTGTGAAGAACCTCCCAAATATTCCCTTTAAATTTTTCCCCCTTCACCTTTATCCCATGTCCTCAGGTTTTTCTGCCCTATCCTCAGTGGAAAAAACCTGCTTGCATTCATTCTATCTATACCCATCATAATTTTATACACCTCTATCAAATCTCCCCTCATTCTTCTACACTCCAGGGAATAAAGTCCCAACCTATTCAACCTTTTTCTGTAACTCAGTTTCTCAAGTCCTGGCAATATCCTTGTAAACCTTTTCTGCACTCTTTTAACCTATTTAAAATCCTTCCTGTAATTAGGTGACTAAAACTGCACACAATACTCTAAATTAGGCCTCATCAATGTCTTATATAACCTCATTCCAACTCTTATACTCAATAATTTGATTTATAAAAGCCAACGTATCAAAAGCACTCTTTACGACCCTATATACCTGTGCCACCACTTTTAGGGAGTTATGTATCTGTATTCCCAGATCCCAGTTCTTCAGTGTCCCACCATTTACCTCGTACATTCTATCTTGGTTTATCCTTCCAAAGTGCAATACCTCACACTTGTCTGCATTTAACTCTATCTGCTATTTTTCAGCCCATTTTTCTAGTTGATCCAAATCCTTCCACAAGCTTTGAAAACCTTCCTCACTGTTCACTATGCCTCCAATCTTTGTATCATCAGCAAATTTGCTGATCCAATTTACCACATTATCATCCAGATCATTGATATAGATGACAAACAACAATGGACACAGCACTGATCCCCTGTGGCACACCACTAGTCACAGGCTTCCACTCAGAGAAGCAATCCTCCACTACTACTCGTGGCTTCTTCCATTGAACCAATGTCTAATCCAATTTACTACCTCTCCATGTATATCTAGCAACTGAACCTTCCTAACTAACCTCCCATGCAGGACTTTGTTAAAGGCTTTACTGAAGTCCATGTAGACAACATGCACTGCCTTCCCTTCATCCACTTTCCAGGAAACCTCCTCGAAAAACTCTAATAGATTGGTTAAACATGATACCACCACAAAGCCATATTGACTCTCCCTAATAAGTCCTGTCCATAGCCCTCCTGATTTTCTTTCTAAGTAATTTCTTCCACTTTTTATACTCCTCAAGCACCTTATTTGTTGCCTGTTGCCTATGCATATCATACATCTCTCTCTTCTTTATCAGCATTGCAATATCCCTCGAGAACCAAGATTCCTTATTCTTATTCACTTTGCCTTTAATCCTGTCAGAAACATACAAACTCTGCACTGTCAAACTCTGCTCCTTTGCAGGCTTCCCACTTATCAATCTTTACCAGAGAACAGTCTGTCCCAATCCACGCTTTTTAGATCTTTTCTCATTTCTTTTTCCAGTTTAGAATTTCAGCCAGAGGACCAGATCTATCTTTATCCATGATCAAGTTGAAACTAGTGGCGTTATCATCACTGGAACCAAAGTGTTCCCTTATGCACACTTCCGTCACTTGCCCTAAGTCATTTCCTAATAGGAGATCTAATATTACATTCTCTCTAGTTGGTATCTCTATATATTGATTTAGAAAATTTTCCTGAACACATTTTACAAACTCCACCCCATCTAGACCTTTAACAGTATGGGGGCCCCAATCTATATGTGGAAAATTAAAATCCCCTCCTATCACAACTTTATGTTTCCGGCAGTTAGAACATAGAACATAGAACACTACAGCACAGAACAGGCCCTTCGGCCTTCGATGTTGCGCCGACCAATATAAAAAGCAATGCCCCTCCAAACTAAACCATTCCCTTCTCTTCCATATACTTATCAACTAACCTCTTAAACGCCACCAAACTTGGCGCATCTACAACTGCTGCAGGCAGGGCATTCCACTCCCGAACCACCCTTTGGGTAAAGAACCTACCTCTGATATCCGTCCTATAACTATCACCCCTTAATTTAAAGCTGTGTCGCCTCGTGCTAGCTTTCTCCATCCTAGGAAAAAGGCTATCACTGTCCACCCTATCTAAACCTCTAATCATCTTATATGTTTCGATTAGGTCCCCTCTTAGCCGCCTCCTTTCTAACGAAAACCTTCAACTAGTCTGCCTTCCCCACAATACTCCTGGCATTGAAGAAGACACACCTTTGAAGATTATTAGCATCACACACAACCCTTGTATTTGTGATTTCTGCATGAACTATTAATATCATTTATTTTCAACCCAGCTCCACTATTAGTTCTGGCACTCTGATTCCCATCCCCCTGCAAATCTAGTTTAAATCCTCCCCAATAACATCAGCAAACCTCTCTGCAAAGAGATTGGTCCCCTTGTAGTTCAGGTGTAGTCCATCTCTCTTGTACAGGTCCCACCTATCCCAGAAGATTTCCCAATGATTTAGAAATCTGAAACCCTGTCCCGTACATCAGTTCCTCAGCCACGTGTTCACCTGCCTGAGCATCCTACTTTACCCTATCTGGCACATGGCACAGGTAGCAATCCTGAGATTACTACCCTCGAGGTCCTACTTTTTAACTTCTTACCAAGCTCTCTTATACTCACTCTTCAGGACTTCCACACACTCTTCCTTCCTACGTCATTGGTACTGATATGTACCATGACATCTGGCTGATTAGCCTCCCACTTCAGAATGTTGTTCAGGCGATCAGAAACATCTCTGATCCTGGCACCTGGGAAGCAACAAATCATCTGAGAGTCTCTGTCACAACCACAGAACCTCCTGTCTGTATCTCTGACTATTGAGTCCCTTATCACTACCGCTCTCCTCTTCTTCTCCCCTCCCTTTTGTGTTGCAGAATCAGACTCGGTGCCAGAGCTCTGGCTGCCGCATCTTGTCCCAGTAAGGCATCCTCTACAATAATATCCAAAACAGTATACCTATTGTGAAGGGGAATAGCCACAGGGGAATACTGGTCCTTTCCCTTTCTCTTGCCTGATGGTAGCCCAATTACCTGTGTTCTGTGCCTTTGGCATAACTACCACCCTGAAGTTACTATCTATAAACTTCTCATTCTCCCAAATGATCCCGAGGTCATCCAACTCCTGCTCCAATTTCCTAATGCAAATATCTCTGAGACACTCTGTGATGCACAGAACATTGGACATTTGTTCAGGTAACTATGCCCAAAAAAAAGTGGGTAGAAGAATTTTCTGTTTTCCCACATGTTGGGTACTTAATGTTTCTAGAAGAATCCTAGCAGCTTAATCGTAATATGATCTTGAAAGATGTTTTCAGGGTGGATGTAGAGAGAATGTTTCCTCTTGTGGGAGAATTTGTTTAAAAATAAGAAATTGCCCATTTAGCTCAGAGATGAGAAAATGTTTTTCTCTCAAAGATGAGATTTTGGAATTCTCTTCCTCAAAAGACAGTAGAAGCAGAATCTTTAAATATCTTTTCAACAGACGTAAATGATACTTGTTAAGTAAAGGGACAAATGGCTATTGGAGCTGGGCAGAAATGCAAAGTTGAGATTAAAATTAAATCAGCCATGAACTTATTGACTAGCGGAGCAGGCTCAAGGGGGCCAAGTGACCTACTTCTGCTTCTAATTTGTACGTTCATATGGATCAGTGTTTACTTACTGTTACTCATTGTGATTAATACAGTAGAAACATCACAGAAAAAGTTTTTATTTAAATATTAAGTCTTTCTATCCTCTTGTGTTTAATAAATTATAAATTCTTTTGTGCATCTCATTAGAGAAACATAGAAACTAGAAGTCGGAATAGGCCATTCAACCCTTTATACCTGCTCTGCCATTCATTTTGATCAGTGCTGATCATCAAATTCAATATTCTGATTCCTGCCTCTCCCCATCATTTGATCCCTTTGGCTGCCAGAGCTACATCTAATTTCTTCTTGAAAGCATATAATGTTTTCGTCTCAACTGCATTCTGTGATAGTGAATTCCAAAGATTCACAGTCCTTGGATGAAGAAATTTCTCCTCAACTTAATCCTGAAAGGTTTATCCCTTATCCTAAACTATGATCCTTAGTTCTGAACTCCCCCACCATGGGGAACATTCTTTCTAAATCTACCTTATCTAATCCTGTTAGAATTTTATGTTCCTTTGAAATCCCCTCTCACTCTTCTAAACTCGAATACAATCTTAACTGACTTAGTCTCTCCTCATATGACAGACTTGCCTTTCAAGGAATCAGCTTGGTAAATCTTTGCTACACTCCCTCCATAGCAAGGACATCCTTCCTCAGTTAAGGACACCAAATTCCTATAGTCAAATTCTCCTGCTATGATGGCCAACATACTATTGGTCTTCTTTACTGACTGCTGTACCTGTGCGCTTACTTTCAACAACTGATGCATGAGGACACCGTGGTCTTGCTGAGTATCCACCTCTCTCAATTTACACCCATTCAGATAATAATCTGCCTTCCTATTTTTGTTACTGAAGTGGATAACCTCACATTTATCCACATTATACTGCATCTCCCACACACTCAGCTTGTCCAAATTACGCTGAAGCATCTCTTCATCCTCCTCACAGCTCATCCTCCCATCCAACTTTGTATCAACTGCAAATTTGGAAATAATACATTTAGTTCCTTCTTCTAAATAATTAACATATATAATGTGAACAGTTGTTATCCAAGCACAGATCTCTACAGTACCCTGCTGGTCACTGCTTGCCAATCGGGAAAAGACTCATTTATGCCAACTCTTTGCTTCCTGTCTGTTATCCAGCTTTCCATCCATCTCAAGACAGTACTTAAAATCCCATGCGCTTTAACTTTACACAGTAATCTGCTATATGACACCTTGTCGAAGGCCTTCTGAAAGTTTAAATAAACCACAGCTGTTCTTCTTGGTTACCTCTACTTGTTACCTCCTCAAAGAATTCCAATAGATTCATCAAGCATCATTTCTCTTTTGTAAAACTATGCTAATTTTGTCTGATTATACCACTGGTTTCCAAATGCTGAATAATGAAATCCTTGATAATGGACTCTAGCAACTTCCCCAGTATCAGCGTTAGGGCTCACTGGTCTATAGTTCTCTATTTACTCTCTACCTTCCTTTTTGAACATTAACTACCCTCTAACCTGTAGGAGCCATTCCAGAGTTCACAGAATTTTAGAAAATGACTGTGAAATGATCTTTGAAACACTAGTCTCTCTCTCTCTCATTATAAAACAAAGAGCCAAATATTTTGCATGGTGCTTACTGATAGTGTTGTGTGTGCTGTTTCAGAATATTTCTTAGTAGTTTTACCTGTGGCTGATGGAAAGATAGACATTTGTAACTTGGTGCGTGACTGCAGCAAATGTTATAGAACAATTAGTTCCTAATTAATTAATGTGACAACATAACACTGAGACAATTGTAGTGATATTCTCAGCCAGTGATAAGTGTCACCTGACCTGACCTCTAGGACTAAGCTGGCAGCTCTTCCTGGAAACTCAAGTTTCATTGCATCATTTGATTCTTCCCTTCGCTTTGGTCCCATGTGAGTTGATTTGTAAAGTTTAGATTTAAACTATTAAAGTGATCAATGGTGCCTGCAGTTTTCCTTGTGCATTAAGTTACGGTTTAAGGACTGCCTAGATTTTTTGACACACTGTCATTGTTGTCAGCTGCATTATTTGTGTCCTTTCAACCTCTCCCTGGTACAGTGTTGCACATACAGCTCTAAGGTACCTGCTGGGTTGGCCACCTCCACAACAGAAAACAGAAATTCCCAACATTCTCCTAATTCATTTGTCATGATCCTCAAATGTAGAACCAATCAACAGGCAGCAATTTTATTTATTCATTCTATCCTTTCCTGCTGACTAAAATAAATTGAGAACAACTTAGGAGATTCTTAAAACCAGCAATTATAACAATTCCATCAAAGACCCTGTCTCAGTAAGGCATTAATCCGGCCTCTCACATGGGAATTCTGGACCTCCTTCAATCAGGACTCAAGGGAAAAACAGAGCGCCATAAGGAATAATAGACAATACAAGTTTCAGATTAATACTGTACTAATTGAGAGATTAAATACATTCTTGAAATTTTCCTGAGAGAGATTGGCTTTCCTCAGTTTTATTTAGATCAGCAGATAATGAGATTGCAGGATTAATTTCAAAACATGACATTGATGGAAGAACCGGGCATAAGGAAAGTATTCATAATTTGAAAAGAGGCAATTTACCCTGGGAGTGTAATAAAATGGCAGCTAGCATGAGATGTCTTGTTCTGTTGGAGAATATGTGAAATAGCAGAAATGCTTTGAGAGACCATGAGGATATTCTAGGGACACCAGAGTAGAGTTTTGGCTTCTGCTTTGGGCTAAGACTGATACCAAGGATAGCCTGTCCATTTCAGGAATCACCCCATTTCTACTTAGATTGTGTTTAAATATAGATTAGCTAGTTTCTATTATCAGCGACAACAGGCAGTAAACTGAAATTAAATTCACTGTGTGCAGGTCTGGTCTCCTCATGTAAGGAAAGTGATATTTGTCCAAGGGGAGTTCAATAAAGTTTCACTAGACTGGTTCCTGGAATATGGGGATTGTCCTAAGAGGAGAGATTAAGCAGACTTGATCTATGTTTACTGGTTATTAGAAGAATGAAAGTTTATCTAACTGAAACACAAAATTCTTGGTTAGAACACAGGGTCATTGTCTCAGGTTAAGGGATCAGTTATTTATGATTGAAATGAGGACAATTTAGTCACTCAGAAGGTTGTCATTCTGGTTACTCATTATAAATTATGCAAAGGTTTTTGGCTCAGTTCACCATACAGAAATATGGTAAATTGTAAATAGTATCGCTTCTTCTGGCTCAATCAGGTGGTCCACATCTGCCCAGCTCCAATGTCCCACTTCATTCACACGCTGGCTGGTCGGTGGCAGCAGGGAAATCTTGGAGGTGTTGACAGAATTGGACTCAAGGGCGGAAGACATTGAAGGCAGGAGTTTTAAAGGAATATCAACAGTGTAAATCAGCACAGAAGCGGGTATGTTGGAAAGGCCAGAGGGCAATGCAGAGGCAAACAGCGAAGGACAGTTTCGACAAGGGACCACTATGATGTTGTTTGCTCCATTGCTTCTGAATGATGGTGAGAAGCTGGAGGCTGAGGACAAAAGTTCACAAGAACTTCCTGAGAGTCAACCACAAGCTTCATCCATCAGTAATGGCAGAGGAGCATGCATGGATGCCTCCATGACTTAATGAATCTCCCTGTATATCCTTCTCCAGGCTGTTGATAAATGGTGCAAAGTTTTTTTCCCATGGGATGGCAAAAGGAGACATCCCCATCTGAAAGAAAGCTTGGATGGAGGTGGTCAATAGTAAAGGAGGCATGCATTGGACCTGGCTACAACACAGAAAAAGTGTGAATGGCTTTCTATGCTCTGTTAGGACGAGCTGCCAGTGTGCTTGGATGACTATCAGAGGGTCTGCATGTGCTGTGTGTGGAAGGTGCCGATCAGGGATGCGACCTGTGGTCCCTGCTTGCACACATTGCTAACTGAAGCCTCAGAACATTTCAAGATTCTAAAAGTCTAGATCATGAGTGCTGGGAAGGTTACTTACACAAGGGGCAATGCCACATTGTGCAGTGCAGAAGAACCAGAGACAATGGGCTCCCACCTGATATATCCAGAAATTACCAATCTTCTATCGTCACTTCAGGAGAAGGCGGCCCACCATGCCTGCAAACAGTGAGGACAGGAGTATCGTGGCCACGCTGATGAAGATGGAAAGGGACATCCTGGAACTGACCTGACAGCAAGGGCCAGATCGATTGCCAGAGAAGCGCTAATTTTGTGGAGCTGGTGTGTTTCATTGGGACCCTTTTGATAATGGGAATGAGTGTATGAGGTCCAATGGAAAAACAAATCATCACATCTGAACCATGTATCAAATGTTTCATGTCTGAGTCTGAGGTGAAGCTACTTTAACTCAATGTCCTTCCAACAGGTCATTCATTGGCCTAAGCAGACATTGCCCTGAATGGTTCTGCATTAACCTCTGAGGAAGAGGGAGGGGCTTCAGAAAATACACTATCCTATCTTGGATCACGCACTTGGAGTATTGCGTACAGTTCTGGTCGCTGCATTATAAGAAAGATGTGGAAGCATTGGAAAGGGTGCAGAGGAGGTTTACCAGGATGTTGCCTGGTATGGTGGGAAGGCCTTATGAGGAAAGGCTGAGGGACCTGAGGTTATTTTCATTAGAGAGAAGAAGGTTACGCGGTGACCTAATTGAGGCGTATAAGATGATCAAGGGATTGGATAGGGTGGATAGTGAGAGCCTTTTTCCTCGGATGGTGATGACCAACACGAGGGGACATAACTTTAAATTAAGAGGTGGTAGTTATAGGACGGATGTCAGAGGCAGGTTCTTCACACAGAGGGTGGTGAGGGCGTGGAATGCCCTGCCTGCAGCAGTTGTGGACTCGCCTACTTTGGGGGCATTCAAATGTTCGGTGGATAGGCACATAGATGATATTGGAATAGTTTAGGTTAGAGGGTCCACTGGCCAGCACAACATCGAGGGCCGAAGGGCCTGTACTGCGCTGTAATGTTCTATGTTCTATGTTCTATCTTTGTTTTGCACTTCGCATGAACTCAGATACTGGCACCTCAGAGAATTTGTTTGTGTCGCTGGGTCAGTGTCACTTACTATTTTCAGCAAAGTCACCAGACCAGCTGTTGGAAGCTGTGCCAGTCCAGGCCACTGAGTCTGAGACACCAGGATTAATGAGCCTCTAGAGTTGCCTATGAGATGGCAAATGCCATCCAGCGGGATGTGGGTGAAGATCCGATGGAAATTCCAGGCATGTGTGGCCTAATAGGGATAGGGAGTAGAAACAGAAAATGTTGGAAAAGCTCAGCAGACCTGACAGGATCTGTAAAGAGAGAAATTTAATGAAGAGTCCATATGACTCTATCAGGGGATAGGGGAGTCTAGGTCATGGGTGCTGTATCCTTGGAGGGAGATGCTCATGGAGAGCCAGGTTCCTGAGATGTTTTGGATAATTATTAAGCACGGTTATAAATCTTTGGACTTCTCTATGCCAGACAGTTGTGGATGATCAATTTATGAGTATATTCAAGGCACAAATCAATAGATTTTTTGGATACTAAGAGAATAAAGGGATATTGAGATAGTGTCGGGACGTGGAGTTGTAATAGAAGAACTGTTTTTAAATGCCAGAACATGGGACAAGTGATCTATTCTTGCTCCAATTTCTTTGTTTTTATGACTCCATTGAGTCCTTAATTATAAGAGATTCCAATGAAGAAGTACAATGGGATACAATTTGTTTATTGTAACTAACTGTCCTGGCTGGAGACAGTATACATCTTTTTAACGTGTGCTTAACTATCAATCTAACATATTGTCTGTACCTTTAAGACTTGATTACCTGTAAGGAATCGTATTCCAACCATTATCTTGTAAATTAAGTTTGTGTCTTCATATGCCCTGTTTGTGAACACAAGTCCTCACTCACTTGAAGAAAGAGCTCGAGGGTCCAAAAGCTAGTGCTGCCAAATAAACCTGTTGGACTTTTGTCTGGTGTTGTGAGACTTTTTACTGTGCCTGTGTTTCTACATGAAAACTACCAGGTGGAACTTGGAATTAACCATTAAAACCCATGGAATTGGCAATCTGGAGTTAGTACCCTTAGGAAAGGAGGGTAGTGAAGTGTGTGCATGCTTGTGTGTCAGGGAGAGCAGGGGTGGGGTGGGCACTGTGGTGGTGGGGCTAAATGAAATCAGCAATGCTGTATCATTCAGTCCAGTGTTAGAGCAACGTGGCAGTGAGATCTTGGATTTAGCAGCAAGGCACTGACGCCAAAGAAGAGCAACCTTGAAGGATAGAGAGAGGTCTCGACTTTCCAAAGGCGTCTGCCTAGCTTTTCAGTGGAAGGACTGAAAGTAAGATTTCGAACTTCAGATGAAACTAGCAGAGTGGAAGTAGAAAAAAAGCCTTTGTGCACAGCATCAAATAATTCAAATCACAAGGAAATTCCAACTGTTCTTTACAAAGCAGCAGTTTCAAAGAATTCACTGAACTGGATCCAATCATATCAGTGAGTTTCTAACTTACAACTTCCAAGATCCCCAATTCAGGCTATGCAAATTGTAAAACTCATGACTATTACTGTGAAATCTCTTATACCTACCTGAGTGGGGAGATATCTCAGTTGAACTTGGCTGTGACATCAGTGGGCATTTGGTGGGAAGCCTCTGTCTCTATGCAAAGTTTTGGCAGCAGAGCAAAAGATCAGAGGGAATTCACTGCCACTGCAGCAGCTCTGCAAACATTTGGCACTTAATGCTTATTGACTACTCTATACAATGTTATAATGCAGCATGTGGTCTGGATCTACATTCTGCAATTTACCTCAACTACCGCTGGTTAGCTGAGCAAAGAGGAAGGAAGAAAAAAACTATGTAAGTCTTTCACTGAAGAGACATAATAAATTGGGAAGATGATAATGCAGATTGTACACAGTTTGTGGAATGGACTGATAAAATGAATCAAACAATCAGATGAAAATGAAGCACACTTGTATCCTCTCTTCAGATTACATTTTCTTCATATTGATTTTTTGTGCTATGTAAAACAATTATTGATTTTAATAGAAAAGAACTGTGGCCATGATTACACTCAATGAAGAGACATGAGTAGTGATTTGGCTGCAGAACTATTATGGGCAGACTGTTCATTGATTTTGCTTTCGTAATACAAATTTCAGCTTTCATTAGATTTCAGACTTTGAAGTTATATCTTGAGCAGACAGTAATCTGTCTGTAGAGAACAGAAATGGAGGTATAAGCCAATGGTAACAATGTGAATATCTGGCCTGCTGCACTTAGTTGAGATAATGATTCCAGCCATTCAAAGCACCAGCTCTGAAGCTGTATATTTGAATGTAACACTGGCCACTGCAGGAGCTGGGAACCTTTCAGTGAGCCAGCAGAAACCCTTTAATGAAAACTTGTGTTTGAGATGCAGCCAGATTTTCTGACCACTGCGAGCAACCATGCCTAATTTTATTCTCAGTGAAGATTACAATTAAATGGGGTATAAATGGACATCAGACCTGAACCCACCCTGTTCTTTGGAGCATTATGAAATGTACCTGAATGGTCCAAAAGAAATTGCAGGAGATATTGAAGAAACCCAGTAAAAGATTTCTGAAGGTTGCCAACCCCTGATTGATACTCACTGTCCAGGCTTACACATAGGAGGAAATCACAGGATAGTGACTCATACATTTAGCATTGGGCACTGAGCCAGTTTGTACAATTGGAAACAGCGTTAATCATGTTTTCAGGACCTGATACTTATGGGAGGGAGCAGGGTGACTGCTGGAAGCCTGCAGGAAAGTCGAACATTTACAGAACACTAAAGTTCTGCCAAATTTAAAGCAGAACTCCATTTGCACTTTTCCTTTAATTTCCATTCTGCCAAGTGGTCAGATTGAATAATGTGAGATTATTTTGTGGGTTATGGGGGTGGAGGGGAGCACAGCTGGGGGCCAAAGGCGACAGAGAGAAAGGGAGAGATCACATGGCATGGCAGCAAATTTTGTTGGGGGTGAGAAGAAAGATTGGGGAGAAGACATCAGACTGTAAAGATGGGGGCAGTTGCTGTTAGGTTACCTCAAGTTGCTGAGGAAAGGGAAGTATTCTATCAGGCCCACAAGCAGCACAGGAAAAGCACTTACCTGGGCCCTTTCTCCCTTTAGCTGCTGGATCTCTGAAGTGCTGTGAAGTCTGATCCAAATCTACTAAATGAAAGTTGCTCATAAATCTCAAACATGCAGTTTCATTATAATTATTGACACAACTCTTGAGGGCAGGTTACTCATTTGGAACCCAGTACGTTCAGAAGTATGCACATTCAAAACTGGTCATTCTCATAATTAAAATTTTGCAGGATTATACGTTTCATGTTTGGGAACTTGGTTGGCAAACGTTCAGAAAAAACAAGGCCCTGACCTCTTACAGGCGGAAGAGCTTTTCCTAACAATTCTTTAAATCGGATTCTGGGAGATAAGAGTCTGTATTCTGGTTCTTGAGTTACACAGATTAATTAATGTTACAGCAAAGAGATCAAAAGCTGGTTCCTGATATTGACTTCCTGGAATAAGATCAATATAGAGATTAAATACAGAACATTCCTGACCATCAGCAAAAACTTCATTGTCTGTGACTCTATTGGTCTAATGAATGCTTTTATCACAAGAAATATCATCAAATTTCTTTATTTTTATTCATTCATGGGACATGGACATCACTGACTATCCAGCATTTATTACCCAATCCTTAAAAGTCCAAGAATAGTTCGTCATAGTGTCAGGGTCATAGAGAGAGGTTTATAGCATGGAAACAGACCCTTTAGCCCAACTTATCCATGCTTCCCATTTTTTAAAAACCGCTAAAGTAATCCCAACTGTCCACATTTGGCCCATATTCCTCTATATGCATCGTACCTATATAACTGTCTAAATGCTTTTTAAAAGGTAAAATTGTATCTGCCTCTACTACTACCTCTGGCAGTTTGTTCCAGACACTCACCACCCTCTGTGTGAAAAAATTGCTCCTCTGGACACTTTTGTAATTTTTCCCCCCTCGCCTTAAACCAATGCCCTCTGGTTGTAGACTCCCCTACCTCTGGGAAAAAATATTGACTATCTACCTTTCTATGCCCCTCATTATTTTATGGGCTGCTATAAAGTCACCCCTCAGCCTCCTACGCTCCAGAGAAAAAAGTCCCAGTCTATTCTGCCTTTTCTTATAACTCAATCCATCCATCCTAGTAAAGTTTCTGCACTCTTTTTATTTTAATAATATCCTTTCTATAATAGGGTGACCAGAATTGCACACAATACTCCATGTGTTGAGATAGTTGAGAGACAACCACATTGCTGTGGGTCTGGAGTCACATGTAAGCCATACCAGGTGAAGGTGGCAGATTTCCTTCCCTAAAGAACATTAGTGAACAAAATGCGTTTTACAACAATCGATAATGGTTTTGTGGTCATGAATAGATTCTTAACTCCAGATATTTTTTATTGAATTCAATTCCATCATCTGCCGTGCAAGATTTGAATCTGTGTCCCCAAAGCAGTAGCTGAGTTTCTGGATTAATAATCTAGCGATAATATCACTAAGCTGCCACCGCCCCCACCACCACCTCTCCCTCTTGTCACAGAGTGAACTTTCAAATGTAGTTGATACAGTTGTTCTGGGTGCGGGATGTGGGAGATGTGTGCATGGTGCTGGGTTGGTTTGAGTAGACCTACACTATTTTGACCTTTCTGTGTGGCTGCAACAAAATAAAATCAAGCAGTGTACTGCATAGCTCCAGCTTCCACTGGCCAAGAAAATGTAATTATGGTTCAAGGCACAGTGAGATGACATTTACCAATCATCCATTGTCTATTGATGTATAATTTTATGACATCAGTCAAGAAATTTCATAGAATCATACAATACAGGAAGAGGCCATTCAGCCTATCAAGTCTGCACTGATCACAATCCCATCCAAGCCCTATCCTCATAACCCTATGCATTTACACTAACTAGTCGCCCTGAGATTAACAGCAATTTAACATGATCAATCCACCTACCCGCACTCTTTGATCTATGGGAGGAAACTGGAGGAAACCTACATGTAGATAAGGATGGCAGATTCCCTAAAGAACATTAGTGAACCAGAAAAGTTTTTGAGACAACTGACAATGGTTTCATGGTCATCATGAGACTTTTAATTCTAGATTTTATTGAATTCAAATTTCACCATCTGTCATGGCAGGATTCAAACCTGGCTCTCCAGATCTTGCCCTGGGTCTCTAAATTACTAGTCCACTCTACCACTGCTTTCCCCATTCTGAGCAAGGCGTGGCAGTGGGGGTATTGTAATTGGTTTTCTGTTCCTGCCCACCATCCAGTGCTCACTGCTGAAAAATACACATGGATATCAAGCAAAGGACAGGAGAATGATACCTTCCATAATCAAACAACCAGTACCCACAGACTTGCCTATAAGTTGACACATGAAGAATGCTGTCTTGGATGATGGAGCCACTGATGCCCCTGGAGCTGTATCCTGGGTAGGTGAGTTTTTATTCATCCTGGAACATTGCTCAGTTGGTATACTCTTGTCCCTGAGACACAACATTCCAGAGACAAGTTCCACTCCTATACTGATGCATAAAAATCAAGGCTGACACTTCAGTGCCAGCTCGGGGAATTCTGCACTGTCAGAGGGGCTGACTTTGGGGTGAGATATTAAACCAAAACCCATCAACCTCTTTGAGTGGATGTCAGTTATCCTGACTATCCATGTTTATCTTGCAAAAAAATTATCTGAACATTATGACATTGTTTTACAAAAAACAAAACAGTTTATTGTGGGAATTTACTGACAGCAGTTTGTCAGTTTCATTTCCTACATTATAATAGTGACTACAGTTCAAAATTACCTCATTGAGACATCCATGGTAATGAAAGCTGCCATTAAAATAAAAGCACATCTATTTTTTCATTTCTACCATGGAATGATACCTTTGTCTAAGCTGTTCTCAACTCTTTTTTATATTTTTGTGGTTCAACCTGAACAGTTCAACATCTTCCTAGGAGAAAGAAACAGAACAAATTGGCCTCTGCCACACCAATGTTAGTTGATTGGACATTTTTTACAGATTTTGAAACAATGCTTTTAAATGCTTGTGCTCATAAGGTTGAAGGAATGCAAATGCTGTGGACATTTGCATTTTAGACATATCCTATTTTCCCGCTCATTCGGCACTTAGTTCTTTTTAGTATACCCAGATCAAGAATAACATAAAGCAGTTGCAGGGTATAGGACTTTGCTGTCCCAATGACATACATCAGTCCCAGGCTGAGAATAAAGAACAGTGTAACATCTGTTCCATTTCCCTCAGCAACCATCCAAGTGAACTGTGCCAAATCTGCAGCAGTTTGTGCTCATGAAAATTGGCCACATTCTTGATAAGATGCTGACAACTAGCCAACCAGCGGAGATTTTCATCCTATTTGGTTTTGTGAAGGGTAGGTCGTGCCTTACTAACCTCATTGAGTTTTTTGAAAAAGTGACTAAGGAGGTGGATGGGGGTAAGGCGGTTGATGTGGTATATATGGACTTTAGTAAGGCGTTTGATAAGGTGGCCCATGGAAGACTTCTGCAGAAAATGCAGATGTATGGGATAGAGGGTGATTTAGCTAATTGGGTTAGGAATTGGCTAGCAGATAGAAGACAGAGGGTGGTGGTTGATGGGAGATATTCATCGTGGAGTTCGGTGACAAGTGGTGTACCTCAGGGGTCTGTTTTGGGGCCCCTGCTGCTTGTAATTTTTATAAATGATCTGGATGAGGGTATTGAAGGATGGATTAGTAAATTTGCAGATGACACTAAAGTCGGTGGAGTGGTAGATAGTGAAGAGGGGTGTTATAGTTTGCAGAGGGACTTGGACAAGTTGCAGAGCTGGGCCGAGAGGTGGCAAATGGAGTTTAATGTGGAAAAGTGTGAGGTAATGCACTATGGCAGAAATAATAAATGTGTAGAGTATAGGGCAAATGGTAGGATTCTTAGTAGTCTAGATGAACAGAGGGATCTTGGTGTGTATGTGCATAGATCCCTGAAAGTAGGCAGTCAGGTCGAGAAGGTTGTTAGGAAGGCATATGGAGTCTTGGCTTTTATTGGTAGAGGGATTGAATTTCGGAGCCGCAACGTCATGTTGCAACTGTACAAAACTCTAGTGCGGCCGCACTTGGAGTATTGTGTGCAGTTCTGGTCCCCACATTATAAGAAAGATGTGGAGGCATTGGAGAGGGTACAGAGGAGGTTTACCAGGATGTTGCCTGGTATGGAGGGCAGGTCTTATGAAGAGAGGCTGAGGGATTTGAGGTTGTTTTCGTTAGAAAGGAGGCGGCTAAGAGGGGACCTGATCGAAACATATAAGATGATTAGAGGTTTAGATAGGGTGGACAGTGATAGCCTTTTTCCTAGGATGGAAAAAGCTAGCACGAGGGGACACAGCTTTAAATTAAGGGGTGATAGTTATAGGACGGATATCAGAGGTAGGTTCTTTACCCAAAGGGTGGTTCGGGAGTGGAATGCCCTGCCTGCAGCAGTTGTAGATGCGCCAAGTTTGGTGGCGTTTAGGAGGTTAGTTGATAAGTATATGGAAGAGAAGGGAATGGTTTAGTTTGGAGGGGCATTGCTTTTTATATTGGTCGGCGCAACATTGAAGGCCGAAGGGCCTGTTCTGTGCTGTGATGTTCTATGTTCTATGGGTCTGAACTGTGTTAAAATCCTGATCCTAGAGCAGAAATGCTAATCTCCAACCTACTTACCCTTAGCAATGGCAACTGTGATTAAATGTGTTTAAATATTAAATATGAGTTTTATTACATGACTCGGCCCACCCTTCAGCCAACGCATTTTAATCCTAGATTTTACTGAATTCAAATTTCACCATCTATCCTGGCAGGATTCAATCCTTGCCCTAGGTTTCTGATTTATTGTTCACCATATGACTGCCTCTCCCATTCTGAGCCACGAGTAGCAGTGGGGATATTGTAAATGACACAGGGTTCCTGTTCCTTCCCCCCATCCAGTGCCCATTGCTGAAATAAGGGCAGCACAGTAGCTAGCATTGCTGCTTCACAGCTTCAGGGACCTGGGTTCGATTCCCAGCTTGGATTACTGTCTGAGTGGAGTTTGCACATTCTCCTCATGTCTGTGTTGGTTTCTTCTGGGTGTTCCGGTTTCCTCCCACAGTCCGAAGATGTGTGGGTCAGGTTGATTAGCCATGCTAAAATTGCCCTTAGTGTCCTGAGATACGTAGGTTAGAGGGATTGGTGGATAAAAATGTAGAGATGTGGGGGTAGAGCCTGGGTGGGATTGTGGTTAGTGCAGACTTGATAGGTTGAATTGCCTCTTTCTGTACTGTAGGGATTCTATGATTTATGGATGTCAAGTAAAGGACAGGATCTGGCTGGAGAGTGATACCTTCCATAGTCAAACAACCAGCGTTCACTGACTTACCTATAAGGTGACACACGAAGAATTCTGTCTTGGATGATGCAGGCTATTAGTGCCACTGGGTAGATGAACTTTTACTTATACCTGAACATCCCTCAGCTGGTTGTACTCTTGTATCTGAGACACAACATTCCAGGGACAAATTTCACTCCTGGACTGGTGCATAAAAATCAAGGCTGCTACTCCAGTGCAATACTGGGGAAGTGCAATGAAGAAATGAGTGGGATTCTCCAATTTTGTCCGTACCCAGCCCACTGCAAGTGAGAAGGAAGAATTTGGCATTCCAGCTAAAACTCCATTCACTTTCAGCAGCATTGGGGAAAACCAGCCATGAATAAGGATGGATGCTTGCCAATACCAATTGAAAAGCAAAACATCTCATCTATTTAACTGCCAGCAATGCAGTCATTCTTCCCATTTTAAACATTTGTATATCTGGTAAAGAGAAATGTTCAAGAAAGTTTAAGAAGAAAGGCAATTTTTAAAAAAAATGTGGATAATTTTTCTCCCTGGCTACAATTTACATAAACTGTTTCAATAAAAGAACTGAGGTCTGGCCTGTGGAAAAGACTTATTTTGATGCTGATGCTTAAAAGAGAGGTGGGTTGAAGGTAAGATTCCTTCTCTAAACAAAGTTCAAGTAATAGCCCTCATCAAAGGAAATCCTTTCCCAGCTATAAGGGATCTGACAGATCTGAAAGTTATGTAGCTAAAAAAAAAGTCGCACATAGCAGTGAATGATCTTCAATTCCTGGAGACTCCATGCCAATTCTGGAGGGTTGGCAACCCTATCTATCATGTTTACCCTTAGGGGATTGACATCTGCAGCTGGATATCTTTATGGTTTAGTTGTCAGGTGTGAATCTGATAAAATAAAGCTCCAGTCAGGTCTACATATACAAACAAAAGACAAGCAGTAAAAATTTCCTCCAGGCTTCTCCTGCATTGTAACATGTGGAAAGAGTTTCTATTGATGTTGCAATGCTTAAGCACGAGGAACGCCCAGGTATCATTTTCATATAAGGACATATATTTTGGATCGTGCACTGGAATGATTACAATGATATATTTCATGGCCCTGCAGAGTACCATTATTGAGTGGGTCGTGGACCACATTTAGTCAGTTAATGGGCATTGTGGATTTCAAATCTTGAAAGTGAAGAACGTTATTACTGTTTAATATTTAAAATTTTATGTGATTGTGGGATGCAACTGATTGATTGTTTTAAAAAGACTCTCCAAACTTAAACCTACTGCTGAGTGTTAGGTGCTGGGAACATGTTAATGCCCTTTATGTCCAGTATTGCTATCATTATCACCACCACACTTGTTACTGCAAAATTTGAATACATTTGTTATTTTTGGGTCTTTATATTCAATGCCTGTCATAGATTGCTCAAATGCACCACTGCCACCACCTCACCCCACCCAGCAACCTGAACCCCTTTCCCATTCCCACTGTCGAGATGATTTCACAGGCCCAGTGCTGTAACATTGGATATTTTTACTGCTATTTATCTAACGGTACCAGGTCCCCTGGCTACAATTTACATAAACTGTTTCAATAAAAGAACTGAGGTCTGGCTTGTGGAAAAGACTTATTTTGATGCTGATGCTTAAAAGAGAGATGGGTTGAAGGTAAGATTCCTTCTCTAAACAAAGTTCAAGTAATAGCCCTCATCAAAGGAAATCCTTTCCCAGCTATAAGGGATCTGACAGATCTGAAAGTTATGTAGCTAAAAAAAAACAGAAGCAACAAATACAAAGATGGACTTCAATGTTTTCAGTGCCATTTTCTTCTTCGAATTGATACTTCAAGAAGAATGGGTTTGTTTTTTATTCAACGGGGAAGGGACAGGAGAACAAATATAAAATCTACAAAGGTTCCTAATGTTTTGTTCATTCTTCATATATAGAAATAATGACAAGCAGGAAGCCTACAAGACACCTATAATATTGTGTTTTCTTCTGCCTTGGTGCCAATGCTGTTCTAACTGCACTTTTACATTGGGCTAGAAAGCTAAAATGGTTTATATTGGGCTAAAGGCAGGACTGCCTCCAGGCGTGCACAGAACTCATGATCTTTATGGCCCTCCCTACAATGCCTTGATTACACTAGGTACTACAATAAAGAACCTGGGACAGCACACATTACTTTGAGTGGTTGTCCCATTTGAGTTGCCCCAGGATTTTCAAAATGTGAAAATAAGGTCTGTGCCTTTAAGAGGCATAAGCTCAGTGTGGCCACATTGATGAAACAGCAGGAGATTTATGGTCCTCTTTCCTCATTTTTCCCTGTCTAACAATGAAACTTGTGGTGACATTTTGGAAAGCTGCTGCAAAGCTTTGTACATAAACCCATTCTGCCCAGAGGATTTGAGGAGCTCAAATTCTAGACAAAGAGGATCATAAAAATAATTTTTAAACTTTTTCTTGAGGTGCAGATTAGATCTTCAGCTGTTAATATTAGCCAATTCTTTGCATAAACCTTCAACTCCTAGTGCTGTGTTGGTGGAATTTAGGGCTTGTGTCTTTTAGTGCGTCACAAATTCTCTGAAGGCAGAAATCTAATTTCAAATATTACTGCAAACCCAAAGTAACAGTAAAATACATACCACATTTCCTATTTCTCATACAGTACAGTTAAAGGACAACCAAGATGACATCATAAGAGATCCAAGGGAATAACGCTAAAATGGATTTTCACACTCTCTCTGCACTACTCTCTCCTATTTATTTCCTCATTGCCATCATTTATTTGGAAGCCAGAAACATGCAATTCTCATGGCTACAAGCAGCAAATCTGTAATCATATATTTCTTTTTCAATGGAGATTCATATGTGAGACTCATGAGATCTCTGTTACTGTGGAATGATTAAAACTGTGCTTGGTTCCAGTTGAAGTGCTGCTGACAGCAAGCAAGCCACAATTTTACCACTGGCTGTATTCTCACACCAAATTTGACTCCAGTGACTCAGATCATAGCTCCAATTGTCTGAATCTCAGTCTGAAACTAAAAAGTGGCATTCAGTAACTACCTGATTAAACAAATCCACAGGAGTTCAACCAAAAGACCCTATTCAACACATGCAAATTTTTAGCTTTTATCCCCACCCCATCTCCTCATTATATTTGGGCAATATGTAGTCACATTCATCCTTGATTTTACCTCACAACTCAAACATTAAAATTGTCCTCGGCAATATCTAAATTCTCTTATATAACATTGCACATTGAGCTAGCTACCCATCAGTCACCAAAGTACTGGTCAGACATCTTGAAATTGATCCGATGAAGTGAAACCATTTGGATTTGGTGAACTTTTGAAGGTAATACCAAATTAGCAGCTGTTCTGTTTTCTTTATTCCAGAGTTCTTTTGAACTTTCAACATGATAAAAAAAAGTTCACTATATGATTATGGGGTTATTGTCACATATCCACATGGTGAGAAAAAACAGCAAGTTATTGTAAAGTCCATGTCTTCCTCTTAAAAATATCAACTGCATAATTAGCTACTTTTCAGTTTCCTCGGAAAACTTTGATTTTTCCAGCGTCAGCCAATAAGTTTATTATTTTTGCCTCAAAATCTGCATCATGCACTCCAGTCTTTCGGAATTCTCCAGCATATCTGTTGTTCTCCCAGTAGTGGTGCCAGTTTCCTCTACTATCAGCACCAAATCCGTACACATTCACCTATGGAAGCAATCATAACAGGATTCAATAAGACCTGTGTAACCCAAGTACAATCCTTGCAACCTCAATGAATCTGTCTAACCTGCCTATTGGAAGAGCCTTAGATATGACAATCTCTTTTTAACCAGATATACGGTGCTTAATCCTACTTAATGCCAACCTGGACAATGTACTTGGATATACACAGCATGCAGGCACAATGGTTAGCACTGTTCCCTTATAGCACGAGGAAACCGGATTTGATTCCCAGCTTCCCTACTTCTTTCTGAAAGTGAGGGACCTGTGCTTGATTTAATTTGATCTATGTGGTTCACTGTTACCTGATGATTATGATCAAAATGGTCTCTGACCCTTGAAGTGATAGATCTGCTATAATACACAGATCTGAGATGGACTGAATGGTCTTTTTGCACTTCCATTGCTGAACTTAGCAGAATCTGCTACAGAATCCCAAAAGTTAAGAAAGAGGCAATTTGGCCATTGAGCCTGCACTGATTCTCCAAAAGAACATTCTACCCAGGAATTCTCCATCCTCATAACGCGAAGCACTGAACCCACCTAACCTGCACATCTTCCGACTGTGGGAGGAAACTAGAGACCCGGAAGAACTGTGAAAACTCCACACAGTTATCCAAAGGTAAAATTGAATCTGGATCCCTGGATTTGTGGGGCAGTGGTGCAAACCACATTGACACTCTACTTAACATGCTCTTACAACATTGCATTGTGCAGCATTTCTAGATGGGATCTAACCTGTTCATCTTAAGTGGTGCACACATTAGTATATTAGCCATATTGTGCTCTCATCAGCGAACTTCACGAAATGGAACTTAAGCATTTTGGGTACAGGACACTGCTATTTTATCAATAATATATTATGGTGGTAATAACTCCTTATAAAACAGACTAATCGTTGTCTGCACCTACACCTGGCTGTCTTCATGATACATTGCTCACATGCAGAATCCAAGGCTGCAATCATTCTATTTTTACTAACCCGACTTTCCCGAGATCAAACAGCAAATACATGTTTGGAAACTGTGCATGTATCATCAAATGAAAGAACTCAGAAAAAGTCAACAAAACAGGGCAATTATTAATATATAAAATGCATTAATGTGAAAATCGACCAACATATGGAATATAATGGCCTAATTTCCAGTCCAACTGGAAGAGGACTCTTGAATTATGCTCTGCCTCGTAACCTGAAGCTGCCTATTTTTCCTGCTCCAGCTCATTAACACAGCCTCTATGTAGCCTTTGGCAGGAACCATAGCCCAAGATCAAATATGAAATCCAGCAGCTGCTGCAAGCCTGATAATATGTGCCAGCTGCTGGATAGCCTTCAGATTCCAGAGTCCATCATTTACTAGGGGCCTAAGTTTTCATCCATAAGTTGGTTGCACAGGTTCGGCTCTTTAAACAAAATCTTTAAAAACAGTTGCCTGGACATCAGATGGATGTCCAGGCAGCCTGGATTTTTGGACCTGAGAGGCAGGCTATAGTATACATCAGAGTGGACAATTCTGCAAGTAGTGAGGAACATGTTAGGAAGGGATTTGGGCAAGGCAAAAGGTCTGCCTCATTGCTGCAGCACTTTCCTCATGATACTTGAGAAGCCTTTTCGACAGCTTTGACAACTGATTTTGACAGCTTGGGTTACAGTTTCAATGAATGAACAATTAATAAGTTTATGCACTTTTTTTACACATTCATGCCTACTTTTAACAGTTCTCAAGAACACATAAGCCCTTCCATGACACTGGATCTCCCCAAAGCACAATGGGGGTACCCTACCTTTCAAAATGGTACCTCCTCTTACCAGGTCTAGTTCCTCTTACCGGGTCTACTCGCACACTTCTGGGTACAAAAATCCAAACACCAGAAGCAGCAATTGAGTTAAGTGGTCAGCTGTCTCGATGAACATACGTAAATGTGATTTGTTCTCATTCCCACCTCAGTGGAAGTGGGAAGTGCCATGTTCAGGGTGAGATTGGGAAGCGCCACGTTCAGGCCGTTCTGCCATTTTCAATATCATGGAAAGGCTATAAAGGCTAAGTGAGTGGGTAAAAATTTAGCAGAGGGTGTACAGTGTAGGAAAATGAATGGCTGTCCACATTGTGAGGAAGAATGGAAAAAGAGAATATTATTTAACTGGAAACAGAATGCTGCAATACAGAGGGATCTGGGTGTCCTTGTGTGTGAATCACAAAAGGTTAGCATGCAAATAGAAGTAATTAAGAAAGTAAATGGAATGCTGCCTTTATTGTAAGGGGTATGAAGTATTAAGGTAAGAAGGTCTTGTTACGATTGAACAGGGCATTAGTGAGACTGCAGTTATAGTAATACAGCAGCTTTGGTCTCCCTATTTAAGGAGGGGAATACTTGCATTGGAAGCAGTTCAAAGAATGGTGACTTAAATGATTCCTGGGCTGAAGGGGTTGTGTATTGAGGAAAGATTGAGATGGTTAGGCCTATACCCATTGAAGTTTAGAAGAATATGAAGAGACCTAATTGAAACATAAGATTTTGAGGGGACTTAACTGGGCAGATGCAGAGAGAATGTTTCTCTCATGATGAAATTTAGAACCACAAGGACTGTTTCAAAATAAAGGGTTGCGCATTTAAGACTTAGATGAGGAGATAGGGTGGCACGGTGACACAGTAGTTAACACAGCTGCCTTGCAACATCATGGATGTGGGTTCATTTCCGGCCTCAGGTGACTATCCCTGTGGAGTTTGCACACTTTCCCTCTGTCTCCTTGGGTTTCCTCCGGGTATTCCGGTTTATTCCCACACTGCACATTGATTGGCCATGTTAAATTTGCCCTTAAGGGTGATCTTACCAAAAAATTCTCAGCACCAAACAAGCATGAAAATGGAAGAGAATAAGCCGGCTGCTGAGATGTAGGGGCACCATTGAGTAGGCACCCTGATCTCCCAGTGCCCTGTGTACAAATGAAGCTGAGAGATGTCCTGGTCATGAGGCTGATTTTGTCAGCACAATGAGGCCAATAACATCATGAGAGGTGAGAAACTGGGTACAAAACAGGTTTTTTGTCTCTCACCTGATCTTATTGGTTCACCACACTGATTGCGTCCTGAGTGTCAGGGGGATTAGAAGGATAAATACATGGAGATATGGGCATTGGACTTGGGTGGGATCATTGTTAGTGCAGGCTCAATGGAACAAATGGCCTTATTCTGCACTGTTGGGATCCTATGATTTTCTTTTCTCAGAGGGTCATTAGTATTTGGAATTCTTTGTCCCAGAAAGCAATGAAGGCTGGGTCATTAAATATATTCAAGCTTGAATTTGACAGATTTTTGATGTACAAGGGAGTCAAGGTTTATGGAAGGCAGACAAGAAAGTGAGCTGAGACCACAATTAGATTAGCCATTGTGTGGCTGGTTTCAGTAGGCTATTTGCCCAATGGCTTACTCCTATTTTCTTTAGTCAAGGGTTCTCTTGCCTTATTTGTGTATTGGTCCCATGTTTGAACCTTCTCTAGACACAAAGATTCTTCCTCCTGAAATCCTCAGTTAATATAGATGAGATGAAACATGGCTGAGGGAATGTGTCCTGATCCCTATTTTGCTGTTGATCCCCAAGATTATTGAGATTATGAAATTACATAGTGAGCATCATTGGTGCAAATATGCTTTCTACATTCTGCCACCATGTGCCAAGTTTACAAGAACCAATTTTGTTTAAAAATATTTTGTTTAAAATTATGAATTCTGTGCTTAGCTTGTTAGTTTAACATGAATTGAATTATGTGATACCACAGACAGCAGCATGGGCTGTTGTCAGCTTGGTTATCTCTCTTCTTCTTGGACATGAGAGTCAAGGTTCTTGAATAAATATTCATGTGGATGTACATACAAGATAACTTTGCATTCTATTGGGTGGCAATTTTTTTTATTATATTGACAGTCTAAGCTGCCCAACTCCCTTATTTTGTCCCAATTCACAAGGGTGTATAATAGTCATGCAATGGCCTCTCTGAATGAGATTTCTGAATTTAGGGCGATAGTGCTATGGAACTCAATATTGCTCCAATACCAGGAGAAAGTGTTTTTGACATTTCTCTCAGCTCTGAACAGGTTTGTTTTAGAGTAGGCAATTGCTCCCTACTTTAACCCCTCTTCCTTCAACAAGCTTTGTCATTTATCAATACTACTTTGCCCATTTCTCCTTGGTTTCAGATATATTTTTCTACATATTCTTTTTCCTTTCTAACTGTTAATGCAAACAGTTACCAAACTCATACTTTCATACTTTAATGCCCTTTAGAGGGCAGAACTTCTTACCTTTCTCAGTTTTTTTCTTCTTTGAACAATCTTCAGTCTTTAAAATCAAGCTTGTCATCATCTAATCTCTATCTAACCTTATAGAAAATTAGCAATTTATTTCTCCATTCAGTTTTCCTAACTGTGAACTGTGAAGTTAAGAAATGAAAGCATGTAACAAAGAGTCTGATTAAACTTTATTCTTTCTCCAACATTATGGTGTTTGGCCTTCGGCCTTTCAAGTTGGTCACACAACTGAAAGTACAGTTCCCGCTTCAAATTGCAGCACTTACCTCATCACAGATATGGAGAGCAAAAAACAGGACCAACATTCCAGTGGATGGATATCTCCCATGATGTTCTGTCCACTTGTCATGGATATACTTGAAGAATGCTGGGTTGTAGATTTGCACCTGAGTAAAGATTGGGGGTCAGAGTTTAAACAGCAATTTTTAATGAGTGAAGATCAGGGGTCAGATTTTAAACTTCACTTATTAATCAGTGTAATTGCAGATGAAGAGACTTCTATTTTCCCATTTTTCTTCTTACATCTTTTGAGATCAGAACCCTGCAGGGATGTAGTTCTACACCTTGCCCAAGTGGTCACTCTTCATACATCAGGTTATTCACCCACTCAGCCATCACAGACAAACCCAGTACTGTTGTCATAAGGCCTACACAGACAGCACACTTTCCACCTGGGATCACTGGATCAGGGGTGGGAACACTGGTTGGATTTCATTCAAGCAATGCAGCATACACTGAAATCAGATCCTTCAGCACAAAGTGGGGATGACTTCTAGATTGTCTCACAAAATGCTGTTGCCTGGAGCTCTTCCTTAATACATAGAAATTCAAACACAGACTTAACCATTATTTGCTAACCAAGGTTAACATCATAGAAGATTAAGGCATACAAGGAGATCATTTAGCCCATTGTGCCTGTGTCACTTGAAAAAGAGCTTCCTAGCCTCATCTCTGTTTCCGGTTCTTGGACCATAGCCTATTAGTTTGCTGCACCGTCAATTGCATAGCCAAACACTTTTTAAATAGGATGCAAATTTCTGCCCCATCACTAGTTCCAGATCCCCACCAACTTCTGTGTAAAAAAACTTTTCCTCAACTTTAATCCTTCTGCCAATTACTTTAAATGTATGGCTTCTTATTATTAACCTCTTTGCTGAGGGAATTAGGACCTTTTTACCCACTCTATCTAGACCAATCAACTTTATTCACCTCTATTAAAATCTCTCCTCAGCCACCTCTGTTACAAAGAAAACATATGATGATTGATACTGTGCCTCAGAACTTTTCCAATAATTTTCCCACCACCGAGGTCAAGCTGCTGATCTGTAATTAGCTTGTTTATCCCTTTCTGCATTAGTAGTTCGTTAGCCCCCAGTATCATGCCTATGAGAGCATTTGGAAATAACTGTCAGAATTCCCACCATTTCCTCCCTTGTTTCTTTTAACAGCCTGGATACATGTAACTCCAGCCTGACGATTAATCTATTTTCAAAGATGTTACATTTCATATTTTCTGCCTCACTATGTTTATCCCAATCAACGTTTCACACTCTTTCTTCTTAACTGTAATATTTGCACTGCCCTTCTTTTCTGAACCAATATTAGATAGACAAAACCTGATTTTGAAACTTTCTGTCTTGATATCATTCATTTGGGTAAGATTTGGTGACTCAAAATCTTTTAATAATTGCCTCCAGCAGCACCATACTTTTTTGTCATCCAATGGTTGAATAAAATGTCAATTCTGGGATCTAACTCACCTTGTCTTTATCCACTCGAAGAAACTGTTTGACGGGTGCATAGGTGCTGCAAATAAAAAAAGACACCAACAGGTCAAGAGAAGTTGAATCTGAGACTCTAAAAAATTAATTTTTATTAAAGTCAATTTCCACACAATTTCCTGTAGATGCTGACTGTTGTTGGGGCTATTCTGCTGGAACAGACAGTTCACTAAAATCTTAGTCAAGTGGCCATTCTTCTATTTGGGCTGAGACAATGAATGCCAGTAGGATATTTGACTGTGGATGACATTACAGGCAAGTTCAATTTGCTCTTCACCAGTGTGTCCTTGCTTAGGACACTCAGCACTGACTGGCGATGGAACATGTGCTTCTCTGATCTATATGACTCAGTGCTATATGCATCAGGTCAATGGGATGAAGCATTGTAGTGATGCCAAAATATTACTTATCAGTGAAACAGAAAGAATGGAAGATTTCCAGCTCTAACCAAAGAAAACCAGCAGCGTGAACGGAGAGTACCGTTAGGGTTATAACTCTTGTGGAGAAACATATATGATAGTCACAAATAGCAATTAAAGCATATAGGTCCCTAATGATAGTGATTCTGAATCATTCAGTCTAGATTTTAAGTGAATTTAAATCGAATTTATGATCTATTCTCTTGTGATTTCTCCCCCCTCCTCTCCACTCCAATGCTAACTATTTAAGGATAGTGTCCCAGGCTGAAAGTAACCTTTTTGTAAGAGGTCATTCCTCCTCTGTGAATGTAGCCTGTCAATTGTTAATTTGGTGCTCCCCCTCATTGTTCCCACATCTAACAATTGGACCAGTGAATGTAATCCCCATATCCTCATTGTTGCAGCAGCCCACATAACCGCAACTTGGGGTCCATGTCTTTAACTCAATGGAGTCATTTTCTGCTCATGTTCATGGGCTGGCAAGAGGAAAGGTCTGTTAAAGGATAGGATTTTGGTGTTAGACAGTTAATCAAATTCTTGAATATGTCTGTTATGTGTCATATACGAACTCATTCATAAATATACAAATTATGTATTTAGAATGTAGAATTGAGACATTTAAGCTGAAATATTCAGGATATGATTTGTGAAGCAACATAAAATATAACATACAAATTTATAAGTATAATACTTTATTGTTAATTATACTGTGGAATCTGTTGTCTTGTGTGACAGAAAACAATATTCACGAGACTAATATTTACACACCTGTAAGCACAATTATTGTCCTCCATTTTCTTATCTCCTCCTTAGGCACTGAATCTGGATGGACAATAATCTTCAAGTAGTTTACTTAAATAGTCTTGAATTATAGAAGACCCTAGACCATGAATTTATGATCTGTTCTCTTGTGATTTCTCCCCCCTCCTCTCCACTCCAATGCTAACTATTTAAGGATAGTGTCCCAGGCTGAAAGTATCCTTTTTGTAAGAGGTCATTCCTCCTCTGTGAATGTAGCCTGTCAATTGTTAGTTTGCTTCCCCTCATTGTTCCCATACCTAACAATTGGACCAGTGAATGCAATCCCCATGTTCTCACTGTTGCAGCAGCCCATATAACCACAACCCCACAATTCATGGGGTCCATGAATTCTGATCAGCTATTTGATTTTGTAAGCATCACAGTTCATTGTGCTTACATTAGGTTTACACATAAACACTTTCCAGAAAGTAATTCTCAATAACTATCAGCAGCAGAAATGCTAGCTGATTTGCTTCTCTTTATTGTAGAACTCAAACTGCTGCCAAACTAATATAAACCAATTTGACTACTGTGGCTTTGTACCACACAGGATGGTGCACCTGTTCATTAAGTTTCATGTTGAAAATTTAAACTGAAGGCAGTTATTTAGCCTTTTACTGAAATGGTTTGCGGTTTCACTGGTGTTGCGAGTGAAGTTATAAAAAGTAAGCAGACTGAGCTAACTGAATAAAACTGTCCATGCATTCAATCATAAGATTGGCATTACATGCAACATTTATGATTTAGCAAGGTCAATTTTATTTTAATTGCATATATATAATTGCACAGAATTTTATAGCCCAGAAGCAGGTTCTTCAGCCCAGCTGGTCAAAGCCAATATTTATGCTCACACCAACCTCCTCTCGCCTTGTCAACATAACATATTAGCTTCCCTTATTGAAACATATAAGATGATTAGAGGTTTAGTTAGGGTGGACAGTGATAGCCTTTTTCCTAGGATGGAGAAAGCTAGCATGAGGGGACATAGCTTTAAATTAAGGGGTGGTAATTATAGGACGGATGTCAGAGGTAGGTTCTTTACCCAGAGGGTGGTAAAGGTATGGAATGCCCTGCCTGCTGCAATTGTAGATGCGCCAAGTTTGGTGGCGTTTAAGAGGTTAGTAGAGAAGTTTATGGACAAAAAGGGAATGGTTTAGGTTAGAGGGTCATTGCTTTTTCCTAATTGGTCGGCACAACATCGAAGGCCGAAGGGCCTGTTCTGCGCTGTAATGTTCTATGTTCCCCTTAAATGTACCTTTGTTATTCATCTCAGATACTCCACGAATAATTTGTTACTACATTTTGGGTCAATAAGTTGTTTATAAGAAATGTATTTGTTATGATTTTTTCTTTTATGCTGATAGAACTGAAAATCCTTCAGGTTAGCAAATGCCCTCTTGTCTCAGTCTAGTGAAAAAATAATTCTCTACCTACCCTATTAATTCTTTCCAAAGTCTAAAAATTCCCAATTAAATCACATCTCAATCATTATATTCCAGTGAATACAAGTCTAGTTTAAGTAAGCTTCTCATAATCCAACCCCGAAGTAACGTTCTAGTGAATCTGCAACACGCTTATTGCAAGGTAACTATATTCTTTCTAAGGTGAAATGCTGATAACTATGCACAGTGCTCCAAATGAGGTCTAACTGGGACTTTGCATAGATGTAGCAAAACTTAATCCCCTTTAAAATGTAGTATTTAAGGACTAACATTTCATTGTCTTTTTAATTAATTTTTATATTAATATCCTTTGATTGCCTTCATCCCAAGTATAGAAACATAGAAACACAGTACTGCCAATTTCATTATTCACTTTGGTTTTAAAGAGCAGGGTTAACTGTGAACTGAATGAATCATTCACATCAACTTTTAGCAGAGGGGCAATAAATTCTGCTCTAATGGAAGAGGAAACAGCGACTGATTGCTCTAATATAATATAATTAATGTTCTTCGAGGAATAGTCAGATTAATGTCGCTAATAAAAAAGGCTACATACAGTTTGAATTGAGAAATCAATTTTTTAAAATATGGGAGCATTGCAGAATATGAAGTGCTTGTTAAAGAAATTACAAACTGTTTGTTTTTATATTGTATCTGACAGATACTCTGTGGGGAACCAAGAACCTTCACCAGATGATGAAATACATGGAGATTATTAGCATTTCAGTGCAGATCAATGAAGCCATGCTATGAGTTTTCAGAGATAATTAGACAAATAATGCCCCCCTCCTCCCCAAACAGGGAAATATGAAGATATCTTACCTCTTCTCCATGCCTTGGCGGAGTTCAGCTAACTGAATAGGCCAGGAATAGAGCTTAGAAAATTTTTCGTGCTGGTCAGTGTTTCACCAGCTAAATGAGTGGAAATAAGGGGTAACAGATTGGTTTTACTTAGGGTTGCAATCCATCAGCAGCAACATGTAGGGCAATCTTTCTTGGGCACAACTCCTGCCAATTTTTCCAACTGGTTTCATTTAGCATGAGATCCTAGGGCTGCGAAAAATCGAAGTGCTGCTGCCAGTAGGAAAACCAGGGTCTTATCCACCTTCTACGTGTAAAAATATGCATAATGGCCAGCCAGCCTTCACGGACATCTAGGCACCATTTTTAAAGAGGTCCAATGCAGCAATGACGTCCACAATTGTCAGGATATAAACCAAAGCTCACCTGTGCAGATCCCGCTGGTAGCCAGGTGAATAGTGAGTGGATTTGAATCAGGCTTCAAGCCCTCTAATTACTTTTAAATAATAAGGCCTGTTCCTTAATTGTTGGGTTCTTGCCTGCTCTGGGTTGAGAACAGCATAAAGAAATCTCATAACACCAGCTTAAAATCCAACAAATTTATCTGTAGCAAATGCCCCAAGCTTTCAAAACATGTTGTTCTTTTGTCAAGTGGCTGGAACAACGTGTTCCGAAAGCTTGGGATGTTTGCTACAAATAAATTTGTTGGACTTTAAGCTGGTGTTGTGAGATTTCTTTCTGTTTTACTCCAGTCCAACCCTGGCATCTCCACATCCTGGGAACATCGTGACAAGTTCTTCTGCTGATTCTCCGGGCCAACGCAATTCCCAACGGAACTAGTGGGCCCAGATAATCCTCCCCCAACCCCCTCCTCGTGTCCTGCTTAATGATTTGCAATCCTTCAGGGCTGTGGAGATTAATCATTAAAGATATTGAAAATCTAGAAAGCACAGAATAAATAGTGAAAATATTTAGCAGGGTCGATCAGCATTGGGAGTTAGATTGAAGCTTCAGCTCAACTCCATTCAGATCAATACTGAGTGGGAACATCTAGGTCAATTTTTATCTTGGCTTTGTCTCTGTTTTTGGCTATTAGCCCATTGTCTATCTTTCAGAATGCAAGTTAGGCACCCTGAAAATATTGGGGTTACTAGCAAAGCAAATTAAAAATAATAGAAAAATAATTTACATTCACAGACATTCAAAGGATTTTTAAAAAGTTAAGTCATTGTTGCTTTTTCAGGATGTAATGTCACATCTACTAGGGATATGGACTAGGATTTCTGTTTTCACTATTTTGCCCATACTTGGATGTTGAGAATTTTATATTGAACTCTGTAACTGAATTGGAAGTACATAAATTGAATAGATTGCAGAGGAAAAAGTCTGACCGATGGAGTTCAAGTGTTGGATTTTCATTTCCTAATGGAGGTGCAAATTGGATTGCAAAACTTTGAACTTAATTTTCATATGCTGGAGAAACAATTTTCCTTTGTCTTCTTGATCCTATGATGTGGAGATGCCGGTGTTGGACTGGGTAAACACAGTAAGAAATCTGACAACACAAGGCTTAAACCAAGACTTCTTACTGTTCTTGATTCCACACCATTTTTGTGTGGCCTTGGGGCTGGGTCGGGTACAAAACAAGCATACATCTCTCCTGCATTTGGAGTCCCCATTGTGAGGACCAAAGGAATGATGCAACCTGATGTGAAGACGTATTTTTCCGAGCTCCTACCCAGAGTAACTTTATATATATTTCGAAGAACAAAATCCAACATTTCCCTTGTAAATTTAATTTGCCCAAGCTTTACATAGCTGCTACTGTTACCTTGTTTTTCCTGGCTCTATTCTATTTTCACCAGTCTCAACTGCTATGTTTTCTTCATTATGCTGTCCTGCTCAAAGGAGAAAAATACTGCTTTGGCATTGGTCTGAACTGGTCCCCAGTGTCACTTCATTCTTTGTCTCATCCGATGCACTAACAAGAAATCTTTTCTCTTTCTCTTAGGTGTTAAGGGACGCAAACTCCAACAATTCATCAATATCAACACCCATCCAGGACCCGTCACCCTTCTCCTGTCCCTTGGATTCCATTCTTCCTCACCCCAGTCTTTGCCACTTATTCACCACACCCTCTGATCTTCCCTCTCCGAGGCTGAGCGTGCTATACTTGGCAAACGACTCATATTCGTACTCTTATGTCCTCACCTCAATGAATTTCAGGCCTGAAATGATGCTGAACTCCTCTTCCGCTGCCTTCGTCTCCATACTCACTTCTTTGAGCAGGAGTCCTCCTCCCGTTCAGCAGATCCTCTCACCCACCTCCAGCATTCTCCTTTCACCGGGACCTTCTGGTCCCTTAGCTGCTCTGGATCCTTTTAATCGAACTGTTGGTGTGACATTGGCTGTCTCAATTTTTCTATTCCTCTCAACCACTCTGACCTGTCTTCTTACGATCTAGCTGCAATTTGTGCTCTTACGACCTATCCTGACCTTGTCATTAAACCCGCTGACAAAACGGTGCTGTTATTGTCTGATGTAATGAACTCTACCTTGCAGAGGCTGAGTGACATTTCTCAAACACTTCCTCCTACCTCTTTTGGACCATGATCCAACCAATGAACATCAAGCCACTGTTTCCAGGACTGTCAGTGACCTCATCTCTTCTGGAGATTTTCCATCCACAGCCTCCAATGTCAAAGTTTCCCAACCTCGGACTGCCTGCTTCTGCCTCCTTCCTAAAATCCGCATTCAGGATTGCCCTAGTAGGCTCACCATGTCAGCTTGTTTCTGCTCTACCAAACTCATTTCCTCCTATATTGAATCCATTCTCTTTCCTCTTGTCCAGTCCCTTTCCACCTACATCCACAATTCCTCTGATACCTTACACCATATCAATGACTTTTAATTCCCTAGGCCAAACCGCCTCATCCATACCATGGATGTCCAATCCCTCTATACCTCCATTCTCCACCAAGTTGGCCTCAAAGTCTTTCACTTTTTCCTCAGAACAGAGGCCTGAACAATCCCCATCCACCACCACTCTCCTCCGTCTGTCTGAATTGGTCCTCTCATTCAACTATTTTTCCATTAAGTCAGCTCACTTACACCAAATAAATTATATGGCTATGGGTATCTGCATGGAACCTGGTTATGCCTGTCTCTTTATGGGTTGTGCAGCATTCACTATTCCAATGCTACTCCGTCCCTCTTCCACAACTCCTTTATTGGTACATTGACGACTATTTTGTTGCCACTTCTGGACCTGGAAAATAGTTATCAATTTTGCTTCCAATTTTTATCCCTCTATCATCTTCACATGGTTCAGCCCTGACACTCCTTTTCTTTTCCTTGACCTCTCTGTCTCCATTCCTGATAATAAACCGCCCACTAACATCCACTATAAACCCACGACTTCCACAACTACTTGACTACAGATCTTCACATCCTACATCCTGTAAGGACTCTATTCCTTTCTCTCAGTTCCTTCGCCTCTTCTGCATCTGTTCTGATGATGCCACTTTCCAAACTAGTGCAGCTGATATGTCTTCCATCTTCCTCAATCATGGTTTTCCACTCACTGCGGTTGACAGGGTCTTCAACTGCGTCCAATCCATCCTCCAGCTCTCTGCCCCTCCCACCCTCCCAGAACCAGGATAGGTCCACTTGTCCTCACTTATCATTCCATCAGTCTCCATATTCATAGGGTCATCCTCCATCATTTCGGCCAACTCTAGCACAATTCTACCAATCAATACATCTTCCCCCTCCCATCAGCATTTTGCACAGACCGCTCTCTCCTGGACACCGTGGTCTACTCCTCCATCACACCCAACACCTCAATCCCTGCCCACAGCACTTTGCCATGCAGTTATAAAGGTGCAATACTGCCCCTTTACCTCCTCTCTATTCACTGTCCAAGGTCTTAAACATCCCTTTCAGGTGAAGCAGCACTTCATCTGCATCTCCTTCAATCTGACCTATTGCATCTGCTGCACGCAGTGTGATCTACTCTACATTGGAGCGACCAAACGCAGACTGGGTGACCGATTTGCTGAGAGTCTTTGGTCTGTCCACAAGCAGGACCCAGATCTTCCTGTCGCTTGCTATTTCAACACACGATCCCGTTCTCCCGCCCTCATGTCTGTTCTTGGCCTGTTGCAATGTTTTAGCGAACCCCAATATAGTGAAAGAACAGCATCTCATCTTCCGATTAGGCACTTACAGTGCACTGAGACTGAACATTGAGTTCAACCACTTCTGAACATAACTCTCCCCTCTATCCCATTTCCATTTATTTTCATTTCTTTCTCCATTTTATCGCTCCTTTAGGCCAACTGCTACATTGCTCAAGCAGTCCTTTATCAAGCTGTACCTCTGTTTTGCCATTCATTTAATGGACACTTTCAACACCTTCTCAGCCTTTTACATGCTAATTCATATTCCCTTTAGATTCAGATTTTCAATAGTTTTGTTAGTTAAATCTAAAAGGATTGAACTAGGCTGTGAAACACAATAAAGTGTTTTCTCACCTGCAAAGGTTTTCTTCAAGAGACTCATTTGCTCAATTCAGATCATTTTAGACTCAGGACCAAGTGGGTGGGGCAGATCTTTCACTGCGAATTTCACTCTAACTTGTGAAATGCTGCAATTTTAATTCACAAAATATCCCATTTCACATGTCATAGCAGATCCTAATGCAGTCATGTGATTATATCATATATTTAATGAACAAGTAATTCTGACCACCCTGTATACACCTAACTGGGATGATGTTCAGTATTGTTCCCAACTTTTTCTCCTCATTTGCTTAACTTTTCACTCATCATCTGATTCTGGGTTGGGATTTCAATTGCATTTTAAATCTTTCTCCTGACCACTCTAAAACTGGTTCATGCTCTTATGCTAGCTAGATTGGCCTCTGATATTAATTCCTTTCTATTACTTTACAAGGTTACAGATCCTCTGCGTTTTCCTTTCCCTACAGCAAGAAATTTTTCTTTCTTCTTTTATTCAAGAACAGATGTTTTTTCTTTTGGATAGTAAACTTTCACTTTTAGACTCCAGTGAATATTATAGCATTGTTATATCAGGCCCCCTATTGATGAAACTATGATTTCCTGAAAATGTGCTTTTTCAATGTAGTTGCAGTTTTGATCCTGTACTTTTCTTGGATGAAGAATTTATTAAATTTGTCACCTCCCAGATTGATTTGTTCTTAGACATCAGTATGGCCTCTGATGTAACTGTATCCATCCTTTCGCAATGAGTAAAGATTTGTGTCTGTGGTCAGATCATTTCATACACTCAAGGATCAATATCTCTATATGTCATTAAGACGTTAGGACGGCAGTGTGGGCTCGTTGGGCCGAAGGGCCTGTTTCCCGTGCTGTGTTGTTCTTTGTTCTTTGTTCTAATAAGCAGCATTTAAATCACCTATCTCAAATAGGTGAACTTATACTCCAGTTTGACATGCAGTTTCTGCTCTAACTCCAGAGTTTTATAAGGAAATACTCTATTTACAGACAGAATTTGATCTTTCATCCAGTCTGAGCAGCTTTTTCCAAAATCAAGACATTATTATTGGCATGGCGAAAAAGCCAAAGTGCTCTCATACCAATTTTGGAAGTCAGTGACCTCCAATCTGAACATGGAAATTTGCACTGAATCTGGTACTTCTACAGTAAATCCTAAGCATATAAACAATCAATGAAAAACTTTCTATTCTACCCTATTTTCCTCTCAGGCAGCAGACAATTCTAGTTTTCATTCATTTTTTGACAAGCTTGATATTCCAACTTTGTGCCCTGTGAATAGGTCTGGGTTAGATAATCATAGAACATCACAGCACAGAACAGGCCCCTCGGCCCTCGATGCCGCGCCGACCAATATAAAAAGCAATGCCCCTCCAAACTAAACCATTCCCTTCTCTTCCATATACTTATCAACTAACCTCTTAAACGCCACCAACCTTGGCACATCTACACCTGCTGCAGGCAGGGCATTCCACTCCCGAACCACCCTTTGGGTAAAGAACCTACCTCTGATATCCATCCTATAACTATCACCCCTTAATTTAAAGCTGTGTCCCCTCGTGCTAGCTTTCTCCATCCTAGGAAAAGGCTATCACTGTCCACCCTATCTAAACCTCTAATCATCTTATATGTTTCGATTAGGTCCCCTCTTAGCCGCCTCCTTTCTACTGAAAACAACCTCAAATCCCTCAGCCTCTCTTCATAAGACCTGCCCTCCATACCAGGCAACATCCTGGTAAACCTCCTCTGTACCCTCTCCAATGCCTCCAACATCTTTCTTATAATGTGGGGACCAGAACTGCACACAATACTCCAAGTGCGGCCGCACTAGAGTTTTGTACAGTTGCAACATGACGTTGCGGCTCCGAAATTCAATCCCTCTACCAATAAAAGCCAAGACTCCATATGCCTTCCTAACAACCTTATCGACCTGACTGCCTACTTTCAGGGATCTATGCACATACACACCAAGATCCCTCTGTTCCTCTAGACTACTAAGAATCCTACCATTTGCCCTATACTCTACACATTTATTATTTCTGCCATAGTGCATTACCTCACACTTTTCCCCATTAAACTCCATTTGCCACCTCTCGGCCCAGCTCTGCAACTTGTCCAAGTCCCTCTGCAAACTATAACACCCCTCTTCACTATCTACCACTCCACCGCCTTTAGTGTCATCTGCAAATTTACTAATCCATCCTTCAATAACCTCATCCAGATCATTTATAAAAATTACAAACAGCAGGGGCCCCAAAACAAACCCCTGAGGTACACCACTTGTCACCGAACTCCAAGATGAATATCTCCCCTCAACCACCACCCTCTGTCTTCTATCTGCTAGCCAATTCCTAACCCAATTAGCTAAATCACCCTCTATCCCATACATCTGCATTTTCTGCAGAAGTCTTCCATGGGCCACCTTATCAAATGCCTTACTAAAGTCCATATATACCACATCAACCCCTTACCCCCATCCACCTCCTTAGTCACTTTTTCAAAAAACTCAATGAGGTTAGTAAGGCACGACCTACCCTTCACAAAACCATGCTGACTATCCCCAATCAATTCATTTCTCTCTAAATAACTATAAATCCTATCCCTAATATTCTCTCCAATACTTTGCCCGCAACAGAAGTAAGACTCACTGGCCTATAATTCCCTGGAAGGTCTCTCTTCCCCTTCTTGAACAACGGGACCACATTCGCTATCCTCCAGTCCTCCGGAACCACACCCGTAACCAACGAGGACCTGAAGATCAGCGCCAGAGGCTCTGCAATCTCCTCTCTTGCTTCCCAGAGAATCCTAGGGTAAATCCCGTCCGGCCCAGGGGACTTATCCAACTTCAAACCCTCGAGAATATCTAGCACATCCTCCCTGTCTACTTCGATACCTTCCAGCTTGCTACCCTGTACCTCAGTGTTCTCCATAACTACATTTACATCACCCTGCGTGAATACCGAAGAGAAATATTTATTCAGTCCCTCTCCAATCTCCTCAGGCTCCACGCACAACTTCCCACTGCTGTCTATGACTGGCCCTAATCTTGCCCTAACCAATCTTCTATTCTTAACATATCTAAAGAAAGCTTTAGGATTCTCCCTAATCCTATCAGCCAAAGTCTTCTCCTCTCAATTCCAGAGGTAGATCAATCCGTCAAGGCACTACAAAGTTGTAAAGTTCCAGCACATGATGATTTTTTGGCTGATTTTGAAAACAAAATCTCCTCTCATTTATCTCCCTTATTTAGTTTCATCTTCCCAGAATTGCTTTTTCATGGTAAGTTTCCTTTAAATCAGCCAAACTTCTAATCATTGCTGCAAAAGGCTAAGGTCCCCTTCTGAGTGATACTTCTATTGCTCTATTTCTCTGCTAAAAATGGATTACAAGGTACTAACCAAAGTTCTTGTCTCTGTTTGGAGCCCATTGTGTCAACTGATCAATCTAGTGTCTATTTAATATTATTCATTCTAAGGCTCTATTCCTTTCAGAAGTTATAATTTCCTCAGAAGTTGAAAAAAAAATTCAATCTTGTGGAATGGAGCTCTTTATTCAGTTTTAGATAAAATTAGTTTTGGTCTAGTTTTATCTTATGGATTAAAATTTTGTAATCACCACCTGTATCTTCAATCCGTATTAATCTTTAATACTCACAGAGGAGACTCAGTAGCACAGTGATTAGCACTGCTGCTTCACAGCTCCAGGGACCTGAGTTTGATTCCCGGCTTGGGTCACTGTGTGGAATTTGCACATTCTCCTCAAGTTTGTGTGGGTTTCCTCCGGCTGCTCCGGTTTCCTCCCACAATCCAAAGATGTGCAGGTTAGGTTGATTGGCTATGCTAAAATTGCCCTTAGTTTCCTGAGATGCGTGGTTAGAGAGATTAGTGTATAAACATATAGGGATGTGGGGGTAGGGCTTGGATGGGATTGTGGTTGGTGCAGACTCGATGGATAGAATAACCTCTTTCTGTACTGTACTAAGTCAAATCCCACAAATTCTAGGTCAGATTCTAAGTCAAAACTCTGCCTAATTTCCCCTCCACACTCACCAGAAAGGGTTGTCCCTTATCCCATTTCTTGTTGATATTGCTATTGAACTACTTGTGTTCTTTCAATCTTATAAGGATGTCATTAGCATAAAACAGGTAATTTATGTCTTAAGGTCTCTTTTTATGCTGATGATCTTTTGTTGTACATATTAGACCCTTTTGTGTCAATACCCAATGTTCTTGACATTGCTTCAGTCTAGTAAGTTTTGAATTAAATTTTGAAAAAGTTTGCCTTCACTGATCAATTCTCCTGATATACTCCTTTTTAATTTGGCTTCTAAAATTTTACTTAGAATCATAGAATCCCTACAGAATGAGGCTATTTGGCCCATCAAGTCCACCAGTTCTCCGAAAGAACACCTCAATCCAAACTCTCCCCTCTGATCTATCCACGTAATCCCACACGTTGTACCATAGGTAATCCATCTAACGTACACATCTTGGGACAGTAATGGCCAGTCCAACTAACCTGCACATCTTTGGATTGTGAAGGAAACCCACACAGACACAGGGAAAAAGTGCAAACTCCAAACAGATCGTCACCCAGGTCTGGAATTGAACCCTGGTCACTGGTGTTGTGAAGCAGCAGTGCTAACCACTGTACCACCATATTGTCCTCTTCCTTGCGGATATCTTTGAGATATGATTTTCAATGATTTTTGAAACCTTTATTAAAACACATAAAGCAGGACTTCTCCCATTGGTTAACACTGTTCCTTTTGCTTGCTGGTGCTATCAATTGTGTCAAAATAATGACTACATACATTTATATATTTACATCAGATTTTCCTATTTTTATTAAAACATTTAAAAAAAACTCTTGACCAATTGATTTCCTCTTTTACTTGGAATAAAAAACATATTGAAATTCATCATATCTTTTTGGGAAGACCAACATTTCAAGGAGGTCTTACTTGTCCAGATTTTTCGCATTATTATTGGTCTGTTAATTGTCTTAAACTTATCAATTGGGTTCATTTATTTTTTAGTAATAACAGTCCTGCTGGGAAAACTACAGAACATTGCTCTTGTCTCTGTCCTTCTTGTTCCCTTACTATGTTCACAGTTACCGTTTTGTATGAATTGATATACACAAAATAGCATTGTGTTCAGCTTATATCTGGTTCAAATTCAGAAACCATTTCTCTCTATTCCCATCCATTCTAGTCAATTTTTTTCCACCTTCTCTAATTGATTCGGCCTTCCACCTTTGGTCCAGATTTGATTTGAAATCCTTTAAAGACTTTTTTCTCTGAGTACGTTTACTTCCACTGATTATCTAATAAGGGAGCATGCTGTGTCCAAGTCTCAATTTTTTTGGTACCTGCAGATTTGTAGTTTTGCCAGTAAATGTTTTGCTTTCTTTCCTCTTCATCTCCTGACAGTCTCATTTATCTTTGTTTAGTTGTTAATCATGTTGTAATGGGCTCTGTTTCATTCATTTATAACATTATTTAAAAGTTCTTTCATCCATCTTTGGCTAACATTAAGGCATCTTGGGACCGAGACTCAAATACTCAACGTTTCAGCAGTCCATCTTAACCAATTCTCTTCAAAGTGCATTTGTTGTCATTGTGGATTAGACATGGTCTGCTTCAATTTAATGTTCTTCATTGGTTCTACCTTTTGAGGGCTAAACTTGCTTGGATACACTCTGGACTGGATCCTGCTTGTGCGAGATGTCATTTGGCTCCTATAACACTGTTTCATATGTTTTGGTCATGTCCAAGGCTGGTAATTTTCTGGTTCTCTGTGTTCTCAGCTTCTTCATACATGTGTGGCAAATCTATTGATAATGACCTATTGATATTAATCTATTGATACTGGTATTATGGGTAATGCATTAGCATGGATAGAGGATTGGTTAACTAACAGAAAGTAAAGAATGAGGATAAACGGGTGTTTTTCTCGTTGGCGATCAGTAACTAGTAGTATGCGTCAGAGATTATGTTGGGACCACAATTGTTTATGATTTACATAGATGATTTGGAGTTAGGGACCAAGTGCAGTGTGTCAAAATTCGCAGATGATACTAAGATGAATAGCACAGCAAAGTGTGCAGAAGATGCTGAAAGTCTGCAAAGGGATAAAGATAGTCTAAGTGAGTGGGAGAGGTCTGGCAGATGTTGGTAAATGTGAAGTCATCCATTTTGGTAGGAACAAGAGCAAAACGTGCAGAGCGACATGGACATCCTTGTGCAAGAATCACAAAGACTTGATTTGCAGGTCCAGCAGGTAATTAAGAAGGCAAATGGAATTTTGTCCTTCATTGCTAGAAAGATCGAATTTAAAAACAGCGAGATTATTTGCAGCTCTATAAGGTGCTTGTGAGACCACACCTGGAGTACTATGTATAGTTTTGGTCTCCTTACTTGAAAAAGGATATACTAGCGTTGGAGAGGGTGCACAGGAGATTCACTAGGTTGACTCCGGAGTTGAGAGAGTTGGCTTATGAGGAGACACTGAATAGACTGGGAATATACCCATTGGAATTTAGAAGAATGAGGGGAGATCTTACAGGAACATATAACATTATGGAAGGAATAGATAAGATAGAAGGAGGGAAATTGTTTCCACTGGCAGGTGTAACTACAACTAGGGGGCATAGCCTCAAAATAAGGGGAGTAGACTTAGGACTGAGTTGAGGAGGAACTTCTTCACCCAAAGAGTTGTGAATCTGTGGAATTCCCTACGCAGTGAAGCTATCTCATTGAATGTTTTTCAGGCAAGGATAGATACATTTTTGAACAGTAAAGGAATTAAGAGTTATGGTGAGCAACTGGGTAAGTGGAACTGAGTTCCCAAAAAGATCAGCCATGATCTTATAGAATGGCAGGGTAGACATGAGGAGCCAGATGCTTATGTTTTTATTAATCCTATTATTGACATTTTTGTGGGAACCCCTAACAAGACAGCTGTAGGTCACCACCAATCAGGTGCATTCGTCATTGTCTCATTGTTTTATTCAGTTGGAAATCCAACTCAGGACCACAGCATCCAATTTGATGTCAGTAACTTGGGGAGAATTCTCCCCTGCCTGCTGAGACATCCTTCCAATCTTCCATAATTATTTTTCATCAGCCACAATTTCATGTGTGCATCCTCTCTTTAATAGGTACAGGGCTTTCAAGAGGAATAGACTACCTGGAGCACATGATCACCAAATAACTCTGCAATGTCCTCTTGTTGTGTAGGCATCATAGGAAGCAACATAGCAGAGAAAGTTTTGCATGGCCTAATGCTACTATCATTCAATGGAGCGGGTAAAGGAAAATTGCATCTTGCCCATCTCAATTTGAATGGGTGAGTCGGGTGGGGGGGGGGTGTAGGTCACAAATCACTACCATGAAAATCAGGGCAAATCAAGTTAGCCCATTGTAATTAAGTTTGGTCAGCTGAAAATGCAAGTAAGTATAAAGGATACTAGTAGATACAAGCATGGTTCAGACACAAAGAAGAGTCTGATATTGATAAATGGTTTCATATTAATAATGGTTGTAATAGAATTAATACACAGAGGAATCCCCAGCTAAATGAAGGGAGAGGTAAATCCATGGATGGCGCAGAAAGAAGCTAATTTCTTGCCATGTGAGATAAAGAGTTCAGCTAGTTCGTTCTAATTTCTATCCAATAGAAGCTAGAAATACTGTAAACAAACAAGGATGAAGTCAGAAGTGTGTGTGTTCATTCATTGTCAATTTCCAAATCCAGTTGCTAGTTAATTGTCAATTACTAGCTAATTGTCAATTGCAAATGTAAGCAGTCACAATTTCTTTATAGATCATTTTGCAACAGTGTTTCTGATTGCTACAATCAGAACAAATCAGCAGGGTCGTGGCTGTGCGCACGATTCCCATTCATGTGCCAACAAAGAGAGCGAACTGATATCTTTAGGTGCTGGAGTGTGGCAACTGGGGAATTTCACAGTAACATCATTGCGGTGTTAATGATAGCCTTACTTGTGACAAATAAACTTAAATTTAGATAAAACAAACATTAATGTTTTAATTGCTCTTCGAAGCACACACAAACACACAATGCTTCTGGCCCCAGTCCTGTGGCTGAAGCTGATTATAAATAATTTATTCAGGCATTGGAATTATGTATAAAGTAGAACAATTTTAGAGCAATAAATCAGACTGTTGCCAGATCCCTAATAGTTCACTATTTAAGTCAAAATGCCAGAGAAAAGTAGTGTTAATTCAGGATTGTCATTGGTTTTATTAGGAAACCATGATAATTACCTTCTCATGATTCTAAGTGAGAGTAAGAGGGAAGCAGTACAAAAAGTTCAGGAAATTATGACATGGTACTTATCATCTAATCCATCATTTCCTCTTTCATTGTGCCTTCTGATGCAGATATCTTGTTACATTAGTACAAGTCTCCAGGAAATTCTGGGTCAACATTTGAATAATGAAGATACTACTTGTTTCAGGTCAGGTTAATTTGATCTAACTTCATCTACTGTGTACCTCTTAAAGCAGGTAGGTATAGCAATGTTTAAATGCAACTTTAAAACATCTTTTTGGTGCTGGAATATTTATTAGCAGGTTAACAGCAATCTCCAATTAAGCTAAATTCTCAGTTCTAATTTTGACACTTGAAAACATTTCCTGCAGTGCTATGAAGAGTGAGGTTTGCAAGAAAAAGAGGACGTGAGCAGAGAACTCTGCAGAGGATGTGATTGGCAGGAGGGAACTCTGCAAAAAGTGGGTGATCAACATGAAGTGGTGGTGGGGGGGGGGGGGAGGGGGGGCAGTTGGTGTGGGATAGTACAAGTAATAGAAGACATCAGCCCTAAGCAGTGAATAATTCAGGGTGACAATGTCACTTCTCCTCCCACTCACTGCATACAAAATCTGAATACATCCATCAATACATACAAAAGCAATACATGTGAGTTTGACGGAGCTACACAGGGAACATCCAACTTGAGATCAATTTGCTTATTATGCACAGAGAAAATACTCCTATATTGACTCTTGGAGTTATAGACCTCTTTATCATTACACACTGATCCCTGGGGACAATCCTGCTGGTTGATGGATGAAACGAGTTGGTAGAATTGTGAGAGGTGAAGAAAATATCAGGTTTGTGCCCAGTTTCTTGCCTTTTGCAATCTTACTTGGCCCAGATTTCAGGTGTGATCAGCCTTGCGCCCCGGGAGAGTGCAAGACTGATTATAATATTTAAATCAACATAAACACTAGTGAGCCCAGGATATAATTGTCTGAGTTCATTTGTCTTAGTGGCCTTACTGGTGAAGGTCCTTATTAGTAGGGATCATGTATAATCCCCATCAATGGTCTTGCCAGTAGGACCAGACGCCATTGAGGTCTCCTGGGAGATTGGGGGTGCTGGGGGAATGTGTCTTGGACAGTGCCATCCTGATATCCTGACACCCTGACACTGCTCACTGAGCACTCAGTGCCAGTCAGGAGCTCAGCCTAAAGGGAGGAGCAAAACCATGATGGGGCGGGCCTAAACAGAAATGGATGGGGCTGTGAGGAAAGCTGTGCACTCTGCAACCAGAAATTGATCAGATGGGGGACGCAAACAACTGGGCCAGGGATGTGCGCAATTGGCCAGGAGGTGAATGGGGGCAATATTAAAGGGTGTGGGGGGAGGGGAAAGAGGGCCATCAACCAGGGAGCCCAGCAATCATTGGGGGTGGGGAGGGGGGGCAGAGAGAGTAGGAAGAGAGGGGCAATATCTAATGGGGAGAGGTGACTGACAGATCTGTGCATGTGTGATTACGCCCTCCAATAAGAGCAGCCAACATTCTGGGGAGCATAGGGCCCGCCTCTTCTTCCCCTCCCCCTACTGGCAGGAATCAGGTGGTACAAAAAATGATACAAGATTTCATTTGCAGCCTTACGAATAAAAAAGGAATTTTCCCATTTTCATGCTCTTTCGACATTTTAGAAGTTTTTGGTAAGATTGCCCCCCCCCTCCCCTAGTATTTACAGTCACTATTAATATTCACAATTTTGATATCCAGTGGAAGATTTTACCAGCTTATCATGCTAGTTGATTGGCGTAGCGAGATGGTGAGATTGGGCATGAGGCAAATATTCGGGTTTGCGTCTAGTTTCTTGCATCTCACAATATTACTGGTCCCATTGTACTGGTTAAATATAAATATTCATTAGCTGATTTCAATGTAATTAATGGATCCTGAGGCAATTATCCAGCTTACTTGAACTTACCTGCTTGCTGGTGGAGGAAATACCATGTATGGCCCCACCAGCAGGGACCTGTTGCGATGGCCTCATCAGTCGGACTGGAGGCCATTGAAGCCCCTGGGTGTTTTGGTCAGGGCCTGACAGTGCCAGCTTGGCACTGCCATGCTAACACCCTAGCAGTGTGCACACCAGGCGCCATAATTGTGCCAGGGCTGTATCAACAGGGTGGGGCCTCAGTGGGATGTTGGATCCTAGTGGGGGTGGAGCAATAACAGGAGGGAGACAAAGGGGGGAGGGGGAAGTTCTGCAGGGGGTGGAGGGAGCTCTGCAGGTATAATGATGGGTGGGAGAACTCTGCAGATGGTTAGCGATTGGCAGAGGGCGGGAGCAGAGAGTCTGCAGGGGTTGTGATTGGCAGGAGGAAACTCTGCAAAAAATGGATGATCAACGTAGGGTGGGGGGGCGGTGTGGGGTTGTACAGAGACCCTGACATGAGGTTGGGGAGCAACTGGCAGGGGAGTTGCCAATGTCCATGTCTTGGGGGATTGTGGGGAGAGGGGGGGTGATATCCAGTACACAAGAGACCTGTGCCTCTGCATAATGATAGTCCAAGTGTTAGCGGAGGAGGTGTTAGCGAATCTTGAGGGTATGAAAATTGATAAGTCCCCTGGGACAGATGGGATTTACCCTAGGATTCTCTGGGAGGCTAGAGAGGAGATTGCAGAGCCTTGGCTTTGATCTTCATGTTGTCGTTAGCTACAGGTATAGTGCCGCAAGACTGGAGGATGGCAAATGTTGTCCCTTTGTTCAAAAAGGGGAGTAGAGACCATCCTGGAAATTATAGACCGGTGAGCCTGACTTCTGTTGTGGGCAAGATCTTGGAAAGAATTATAAGGGATAGGATTTATAAGCATCTAGAGAGGAATAAATTGATTAGGGATAGTCAGCACGGTTTTGTGAAGGGTAGGTCGTGCCTCACAAACCTTATTGAGTTTTTTGAGGAGGTGACCAAAGAGGTAGATAAGGGTAAGGCAGTTGATGTAGTGTATATGGATTTTAGCAAAGCGTTTGATAAGGTTCCCCATGGTAGGCTACTGCAGAAAGTGCAGATGCATGGGATTGAAGGTGATTTAGCAGTTTGGATTAGGAATTGGCTAGCTGATAGAAGACAGAGGGTGGTGGTTGATGGGAAATATTCAACCTGGAGTGCAGTTACAAGTGGTGTACCTCAAGGATCTGTTTTAGGGCCACTGCTGTTTGTCATTTTTATAAATGACCTAGATGAGGGTGTAGAGGGTTGGATTAGTAAATTTGCTGACGATACCAAAGTGGGGGGAGTTGTAGACAGCGAGGATGGATGTTACAGTTTGCAGAGGGACATAGGTTGCAGAGCTGGGCCGTGAGGTGGCAAATGGAATTCAATACGGATAAGTGTGAGGTGATTCACTTTGGTAGGAATAACAGGCATATGAAATATAGGGTTAATAGAAGGACCCTTAATAGCGTTGTCGAGCAGAGGGATCTTGGGGTACAAGTACATAGCTCTTTGAAAGTTGGCACCCAGGTTGATAAAGTTGTTAAGAAGGCGTACGGTGTGTTAGCTTTTATTGGTAGAGGGATTGAATTTAGGAGCCGTGAGGTTATGTTACAACTGTACAAAACTCTGGTGCGGCCGCACTTGGAGTATTGCGTACAGTTCTGGTCGCCGCATTATAAGAAAGATGTGGAAGCATTGGAAAGGGTGCAGAGGAGGTTTACCAGGATGTTGCCTGGTATGGTGGGAAGGCCTTATGAGGAAAGGCTGAGGGACCTGAGGTTATTTTCATTAGAGAGAAGAAGGTTACGCGGTGACCTAATTGAGGCGTATAAGATGATCAAGGGATTGGATAGGGTGGATAGTGAGAGCCTTTTTCCTCGGATGGTGATGACCAACACGAGGGGACATAACTTTAAATTAAGAGGTGGTAGTTATAGAACGGATGTCAGAGGCAGGTTCTTTACACAGAGGGTGGTGAGAGCGTGGAATGCCCTGCCTGCAGCAGTTGTGGACTCGCCTACTTTGGGGGCATTCAAATGTTTGGTGGATAGGCATATGGATGATATTGGAATAGTTTAGGTTAGAGGGTCCACTGGCCGGTGCAACATCGAGGAACGAAGGGCCTGTACTGCGCTGTTATGTTCTATGTTCTATGTTCTAAGTGCTCCATGGCTAAGGCTCCACACCCCCTTACTGATAAATATTGCGATTCTGTGCAAAGTAATGACAAGAGTGCTATAAGGTTGCATTTTCAAACTCGTCCAAAAAAATGTTCTGAAATTCTCCTGTTTTCTCGCATGTTTGACACTTAGATTTTTTTTGGGAAGACCTCACCCAATATCTAATTATCAATATTATTATAGATAATCCAAACTGGAGTTGTGTCTGAGGAAAGGGCTTTGAAATGCGTACCACTATGGTGAAACACTGAACCACTGAACCACATCTGTCACTGGTTGTTGTAATGGCTAGTTTGCAAAACTTTGGTACTGAGACACCAGATGGACTCAGCGATAAGTGCAAATGCATATGCTGAAAAGCAAGTCAGAAAGTTTAGAGCTGTACTTACAATCTGATTTCACCCATTGACAGAGCGCTGGTAATCCATAAAAGATCCAAAGTCTTAAACGGAACCAAGACAAAGCTGATGTTTGCTGGAAGATTTTTTGCACTTTCTGGGTACATGAAATGGTGTGTTGTGCGGCTGCCCACATCTGCTTCAAAGCCGATTGTTGGAGCTTGGTTCATTCTGTAATAGATGGGCACTTTGAGTTTACTAACAATAACCAGAAAACCACTCTCAAATGTTCTTTAAATATAAACTAGGGGAAATACTTAAGATGAAGCTAGATTAACACAAAATGATCCACATGGAAGTCATATCAAACCTACTATCATGAAAACTTCCAGTTGCAAAGTCTGTTTTGAATCAAGTTTGGGCTCATAAGTAGCAAGTAACATCTGTGCCACATAAGTGCCAGGCAACGAACATCTCTGAATTGACCACCATCAACAACCTGGGGCTCATCATTAACCGGAAATGTAACTGAACCAACCATAAGTTGGTTGTACTTGATAAGTTGGTTATACTTGATAAGTATATGGAAGAGAAGGGAATGGTTTAGTTTGGAGGGTCATTGCTTTTTATATTGGTCGGCGCAACATCGAAGGCCGAAGGGCCTGTTCTGTGCTGTAATGTTCTATGTTCTATGTTCTATATAAGTATTGTAGCTGTAACAGCAGGTCAGAGTCTGGGAATTCTGTGGTGAGTAATCTTCTGATTCCCTAAAGCCTGTCCATCATCTACAAGGCACAAGTCAGGAGTGTGATGGCATACTCTCCACTTGTCTGGATACGTGCAGCTCCAATAACATTCAAGAAGCTCGACACCGACAAGGGTAAAGCAATTTACTTGATCAACACCTCATTCACCATCATAAACATTCACTCTGTCCACCACTGTCACAAAGTTGAGTATGAATTCCAATCGGACAATGTGCTTGAGGCCTCTTACTACCCACTGAGCAGAAATTTCTTCCCTCTGAACATGCAATAGAAAAGTAGCCCCTCACCCTTTCCCCAAAAGAAAAACATAATATTTCACAAGTTTATTGAGCAGAGTAATGGACTGTTATCCACATTCATAAAAATACAATTGGGGTGATTTCACTATTGCGTTGTGCCTGTTTGTGGGCTCCATGCAATGATAAAGTCGGGCATAAAGTGCTTAGTGCAATTGGTTACAGTTTTTGCGACCGGTGCCATTTTATGAGCACCGGATTTCTGGCATGGTCAACCTCCTTCCAGAAATGGGTGGGAGTTAGGTTCATGTACGGGAATTTATGATAATGCTATTTTATATCTGCTGAGTAAACCTGGCACTCAATCGTCCGGGCCTGCCCTCCTTTATGACCTCACCTGGAAAGGTTCGCACTGACGAGGAATAGACATGCTCCCCATGAGTGGAGAACATTCGACTTGGCCTCATTGGTGGAACTGGAGACCACTGAGGCCCTCCACAGAGGCTGAGGGCAAGGGGATACCCCTTGGGCAATGCCAGGCTTCAGGGCGAATGTGAAGAGGGGGTCCACTGCCACTTTGTAGCAACTGGTGAAGAGGAGGGCAGCGAGTCCACAATTGATCTGGGCAGTGGGCGCTATAACTCGGGCCGCGGACCTCCATGATTGCAAAAGGTGAGGAACTGCTTCAGGCAGATTGCACTAGCAGTGGTCTCCCTTTTCTGTCAGACCCCTTCCACTGCTAACGTGCAAGTGCAGCATGAGAGGCTTGCACATGCGCACTACCTCCTTTTATGGGCTTTCGGGCACGTTAAACTCCACCCACAGCCTTCTGCAGCGGACAACAGACTTCATGGTATTGTTGCAGGCCAAACGTGCATAGGAACGGGCCTGAAAACATGCTGAAAAGACAGATCTGAAACTCTCCCAGTTTCAAGTCTGCTGGTATTTAGGAAAAAAAGCTAAAATTCCTCCTAGTGTCTAAGATCGAGCAGAAAATTAAACTCTGCTTTCTTTCCCCCACTGCACGAAGATGACAGTCCATCTCTTTCTGCTCCTCAACGATCTCGTTCTACACAGCTCATGATCACACAAATCCACACGGAACAGCAAAATAGTCCCTCTGGATAGAATCTGTTGCTCCATCCGGTCAATACTCCAGCTTTATGTCAGATTGTGATAGGGAGGGAGCTCTTTGTAACACTGGCTTTCCCTGTCATGATGCAATTTCTTGCCTGTTCTTCAGATAGTGTTTCTGCCTGTGCTCCTGCCCCAATCTGCCTGCCTCTTCCAAGTTCATAACAGCACCCCTTTCCCAATCCTACAGCCTCCTCCTCTTCCCTGCCTTATCCCCTTCCTTCCCTTCTTTGCTATTCTCATCCATTTCTTTCATTTCCATTTTTCCTCTCTTTACTGCACAACTCTTCAACCCATTGACTTTACTTCAACTCCTATCTTTTGTTCAGTATTGTTATTTTCCTCCTGCCTGCAACACTCTCCTGGATATCCATTATTCTATCTATAAACATCTGAACCCCTCGATTAGCTTCCAGCCTGTAACTCAGTCCCAGGTATTGACTCCGCTATTCTATATATAAACTATCTGAACTCAATTAAATTTCACATAATTTAAGATACCAGGTAGTCCGCATATAAACTATCTAACCATTTGATTATATTTTAGTCCATAACTTACTCCAGGGCATTCATTATTTTAGATATAACCTCTAACACCTCCTCCCCCCATTAGATTTCAGCCTATTACCCGCTCTCATTCATTCCATATGTAAACCATCTGAATCCCTTGCTTAGATTTCAGTCCGTAACATGCTTCCAATTATGTGTTATTCCATTTATCAGCCATATGCATCCCTCAATTATACACCCATTCTCAAGGATCCCATATTTCCACATATAAATCATCTGATCCCTCGTTTAAATTCCTGTCGGGATTCACCCCTAGACATCTATTATTTCAAACAATTTGAATCCCTTGATTTAATTCTAGCCTGTAACTCACCCTAGGTATCAATTATTTGATATATAAGCCATCTCAGCCCATCAATTCGGTTCTAGCCTTTAACTCACTTAAAGAATCTGTTATCCTACACATCTAATGGATAAATTCCCAGCTTCAAATCACTCCTGGGTACTTATTAGTATTCTGTATAAATAAACCATCTTAACATTTTGATTAGATTGTAGCCCGTAACTCGTATTGATGTAAGTTACTTTACATATTCTTCCTCGAAACGCTTCGATTAATTTTGACTTATTCCTATGTATCAGTTACTTATATTTAGAATAGTAATACATATCACATTGACATATCTGTATTTTAGCACAATCATATAAATCTATAAAAATGTAGAATTTGGGCATGTTGATTAAATTGAATTCAACATGACAGATGTTCACGTTTCCTTGACAACAGAACTAAAGTAGTGTGAAAAAAAGAACATTGACCCTTTCCTGAAACACACAGAAAACTGGGCACAGCTGAAACATTAATCTGTCAATTTTCTATTCTTTATAAGAAATACTGATAACCTAGTTTCCACAGAAACACCTCATCTTGGGAAAAATCCATTTGAGCTTGCAAAGGCTGCTCTTTGTTGATTTTGAATGTTCAGTATTTCTAAATGTTGAAAACAATAACCTCATGCGCTCATTTCCAGAACTCTTACTCTTACTGGTGCAATTTCTGTGATTTACATCATCATTAATTTAAACTTTCTGAGCATTGTTTGCAAAACAGTTATTAGTCCAAGATTGGGAAGTGTGAGTGTTTATGTGTAGGTGTAAGAATCTGTATAAGAGTGTGTGTAAGTGCATGTGTAAGAGTGCATGTGATAGCATTCGTGTGAATGTGTGCCTGTACACAAGTATGCATAACAGTGTGCAAGAGTGTAAATGTGTATGTGTGTGTGGATGATAGCGTATATAAAGCAGTGTATGTGGAAGTGGAAATGAGAGTGTATGAGTGCATTTGTGAGAATATGTATGAGCGTGTGCATGAGAGTACAAGTGTGAATGTGTGTTTAAGAGTGTGAGAATATTAGTATGAGTGTATAAAAGTGTAAGTATGAGTATGAGTGTGCATCTGTACATGAATATGCATAAGTGTGCAAGAGTGTAAGTGTGAATGTGTGTGCAGGTAATGGTGTAAGTGTGACTGCATGTGTAAGAATGTGTGTGAGAGTGGAAGTGAGTAAATAAGCAAGGGTGATGATGTAAATATGAGTGTATGTGTCAGTGTGTGTGAGAACACAAATGCATCTGTAAGTGTGTGTAAGAATGTATGTGGTATTGTAAGTGTGTGTGAGAGATTGTAAGTGAGTGAGTGAGTGCGTATGCAAGAGTGTGGAAATAGGGGTATGTGTAAGGGTGAAGTATGTGTGTATTTGGGTGTGTGAACGTATATGTGGGTGCAAGTGTGAGTGTATGTCTAAGAGTGTCTGCAAGAGTGGAAGTGCAAGTTCAAGATGTGAGTGAGGGTGTGAATGTGCATATGTGAATGAGGATAGAACATAGAACACTACAGCACAAACAGGCCCTTCGGCCCACAAGTTGTGCCGAACACATCAAAACCTACCCAGCCATAGACCTATCTATAACCCCCAATCCCATTGGATCCCATATACTCATCCAGAAGTCTTTTAAAAGACCCCAGCGAGTTCTCCTCGACCACCACCGACGGCAGCCGATTCCATTCACTCACCACCCTCTGAGTGAAAAACTTTCCCCTAGCATCCCCTCTGTACTTGCTTCCCTGCACCTTAAATCTGTGCCCTCTCGTCGCGACCATTTCAGCCCTGGGAAATAGTCTCTGAGAGTCCACCCTATCTATTCCTCTCAACATCTTGTAAACCTCTATCAGGTCGCCTCTCAACCTTCGTCTCTCCAGGGAGAACAGTCCCAGCTCCCTCAACCTGTCTTCATAAGGCATGCCTCCCAATCCAGGCAACATCCTTGTAAATCTCCTCTGCACCCTTTCAATAGCTTCCACGTCCTTCCTATAGTGAGGCGACCAGAACTGCGCACAGTACTCCAAGTGTGGTCTGACAAGGGTCCTATAAAGCTGCAGCATTACCTCCTGACTCCTGAACTCAATCCCTCGATGAATGAAGGCCAGTACACCGTAAGCTTTCTTAACCACATCCTCCACCTGGGAGGCCGATTTGAGAGTCTTATGGACCCGGACCTCAAGATCCCTCTGCTCTTCCACACAGCTAAGACTCCTACCTTTGATAGTGTACTCATTCATCCCGTTGGATCTGCCAAAATGGACCACAACACGTTTATCTGCGTTGAAGTCCATCTGCCACTTCTCCACCCAGTCTTGCATCCTGTCGATGTCATGCTGCAACTTCTGACGTCCCTCCAGACCATCCACAACACCACCGACCTTCGTGTCATCAGCGAACTTACTCACCCATCCCTCCACTTCCTCATCCAGGTCATTTATGAAAATGACAAACAGCAAGGGTCCTAGAACAGATCCCTGGGGCACTCCACTGGTGACCGACCTCCATGCAGAAAAAGAGCCATCCACAACCACCCTCTGCCTTCTGCAGGCAAGCCAGTTCTGGATCCACAAGGCCAAAGCCCCTTGGATCCCATGGCCCCTCACCTTCTCAAGAAGTCTTGCATGTGGGACCTTGTCAAATGCCTTGCTGAAGTCCATGTACACCACGTCCACTGCTCTTCCTTCGTCAATATGTTCAGTCACATTTTCGAAGAACTCAATTAAGCTCGTAAGGCACGACCTGCCTTTTACAAAACCATGTTGACTATTTCTAATCAACCTAAACTTCTCCAAATGCTCGTAAATCTTGTCCCTCAGAAGCCTCTCCATCAGCTTACCAACCACTGAGGTCAGACTCACCGGTCGGTAATTTCCAGGACTATCCCTGTTCCCTTTCTTGAAAATAGGGACCACATCCGCAATCCTCCAATCCTCCGGAACCTCTCCTGTCTCCATTGACGACGCAAAGATCATCACCAGGGGCTCTGCGATGACATCCCTCACCTCCCACAATAACCTGGGGTACATCCCATCTGGTCCCGGAGACTTGTCTATCTTGATAGCATTTAAAAGTTCTAACACATCCACTTCCTTAATATCTACATACTCAATCTTTTCAGTCTGCCGCAAACTTGTAGTGCATCCTCCCAGATCACTTTCCACCGTGAATACTGAGGCAAAGTACTCATTAAGCACCTCTGCCATTTCTTCCGGTTCCATACAGACTTTTCCCCCTTCACCTTTTATAGGTCCTATCCCTTCTCTTCTCATCCTTTTACTTTTCACATATTTGTAGAAGGCCTTGGGATTCTCCTTAATCCTACCAGCCAAGGCTTCTCATGACCCCTTCTGGCTCTTCTAATTTCCTTTTTAAGCTCTCTTCTATAAGCCTTATACTTCTCTAGATCCCCAACATCTCCTAGCTCTTTGAACCTTTTATACACCTTTCTTTTCTTCCTGACTAGGTTCACCACATCCTTCGTGCACCACGGTTCCCTCGACCTACCAAAACCTCCTTGTCTCACCGGAACATTGTCGTGCAGAGCTCCAGACAAGCATTCCTTGAATATCTGCCACCTTCCTTCTGTGCTTTTCCCCAAGAACACCTCCTTCCAGTTTATTCACCCCAACATCTGCCTGATGTCTTCATATTTCCCCTTATTCCAGACAAACACCTTCCTAGCCTGCCTGATCCTATCCTTTTCCAATGCAAGGGTGAAGGAGATAGAATTATGATCTCCATCCCCAAGATGCTCTCCTACCGAGAGATCCATCACCTGTCCTGGTTCATTAGCTAGTACCAGGTCCAGTACAGCCTCTCCTCTTGTAGGCTTGTCCACGTGCTGTGTCAGGAAACCCTCCTGAACACACCTAACAAACTCCTCCCCATCCAAACCCCTTACCCTTGGGATATTCCAGTCGATGTTTGGGAAATTGAAGTCTCCCATCACAACAACTCTGTTATTTTTACATCTCTCCAGTATCTGTTTCCTTATCTGCACCTCAACTTCCCTGTCACTAGTGGGCGGCCTATAGAATACACCCAGCAATGTCACTGACCCTTTGCTATTCCTAACTTCCAGCCACAGAGACTCCGTAGACATTCCCTCCTCAGTATCCACCTTCTCTGCAGCCATGACACTGTCCCTGATCAACAGTGCCACTCCACCACCTCTTTTGCCTCCCTCCCTGTCCTTCCTGAAGGATCTGAATCCCGGGACCTGTAGTACCCAGTCCTGTCCCTGAGACATCCAAGTCTCTGTAATAGATGTAAGTTGAATACAAGAATGTAAATGTGAATTTGTGTGTATGTGTGTGTGTGAGAGAGTAAAGATATGAATGGACAGCACAGTGGCTAGCACTGCTGTCTCACAGCATCAGGGGCCCTGGTTCGATTCCCAGCTTGGGTCACTGTCTGTCTGGAGTTTGCGAATTCTATGTCCTATGTTCTAATTCTCCCAGTGTCTGCCTAGATTTCCTCCCTGGTCCAAAGATATATGGGTTAGGTGAATTGGCCGTGCTAAATTGTCCTTTAGTACTGGGAGACTGGCAGGGTAGATGCATGGAGTTATGCCGATAAAGCCTGGGAAGGACTGTGGTCGGTGCAGACTTGATGGGCTGAATGCCTTCTTCCTGCATTGTAGGATTCTATTCTAATGTGTGTGTAAGTGTGACTGCATGTGTAAGAATGTGTGTGAGAATAAGTGTAAGTGTGTGTGTGAGTGAATGTGTGGGTGAGCATGTAAGTGCATGTGTAAGCGCAAATGTCATGATGTAGAGATGCCGTTGTTGGACTGGGGTAAACACAGTAAGAAGTCTGACAACACCAGTTTTAAATTCAACTGATTTATTTGATAGTAAACTCGCAAGCTTTTGATTCTATGGCCTTTGACGGATGAATGAGGTGTTCTGGTCTCCAACAGCACACATAGCAGCACAGACTGTTCACAGATTACTGATTAGAATGCAGTTCCGCACACATGAGGACGGTCTTAACAGGGATCTTGGCTTCATGTCACACTATCTGTAACCCCCATGACTTGCCTGGGTTAGCAAAAAACCTCACTTAATGTGCTGTCTGGAGACAATACACATCTCTCTAACCTGTGCTCAGTGCTCCTTCCACTCACATTGTTAGCCACTTTAAGACTTGAATAGCAGGTTAGGTGTAAAGATTTGCATTCTAATCAGTAATCTGTGAACAGTCTGTGCTGGTATGTGTGCTGTTGGAGACCAGAACACCTCCTTCACCTGACGAAGGCCATAGAGTCGAAAGCTTGCGAGTTTACTATCAAATAAATCGGTTGGATTTAAAACTGGTGTTGTCAGATTTCTTACTAAGCGCATATGTGACAGTGCAAATTTATCTACATGAGTGTGTATAAGAGTGTGTGTGAATGTGGTGTCTCAGACCATGTACCATGTTTATGTGTGTGTATGTGTGTGTGTAAGCATGTGTGTATAACAGTGTACAAGTGAGTGTGTGTAAGAGAATGTAGGTTTGTGGGTGTCAATCTAAATGTCCGTCTGTAACAGTGGGTGTGAGTGAGCCTGCAAATGTGAGCACTTGCGTAAGAGTATATTTGAGTGTGAGTGTAACTGTATGTATGAGTGTGTATAACAGTGTGAATAACAGTGTATGTAAGTAAATGTGAATGTGTGTGTGAAAGCGTGTGAATGCATGTGTAAGTGTGTGTGGGAGAGTAAATGTGAGTGTAAGTGTGGATGTGTGTGTAAGTTAGAGTATAAGTGTGAATGCATATATAACAGTCTGAGTTGAATGCACAAGTGTGTGTATGTGCAAGAGTGTATGAGATTACAAGTGTTTGTAAGAGTGTAAGTGTGTGCACAAAAGTGTGTGGGAGTGAAGGTGTGCAAGTAAGAATATAGATCAGAGTGAGAATGTGTATGCAAGAGTGTGTGTTGATCTTTTGGACCCTCATCTGTTTCCAAAGTTGAGTATAGAACAGAGTTTCTGTGACTGGACTGAGGGGTTTGTGTACATGTACCTGGAGTCTCAGTTATGTTGGGAAATCACTGATCTTCGGGTAAGCATTCTCCAAGACACATGACAATGCAAAGTTGCTGAGCAGAGACTGAAAGACAAGTTTCACACATGAGGAGAGCCTCAAGCGGGATCTTGATTTCATGTCATACTATTTGTAATCCCCATGACTTGCCTGGACTTGCAAAATCTCATTAACTGTCCTGTCTGGAGACAATGCACATCTCTTTAACCTGTGCTTAATGCTCTCTCCACTCACATTGTCTGTACCTTGATTAGCTGTAAAGACTCACATTCCAATCATTATCAAATAAGTTGATTTTACGTCATCTGTTTGTGAACAGATTGTCCACTCATCTGATGAAGGAGCAATGCTCCGAAAGCTAGTGGCATTTCCTACCAAATAAACCTGTTGGACTTTAACCTAGTGTTGTGAGACTTCTTACTGTGTTTACCCCAGTCCAACGCCGGCATCTTCACATCAGGTCAAAATGGGCCAGGATTTATCAAATCTTCCCTCCAACATTTTAATTTCTTTTCTTCTCTGCATGTTCCCTCACATTTTCTGGCAGTCCTTACATTTAAACCAGCAAGCTGATGCGTGCAAGTCAAATGTTGGAACTGCCATTCCAGGTGTTCTTCACTCACAAGCCAGGGTTAGAAATAAAGGACTTCTTTTCATTCATTAGAGCTTTGGAAAAAGATTCACACATCAGTATCACTACTTCAGCTACAGTAATCCTCAGAGGCATGTTGCTATTGGTAACATCTGTTCCAGGGTGCTTCAGTTGCATCTCAAACAGTCAAGCAACTTAGAGAAATGGCTAAGGCTCAATATCTTTCAGCAGCTTGGGAGGAAATGATGTGTGATTCATCCTTGTTTTCTTCTCTCATTATTTGCTGCACCTGATCCCTGTCTAACATTACCACTGGTCTGCACCAACAGTTATAACTTGAATTCACTGCAGTATGGCAGTTTCCATAAGCAGACTGGACCCCTGAAAGTTGCACTCTTATAACTACCATGAAGGAATTAGCACACTACAGGATTAACAACCGCATAGAATTACAAAGAGATTGTAGAGTAAAAATGGGTTGTTCAGCCCAACTGGATAATTGTGGAGTGACAGCACAATTGGGACAACACAATGGCAGAGAAGTTAGCATTGGTGCTTCACAGTGCCAAGGGTGTTGTTGTCATTGGAGACTCACTGCGTTGAATGGCCACCTTTTGCAGGGTTTCTATGATTCCATGACCTGGATTCATTCTTTCTTTGGGTGACTGTGTGGAGTTTGCACATTCTCCCATGTTTACATGGGTTTCCTCCCACAGTCCAACAATACTAGGCAAATGATAATTGGCAATCAAGAGGCCTGGCCTAATGTCCTCTAGACACGAGTTTAAACCCTACCACAGTTGGTGGACTAGATACTAGATTCAATGAAATGGATCTGATTTTAGTAATGATAGCTTACGAACTACCAAGCATAGAATGTATGGGAGAGAACTCTAATGTACAGCACAAAGAATGGCTCAGTAGCATCAATACAGCTTGTAAGAGTGATCCTTGCAGAGGGCCTTTGTTAATCTTCTTACGTGACAGGAATCCCACTATGTCCATAGAATCATAGAATCCATACAGTGCAGAAGCAGGCCATTTGATCCATCAAGTCTCTACCAACTCTCCAAAAGATCATTTTATCCAAGTGCCCCCTGAGCAATTACCATGGCTAATTCACCTAACCATCTTTGAACATTAAAGGGCAATTTAGTATGGCCAATCCACCTAATTCGAACATCTTTGGATTGTAGGAGGAAACCAGAGCATCTGGAGGAAAACCATGTAGACACAAGGAGAATGTGCAAACTCCACACAGTCACTGAAGGCTGGAATTGATCTCAGATCCCTGTGAGGCAGCAGTGCTAACCACTGTGCTGCTGTGCAACCACTTCTTGACCTTGCCCTCACCTCTTAGATGCGCCTGTCTATGACAATATTAGCAGCAACAGCTGTCACCCAGTCGTGATGGAAGTATTGTTTTCATACTGAGGACAGTGTCCATTCCGTTGTATCACACTACCATCATGCTAAGTGGGACAGATTCAGATTAGATCTGTCAACTCAAATTGATCACAAATGAAGCTCTGTCATGGAGTCATACTAGCACAAAGGAAGGTGATTGTAGTTAATGGAGGTCAATAGTATCAGTCCCAAGACATCACTACTGCAGGAATTCCACAAGATTGTATCCTTGGCCCAACAATCTTCTGCTGCTTCACCAATGACCTTCCCTCCATTAGAAGGAGAGAAGAGTGGGGCTGCTTGCCAATGATTGCTTGGTGCCCAGTCCCACTTGTAACTCCTCAGGTAATTAAGCAGTCTGCCCTCATAAGCAGTAAAATCTGGATAATGTTCAAGCTCAGTGTGATATATGGCAAAGAACATTTGTGCCATACAAGTGCCAGGCTCACCACTACTTTTTAATCAGCATCAGAGCTCATAATTTTAATTCTTTTCTTCTATAAAATTTATAGAATATGGATGTTGCTGGCAAGACCAGCATTTTTTGCTCATTCCTATTTGCCCTTGAAAAGATGGTGATGTTGGGATGCCTTCTAGAGCCACTGCTATCCATCTGATGAATATATTCCCATAGTGCTGTTAAGGAAGGATTTCCAGGATTTTGATCCAGTGACATTGAGGAATGGCAATATATTTCCAAGTCAGATTGCTGTGTGGCTTGGAGATGAACTTGAAGATCCTGGTGTTCCCAAGTATCTGCTGCTCTTTTCCTTCTAAATGGCAAAGGTCACAGGTTTGGAAGATGTTGTCAAAGGAGACATGGTGAATTGCTGCAGTGCAGCTTATACTTTGTATATATTCCTTTGTATATATTTGTATATATAAACCTGTGACCTTTGCCATTTAGAAGGAAAAGAGCAGCAGATACTTGGGAACACCAGGATCTTCAAGTTCATCTCCAAGCCACACAGCAATCTGACTTGGAAATATATTGCCATTCCTCAATGTCACTGGATCAAAATCCTGGAAATCCTTCCTTAACAGCACTATGGGAATATATTCCTGCCACTGTGCATCAGTGGAGGAAAGAAGGAATGAGATACAGATCAAGCAGGCTGATGTTGAGCTTCTTAAGCTTTGTGGAGTTGCACTCTTTTAGGCAAGTGAAGAATATTCCATCACACTCCTGACTTGTGCCTTATAGATAGTGGACAGGCTTTGGAGACAAGTGATTAGTTACTCACCTCAGACTTCAACTCCAAATCATCAGTGAATATCCTCAGTTCTGATCTTATGATGGAGGGAAGCAGCAGCTGAAGCTGGGCCAGGATACCATCCTGGAACCATGGAATTGAAATGATTTGCATCCAACAACAACCATTATCATCCTTGGGGCTAGTTATTACTCCAACCAGTGAAGAAAATTAATCCATCTATGGCCATTGCTCATTGTTGGTCCATTTTCTTTTAGCCTGGCAATGCATATGCTTAGTCATGAAACTCCAATAAGCTATAGACAATTGGCTCTTGGAATCCAAAATAAAAATATATAAAAATAGCTTTTGGGATGCCATTGGCTTTCTGAAACAGATTTGAGTTGTCTATCTGAAATGGGATATAATATAATAGTCTCTAACTACAACTTAATTTCTTTGATTTTGACAAGTTAAAATACAAACTAATGTTTTCTGGTGAAAAAATGAAAATGCACCAGTAAAAAAAGTCATTATACCCAACAATGTACAGGATGAGATATACATTTCATGTGCAGCAGAGGCACACTCTGAGCTTAAAATCACTTTGCAATCTATTCAGTTAGAACAGTTTTCACAGGAGAATGAGTAATGGCCTCATTCAGCCAGATAAACATGAAAGCCTTAAAACTACACAGTAATAAAATGCAGCTGATAATCCAGAACACAGGGAGGGTGTGAGATATAACCTGCCTGCAATAGATGACCATGTCATGTTTAGAGATAAAGCATGTTATCCATCTAATGGACAGCATAGTGGCCTCAGAGAGGTGGGATCTGCTTCCTAATCAACACCTCATGGTGTCTAGATGTAGCAACACTGATGAGTTTCTGCTCCCGGGACCTCGAACATCTGATGCTAAAATGCCGTCCCTGCTACCTTCTACGGGAGTTCACCTCTATAATCTTGACAGCAGTTTACATCTCACCCCACGCGAACGTGAAGACTGTGCTGGACGAAATCAGTAAGAATCTAGCAACACCAAATTTAAATCCAACCGGTTTATTTGATAGTAAATTTGCGAGTAAATTTACTATCAAATAAATCGGTTGGATTTAAAATTGGTGTTGCTAGATTCTTACTGAGTTCTTACTACCCCAGTCCAACGCCGGCATCTTTACATCTGGACGAAATATACATCACTACAAATGGTCTTGAAATGAAACATCCTGAGGCCTTGTTCATCATGTCCAGGGACTTCAACCAGGCCACAGCAGGGACTTCAATCAGGCCATGCATTCTACCAAGATAACACCAACACATCTCCTGTTCCACCAGAGACTTAAACTTCCTAGACCACTGCTGCACAAATATCAAACACGTCTACGGCTCTATCACTCACTCACACTTTGGCAAATCAGACCACAAGGCTGTGCTCCTGCTCCCCGCTTACAAGCAAAAACTGAAATGGGAGAATCCGTCAAAGAAAGTCATGCAATATTGGTCTGAGGAGTCGGATGATTTCCTAAAGAACAGCTTAGAGTATTTGAAAACACTGTTACCAGTCTGAACAAGTACACCACTGAAGTAACTGACTTCATTAGTAAGTGTATAGAAATCTGTGTGCCAAAAAAACCAAATCCATGTGTTTCCCAATCAGAAACCATAGATGAACAAGGATATCCACAGCTTGCTGATCTGGCTTTCTTTTCATCAAAGATGCCAAAACACAGAACCAGACCAAGCTAGAGTCCCAGGCTAGCCACACTGACCCCTGCCATCTATGGCAAAGCCTGCAATATGTAATTATTGCATATAAATATAAGGTGAAGGCATGTAAAATTGCTAAACTAATGTACCTCTCTCTGATTAGCTCAGTGCACTCTATGCCCGGAGTACTGAGTTTAAACTCGTTGGTCACTGTATTGAGTTTAAACTCAATACTCTGGCCGATGAAGGCAAGCATGCTGTATGCCTTCTTGACTACCTTTTTCATCTGCATTGCTATTTTCAGTTTCCTGTGTACCTGTACACCTAGATCCCTTTGTCTATCAATACTCTTAAGGGTTCTGCTTTTTACTGTATATTTCTTATCTGTATTAGACTTCCAAAATGCATTACCTCACATTTGTCCAGATTAAACTCCATTTGTCATCTCTCCACCCAAGCCTCCAACTGATCTACATCCTACTGTATCTCTGATGGTCCTTATTGCTATCCGTAAATCCATCAACCTTTGTGTTGTCTGCAAACTTACCAATCAATCCAGTTACATTTTCCTCCAAATCATTTATATATATTACAAACAGCAAAGATCCTAGCACTGATCCCTGAGTTTGTCACAGTCCTCCTTTCAGAAACACACCCTTCCACTGTCTATCCTCTGTCTTCTTTGACCAAGCCAGTTTTGTATCCACTTTGTTAGCTCACCTCTGATCCCATGTGACTTCACCTTCTGCACCAGTTTACTATGAGGCACCTTGTCAAAATCTTTACTGAAGTCCATGTAGACAATATCCACTGACCTACCCTCATCAATCATCTTCGTCATTTCCTTGAAAAACTCAATCAAGTTCGTGAGACACAACCTCCCCTTCACAAAACCATGTTGCTTCTCACTAATACATCCATTTATTTCCAAGTGAGAATAAATCTTGTCTCAAAGAATTCTCTCCAGTAATTTCCTTACCACTAATGTAAGGCTCACCAGGCTGTAATTACCTGGATTATTCTTGCTACCCTTCTTAAACAAGGAACAACAGTGACTATTCTCCAGTGCTCTGGGACATCCCTTATAGCCAGTGAGAATTGAAAGACTTCTCTCAAGGCCCCAGCAACAGCCTCCCTTGCTCCTCTCAGTATTCTGGGGTATATCCCATCAGGCCCTAGGCACTTGTCTACCTTAATATTTCTCAAGGACCCCAATACCTCCTCCTTTTTAATCTCAACATGACTCAAACTATCTACACATCATTCTCCAGATTCACCATCCACTAAATCCTCCTTTTTGGTGAATACTGACATAATATTTAATACCTGTAAAGACTCATGTTCCAGTCATTATCTTGCAACTAAGTCTGAGTCTATATGTGCCCTGTTTGTGAATCCAGCTCTTCACTCACCTGCTGAAGGAGCAGTACTCTGAGAGCTCATGTTAGAAGTGAACCTGTTGCACTTCAACCTGGTGTTGTGAGACTTCTTATTGTGCCCACCTCAGTCCAATGCCAGCATCTCCACATTTTGAAAGGTTAGTCTTGGCCTCCCAGATTGCCTGGATCCACTGGTCATTCACCTACCACCACAACAGGACTGCAGCAGATGCCATCTCCCTCGCCTTGCACTCAACCCTGGAACATCTAGATAACAAAGACACCTATGCCAGATTCCTATTTATCAACTGCAGCTCAGCCTTCAACACCATTATTCCTATGGAATTCGTCTCCAAACTCAGGGTCTGGGGTCGGCTTCTCTCTCTGTGACTGGATCCTGAACTTTATGCAGTCTGTCAGTTAATCAGTAAGGATAGGCAACAACACCTTCTCCACAATCATCCTCAACACTAGTTCCCAGAGGGCTGTGTTCTCACCCCTTACTAGATTCCTTATACACCTATGACTATGTGGCCAAACTCCCCATTAACTTGATTTTCAAGTTTGCTGATGACACCACCATAGTGGGTTAGATCTCAAACAATGGCAAGATAGAGTACAGGAAAGAGTTACAGAATCTAGTGAACTGATGCAACCACAATAATCTCTCTCTCAATGTCAACAAAATAAAGGAGATAGTCAACTTCAAGAAGTGTAGTGGAGGACATGTTCCTGTCTACATCAACAGAATGAAGTAGAAATGGTTGAGAACTTCAGGTTTTTAGGTATCTAGCTCATCAACAACTTGTCCTGATCCCCCTTACGCTGACACTATAATTAAGAAAGACTACCACTGCCTCTACTTTCTCAGAAGACTAAAGAAATTTGGCATGTCTGCTATGACTCTCCCCAGTGTTTAGGAAACATTCTTTCTGGTTGTATCACAGCTTGGTATGGCTCTTGTTCTGTCCAAGGCTGCAAGAAACTACAAGGGTTGTGAACGAAGTCCAGTCCATCAGGCAAACCAGCCTTTTAGTCTATGACACCGTCTACACTTCTCGCTGCCTTGGAAAAGCAGTCAGCATAACTAAGGATCCCATGAACCCCAGACATACTCTTTCCAACTTTCTTCCATCAGTAAGAAGATACAAAAGTCTGAGGACATATACCAACCTACAACAGTTTGTTCCTGGCTGCCATCAGACTTTTGACTGGATCAATCTCACATTAAGCTGATCTTTCTCTACACCCTAGCTATGACTGTAACACTACATTCTGCACGCTCTCCTTTCCTTGACTATGAACAATGTGCCATGTCTGTATAGTGCACAAGAAACAATACTTTTCATTGTATACTAACACATGTGCATATTAAATCAAATCCAAATCAAATGTCAGAGGTTGCTGTAATTGTCAGGAGGATTATTAGAGGTACAATTAAGCATAAATCTTCAGCAGGTTCATGTGTGGGGATGGAAAACATGCATCTTCCTAGTTATGTACAAATTATTTTGGTCTCATCTTTGAACCATGTGATCGATTTTCCTGGGACTGGATGGTGAGGGGCATTGTTATATCAGATACTATATACTTGGATGATCAAACAATAGTCATAAATAGTCCTGAAGTTTTAAACACACAAAAAATGAACAGATCTGGCAGCATATGAATCAAGAAATGATGTGTTCTTATTCATAAAGTGAAGCTACATTACAGTTAAAGACAGCACAAATATTAAGTTGCATATTTCTATTAAAAGCTAATAAAATATTTGAAATACATAGCTGTTCTATTTTTATAATACAAGTATAAACCATGTTAACAACAAGTCTGATGCCACATATACAAATTCTTTGTCTGTTAGTTTAACAGATGCATTAACCGATTGGTTAAAACAGTAGACAAAGATATTTTATATGAAGCCTTTAATATATGTATTACTAAAATCACATATATAAGTGAGATTTTCCTCATTCTCCATGTTATGTTTCATGGTGATGGGAGGCAGTACGCTGCTTGCTGGCAACGGGATCTTATGGTCCACAGTTATCAATGAGGTTTCCTGCTGAGCGCACTCCTTACCACTGGGAAAGCCACGAATGCCAGCAAGAGTTTGGTGACAATTCAAATTTTAAATTACATAGGAACAAAAGTAAGCCATTCAGTTCCTTATGCTTGTTTACCCATTCAGTAAAAAAAATTGCCATTATCTCCAAATAAAAAAAAGTTCTATGCTAGTTTTAACATGCATGTGATACATTTCGTTAGAAAATTACAGCAATCTGAGTAAGTTTAGCTTGAATCAATTCTAAACACTGAATCAAAAGATTATGAACAGAATTTTCTGGTCCAACTGCAGTAAACAGAGATTTAGTTAAGTGCTAAATTTCCCCGTCCTCGCTTGCAGCGGCAGTGGGATGTGAACGGCTGGTAAGACCATGCCCAATGTGTTGGAGCCTTGCTAACATCTAATCTATGCTGACATTTCATTGCAGTGCTGGGGAGTGTTGCACCAGCTGCACAATTGTTCAGGTGAATCATTAAACAGGGGTCCTATTTTACTCCTTAGGTGAATGTGGAAATAACACATGACACCATTTGAAGATGACTGGCAAACCCACTGGGTGTCCTACCAAAAGTCATCTCTCATCTAACACCATTAAAAATGGATTAAAAGGCTTTTTATCCCATTTATTAGTTTTGGGAAAATTGGCTGCCAGGTTTCTCCAAATAACAATGGTGATTATACTTCAAAAATAACAGAATGTGAATCACTTTGCAACATCTTGAGATTTTAATAATATTACAGTTTACTCTAGATTCGCAAAATATTCTAGACTATTATTTGTCAAAATTGCCATTTTTTTCTGCTGGTTGCAATGGTGGGTTTTAGTTATCATCTGCTACAAGCCTCGAAAATCATGTGCAAACAGGAAAATGTTGGATCACAGACCTCTGACTCGCCTGCACCACCACGGGCTCACCAGTACCTCACTCTGGGTGCCATATTTAAAGAGTTGCTACGCACAGCTATCTCACCGCATGCAACACAGGACTGCTTACTAAAGACATGGTCTTGAAATCCAAAAAGATAGCTGTCCTGAGTTCAGTGATGGCTTTCTAAGCCAATCACTGGATATTGTGAAGGCCCACTGCAAAATCTTCTAGCCACACTCTGGCAGCAGGAGGTCTACTAATATCAACCCTCCAGCCTGGAGGTATAATAGAAGCGATCATTGTCAACACTGCCCAGAAGTGGCCAGCAATCTAGTGCAGGAAGATGATAAAGTATCTCATCCATTACACCGAGGTAAATCAGTCACTTTATTATTCTCAACTTGCACACTCAGCAGCTCTTCAGACATTCACTGATATCTTCAAGCTGCCAGCTCAAGGAAGCACACCACTGACTCTCTCCCACATCTCCATGTGGCCTAATCTTTTCTGGGGTTCAAGTCCTCATCCTATCCATAGCTCCCCTTGCTACCTTCATGTGCCTGCCATTCTTATCATCAACCTTGCCGTACATCCTGTTCATAGTCTCGCCATCTGGTTTGAAGCAAGGCAAGCTCGTACACAATCAGAGAGAGAAAGGTCCCAGACTGTGGTGAGTAGGTGAGATCAAGTCTTCACTCCCAAAGTTGTCAAAGCCATTGCACTGGCCGGACAGGATGTGGATCATTCCTGTGGTGATGGTGAGGTTGGCAACAATCCCGCTACTAAAGATCCCCTGTGCGCTTCTCAGACAACAATGCTGAGAGTGCATTGACCATTTTCTATCACGCAAGTCATCTCAATTTTCTTTCACTGGAACATTTTCCAAGTGTCCAAGGTCCTCAATCAGATAGGTCCTCAGCTCAAGCCCTGAAGATACCCCAGTTGAGAAGCATCATTGAAGACCTGTCACAGCAGTCATCCACACTCTCCACCAGGCTACAGACACACACCTTGATAGTATCTAATTCTAAAGTAAGTTCGGGGTCACAATTCAGTGAGCACAGCAAAAATTTGGTTCATATCAGGTGGAGGCTGTAGCATCTGAGGTCGCTGGCACTGGGAGGAGTGCTGTGGCCTGGATTCTACAAAGTTCAAGTCAAATAACGAGCCACCAGACTTGATCCTGATGAAGTTAGGCAACTTTGGTGACAGTCAAGGAATATCAACATCTGCAGTAATCTGCTTTTATCAAGGGAATGTCAGGAAGGATGCTTAGGTTAGAGGGATTAGTGGATACGGATATGGAGGTAGGACCTGGGTGGGATGGTGGTCGGTACAGATTCGATGACCAAAGGGCCTCTTTCTACACTGTAGGGTTCTATGATTCTATGAAGGATTGTCATAAAAACGAAAAGGAGTAAGAGTAAGCCATTTTCTCCTTTGAGCCTGCTTCACCATTCAATATGATCATTTATCTCAATACCATGTCCTCCCCATCCCCTTGATGCCTTTAGACTCTAGAAATCTATTTCCTTTTTAAATATATTCAGTGATCTACTCCCCAGAGTCTTCTGTGGTAGAGAATTCCACAGGTTCACCACCATCTCAGTCCTAAATGGCTTACCCAGTATCCTGAGACAATTATCCATTGCTCTAGACCATCTCAGTTACAGAAAACAGCATCTCTACACCCAGGGTGTCCAGCCCTGTCAAAATTTTATACATTTCAGTTAGATTCCCTCTTATTCTTCTAAATCCCAATGATTACAGGCCTGGTCCACCTAATCTAGTCTCATGCGACAATTCTGTTATCCCAGGAATCAGTCTGACGAACGTTTGCTGTACTCTGTCCATGGTTGGTACATCCGTTCTGAGATAATGAGACCAAATATGCACATAACACTCTAGATGTGGTCTCACCAAGGCCCTGTATAGCTGCAATAAGATATTGTTGATACTATTTTCAAACCCTTTTGCAATGAGGCAAACATACTAGTTGCCTTCCTGACTGCCTGCTCTGCCAGTATGTTGGTTTTCTATTACTGGTACACTAGTACACCCAGGCTCTTTGCATACTAACATTTCCCAATCTATCACTATTTAAATAATATTCTGCCATTCTGTTTCTCCTTTCGAAGAAGATAACTTCATACTTAGCCACATTATTTTGCATTTGTATTTGCTCACTTGTCTAATTCATTTTATAGCCTAACATCCTCCTCACCACGCATATTCTCACCAAGTTTCAGGTCATCAGTAAACTTGGAAATTTTACGTTTAGTTTTCTTGCCTAAATCATTGATGTATATTGAGAAAGGCTAGGCCCCAAACACTGATCGTGGTGGGGCTCCACAAGTTACCACTTTGAAAAAGACCCATTTATTCCTACTTTGCATTTCCTGTTTGCTAGCCAATTCTCAATCCATGCCAATATATTACCTACAATCCGATGCAGTTTAATTTAGAACACAAACATCTTGTGTGGAACTTTATCGAAAGCTTTCAGAAAATCCAGATATACCACAGTCACTTGTTTACCCTTATAAATATGATTTTCCTTTTATAAATCCATGTTGACTTTGTTTAATGCCGTTGATATTTTCTTAGTGTTTGGTTATTGCATCATTTATAATAAGACACCACATTTTGGAGTCTTGGAAGGCTCTTTTTCCAACTGGAGGTCAATCACTAGTGGTGTGCCACAGGGCTCAGTACTAGGACCTCTTCTATTTGTGATTTATATAAATGACTTGGAAGAGGGGGTAGGTGGTGTCATCAGCAAATTTGCTGATGACACTAAGATGCTTGGATTGGCGGGACTGAGGAGCAGTGCCAGGCAATACAACAGGACATAGATAGGCTGGTAGACTGGGCAGATAGATGGCAAATGGAATTTAATCCGGATAAATGCGAGGTGATGCATTTTGGCCGGAATAATGTAGAGGGGAGTTACAGGATAAAAGGTAAAACTATCCGGAGCATAGAGACCTGGGGGTGCAGGTTCACAAGAATCTGAAGGTGTCAGTACAGGTGGAGAAAGTGATAAAGAAAGCGTATGGTATGTTAGCCTTCATAGGAAGGGGTATAGAGTACAAGAGTAGGAGTCTGATGTTACAAGTGTATAGAACGTTGGTTAGGCCTCACTTGGAGTACTGCGTCCAGTTCTGGTCGCCGTACTACCAGAAGGATGTGGAGTCCCTGGAGAGAGTGCAGAGGAGATTTACCAGGATGCTGCCTGGTATGGAAGGGCTGTCTTACGAGGAAAGGTTGAACGCACTGGGATTGTTTTCCCTTGAAAGACGTCGGCTGAGAGGGGATCTATTAGAGGTATATAAGATTATGAGGGGTATAGATAGAGTAAATGGTGGTAAGCTTTTTCCACCATTAGAATCGGATAGAACAAGGGGTCACGGCCTTAGGGTGAGGGGGGCTATGTATAAGACGAATATTAGAGGGCATTTTTTCACACAAAGGGTCATGTTGTTAAACATGACTGCTCATGTGGCTGTCATGTGGACAGCCACATGAGCGGTCTGCAGATAGAGGGATATAGGAGGACTGTTTAAATACTTTATTTGTTTCCACAGGCTATTCGGTCCACCTTGTTGACCAAGAAGGCGCACGCATTCGGCAGGTCGTGCGAGGGCTGCTCTTGGATGTTACTTCAGGAGTGGCCTAGTGCTTCATGTCGTTAGTGTATGCTTAAACTGGACCATCAGATGGGCAACATGACAGCTCAGAGACTATCGCTGTTGCTGTGCAGACACATGGATTTGTGCCTGTGTCTGCGGGAGTTTGCGCGTTCTCCCCGTGGTTGCGTGGGTTTTCTCCGGGTGCTCCGGTTTCCTCCCACATCCCAAAAATGTGCTCTTAGGCTGATTGGGTAACAAATTGTCCCTATATTGGTCTCTATATGTCATTAAGACGTTAGGACGGCAGCGCGGGCTCGTTGGGCCGAAGGGCCTGTTTCCCGTGCTGTGTTGTTCTTTGTTCTTTGTATTTTCACTATTGCTGATGACAGGTGACTCCAGGCATGTCCAGCAAACCTCAATTTCCTCTTCTGGTGTTCCCCTCATCTCCAGCTCTACAGATCAAGCACCTACTCCACAGAAGGAGTCCCAAAACAGGCTGGGATCATCCAAGTCTTTGCCATCCAGAGGGCGTTCACCAAAGTCATCACAAACCACAGGGCATAGCAGTTAGTGGGCTTCTTCCACCTCTGCTATGGATGTTGGGGAGGCATCAAATGCAGTGATAGGTTAGGAAAATTAAGAAACAGTAGAAGCATTATGGTGGCACAGGTGCTAACCATATGGTGTATATTTTGCATAATGTAAATAGAACACTACCTACTTCACAATTTTTGTGTATGCCTCCTCTTTATGATCTTTTGTGTTGTTGCCCATAATCTGTGATGCAATGGTCCCTACTGCCACTTATTGCAGATGGTGAAATCAGGAGCCTCAGGTCCATTTGCCAGCTTTCACATCACAACAGAGTGTGTCTGCACTCCTCTTATCATTTCCAAAACCACTGATGCCTTGTCCGTAAGGTTATTCCATTTGTGTTAGGAACCTTGTGACATGCTGCTTGATGTAGTGTATATTCATGCCTGTTTAAGATTGACGCTAACGTATTCGCAAATTCAGTTGCATGACAACTAACCTCCCAATTAAGTCCCCAGTGCAGTACACTCGTTCTCCAACTTCCACCAGTAGCTCAGTTATTCCTCAGATTAATTTTATGTTGTGTCATTCCTTCATGTGGTATAACGCCTCACTATCAGCTTGGACCCACCTTTGTGTAAGTGAATTAGTTCATAGCATCATTCTGAGCTGCATTATGTTCAGGTTTACCACCCTCCAAGAATTCTCAAACTTTCCCCTCCAAAGTTTAATGCCAGTTTAATTGTGGAGAATATCTCTATCATCCCCTGAATACATTGAGCCAGATGTGCCTATTCCCCAGTGGCAGATTAGCCTACTCCTCTTGAGCCTATTGATAGGGAGTTTTTAACATATGTCCCAGAGCATGAGCTTCTGGATCAAGCATCCAACAATATTACTGCTATGCCTCCATCAGGTGAGTCTGATGAAGGGGCAGTGCTTCAAAAGCTTGTGGCTTGTGCTATCAAATAAACCTATTGGACTTTAACTTGGTGTTGTGAGACTTCTTACTGTGCTGATCCCAGTACAAGACTGGCATCTCCACATCATGGTTAAATAAATTAACCAGTGAGATAGTGAACTGTACAGATTAAAAAATATATTGAGCTAGAGTAGGGAATAAATAATCAGCCAGTGGGATACAGGTGATGGCAGCCTCAAAGTCAGCAGTGATTGACACATGTGAAAGAAGGCCACTTGGTGAGTCCCAAGGGCTGTCAATGCCCTTTATACAGTCTCCCAGAGAGTGTAAATTTTCTTTGGGAAATAAGTGATGGGGAAAGCAGGGAAGAGAGCAGAGAAAATGAAGTGAGCCATGTCTGCCACTGTTGGGAGTTTGTGTGATCTTGGTACAGGGCCTTAACTGAATGTTGGCTGTCAATCACACTGTTCAATAGCACACACGTCAGGTAGCAAGTGGACCACAGTCTCCAGTTTTTAGAAGATTTAAAATTACTAAATGATTCCAACAACAAAAGAAATAATTAGTTTTGAATGTATGCTTAGATTGGAAAGAAGTCTTTGTTATTGACTGATCAAGTGGTAATCAGTTTCACATGGCCCCATTCTGAGAAATTAAATTTCAGTCTAGCTCTGTATCGCTGCTCATCACAATGAAAAGAGGCAATTTGAAAATACATTTCACAGAATTTTATTTAGATTATAAAAATTGATGGGTCATATAAATAAGAACTAATTATCCTGATTGTTTTACAAATGATTAGTGATCTGAGGTTCAAACCGCTCTGTTATGTTGAATTAGCTTTTTAAGCTCTGATGGGGCTCCTTGGACGATGTGAAAAATGGAGTAATTCTCCCCGTCTTAATGTTATAGTTTAGAACACCTGGGCACAATAAGTTCTGTAACTCACACTGACCAAACTGAGCCACAAACATATTTAAAAGGAAGATAGAAAAGCATATGAGAGAGATATACTGATAGGATCAGCTGTAGAGGAATGGGTGGAGGCTCATAGAATAAACTCTAGCATAGACAAGTTGGGCTGAGTGATTTGTTTCTGTGCTGTACATTCTGTATAAATTCTACCCTTATGTTTCATGATCACTGAACATTTCAAAGCACTTTACAGCTAACTAAGTACTTTTTGAAGTGTAGTGACTGTTGTAATGTAGGAAAAGCAGCAGCCAGTTTGTACATAGTGAGTTCCCAAATAGCAAAGATGATAATGACCAAATAATAGATTTTTGTGATGTTGATTGATGGATAAAATGTGGGCCAGGACAGCAGCAATAAGTCAACATAATGCCATTAATTTATTTGCATCCACCCAATGCAGTCACATAGAGCCTTAATCCAACAACTGAATTGAAAGGCAGCACCTCTGAATGTGCAGTGCTCCCTTGATTTTTGTGCTCAAGTGTTGGAATGGGACTTTGACCCAGAACTTTATAATTCAGAGATGATAGTGCTATTAACTAAGCCAAGGCTGATAGGTGTTTAAATATTGCTATGGAATAAAACACACATACAGACACACACATATATAGACTATGGAAAAAAAACATACACACACCTGTCTACAGCTGGAGGCTATTCCAATGGCTATGCTAAGATCAGTAACTATATATAGTAACTATGCTATGATAATCCATATTCCATCATTCTATGATGCAATGGTTTAATAAAAAAGGGATAAAAATGTAAAGCAGGGCTGAAGAAATAGTTTTCGGGAATGACATGGTTTTGGATTTCTCGAACAAAAGCCAGTCTCCTGATCTGTAAGCCTTATTGTCATATCTGGTGGTGCATTTACTTAGAGCTGTTTGAGTCAGACAATACATCTTAAATACCAACTATTTGAAGAAACAGTGAAGACTAATAGAGGAATTTAAAGACAACTCAAGTTTCTAAAATTGTTTGTTACTTCTTCCTTTCTAAACCGAAGCAAATGAAAACTTACTTTCCTGCATTTGTCTGCTCACAGCATGTGTCACAATGTTAGTGTAATGTGACTGAAAACTAATAGATAAGAATTAGAGTATGGTCTCTATTAATTATAGTGATTGAAGCTTTATTACTTGAAACTAATAGTCCAGATATTAGACTGTGACAGATAATTTACCAGCATTAGAACAAACAGACGTCAGAAGATTGTCACAAAATGTTCAAGAATTTCAGGGAGTTCAGCATTTAGAACTTTTATCTGGATTAACAAATTAAGTTCAACCCACGCCTAAACTCTGGAGTTAACATCTGATAGGTTCGATACAAAAGGTCTGCTTTAGTGGACATCATTTTCTCCCTCATTGTGGATTGGCAATGGAACAGGCAGAGATCCTACAATGAGCCAGGTGACAGAATGCATTAAAAAAGCACCTTTATTCTTTCAATTTTAGTTCTTTTCCTTAGGGTGGAATTTTACAAAAAAAATGCTAAATGACAAAATGAGTGACAAAACAGGAGAGTCTCAGACTCATTTTCTGGATGGATTTAAAAATGCAATCTTATGGCACTTAGTGATTCTCATCAGCAAGGGTGGAATGTGTGTGAGGAGATGGATTGCGAGTGAAGCTGGCTACTATGCTCTAGGGGAAATCATTGTGCAAGCACCCAATCTTTCAGTGTATTTGAATGTGAGCATTACTGGCTAGACCAGCATTTATTATCCATCACTAGTGGCCTTCAGAAAGGTGGTGGTGAGCTGCCCTCTTGAACTGTTCACAGCAAAAGCTTTCAGTGGACCCATTTTCCTGATGCCAGGTTTCTTGATCAGGCACTGACTGTCTTTGAATGAGAGATATTCCTCTGGGAACCCCTAAGAAAATACACCATAGTTTGTCTTTCGTGATCTCCATGTGGCTAGTAGTGCTGGGATGAAGCCCTTAATTGCATATTGTTGGTGTGGGAAAACTGTCCAGAAACCTTTCTGCCCCAGACTTAATTAGGGTGAAGGCAAGAAGTCTAATCTTACCATGGGAGAGGGCAGAAGATTCCAATGTCCAGAATCCTTACTTTTCAGAAAAACTCACTACACAGAGACAGGGCGTAGTTTGATTCAATTTCAGTAAGATTCTATTCATTCCTCCCTTCTAACTGTATTCTGTCATAACTGAAAGCATTTCAAAACAAGATGTCTGCCTGGGAACGGTTTTTGAAAATACTGAATAAATGTAATCAAAATGTTGTTAGTAATTGATCCTTGTTTATATTTTTCTCAGATTAAGCTTGTTGACTACATTTTCAAAAACTGATATCTTTCCTCTCCCTCCAATATTCATCAAAATAAACTGAACAAAATTGTGGTTAGTAAGAGTCAAAGGGAAAACCATCCAATGGCTAGAGGTTTATCTGACATAAAGGAGGATGGGTATGGTAGCCTAAAGTCAACCTCTGCAGGCGTTCCTCAAGACAATTTATGAATTTTCTTCTCACAAAGTCTGCTCACTGAAGATTCCACAACGCTCGACTACATTCTATGCCGGTAATAAAGCAGTCTAAGCCAGTCTACTGCACAATTTGGAGAACATCCAGGTTTTGTTTGATAAGTTACAGGTCACACTTGTGCCATCCAAGTGCAGGGTAGAATTATCTCCAATTACAGAAAATCCAAGCTTCTCATGATACAATTGTCTTATATTACTTTTCTAGAGCACAGTGGTTAGTATTGCTGCCTCACAGCTCCAGGGATCAGAGTTCGATTCCAGCTTGGGTCATAATCAGTGTGGAGTCTGCAAGTTCTCCTCATGTTTGCATGGGTTTCCTCTGGGTGCTCCAGTCTGCTCCCATAGTCCAAAGGACGTGCTAGTTAGGTGCATTAGCTGTGCTAAATTCTTCCTCAGTGTACCCGAAAGATCCCAGAGTGTGGCGACTAGGAAATTTTTTACATTAACTTCATTGCAGTGTTAATGTAAGCCTACTTGTGACATTAAGAAATAAAATTTTAAACTTTAGCCTATGATTACCTCGTCCCCTACCAGCAACATTATAGGGTCATCACTGATCCAATTTGGCATCTTATCTATCATATTAACACAGGGATCATAAAAACAAGACAAACAGTTCACCTCCTGACCCTTCAGGACCTCTCCTGGCAAGATTCAACTCAAGACTCACTGGTTTCCTGAAACTTCTAATGGATCAATAATGAGCCTTCAATTCCATGAACTTTAATTAAAGCTAGTGGTCTACTGAATGCATTTTGGAAGTGTGTATAAGTGATATCCACAGACACCCTCCCACCTTATACCTAAATTAGTTCCTCAAAAAATTCAACATGTTCGTTAGACATGATCTATCCTTTAGCACCAACATGGAGTTGTTTCTAATCAGTTCAATTTTCTCTAAGTGTTCAATCAGTTTGTCCAATAATTTTCCACACCGGGGGCTGGATTTCCACCATCAAGATGGGAAACAGGAATAGGGTTTATGTTCAGCTCAGAATCTCATCTTGGGCTCATTTTCTTGCAGATCGATGCAGGTTGGGAGGGCTGAAAGGTCTGTTCCTATGCTGTAATTTTCTTTGTTCTTTGTATGTCCTTAATTAACATGGAGACAGGATGGCAATGGGCATGAGGTTGGAGAACCAATCAGGAATCTGATTAGCTCTCCAACTTCAGAGGTGCACCCATCTGTAGTACAAGGTAAGTGGCTGGAGGACACTTCAACAAGAATATGCCCTCTCGTGTACTTTTTGAAAGCTTCAGTTTGGAAATATAAAAAGCAGCCAGGCTATTACTTCCTTCAAGGGGTGGAAACAATCAGACCTTGAAGATTAGTCAATCTTAAACCATTATTATATTATATTTTTCCAATATTGTTTCTTAACATCATTTAACTTTGGTCTCTCCCAACTCCCTTTGAGATAAGAACTATTGAACTCTTCCATGTAATAAAATCTCATACTTCAGAGACCTACATAATGAATCACACAGCCTTGCTATTTGTGCATTGTCACGAATGGCAAAACAGCAGCTTTGCCATTGAAGTAGAAATAATTCATCATGTGACTTTGACATGTTTTAATACAATAAGGCATATATCAAAATACTTATAAAAGATTAGAGAGATGATGGCCACTCAGTGTAAAGTGAAGTTTTATATTGACATCTTAATAAAATTATTCCATATACAGAGTAAAACATAGCCCCTGGCTATTTGTAATCCTACCTGAGAAAGACATAAAAAGAACAAAATTGCTTTTACAGGGCCCCTCAATTTCATGTGAGGCAGATTTATGAGTCTTATCTAACAAATTTCTTACATTAAATAAAAGCAAATTACTGCGGATGCTGGAATCTGAAACCAAAAGAGAAAACGCTGGAAAATCTCAGTAGATCTGGCAGCTGACGTTTCGAGTCCAGACTACCTTTTGTCAAAGCTCTGACAAAGCTTTGACAAAAGGTTGTCTGAACTCAAAACGTCAGCTCTTTTCTTTCCTTACAGGTGCCGCCAGACCTGCTGAGATTTTCCAGGATTTTCTTTTTAAATTTTTTATATAATTTAAATATATGAGGATAACATATTTCAATCTTACAAAGGCCATGGTCTGCTTTGCACATAAAGAGCTGTACCAATTTTATGTTTACTATGCAGATTTTTTAAAATCTGGAATTCATTCATACCTTGCAATGTCTTAAAAAAAAACAAGCTCCTTTTAGTCCTGTGATTTGTGGGAGGAAGCCCAATAAGATTCATGCTGCCACTAGTTTCTGACCATGCCTTAAGCCTTGCGAGCGCTGAGGGAATTAAATCTCTATTGTAGTAGGCTTTCAAATGAAATTTAGTTTCTCCTTCTATCCTTAATGTTACAGTAACTTATGTTTGCTGTGGCAACCAGAAACTGTAGGCTGCTGCTGATACATTTAAAAGGTTTATTATATATTAATATCTTTATTTATTCAAAACATTTTTCAAGGAAGAGTATGGAACATGCCATGTTTAGTTTTTTAAGTTCAGGGTTAGTTCCATTAATTAATTTTCAGAGCATTTGATTCTATCATTTCACATATCAATGAGTTGGGAAATATACTAGGACTTGGGGGGGAGGGTTAATATCGTGGAGAACAAAATATCACCAACAAAATATAAATATCATCAAATCACCAACAAAATATACAAATGGTAAAAAAGCTCATTCTAGGTTTTCCATCAAGAAAAAGCAATCAGCCTCCTACCATGCAATACAATTGTTCCTCAAATAATTCTAGGATTGTTGTCTTCATAGCCCTGCCCAGAAGTCCATTCGAAGTCTTGATCCTTTTTTGTGATCAATTTTAACATATTGCCTGTGTTGATGGTGCAATAAAATAATCAAAATAACAGTTGTAACAACCTGTTTATCCTGATGGTGCAAGCACAACTACCTTCAAATGGCTGGGTTCCCCAAATACCTGCCTGTTTCAGGCAAGAGACAAATTGGGGCCCTAGGACCTTGAAAATCATTTTAAGATTGGAAATGGTCAGAGTATGCACACTGCATGTTTCAATTCTTGCTTGATAAAAGAGATGCCCAATGAAAGTAAGTTTTATATTATTTTTGAATGGACAAAAAGAACAGAAGAACTCCTCTTGGATCTATTAAAATAATCTAGACTGCTGTGTTCTACTGACAGGGCTGACTCAATATTAATATTGGTTAACTATATCAGGATCTCTGGCAGCTCATAAGCCATTGGGAGCGATCTTAAAAAATTCTAATTCTAAATGAGTGTGAAAACGGAAGAGTTTTAGATCCATGATTCATTATTTTGGCTGGACCACAAGTTCAATCTTATGATATTGTGCAATTAAAAAACCTCGATCTGTTTTCTGCCAGTAAGGGGTGGGAGGGTGGGGGGTATACTATTCTCACCCAAGAGCTGGATACTCAGTTTGGAGGGCCCAAATGTCATGCATGCAGTAAGCAGCAATACGCTGCTCTTTTGCCAGTGATCTCTGCCTCAGACACAAGCTTCACCACTGCTGCACAGACATCGGATACCCTCGTCCAGATAATCAATCTCTCATGGACATAATTCTCCCCAGTGAAACACCATTGCCCAGTCCCCATCTCAACCCCCACCCACCACCACCACCGCCCCATCGCCCCGCCCCACCCCCCTGCTGATTGCAGAATATCCCTCTCCGTTCCCTGAATGCAGAATGTCCACTCAGTCCACAACCCACTCCTGTTTGACTGCAGAGTCTTGCACTCACAACCTCTCCAAGAAATTTGCAGGTAGCCAGATTCCTATCTCTTCCTTGCCCTCAACATCGAGTTCTTTGTTGCAGTGAATGACCCCAACATGCCTGGCCTGTCTGGCTTCACTATTCCCTGCTGACACTCTCCAGAATAGTTTAGAAAATGCCTTGCAGGAAGGGCTCAAGAAAATCTCCAAGGCCAGCACCAGTTTTTGGACACAGACTTCCACTTCACAGTTCATCATCTCAGAGACTGTAACCTCAAGTTAGTGATGAGGCTTCTGTGTAACTTTCTATACACCACACACCTGTTGATGTACATCAGCTGGAGGCAGGAACATCCGAAGCCTCTAGTATCTGAAGCCTCTAGCTTGCCAGAGCCAAGGACTCAGCTGACCCCAGGCCAGATGCTGGGCATCCACGATTTACACCTATGTATTATCCTTACAATTTCAAACAATATGCTGTTAGCATTAAATTCCAACAAAACAAAACTAGATTTTTCCACTCCACTTAGAGGCATACTTATTCACTCCTGTTTAGACAACTTCAACAGATCAATCTCTTTCTACTTCATTATTATTTCATGAATGCCAAATGTATCAAACTGTGAACATTTCACATTCTGACTCTAAGTACTGAATTCCAATGAGACCAATGACTTCTTCGTATAACAGATTTGGAAAGGGGAACAGAAAGGCAAGTCTGCACTATCAGATAAACAGGCTTTTGAATATACCCACGTTGTATTAAGTTGCTCTTTCTTTGATTTGATTTATTGTCAGCCGTATTCGTATACAGTGAAAAGTAATGTTTCTTGCGAACTGTACAGACAAAAGCATACCGTTTATAGACAAAGGAACAGTAAGAAGTCTCACAACACCAAGTTAAAGCCCAACCAATTTATTTGGAACCACGAGCTTTCGGAGAGCTGCTCCTTCATCAGGTGAGTCACCTAGAAAGCATAGACAGTGTCAATGATTGGGAGACTGGTTTGAGTGACGGACTGGGCTTCATTCATGAACCTTTGTAGTTACTTGCAGTCTTGGATAGAGCAGGAGCCCACTAAACTATGATACAACCAGAAAGAATGCTTTCTATGGTGCATCTACAAAAGTTGGTCAGAGTTGTTGTGGACATAAATTTCCTTAATCTTCTGGAGAAAGTAGAGGCATAGGTGGGCTTTTTTAACAATAGTGTTGGCATGAAAAGACAGATTGTTCGTGATCTGGACACCTAAAATCTTGAAGCTCTCGACCATTTCTATTTCGTTGCCATTTGATGTAGACAGGGCATGTCCTCTACTATCCTTTCTGAAGCCAATGACTATCTTCTTCATTTTGTTGACATTGAGGGAAAAATTATTGTCGTCACACCAGTTCAATTGATTCTGTGTCTCTTTCCTGTACTCCATCTCGTCATTGTTAAGAACCGACCCACCACGGTGATGTCATCAGAAAATATGAAAATCGAGTTGGAGGGGCATTTGGCCACACAGTCATAGATATATAAAAAATATACAAGAGCCTTGTGGGGCACTGCTGTTGAAAATGACCGTGAAGGAGGTGTTGTTGCCTATCCTTACTGATTGCTGTTTGTGGGTTAGGAAATTCTAGAGGGAGGCTCCGAGCCCCACGCCACAAAATCTGGAGATGAATTTTGTAGGAATGATGGTTTTGAAGGCCCACCTGTTTTTGATAAATAGAAGCCTGACATATATTTCTTTGTTATTTAGGTGCTCCACGGTTATGGGCAGGGCCAGGGAAATGCACCTGCTGTGGACCTGTTGTGGCAGTAGGTGAACTGTAGTGGATCCAGGCAATCTTTGAAGGCCAGAATTGATTCGTGGCATGGCTAATCTTTTTAAACTCTTCATAATGGTGGATGAGAGAACCACTGGATGATAGTTTTTAAGGCATGCTGCTTGGCTTTTCTTTGATACCAGGATGGTGGTTGTCTTCTTGAAGCCTCAGATTGTAAAGAGAGGTCGAAGATGTCTGCAAATACCCCCGCCAGCTAGTCCATGCAGGATCTGAGCGCTTGTTTGGGTACCCCACCTGGGCCAGTTGCTTTCCCTGGATTGACCTTCGAGAAGGCTGCTCCGACATCTGCAATGGTGACCTCGGATACAGGTTCATCCGAGTTTCTGGGATGAAGGGCATGTCTCGCTGACCTCTTGCTCAAAACAGGCATAGATGCATTGAGGTCATTAGGGAGGGGTACATTTAAGCCAACAATTTTACATGCCTTCATCTTGTAGTCTGTTAAGTCTTGCAGACCTTAGCATAGTTGATGAGCATCTGTACAGCTAGCCTGAGTACCTAGCTTGGTCCGATATTGATTTTTGGCATCTTTGATGGATCTCCTTAGATCATATCTTGCTTTCTTGTATAGCTCAGGGTCACCTGACTTGTATGCCCCAGATCTAGACTTCAGCAAGCAGTGGGTATCTCTGGTTTCCAGTTGGGAAATATGCAGATTTATTTCTTTGGTATACAGTCTTCTACACGCTTACTAATAAAGTCTCCAAACCCTAGTGATAACTGTAATGCTATATTCTGCACTCTCTCCTTTCTTTCTCTATTTGGTATGCTTAGCCTGTATATAGCATAAGAAACAATACTTTTCACTGTGTACTAATACATGTGACAATAATCAAAAATTAACCTCTTGCAGAATTCCCCACTCCAATCACCAATCCTGCAGAGTCCCTTCCCATCCCTGCAGAGCCCCTTTCCCTTCCTCTCTCACCCTTCATAGCCCCATCCCACACAGACTCCACTTCCACAGCACTGCAACTGGCCCAGTTATAGTGTCCAGTGGGCAGTATCAGGGTGGTTGTAGGCAGTGCCAGGATGCCCAGTAAGTACTGCTAGGATGCCAGGTGGGCACTACCTGGCTGGTACCACCCATGGACACTGCACAGCCATACTCTGGTAGCTTCTACAGACTCCAATCTCCCTTGTGTGGCCATCATGTCCGGTCTCCACTGTTGGAGACCAGCTGCGATTCTCACCGGTGAGAAGCTTGACCAGTGAGTAAGTAAGGTTATGTGAGCTTGGACTTGCCTCTCATTCAACTATGAACTTTGCTTCACTGAACAACGGATGGCACGAGGTCGTAAGGTTATGCCCATTTCTGAATGGCAAATTTCACCCATTTCAGAGTTGCTGGTACCAGTATTACAGTATTATATGCAACAGGATGTGAACAATGCAGACCAGATATGTGGAATAATGCAACGTATCTTGAACTCAAAAATAACTCCCAAAATGAAATCAATAATTTCTTTTCATCTAATGATGCCTTTGTCTAAGTCTGATCTAAGTAAACAGTATTACCATCAGATATTACAATGAACAAGAGTCCCTACAAAATACAAGAAAGATAGATTCTCTGAATGTGATAGTTGACAGGATTCTCACAAGCCATTCTGCAGGTAACCAAACTTCCTAATAATGTTTCCAGACAAACATTTTTTCAAGAATTTCACAATATAGAAGCAATTAGCTGAATCAGATTATAGAAAACATCTGCTAATTACCACAATGCAGTTATTAGCAATTTAAATCAGTGAACCAAGCATGATACAGATTCAAAAAAAATGCAGTTGCTTTTTTTTATTCAATATAAAACCAATGCAGAAATTGAAATTTGTGTCTGAGTTTCAAATAGATTGATCTTTTCTTTGCCAATCTTCTCCTCTTCTGAAAGTGTTAACTTTTTGTTGGGGTATGGTTAAGAGGATGTAAAGTGCTTTCTGCTGCCTTGGTCTAAGCCAAATTTGTCCAATAGGCAGCCCAATGCTGGAATTGGAACAGGACACAAAGGGTGGAGAAGTAAGAAGTGGGGCTGGATGCAGGAGGAGGACAGAGTCCATTAATTGCTTTGGAAGTGAAGTCTGCTATTTTGTAGGTAAATTCAGCCAATTTACAATCCTCCTTTTCTTTATACAGTGCCATGAGATTGTGTTTTTACATTCCCCTGGCCTAAACTAACAGATAAGGAATCTATTTAATGCAGTATCTTCAACAGTATAGCATTTCCTCAGTAATGCACTGAAGTGTCAGTATAGATTATACACTCAAATCTTAGGAGAGGTACTACTATATCAAGTTAACACTGAGGTGAAAGTTTCCATTAGCTAGAATGTCTTTTGTGAAAGGAGTTTGGAAAGTCTCAGTGTAGTGCACAATGCAAAATTGCTCTTTTGTAGCAAGGTGTGTGTGGTGTGTGTATACATAGACTAAATTTGTAGTCTCACTTAGAATAGTGGAGAATAAAAAAAGACTATAGCAGAATAGGAGAGAGGATACCTCAGACTCAGGGGAGCAGAACAGAGAGCTTTAACTCTATATTTAACCATTCAATGACTGTGACTGCTTGCTGCTAATGCTGAGGGCTGAATATTCAATTGGTGGTGGGATCAATAAGAGGTACGAGCACAATTTCAAAAATTGTATTCCTCTAGATTGTCTTTTGATCCCAGCCTTTCCGTTTTTCAAGTGGCGGGCAGGGCACATGCCGTGGAAGGCTCCATCATGGCAGCCGCCTGCCTTGCTGTTCATGTTCTGGCAACACACACACACACACACACACACACACACACACACACACACAGGCACGCACATACACAAGGAGATACCTTCTATTCAAATTGACCTGGGTTCAATTCTGGCCTCGTTGACTGTGTGGAATTTGCACATTCTCCCTATATCTACATGGGTTTCCTCCAGATGCTCCGGTTTACTCCCACGAGGGGATAGGGCGGGGGAGAAGATCTGGGTAAGACACTCTGTTATAGAGTTAGTGCAGAATCTTTGTGGCCGGTGGTACAATGACGAGCACTGCTATCTCACAGTGCTAGGGACCCGGATTTGATTTCCAGCTTGAGTTACTGTCTGTATGGAGCTTGCACATTCTTCCCATGTCTGTGTAGGTTTTCCCTGGGTGCTCTGGTTTTCCCCCACAGTCTGAAGATGAATTACCCATGCTAAATTCTCCGTCATTGTACCTGCACCGGAATATGGCAACTGGAGGGTTTTCACAGTAACATCATTGCAGTGTTAATGTAAGCCCACTTGTGACTAATAAATTAACTTTACTATAACTCAATTGGCTGAATGGTCTCCTTCTGTACAGTAGGGATTCTATGTTTCAAATGTGCTTCACGGCAAACTGCATGTACGAAGAAAAACAGATTGAAGTCTATAGAAAAGCTGCAAATTCATTCTCCCCATAAGGATCAGTATAAACCAATGACTATTAGAACATAGAACATAGAACATTTCTATGTTCAGAACAGCGCAGAACAGGCCCTTCGGCCTTCGACGTTGCGCCGACCAATTATGAAAAAAGCAATGACCCTTCAAACTAAACCGTTCCCTTCTCTTCCATAAACTTATCAACTAACCTCTTAAACGCCACCAAACTTGGCGCATCTACAACTGCCGCAGGCAGGGCATTCCACTCCCTAACCACCCTCTGGGTAAAGACCCTACCTCTGATATCCGTCCTATAACTATCACCCCTTAATTTAAAGCTGTGTCCCCTCGTGCTAGCTTTCTCCATCCTAGGAAAAAGGCTATCACTGTCCACCCTATCTAAACCTCTAATCATCTTATATGTTTCGATGAGGTCCCCTCTTAGCCGCCTCCTTTCTAACGAAAACAACCTCAAATCCCTCATCCTCTCCTCATAAGACCTGCCCTCCATACCAGGCAACATCCTGGTAAACCTCCTCTGTACCCTCTCCAATGCCTCCACATCTTTCTTATAATGCGGGGACCAGAACTGCACACAATACTCCAAGTGCGGCCTCACTAGAGTTTTGTACAGTTGCAACATGACGTTGCGGCTCCGAAATTCAATCCCCCTACCAATAAAAGCTAAGACTCTGTATGCCTTCTTAACAACCTTATCGACTTGACTGTCTACTTTCAGGGATCTATGCACATATACACCAAGATCCCTCTGTTCATTAACACTATTAAGAATCCTACCATTAGCCCTATACTCTACACATTTATTATTCCTGCCAAAGTACATTACCTCACACTTTTCCACATTAAACTCCATTTGCCACCTCTCGGCCCAGCTCTGCAACTTGTCCAAGTCTCTCTGCAAACTATAACACCCCTCTTCACTATCTACCACTCCACCGACTTTAGTGTCATCTGCAAATTACTAATCCATCTTTCAATACCCTCATCCAGATCATTTATAAAAATTACAAACAGCAGGGGCCCCAAAACAGACCCCTGAGGTACACCACTTGTCACCGAACTCCAAGATGAATATCTCCCCTCAACCACCACCCTCTGTCTTCTATCTGCTAGCCAATTCCTAACCCAATTAGCTAAATCACCCCCTATCCCCTACATCTGCATTTTCTGCAGAAGTCTTCCATGGGCCACCTTATCAAACGCCTTACTAAAGTCCATATATCCCACATCAACCGCCTTACCCCCATCCACCTCCTTAGTCACTTTTTCAAAAAACTCAATGAGGTTAGTAAGGCACGACCTACCCTTCACAAAACCATGCTGACTATCCCCAATCATTCATTTCTCTCTAAATAACTATAAATCCTATCCCTAATAATTCTCTCCAATACTTTGCCCACAACAGAAGTAAGACTCACTGGCCTATAATTCCCTGGAAGGTCTCTCTTCCCCTTCTTGAACAATGGGACCACATTCGCTATCCTCCAGTCCTCCGGAACCACACCCTTAACCAACGACGACCTGAAGATCAGAGCCAGAGGCTCTGCAATCGCCTCTCTTGCCTCCCAGAGAATCCTAGGGTAAATCCCATCCGGCCCAGGGGACTTATCCAACTTCAAACCCTCCAGAATATCTAGCACATCCTCCCTATCTACTTCAATACTTTCCAGTTTGCAACCCTGTACCTCAGTGTTCTCCACAACTACATTTACATCTCCCTGCGTGAATACCGAAGAGAAATACAGTTAACAGAAATACAGTTGATACTGAAGAGAAATACAGTTGATAGTAAAAGTTGGGGAACTGAGAAGGTGTAGTTCAACCCCAAAGAACGGAGAGAGAATTAAGATCATTCACCAAACACCAGAACAACCACATTCAAAGCAGCCTCTTATTCATCAAGGCTTATTACTTATACTTATATCACTTATTCAACTGTTGTAAAGATAAAATTTGGAAGAATTATAAAGCTTCCAGATCTCCTGATATCTCAGCAACTTTGCACTTGAGAAATCTTCTGCTTCCGTCATTGAAAGCTCTTGACCCAAATGGGAATGTTAGTTAGCCAATCCATTATCCCTGCTAACATATCACCCTGAGCGCAATGAGCTCTTATCCTGTGCAATAACTTTATAGTCAAATGCCTTTTCGATATCAAAATACACTACATTAATTGGTAACCTCTCATGCACTCTGCTTGTTAGATCCTCAAAGGCTCTAATAAATTTGTCAAATACACTTGCCCTTTCAGAAAACTGTGTTGAATCTGCCTAATTATATTACGATTTTCTAAATGCCCTGCTGCTACATCTTTAATAATGAATTCTAGTATTTCCCAATGGCAGATGTTAAAGTAACTGGTCTATTGTTTCTTGCCTTCTGTCTCCTATCTTTCTTGAATAGAGGTGTTTTAATTTCTTGTTTTGTAATCTGCAGGGACCTTTTCAGAATCTAAAGGATATTAGAAATATACAATCATTATACCCACGATTGCCATTCTTTTAAAACTTGAACATGCAGACTAGCAGGTCCAGGCGACTTGTCAGCCCCATTAGTTTTCTGGTCTCCCTGAAATCCCATTGTCTGCAAATTCAGTCTCCTTGAATTATCTGCTTCACTCAAACTGAGATTGCATAGCTCTCCCAATCTCTCCTTCCTCTACAATCACTGGACTTCCAGCACCCAAAGATTCAGAACCCTTGGTGTCAATGAATCACTCTTTGATTCTCATCTTCAATCTTGGTTGTGTCCATCACTGTAGCCCTTACCACTTCCAATTCATTTTCTCTATTAAAATGCACAGACAGTAAAATAAATACAATGCAAAACAAAAACAACCTTTGCTTTTAAATTTGATACCATTTCAAATAAGTGAAATAACAGCCTTTTTTTGCCTAATAAACTAGGGCTTTGTAAATCATACTGGATAAAAGTGACACAATCCTTATTTTATATGGTGCAGTATCATGCTTCTTAGAAACCGATTAGCTCCTAGAAATATTTTCTAATGCACTGTCAATTTATAAAAGTCCCAGTGGTGCCCCACACCAGCCAATAAGCAAAAACTATTGCTACAGCAACAAAGAAAACCCAAAATATGGTTATGCTGATTAACAGAAATTGCCTATAGAGACTGATACAGCTACTGTATCTCAAAGTAATCCTCAACATTGCACATTCTTTATAACCCATGTACAGAGGGCTCTAAACTTCAACATGAATACACTCCTGAATACATTACAGAATAATAGTGTCTTTACAAGTCACCACACATTTGACATAGGAAACACATCTCCTGACAGGGTGACTAACTCTTCAGGAATGTCCTGAAGCCTCCAGAAGTCTCAAAATGCTCTACAGCCACTGTAGTAATTTTGAAGAGTAGTCACTGTTCTAATATAGGAAATCTAGCAGCCAATTTGTGCATAGCAAGCTCTCACAAATGGCAATGTGACAATGAACAAGATAACCTTTCTGTGTGATAAATATTGTCCAGAAAGTCAGGAATAATTTCACTTCTTTTCTTCAAAAGAGTGCCATGGAATCTTTCATATTGACCTGACTGGAATGATGCCCTCAATTTAACATTGGGTCTGAAAGATAATACTTCTGATTATGTAGCATTCCTTCAGCACTGCATGAGAGCATCAATCTTGATTTGTTTACACACTCAATTAAAGGTTAATCGCTTGGAAGCAATCAAGGAGGAAAGTAAATGAAGAAACATTAAAAGAATTTTTTTTTCATTTTCTTTGAAAACATTAATTCATAGCTGATCAGAAGACATTTAAGATGAGAGAAAATAAACTGTTTGGCTAGACAGGTGAAGATGAAAAGTCATGTGATGGAACCTCCAGCAATATATCAAATGAGAGTAGTAAGGATCTTTCACAGTATTTTTATTTGTGTAAAGTAGTTTGTTACTGTACCATAGAAACCACAAGGTCCCAGGTTCTATTGTTGATTTATGCTGAGCCACAATTAATTAAAGACCACAGTTGGTGATGTCACCATTGATCTTTGAGATCAGTTCTCTCGGCTTCTGAATGATATCTTTCTTGGAAATGGAACTGATAAAGTCAGTTGAACTCACCTATATTCCCCTCAGTCATCAAATAGCCAATGTCAGGTCTTCAACATGAAAACTGGCAGCTTGAACCAAATTTTTGCTCCTGGGTCAGGAGCATATTAATGGGAGAATTTCTGGATCTGCAAAGCCGGCATGGTGACACAGTGGTTAACACTACTGCCTCACGGTGCCAGAAACCGGGTTCAATTACAGTCTTAGGTGATAGTGTGAAGTTTGCATGTTCTCTCCATGTCTTCATGGGTTTCCTCCACGTGCTTTGGTTTCTTGCCACACTCCAAAGATGTGCAGGTGAGGTTGATTGGCCATGCTAAATTACCCATTAGTGTCGGGAAGATTAACAGGGTAAATACGTGGGGTGATGGGAATGGGGGCTGGGTGGGATTGTTTTCAGTGCAGACTTGATGGGTTGAATGGCTTCCTCCTGCACTATAAGGACTCTATGATTCTATAAAAATGGTCACCCGTAGATCAAGGGGTGTTTGGGAAGGCTGCATTGGAAGTTGGGCCTGCTGCCCCCAGAACAAGTGTGAAAAGTACATGAAGATTGATGGAAGGCCTGTCTTTGTACTTTGGTATTGCATAAAAAGATAAAAAACGACCATCACCCTCGCACCTTACTCCCTACCCCACATTCCTTATGCATCATCCATGCCAACCTATGTCACCTCATGTTCCCTGCCCAACCACATGGTGCCTCATACGCCTATGCCAACTTTTATGAAAGTTACACTTGCCTGATTGGAGAACAGGATGCCAGGAACTCCAAGTTTCAGCAGGCCCAGCTTCAGCAAAATGCGAGCAGGCTGCACATGTGCAATTGTGTTTTTATGTTCTTTGGGCCCAGCACATGTGATCAAAAAGGGAGCAAAGCAACATTGAAGATAAGCGTCCCAGTCCAGGGACAGGACAAAAGGTGAGGGAATGGGCAGAGATTCGAAAGGGAGAGAGGGACAGAGAGAGGTCTCAGACATGGGCCAGAGACAGGAAAATATCTCAGTTCTGTTAAACAGAGAGGAGCAGTGAAAGAGTCTCCAATTAGTGAAAGCCTGCAGTCAACAGATTTTAAGTGAAGGAGGTTTAAGAGAAGCTGTGACAATTGAGAAGGGCTCAAAATAATCCCTAAAGATTCAGGAAAGTAACAAAACATTGGTGACTCTGAGCTATGAGCTGTTGGGATGAAAGTATCTATTTGGAGCAATACTGTTCTGCTCAGCACAGCTGAAGAGCTAAAGTTATGTTTGTGAGTTGGTGCTCAAGTACAGATTTGAGTATTCAGAGTAATGGGATCTCAGGAATGAGACTGAAATCTTACAAGGTGAGCTGTTGCCCAGGCCATTGAAGTGACTTCTGAAGGGAATTCCAAGGCAAGATCTTTAATGGTGAAGATGTGAAACCCTTATGAGAGGGAAAAAGAATTTCAGTGAGACAAAAGCAAAAAATGCTGGAAAAATTCTGACAAAGGGCCATTCCAGATTAAAAATATTGGCTCTGTTCTCCCTCCACAATTGCTGTCAGATCTGCTGAGATTTTCCAGTGTTGTCTGTTTTTGCTTCGGATATCAGCATTCGCAGTAATGTGATTTTATCTTAGAATTTCTGTGGGATTGGTTGATTCATAGAGTTTGCTAACATCTGGATGGATTCTTGAAAAACCCATCAAAATTTCCTTAAGCACATCTACCTTTGCTAATTCACATGTAGCTCATATTAATCCTGAACATTAGAATATAAGATTGTTTTGAATATAAGTACATTGTTTTATCTTTCTGACCTTTTCTTTTGTTCAAAATGTGTGACATCTTGTGGTTTTATTCTCTTAATAAGTATCTTGAATCGCAAACGTTTGTCTACCATAAACAAAATGTTATTGGTCCCTTACCAAATATGACCAAAACCTGAGCGGTTTGCTCTATGATCATGATACAACATATTCCCGTCTACCTAGTCCAATAGTCCATCGTAATCCCTATGCCCCACATCCTCAAAGCACTTTATAACCCCAATGTCAACTTACTGTCAACAAATGTCCTTCCCACCCCTCCACCCATTCCCCCCTTTCCCTTTATCCTCTCCATGCCAACTCACCTAGAATCCTTTGGCAGCTTTGACAGTTCCAGCAACAACTTACCAGTTCTTTAAAAGCTTGACAGTCCAATGAGTTTATGCAATTTTTACACACAATGTTTACTTTTAACAAACCCAAAGGGTGCTGAGGTAAGGCAGGCCCTAAAGGATGCTTTATCTCCCTAAAGATTCCCCAGGTCATACCAAAAGGATGCCTTATCTCTCGAAGAGAAGTTATCCAAATGATCTGGTCCTGTGTAATGATGTAGAAATGCCAGCACTGGACTGGGATTGAAAGACTTCTTACCCTGTGTAATGAGACAGGAATAATTAATGATCTTACAGTTAGGGATCCTCTCAGAAGGAACGATCACAGTATGGTTGAATTTAAAATAAAGATGGAGCTTGAAAAGGTAAAATCCAATACCAGTTCTTTGTGCTCAAACAAAGGAGACTATAAGGGATGAGGAAAGAGGATAATGTAGACTGGGAGCAAAAACTTTATGGTGGGACAATTGAGAAACAGTGGAGGAGTTTCAAAGCAAACTTTCACTGTGCTCAGCAAAAGTATATACAGTGGTAAGGAAGGAATGTAGAAAAAGAAACAAGTCAGCCATGGATATCTAAAGAAATAAAGGAGGATATCAAATTGAAAGAAAATGCACATAAAATGGCAAAGATTAGTGGGAAACTAGAGGTTTGGGAAATCTTTAAAAGGTCAACAGAAAGCCACAAAAGACCTATAAAGAAGATGGCCTACTCTGCTCCTTGTTCTTATGTTCTTCTTTTGTTCTTTTGGTATTTGGTTATCCAAATGAATCCAATATGTTCAGGGTTCCTAATCTCCTCACTCAAATTTTACATTCCAGGTGTACGAAAATCCCACATCAGTAGAATATCATGTACCCATGAATGATCGTAAGTTGTTTCAATCAAATCGTTTTTTTATGTTTATTTAAAAAGAGGATTTTGCTGAATGAAAAAGTGGCTGCTACAAGTCACTTGATTCACAAATTAAATACAGTTTCTGGACTTTTCCACAGCAGTTGCAGGACATCAGCTCAACACTCACCTGTGGAATCCCACACCTCTCATTGTGAGGAAACATTACAATCAACAGAAGCAGGAACCAGCAAAAAATCTGGCTCTCAAACTAGTCTATAACAAAAGGAGATCCATCAAACCTGTTATACCCATATAAGCATCAATAGCTACCATTGATCTTTTAAAGTGAACATTAGATTTTGACCAAAGGGATAGAAACTGCTTTTTAGACAGTAACTGACTCATTATTGGATAACATCATATAGTTTAAGATTCCGTCGTTTGGCAACTTTGAATATTACATTTCTAGATTTGCAATTCAGTCTGCAGTTGAATCTCCAGCTTGAAAACACTACAGCAGGACTCCAGATTCATTAACAACCCGAATCAAATCTAAGCTCCCTCAAAGCCTGTTTCACTGAAAGATTCCTGGCATCACCTGCTGAACAGACTAAGGGCAGAATTTTACCAGCATGTCTGCCCAAGGCTCGTATGATCCCACCGAGGCCAAAGAGAGTGCTGTTCTCCGAATCTCGCTCACACCAGAATCAGGGTGGACTTGCCAGTAAAATTCCAGCCCAAATCTCTGTAAGCCCTGCTGTGCCACAACCAACTTTAAAATAATTGTATAACTTTTGCTTCAGATAGCTGAATCCACCTGAATTGTAAACTCTTTGCGAAGGAATCACTCATTGGACTTTAACTTTCTGGCCTCTGGCATTCATGTGTCTTGATATCCATATATATTGTTCTTTTTATTTTAAATTATCCATACATAGCTGTAAAAATTTCTTTTTCCCTTCTTTTTATCGCTTGCTTGTGTGATGAAGAGGGTCTCAATTGTGCAGAAAATCTGGGCCTCGGAGTCTATACCCTTAAAAAGGGTGGGAGCATGTTGACTGAAGAAGTTAACGGGTAAAAATGTATGCAGATGGGTGAGAGGTGTGATGTCTGTAATGTTTGTAAGAAGTGCAGTCCAAAGAAGACTTTTTTGAGCAGTGTTAGGGTTACAGTAGTTTAAAAGCATTTAGTGAAGTCTGAAAGATTGTAAAAATCCATTTACTTCATCACTTCAAAGAATAAATTGTAACTAAAGGGTAATTAATTTAAAGGTTGGTTTGAGGAGAGTGCCGGATAGGCTACAATGTAATGGAGATGGATGGAGCTAAGATGGCAGGATGTAGGGGAGGGAGGGGTGAGTTCCCTGGTTTCAATGCATCAATTGAGCAAAGAAGGACTAAGGGATTGATTAAGAAGCCTATTTCTTTATAAGATTCTTGGCATCACTTGCTGAACAGATGAAGGGCGGAATTTTACCGGCACGTCTGCCCAAGGTTTGTATGGTCCTGCCCGAAGTCAACAGAGAATGCCATTCTCCGAGCTTTGTCTGCTCTCAGAATCAGAGTGGGCATGCCAGTAAAATTCTAGCCCAAGTTTCTGTAAGCCCTGTTGTGCCATCATCAACTTTAAAATAATTTTGCTAGATCTGCTTCAGATAGCTGAACCCCACATGAATACAGTATGAAAGTAAGCTTGCAGGGAACACAGACTGACACTAACAGTTTCTACAGGTGCGTGAAGAAAAAGAGATTGGTGAAGACAAATGTAGGTCTACAGATAGAAATGGGAGATGTATAATAGGGGACAAAGGAATGGCTAAGCAACTGAATACATACTTTGGTTGTGTCTCCACAAAAGAGGACAAATTGGATACCAGAAGTGTTGAAAAATTCAAGATTTAGTGAGAGGGAAGAACTGAGGGAGATCAATATTAGTAGAGAAATGGTGCTGGAAAAATTGATGACATTGAAGGCAGAAAAATTCCCAGGGCCCGATAATCTATATCCCAGAGCACTTAAGGGAAATGCTAGTAGAAATAGTGGATGTATTGGTGGTCATCTTCTAGGATTCTATAGACTCTGGAATAGTCCCTGCAAATTGGACGGTAGCTCATGTCACTCCAATATCACGGATGATCAGAGGATTAGACAGGGTGAACAGTGATAGCCTTTTTCCTCGGATGGAGAAGACTAGCACGAGGGGATTTTGCTTTAAATTAAGGGGTGGTAGTTATAGGACGGATGTCAGAGGTAGGTTCTTTACCCAGAGGTTGGTGAGGGCATGGAATGCCCTGCCTGCAGCAGTTGTAGATGCGCCAAGTTTGGGGGTGTTTAAGTGGTCAGTGGATAGGTTTATGGATGAAAATGGAATGGTTTAGGTTAGAGGGTCATTGCTTTTTCTCCACTGGTTGGCGCAACATCTATATTCTATGTTCTAATATTCAAAAAGGGAGGTAGAGAGAAACAGGGAATTATAGACCAGTAAGCTTAATATTGGTATAGGAAAAATTCTCGAATTCATTATCAAGGACTTTATAATGGAACATTTAGAAAGGAGTGACAGGATCAGACAGAGTCAGCATAGATTTATGAAAGGGAAATCATGCTTCTCAAATCTATTGGAATTCTTTGAAGATGTAACTGTTGTTTGTCCATGGTCGTCATCAATGAGGACCTTGACACTATTAGTTATTTGAAGATAACTGATCAGGCCAATTTGGGCACGGAATGTCCTGGCACACATTGGACAGACTTGTGTAGACTCTATAGTTGTTGCGCTGGTGGCTCTGGATTTGCGCAGCTCATGTATAAATTGTGCTTCAGCAATATACCTTGCTTCGTGAGCTTGGCAGCATTTGTGGATAAGGCAATGCCAGGTAAGGCGGTTTATGTGCCAGCGTTTCCCAGGTGGTCATTGTCAATGTCAGCGACTTCAGGGAGGCTTTGAGTATGTCTCTGAAACATTTCTTCTGCCCTCCATGTGAGTGTCTTCCAACAGAGAGTTCTCCAAAAAGGAGCTGCTCGGGTATGCGCTTGTCTGACATACTGATGACATGACCTACCCACCGGGTCTGTGCTCTCATCAGCAGTGTGTGGACTGATTGGAGATTTGCTCTAGAGAGAACTTCCGTGTCTGATACTTTGTCTTGCCATCAGATGCGTAATATTCTGCAAAGACAAGTCACGTGGAAATGATTGAGCTGTCTTGCATGCCTTTGATATACAGTCCACATTTCACAGGCATACAGGAGAGTAGTGAGTACACGGTGCTGTAGACCTTCAGTTTTGTTGCTGGGCTGATTCCTCAATGTTCCCATACAGTAGAGCGCAGTCCACCGAAAGCAGAACTTGCCTTTGCCGTTCTGCAGTTGCTTCTGTATCAATAGTCACTGCTTGAGAGAGGGTGCTGCCAAGCTAAGTGAACTGGGCTACTGCCTGTAGTTTCTGTCCTTTGATTGTGATTATGGGTTCTGTGTACGGTGCATGAGGAGCAGGCTGGTGCATGACTTCAGAATTTTTAATGTCAATGGTGAGTCCAAAGTTGTCACAAGCCGTGGAAAATTTATCCATACTCTGGCTGTGAACCAGCATTCATGGTGCAGTCATTGGCAAAGAGGAAATCTTTCAAAACAGTCTCTTTCATTTTGGTAATAGCTTGAAGTCTCTTCAGGTTGAAGAGCTTCCCATCCACTCTGTACTTGAGGCTGATTCCAGCAACACTGTCCTGGAAGGCATCATTCAGCATGGCAGCAAACATCATGCTGAACAGTGTGGGTGCAAGCACACAGCCCTGTTTGATGCCATTGGTGACTGGGAATGCCTCAGAGCATTCTCTGCCATCCAGTACTCCGACCATCATACCATCATGGAACTGGTATATCAACTGAATGAATTTGGGGGGGCAGCCAAACTTTGACATGATCCTCCACAGGCCTTATCAGTTTACAGTATTGCAGGCTTTTGTGAGGTCAACAAAGATTGTGTAGAGCTCGTGATTCTGCTCCTGAAGTTGGCGCGCAGCAAAAATCACATCAGTAGTCCTGTGACCTTTGCAGAGGTCACACTGTGACTCTGGAAACAGGCCCAGCTCTAGAGAGTGACCAGATGGTTTAGCAGGACTCTTGCGAGGTTTTTCCTGGGATGGTGAGCAGCAAACTTCCTCTGTGGTTGTTGCATACTTGCTGATTGCCTTCCTCTTGAAGAGGTGTGCCATGGAAGCATCTTAAAGTCCAGTAAAGACTGGAACAACTTGGTGAGCTTCTTAATAAGTTCAGGACCAGCAGCTTCATAGATCTCTGCAGGTATGGCATCTGCCTCTGGGTAACTGGCTGACAGCTTTCGTGACTTCGGCTACTACTGGTGGATCATCCACCTGGGATATCAACCTGGGGAATCCTGTCTATTGCCTCATTGTTAATAGATGACGGTCGGTTGAGAACTGCTTCAAAGTGTTCAGCCCATCTCTGCAGGATCTGAGCCCTCTCTGTAATGAGAGTTGTACCATCTGTACTCAGGAGAGGAGAACTCGCAAGAGACTGAGGTCCACAGACAGTATTGAGTGCTTCATAGGACGGTTTCAAGTCATTTCTGTCAGTGTATTCCTGTATTTCATCTGCCTTGACACTCAGCCAGGCATCCTGCATTTTACACAGTTTATTCTGGACTGTCCTGCAAGCACTGGTAAAAGCATTTTTCTTGGCAGCTGAAGATGGGTCATTCTGACAGGCCCGATGAAGACAGTGCTTTTCAACAAGTAGAGCCTGTATCTCCTCATCATGCTCATCAAACCAGTCAAGCTGCTTGCAGGTAGAGGGCCCTGAGTATCTTCAGTGCAGATGTATGGATAACATCCCTGAAGCATTCCCAATCGTCCTCAGTGTTGCCTGCGAGGTATAAGTCAGCAAGTTTGATTTCTAAGTCTTCAGTCAGTGCTGAAGCTATGCTGGGGTTCTTTAGCTTGGCCACATTGATTCTTTTCATAACCTTGCTCTCTTATAGTTGCCTCTTGGGTCTGATGCAGAACCTCATTTTGTAGACAATAAGCTTGTGATGTGTCCAACAGTCAGCACCACACATGGCCTTGGTCACTCTGACATTCTGCCTATCTTTTCTCCTGACATAGTTTATAACATGCCAATGCTCAGAGCAGGGGTGCATCCAGGAGGCCTTGTTACGGGTAGGCAGATGGAAGGTTGTGTTGGTGATGAGGAGGTCACGTGCTGCACAGGTCTTCATTAAGATGTAATTAGAAGAGGTGACAAAGGGGAACCAGTTGATGTTATATATTTGCACTTTCAGAAAGTGTCTGCCAAAGTCCCGCATAAGAGATCATCATATAAGATTAAAGTGTGTGGGATTGAGTGGGAAAGTGTATTGGGATGGATAGGAAACTGGTTGGCAGAGAGGAAACAAAGAGAAGTAATTAATAGGTTCTTTTCAAATTGGCAGGCAGTAACTAAGTGGCTATCATATGGATCATCCCCAACTATTCACAATATGTATTACTGATTTGAATGAGAGAACAAAATGTAACATCTCAAAGTTTGCAGACGATATCAAGTTGGGTGGGAGGGTGAACTGCGATGAGGATGCAGAGATCCTTTAGAATGTTCAGGACAGGTTGGGTGAGTGGGCAAATCAATGGCAGATGCAGTATGATTTGGATAAATGTGAGGTTATTCACTTTGGAAGCAAAAACAAGACGACAGATTACTACCTGAATGGCTGTAATTTGGGAGAGGGGAATGTACAAACAGACCAGGTTTCCTTGTGCATCAGTTACTGAAGGTAAGCATGCAGGTGCAGCAGACGGTAAAGAAGGCAAATGGTATGTTGGGCTTCATTGCAAGAGGTTTTGAGAATAGGAGCAGGAATGTGTTGTTGCAATAGTACAGGGCTTTGGTAAGTATTGTGTGCAGTTTTGGTCTTGCTCTTGAGGAAGTGTAGCAAACATTTACCAGGCTGATTCTGGGCACGGTGGGACTGATGTATGAAGAGAGATTGACTAGGTTAGGATTGTTTTCACTAGAGTTCAGATGAATGAAGAGGGATCTCATAAAATTCTTATAACATTCTTACAGGACTAGCCGGGGTAGATATTTCCAATGGTGGGGGAAGGATATTTCCAATGGTGGAGAAAGTCCGGAACATAGTCTGAGGATTCAGAGTAGACCATATAAGATGGAGGTGAGAAAACATTTCTTTACCCTTTGGATGAAGAAATAGTTGATGGAAATAGTTGATGGCAAAACATTGAACGTATTCAAGAGGCGTCCAGATGTAGCACTTGGGTGAATGGAATTAAAGGTTATGAAGGAAAAGGTGGGATTAGACTATTGAGTTGGACGATCAGCGATGATCATAGTGAATGGTGGAGCAGGCTCCAAAGGCCTCCTGGTCTTATCTTCAACGCTTCTATGTTTGTATGAGTGTTTTTGCTATGAAAGTTATTTGCAATTTGGATCTTACGTAGTTTGCAGCTCACTATAAAATAGCAAAAGTAAATGATGCTCAGCTAAGCCTAAAGTGAGAACAAGATAAAAAATGGACTTCATCACTGACTTTCTGGAATGTGGGTGAAGTTTAATCTCAATCTGAATTTTGTGAGGGAACAGAACTGGAAGATTGCCTAGTTGAAACAAGTGGAAGAATTTACTGTGATCTTCACAGAATCTTATGCCAAAGAAAGCAATGGCAGATTAACTTGGGAGTTTTGATAAGTAACCTGAACAAGACGATGAGATATCCATAGTCAAGAGATGGTAAATGAAAATTGTACTTCAGAATAGCTGGAGATGAGAACAATTCTACAGAAGACTAATGTCATACTTGTGGACGGTCCCTACAGACATAAATAACTTTTAAGATTGATGTGCCTTAAGAAAATTATTGGGTGAAGTATGAATAAAACCCAAGGGCATAACATATGGAGATATAAGCTATAGCTTTAACTTATTCATATTTGCTTTGCTCAATTTATTATATATAATGAAGTTAATGTTTAGATTTTAAAAAGTGAAATCTTATGCCAATTAAACAAAGTATTTGGATCTCCCCTTAAGTGTTAAAAGTCTCCAACAGAGTCGACTCCAAACACTCTCAGAATCAATTGCAATGGAAAATGAACAGCAGAAAGTAACTATGCCACCAAATTCCCTAGCTAGTTAGAGCTTCGATTCTGAATTGTACACCTTAAGTTGGGGAAACAAGGATTTTCAAAATATTGTGAAAGGGAAAAAAATTTAGAAAAATAGTCACCTTGCAATGGCTACAGAAATGGACCTTGAAAGGCAGAATGTGCATAGTTCATTGAAGTTGGCGAGGCAGATGGTGTTAATAAAGCATACAATATCCTAATCTTTATTAATAGACTTTATTAATAAATGGGACAGCATGGTAGCACAATGGATAGCACTGTTGCCTCATAGCAGCAGGGAACCACGTTCACTGTCTGTGTGGAGTTTGCATGGGTTTCCTTTGGATGCTCTGGTTTCCTCCCACAATCTGAAAGATGTGCTGGTTAGGCACATCGGCCATACTAAATTCTCCCTCAGTTACTTGAACAGGTACCAGAGTGTGCCATCTCGGAGCTTTACACAGTAACTTTATTGCAATGTTAATGTAAGCCTTGTGACACTAATAAATAAACATTTCAAACTTTACTAGGAGCATAGAGTACAACTGCAAGGATGTTATGCTGAACTTGTACAAGACACTAGTTAAGCTGGAGTATTGTGTACAGTTCTGGGTGCCACACTTAAGGAAGGACGTGAACGAATTGGAGACAGTGCAGAAGGTGTTTATAAAAGTGGCTCCATGGATGAGATAGAGTGGAGAAGTTGGGACTGTTCTCCTTGGCAAGGAGAAGGCTAAGAGGAGATTTGATAGAGATATTCAAAATCATGACAGAGTGGGTCAGAGTAGATTGGGAGAAACTGTTCCTGATTGTCAAATGATCGATAGCGAGAAGGCAAAGATTTGAAATAAAATAAGTAAATGCAATATGAGAAAAAAATTCTCACCCAGCAACTGATTTGGTTCTGAAATGCACTGTCTGGAAGTGTGGTGATGGCAAGTTCAATCAAGGCATTCAAGAGGGCATTTGATGATTATTTGAATAGAAACAATGCACTGGAAAAAGGCTGAAGAATGTCACTAAGATATATTACTTGTTTAGAGAACCAGTACAAATATGATGGGCTGAAAGTCCTCTTTTTGCACCATTACAATTCTGTGATTAATTTTAGCTTGAAGGCATTTTGTGCTAGATTGGATGGCTGTTTTGCAGCATGGAGAAGCTTGGAATTTAAGGATCTCTTTAATTTTTTTGTCTGTCAGTTTTCTGCCCACAGGCAATCTGATTTGACAGATTATAATCCAGTCATGAGGAGAAACTATCAATAAAAAGGCTGCAGCAAAAGCAAGCAGATAGCCTAGTGCAGGGGAGACAAGTATCCCAATGAAGCAGTGTGGGTGATTGCCTCAATCAAGGTGGACTATGGCAAGTAGGGGGATTCTCCACCGGTTCTTAGAAGTGGGATGATAATCAGAGGAAGATCTGATGGTGTTTGAAGGACCTGATGGTGGTCAGGCGAGATCCAAGGATTTGATTGAGGGGATAGTATAAAATATAAAATAGTACAAAATATAAAAACTGATAGTTAAAGTTTTTACAAATATATAAAACAGAAAAGAGAGGCTAAAGTAAATGTTGGACCCTTTAGAAGATGAGAAGGGGGATTTAATACTCGGAAATAATGAGATAGCAGAGGCCTTAAATAAGTTTTTGTGTCTGTTTTCACAGTGGAGGACACAAATAGCATACCGAAAACTGAAGTCACAGGACTGTAGGGGGTGAGGACCTTAAAATGACCACTATTACTAAAGAGGTAGCGCTGGGTAGGCTAATGGGACTAAAGGTAGACAAGTCCCCAGGTCCAGATGGAATGCATCCCAGGGTACTAAAAGAAGGCAGAAATAATAACAGATACATTAGTTGTAATTTAACCAAAATTCGCTGGACTCTGGAGAGGTGTCAGCTGATTGGAAAACAGCTAATGTAATGCCACTGTTTAAAAAGAGAGGTAAACAAAAAGCGGGTAACTATAGGCTAGTTAGCTTAACATCCATAGTTGGGAAAATGCTGGAATTTATCAGTAAGGAAGAAATAGCTGGACACCTGGAAAAGAATGATTCAATCAAGCAGATGCAGCATGGATTCATGAAGGGGAAGTCATGTTTGACAAATTTACTGGATTTTTATGAAGATGTAACAAGTGCAATTGACAGAGAGGAACCAGTGGATGTGGTGTTTTTGGATTTCCAGAAGGCTTTAAATAAGATGCCTCACAAAAGGTTGCTGCATAAGATTAAGGTACATGGAGTTGGGGGTAAAGTATTAGTGTGGATTGAGGATTGGCTATCTAACAGAAAGCAAAGAATTGGCAGTTGGTGACTAGTGGCGTGCCACAGGGATCGGTGCTGGGGTCTCAACCGTTTACCATATTCATAGACGATCTGAGGAGGGGGCCGAGTGTAGGGTAACAAAGTTAGTTTCAAACTAAACCACTATCAAATCAGCCATTGTGTTATTGAATGGCAGGGCAGGTTTGAGGGGCTAGATGGCCTACTTCTGCTCCCCTTTAATAATAGTGATCATTTTAGGGTCCTTACCCCCTACAGTCCCGTGACTGTCAATTATCAGTATGCTATTTGTGTCCTACACTGTGAAAACCGACACAAAAAACTTGTTTAAGTTGTAGGATAACGAAGTTTGCGGATGACACAAAGATGAGTGGGAAAGCAAATTGCGTGGAAGACAGAGAAAGTCTGCAGAGAGATTTGGATAAACTAAGTGAGTGGGCAAGGATCTGGCAGATGGACTATAACGTTGATTAAGTGTGAGGTTATCCACTTTGTAAGGAATAATAGTAAAATGGACTATTATTGAAATGGTGAAAAATTACAACATGCTACTATGCAGAGGGATTTGGGGGGGTCCTTGAGCATGAATCACAAAAACTCAGTTTGCAGGGTGATCAAGGCTGCAAATAGAATGTTGGTCTTTATCATGAGAGGGATGGAGTATTAAAGCGGGGAGGTCTTGCCGCAATTGTACAAGGTACTGGTGAGGTTGCAACTAGAGTAGTGTGTGTAATTTTGGTCCCCTAATTTAAGGAAGGATATATTAGCTTTGGAGGAGGTGCAGAGAAGGTTCACCAGGTTGATTCTGGAGATGAGGTGGTTAGCTTATGAGGAGAGATTGAGAAGACTGGGCCTGTACTCATTGGAGTTTAGAAACTTGAGGGGAGATCCTATAAACACATATAAGATAAGGAAGGGGCAAGACAGGGTAGAAGCAGAGAGGTTATTTCCACTTAGGATGAAAACAAGAACTAGAGGGCAGCCTCAAAATAAGGGACAGTCAATTTAAAACAGAGTTGAGGAGGAACTTCTTCTCCCAGAAGATACTGAATCTTTGGAATTCTCTGCCCATTGAAGCAGTGGAGGCTGCCTCGTTAAATATGTTTAAGTCACAGACAGATACATTTTTGACCAATAAGGGAATTAAAGGTTATGGGGAGCAGGTGGGTAAGTGGAACTGAACCACTATCAGATCAGCCATGATCTTACTGAATGGCAGGGCAGGCTCGAGGGGCTGGATGGCCTATTGCTGCTCCTATTTCTTATGTTCTTATAGTAGTTAGTGGCCAGGAGCAGGCCCAGAATTGTCAGAGGCTGGGGGTGGATTCAGATGGTAGTCTGGACTGAGGGGAGCAGACAGATCACTGTGGTGGGTGAGGTTTACTGCACAGTGATAATGTTACTGTATTAGTAATCCAGAGGCCTGGACTAATGCTCCAGAGACGCAAGTTCAAATCTAACTACAGCACTATAAGAATTTAAATTATATTAATTAATAAATCTGGAATACTATACTAGTCCCATATTGATAATCATGAAACTATCAGTAGAAACTCACCTGGTTCACAAATGCTTTTGAGGGGACAAAATCTGTGTCCTTACCTGGCCAGACCTACATGTGACTCCAGAACCACAGCAACATAGTTCACTCTTGACTTCCCTTTAAAATAGCCTAACAAGCCTCTCGGTTGTATTAATTCAATGCAGAAAAGCTGAATAAGAATAATATTGAATGATCTAGGTATTAGAAGCGACTAAGGAATGACCTGTCCAGTTGACCTGCAATCACTCATCATTAATAGTTGCTGAAAATTGGGAGAGCTGTCCCACAGACTAGTCATGCAGCAGCCTGAAAACAGACTTATTCACTGAATCCCGCCAAACAGTCAATACCGCAGACTCCATCACTACTCTCCCTGGATATATCTTGTCTATCAACAGCAGACCCACCAGAGTGATCACAGTCTGGGAAAGGGAGGAGGGGTGTATGGGTGCTAATCACTGGGGCCTTTGTCCTCAGGGGCCCACACATATTAGTGGAGTAGCCTGTCAATCTGAATAGTCAAAGTCCAAAGCAGCCAATCCAGCATGTGGACCATCCAGACTGACAAGCTAATGGTTGCTTTTGTTCTGAATAGCAACAGTAAATAGATCAAGTAGGAGGTGCCAGGTACCCACTACCTTTTATTTGGCTAATCTCATGGACTACTATAGGCCTTGTTAGGTGCTGCTTTCTTCTCTCTTTTAAGACTGACTGAGGCTGCTGGCAAGCAAAGTAATTAACCTAGTGACTCCATGTTTAATTTGACTCCAGAAAATCATTTTGTTTCCTCCCCTCTCCTTTCCTTCCCAACCTTGCCTCAGTAGCTTCACGATGGCGTGGCACTGGCGTGTGCACACCACAATGCACATATACCACTCTTTAACAGTCATTTTCAAGAATTACTCAGAAATAAATCATTGTTATTTTGACATTGTTCATTTTGTTTGCTCAGCAAGTTTAATGTTTTTCATTTCTTGATTTTTTAAAATGTATGTTTAACATGCCAAACAGATTTTGGGTAGCTGCTGTGGGTTTCTTGCTGCAGGGGAATGGGAGGTTCACAAAAAATGACTTTTTTGAAGAGCTGACAAAAGGAAATTATTTTTACTCCAATAGGAAAAGGGAAGTTGGAAATACTTTAGCATGTCTGGCAATCTGTGGAAAGAGAAACAGAGATTAATGACCCTTTTTGTCAGAACTAGTGCAGACCGTCGACTGGAAATATTGACTTTTCTCTCTCCATAGATGTTGTCTGGCCTGTTGATCATTTGCTGTTAATATCTCAGATTTCCAGCATCAGCAATACTTTGCTCTTCTATGCCATGCTGGGCATTTCTAAGTGTGGGTAGTTTAAATTTAAAATGAGAAAATAATTATCACTCAATGTGAAGTGTAATTTTTTCTGTGAACAAAGAATGTGTGGATAGAAATAGCACATGACTGCTGGTGAATTGGTTGGTGCTAATTTACTGGTAGGTTTTACCATTTTTAAGCTCGGAAGTGAAAGCAGAAGTCACGCACCAATAGAATGTCACTGTTAGTTCAAAATATTTTCATTTGTACAAAGGATTGTTGTTTATGGTGCTTGTGACATTCAGATCTTTAAGATGCATCCGATTTCATGCAACTGGCTCTGCTGCAAATGTGAACAACCAAGTTGTGTGCAATTGTTTGACAAAGCTGTGGTCATAAAGCGTAGCATACTGAAACCTGAGCTTTCAATGGATGTTGTTTATGGAAGCATTCAGTACAAGAGCTAAGTAGTGGATCAGGGGACCGGAAACAGGCGAAGTGGCACAGCCTATAATCTCTCACGGGACATGGAGGAGGAGGCACAATGGCATTTAGGAAAGAATTTCCACCATCGGCTCCAGATCCCATCAAACACCTTGGCTAATTATTCAGTGCTGACACATACTGAACACAATTTGGAGAAGCACTGAGGATAGCAAGGATACTAAAAGTAATCTGAGTGGGGGACTTTAACGTCCATCACCAAAGGTAGTTTGGTTGCACAAGTACTAACCGATTTGGCCTAATCCCGGAGGACACATCATCCAGACTAGGCCTATGGCAAGTGACGAAAGAATCAATGAGAGGGCAAAACCTGCTTGACACACCCTCACCTCTCATAGATGCAGTTGTTCATGATGGTTTTGGTACATAGAACATAGAACAATACAGCACAAACAGGCCCTTCGGCCCACGAGTTGCGCCGATCACATCTACCAATCCACAGACCTATCTATAACCCCCTATCCTATTCGTTTCCATATACTCATCCAGAAGTCTTTTAAAAGACCCCAGTGAGTTTCCCTCAACAACCTCCGACGGCAGCCGATTCCATTCACTCACCACCCTCTGAGTGAAAAACTTACCCCTAACATCTCCTCTGTATTTGTTTCCCTGCACCTTAAATCTGTGTCCTCTCGTGACCATTTCAGCTTGGGGAAATAGTCTCTGAGAGTCCACCCTATCTATTCCTCTCAACATTTTCTAAACTTCTGTGTGCTCGAACCTAAGTGTTCGGGATCCTTAAGGGGGAGGGGAACCAGCCCTAATTTGTGATGCATGTAGGTACCCATGATGTAGGTAGGAAAAGGGATGGGGATATAAAGCAGGAATTCAGAGAGTTAGGGTGGAAACTTAGGGCTAAAACTAACAGAGTGGTTATCTCTGGTTTGTTACCTGTGCTGCGGGATAGCATAGAAAAGAATAGGGAGAGAGAACATTTGAACTCGTGGCTAAAGGGATGGTGCAGGAGGGAAGGGTTCAGGTATTTGGACAATTGGGGCTCATTCTGGGGAAGGTGGGACCTCTACAAGAGGGATGGTCTGCACCTGAACTGGAGAGGTACCAATATCTTGGGAGGTAAATTTACCAGTGCTATTCGGGCGGGTTTAAACTGATTCGGGGGGGGATGGGAACCTGAATTGTTGTGCCAGTATACAGGAGGATGTGAATAGGGAGGTCACGGATAAGGTTTCTAGGTCGCAGCAGTATAGTGGCAAATGGGAGGGTGGTTTGAAATGTGTATACTTTAATGCGAGGAGCATACGCAATAACGTGGATGAACTTGCAGCCTGGATTGGTGCTTGGGACTTTGATGTTGTGGCCATTTCAGAGACGTGGATAGAGCAGGGACAGGAATGGTTGTTGCAGGTTCCGGAGTTCAGATGTTTCAGTCAGAGCAGAGGTGGTGGTAGAAGAGGGGGAGGAGTGGCATTGTTAGTTAAGGACAGCATTAAGGTGGCAGAAAAGACATTTGATGTGGACTTGTCTGCTGAGGTAGTGTGGGCTGAGATCAGAAACAAGAAAGGAGAGGTCACACTGTTGGGAGTTTTTTATAGGCCTCCAAAAAGTTCCAGAGAAGTAGAGGAAGGGATTGCAAAGTTGATCCTGGATAGGTGTGAAAGTAACAGGGTAGTTGTAATGGGGGACTTTAACTTTTCTAATATCGATTGGAAAAGCTATAGTTCAAGTACGTTAGAGGGGTCAGTTTTTGTTCAATGTGTGCAGGAAGGTTTCATGACTCAGTATATAGATAGGCCAACAAGAGGCGAGGCTATATTGGATTTGGTACTGGGTAATGAACCAGACCAGGTGTTAGACTTGGAGGTGGGTGAGCACTTTGGTGATAGTGACCACAATTCGGTTACGTTTACCTTAGTGATGGAAAGGGATGGGCACGTACCGAATAACAGTAGTTATAGCTGGGGGAAAGGTAATTATGAGGCTATTAGGAGAGATTTAGGATGCATAGGGTGGAGCAGGAAATTGCAGGGGCTGGGGACATCTGAAATGTGGAGCATATTTAAGGAACAGCTTCTGCATGTCCTTAATGAATATGTACCTGCCAGGCAGGGAGGAAGTGGTCGAGTGAGGGAACCATGGTGTACTAGGGAAGTTGAATCTCTGGTGAAGATGAAGAAGGAGGCTTATATAATGATGAGACGTGAAGGCTCAGTTAGGGCAATGGAGAGCTATAAATCAGCCAGGAAGGAGCTAAAGAGGGAGTTGAGAAGAGCTAGAAGAGGACACGAGAAGACTTTGGCGGATAGGATTAAGGAGAATCCTAAAGCTTTTTACAGGTATATAAATAATAAAAGATTGGTTAGGGCAAGATTAGGGCCAGTCAGAGATAGCAGTGGGAAGTTGTGCGTGGAGCCTGAGGAGATAGGAGAGACACTGAATGAGTATTTTTCGTCAGTATTCACGCAGGAGAAAGACAGTGTTGTCGGGGAGAATACTGCGATACCAGGTTGTAGACTGGGTAGGATTGAGGTTCATAAGGAGGAGGTGTTAGCGAATCTTGAGGGTATGAAAATTGATAAGTCCCCTGGGCCAGATGGGATTTACCCTAGGATTCTCTGGGAGGCTAGAGAGGAGATTGCAGAGCCTTTGGCTTTGATCTTCATGTTGTCGTTAGCTACAGGTATAGTGCCGGAAGACTGGAGGATGGCAAATGTTGTCCCTTTTTTCAAAAAGGGGAGTAGGGACCATCCTGGAAATTATAGACCGGTGAGCCTGACTTCTGTTGTGGGCAAGGTCTTGGAAAGAATTATAAGGGATAGGATTTATAAGCATCTAGAGAGAAATAAATTGATTAGGGATAGTCAGCACGGTTTTGTGAAGGGTAGGTCGTGCCTCACAAACCTTATTGAGTTTTTTTGAGGAGGTGACCAAAGAGGTAGATAAGGGTAAGGCAGTTGATGTAGTGTATATGGATTTTAGCAAAGCGTTTGATAAGGTTCCCCATGGTAGGCTACTGCAGAAAGTGCAGATGCATGGGATTGAAGGTGATTTAGCAGTTTGGATTAGGAATTGGCTAGCTGATAGAAGACAGAGGGTGGTGGTTGATGGGAAATATTCAACCTGGAGTGCAGTTACAAGTGGTGTACCTCAAGGATCTGTTTTAGGGCCACTGCTGTTTGTCATTTTTATAAATGACCTAGATGAGGGTGTAGAGGGTTGGATTAGTAAATTTGCTGACAATACCAAAGTGGGGGGAGTTGTAGACAGCGAGGATGGATGTTACAGTTTGCAGAGGGACATAGATAGGTTGCAGAGCTGGGCCGTGAGGTGGCAAATGGAATTCAATACGGATAAGTGTGAGGTGATTCACTTTGGTAGGAATAACAGGCATATGAAATATAGGGCTAATGGAAGGACCCTTAATAGTGTTGTCGAGCAGAGGGATCTTGGGGTACAAGTACATAGCTCTTTGAAAGTTGGCACCCAGGTTGATAAAGTTGTTAAGAAGGCATAAAGTTGTGGTTAGCTTTTATTGGTAGAGGGATTGAATTTAGGAGCCGTGAGGTTATGTTACAACTGTACAAAACTCTGGTGCGGCCGCACTTGGAGTATTGCGTACGGTTCTGGTCGCCGCATTATAAGAAAGATGTGGAAGCATTGGAAAGGGTGCAGAGGAGGTTTACCAGGATGTTGCCTGGTATGGTGGGAAGGCCTTATGAGGAAAGGCTGAGGGACCTGAGGTTATTTTCATTAGAGAGAAGAAGGTTACGCGGTGACCTAATTGAGGCGTATAAGATGATCAAGGGATTGGATAGGGTGGATAGTGAGAGCCTTTTTCCTCGGATGGTGATGACCAACACGAGGGGACATAACTTTAAATTAAGAGGTGGTAGTTATAGGACGGATGTCAGAGGCAGGTTCTTTACACAGAGGGTGGTGAGGGCGTGGAATGCCCTGCCTGCAGCAGTTGTGGACTCGCCTACTTTGGGGGCATTCAAATGTTCGGTGGATAGGCATATGGATGATATTGGAATAGTTCAGGTTAGAGGGTCCACTGGCCGGCGCAACATCGAGGGCCAAAGGGCTGTAATGTTCTATGTTCTATCAGGTCGCCTCTCAACCTACGTCTCTCCAGTGAGAAGAGTCCCAGCTCCCTCAACCTATCTTCATAAGGCCTGTCTCCCAATCCAAGCAGCATCCTTGTAAATCTCCTCTGAACTCTCTCAATAGCCTCTACATCCTTCCTATAAGTGAGGTGACTAGAACTGCGCACAATACTCCAAGTGGGGTCTGACAAGAGTCTTATAGAGCTGCATCATTACCTCCTGACTCCTAAGCTCTATTCCTCGGTTAATGAAGGCCAGTACACCGTACGCCTTCTTGATCACTTCCTCCACCTGCGAGGCCGATTTAAGAGTCCTATGGATCCGGACCCTGAGATCCTTCTGCTCTAAAACACAGCTAAGACTCCTACCCCTTATATTGTACTCCTTCATCCCATTATTCCTGCCAAAATGGACCACTACACATTTATCCGCGTTGAAGTCCATCTGCCACTTCTCTGCCCAGTCTTGCATCCTGTCTATGTCCCGCTGCAACTTTTGACATCCCTCCAGACCATCCACAACACCACCGACCTTTGTATCGTCGGCGAACTTACTAACCCATCCCTCCACTTCCTCATCCAGGTCATTTATGAAAATAACAAACAGCAGGGGTCCCAGAACAAATCCCTGGGGCACTCCACTGGTTACCGACCTCCATGCAGAACAAGATCCACCCACAACCACTCTCTGCCTTCTGCCAGCAAGCCAGTTCTGGATCCCCAAGGCCAAAGCCCCTTGGATCCCATGCCCTCTCACCTTCTCCAGAAGCCTTGCATGGGGGACCTTATCAAACGCCTTGCTAAAGTCCATGTACACTACATCCACCGCTCTTCCTTTGTCAATGTGTTCAGTCACATTTTTGAAGAACTCAACTAGGCTCGTAAGGCATGACCTGCCCTTGACAAAACCATGCTGACTATTTCTAATCAGTCCAAACTTCTCCAAATGTTCACAAATCTTGTCCCTCAGAAGCCTCTCTATCAGCTTACCAACCACTGAAGTCAGACTCACCGGTCGGTAATTTCCTGGACTATCCCTGTTCCCTTTCTTAAAGATAGGAACCACATCCGCAATCCTCCAATCCTCCAGAACCTCTGCCGTTTCCATGGATGACGCAAATATCATCGCCAGGGGCTCTGCAACCATTTCCCTCACCTCCCACAATAACCTGGGGTACATCCCATCCGGTCCCAGCGACTTGTCTATCTTGATAGAATTTAACAAGTCTAACAATCCTCTTTCCTAACATCCACATTCTCAATCTTTTCCGTATGCCTCAAACCTGCAGTACAATCTCCCAGTTCACTTTCCACCGTGAATACTGAGGCAAAGTACTCGTTAAGCACCTCTGCCATTTCTCCCGGATTCATACAGACTTTTCCCCCTTCACCTTTTATAGGCCCTATCCCTACTCTTCTCATCCTTTTACTTTTCACATATTTGTAGAAGGCCTTGGGATTCTCCTTAATCCTACCAGCCAAGGCCTTCTCATGACCTCTTCTGGCTCTCCTAATTTCCTTTTTAAGTTCCATTCTACACACCTTACACTCCTCTAGATCCCTAACATCTCCTAGCTCTCTGAACCTTTTATATACCTTTTTTTTCTTCCTAACTAGGTTCATCACTACCTTCGTGCACCACGGTTCCCGCATCCTACCAGAATCTCCTTGACTCCTCGGAACGTTGTCTTGCAGTGCCCCAGACAAACATTCCTTGAATATCTGCCACTTTCCTTCTGTACTCTTCCCCAAGAACGCCTCCTTCCAGTTTATACGTCCAATTACCTGCCTAATGTTTTCATATTTCCCCTTACTCCAGACATACACCTTCCTAGCCTGCCTGATCCTATCTCTTTCCATTGCTATTGTGAAAGAGATAGAATTATGATCTCCATTCCCAAGATGCTTACCTACCATGAGATCCGACACCTGCCCTGGCTCATTAGCTAACACCAGGTCAAGTACAGCCTCTCCTCTCGTAGGCTTTTCCACGTACTGTGTCAGGAAACCTTCCTGAACACACCTAACAAACTCCTCGCTATCCAACCCCGTACCCTTGGGATATTCCAGTCGATGTTTGGGAAATTGAAATCTCCCATCACGACAACCCTGTTATTTCTACATCTGTCTAGGATCTGTTTCCCTATCTGCACCTCAAGTTCCCTGTCGCTATTGCGCGGCCTATAGAATACACCCAGCAAAGTTATCGACCCTTTGCTGTTCCTAACTTCCACCCACAGAGACTCAGTAGACATTCCCTCCACGTCTTCCACCTTCTCTACAGCCATGACACTGTCCCTGATCAACAGTGCCACACCACCTCCTCTTTTGCCCGCAACCCTGTCCCTCCTGAAGCATCTGAATCCCGGCACCTGAAGTCCTGTCCCTGAGACAACCAAGTCTCTGTAATGGCCACCACATCACACTCCCAAGCAGCAATTGGTAGGAGTGACCACTCCACAGTCATGATATTGGTAGGAGTAATCACTGCATAATCCTGTGACAGCCACAAAATTCTTGTAGACACCAAGACCTGCCTTCACACTGAGGTTACCACCCATCATTTTATGTGGCACGATTACTATATTAAAATGGGTAAAACAGAACAGATCTGGCAACTCAAATTGGGCATCCATAAGGTGTTGCTGGCTGCCAGCAGCAACAGAATTACATTCAATCAAACTTGTAACTTGATGGCATGACATGTCCCTCACTCTGCCATTACCATTAAGCCAGGGGATCAATCCTGGTTCAATGTAGGAAAGGATGCTAGGAGCAGCAACAGGCATACCTAAAGATGTAGCATCGACCTGGTAAAAGGTACATCATTGAATTGCATGCATGCTAAACAATAAAAAAAAGCATGCAATAGGCAAAGTCAGCAATAGCACAACCAATGGATCACAGCAAAGCCCAGCATTCCTTCCATCGAGTCATGGATGATTGTGGATGGTTAAACTAACCAGGGGAGGATGCTCCACTAATATCTCCATCCCCAAAGGTTGAGCAGCCCAGCACATCAGTTCAAAAGACAAAGCCAAAGCATTTGCAAACATTTTCAGCAAGAAGTGCTGAGTGGCTGATCCAGTTCAGCCTTGTCCTGAGGTCCCAACCATCACAGAGCCCAGTCTTCAACAAATTTCATTCATTCTCCAAACTGCTGAAAGTGCTGGATATAGCAAAGGCTATGGGCCCTGACAACATCCCGGCAGTAGTACTGAAGAACTTGTGCTACAGAGAGGATGTACCTTTAGCTGCTCCACATGGATTGCACTGGTTCAAGAATATGGTTGCCAATAGTTTCTCAGGCAATCGCGGATATGTAATATGAAAGTATAGAGCCTCACAAGCTGCCAATGGTTAATGGGCTGGCCACCTGAGCCTGCCTTGCCTCTGTCCAAGCAGCAGCATTTTGAATTTCAGCCGCTGGCCTGACTCCAACCCACCTGTTCTTTTTTGAGATTCAGTGCATTGATCCAATTTATTACAGCATACTTGGCAGGTGCTTGGAAACAGAAGCAGAAGTACTAGGAATTGAGGGTGAACATTGAAAGACAAATCTAGGTGATAGAAGACCATCTAGCATAGTAAAGGCCAGAAGCAGTGCCTGATAACATGGCACAAAAGGCCTGAAGTAATGCCCTAATAACATGAATGCATAATAGTCATAATAAAGAATTTTATTAAATTATCTTTGTTATGCAGTTATTTGAATGAGCAAGTAATCAAGATACTTAATTAACATAAGAATTAGGAGCAGGAGTAGGCCATCTGCCCCTCTACCATTCAATAAGCTAATGGCTGATCTTTTTATTGGCTCAGCTTCACTTATCTGCCCACTCACACAACCCTTAATTCCTTTAGTATTCAAAAATGTATCTAACCTTGCCTTAAAACATTCAATAAGGTAGCCTCAACTGCTTCAATGGGCAAGGAATTCCCCAGATTCACAACCCTTTGTGTTAAGAAGTTCCTCCTCAACTCAGTCCTAAATCTGCTCTCCCTTATTTTGAGGCCATGGCCCCTAATTCTAGTTTCATCCGCCAGTGAAAACAACTTCTCTACTTCTGTCTTATCTATTCCCTTCATAATCTTGTAAGTTTCCCTAAGATTTCCCCTCATTCTTCTGAATTCCAATAAGTATAGCCTCAGTTTACTCAGTCTCTCCTCATAAGTCAACCCTCTTAACTCCAGAATCAACCTAGTGAATCTCCTTTGCTCCCTCTCCAGTGCGAGCATATCCTTTCTCAAGGAGACCAAAACTGTACACAGTACTCCAGGTGTGACCTCACTAGCACATTATACAGCTGCAATATAACTGCGCTGTTTTTATATTCCATCCCTTTAGCAATGAAGGACAAAATTCCATTTGCCTTCTTAATTACCTGCTACACCTGCAAACTAACTTCTTGTGACTTGCACAAAGATATCCAAGTCCTTCTACACAGTAGCATGCTGCAATTTTCTGTCATTTAAATAATAGTCCATTTTGCCAAAATGGATGACCTCACATTTCCCAACACTGTACTCCATCTGCCAGACCCTTGCCCATTCACTTAGACTAACTATATCTCTTTGCAGACTTTCAGTATCCTCTGCATACTTTGCTCTGCCATTCATCTTGGTGTCATCTATGAATTTTGACACACTACATTTGGTCCCCAACTTTGAATCATCTATGTAAATCGTAAACAAATGCGGTCCCAAAACTGATTCGAGGCACCCTATTAGTCACTGAATGCTCACCAAAAAAAACACTCATTTACCTGTATTCTTTACTTTCTGTTCATTAACCAATCCTCTATCCATGCTAATACATTACTTGTAATACTGTGCATCTTTATTTTATGCAGCAGTCTTTGGTGCAGCACCTTGTCAAATGCCTTCTGGAAATCCAGATACACCACATCCACAGGTTCCCCATTGTCCACTGCACATATTATATTCTCAAAGGATTCCACCAAATTAGTCAAACATGACCTACCCTTCATGAACTCATGCTGCATCTTACCAATGAGACAATTTATGTCCAGGTGTCTCGTTATTTCTTCCTTGATAATAGATTGAAGCATTTCTCCTATTATAGAAGTCAAGCCAACCAGCCTATAGTTACATGTCTTTTGTCTAACTCCTTTTTTAAACAGTGGCATCACATTTGCTGTTTTCCAATCTGAGGGAACCACCCCAAGGTCCATGAATTTTTGATAAATTACCACTTATGCATTTGCTATTTCCCCCCACCATCTCTTTTAGTACACTGAGATGCATTCCATCAGGGCCAGGAGACTTGTCTATCTTTAGCCACATTAGCTTGCCCAACTACCTCTTTCATGATGGTGACAGTTTCTAGGTCCTTGCCTGCCATACCCTTCCTGTCATCAATTTTTGGCATGTTATGCGTGTCTTCCACTGTGAAAACCAACACAAAATACCAGTTCAATGCCTCAGCCATTTTATCATTTCCAGTTATTACAGCCCTCTTCTCATCCTCTAAAAGGACCAAAGTTTACTTTAGCCACTCTTTTTTGTTTTATATATTTGTAGAAACTTTTGCTATCTGTTTTTGTATTCTGAACTAGTTTACTCTCATTATCCATCTTACTTTTCTTTATAGCTTTTCTCGTAGCTTTTGTTGACCTTTTAAAGATTTCCTAAACTTCTGGTTTCCCACTAATCTTTGCCACTTTGTGTGCATTTTCTTTCATTTTGATACCCTCCTTTATTTCCTTAGATAGCTATGGCTGATTATCTCTTTTTTAACAGTCCTTCCTCATCACCGATATATACTTTTTTGAAAGTCCTCCACTCTTCCTCAATTGTTCCCCCATGAAGTTATTGCTCCCAGTCTACTTTACCCTCATCCTTTTGTAGTGTCCTTTGTTTAAGCACAAGACACTAGTATATTGGATTTTATCTTCTCACGCTCCATCTTTATTTTAAATTCAAACATACTGTGATAGCTTCTTCCGAGAGGATCCCCAACTGCAAGATTAATTATTCCTGTCTCAGTACACAGAAACAGATCTAGGATAGTTTGCTCCCTCGAGGCTTCCTTGAACAGTATATAATGGAACCTATCGCGGACACGTTTTATGAACTCGTCCTTGACCAACTGATGTGTAGATTAAAATCCCCCATGATAATTGCTGTACCATTTTTAAATGCATCAGTTATTTCTCTATTTCTCGCCCCACTATGTTACTATTATTTGATGGCCTATAGACTATGTCTATCAGTGACTTTTTCTCCTTACTGTTTCTAATTTCCAACCAAATGAACTCAATTCTTTTTTCCCCCCATAGACACTATATCATCTCACTACTGCCCTAATGTCATCCTTAAATATCAGAGCTACACCATCTCCCTTATCTTCCTGTCAGTACCTCGGAACAGTCCGATACCTCTGGAAATTTAATTCCCAGTCATGACCATCCTGCAACCATGCCTCTGTAATGGCTACCAAATCATACTTGTTCACAATGATTTGTGCCGTCAACTGATTTATCTTGTTTTGAATGCTATAAGCATTCAGATAAAGTGCTCTTATGCTAGTTTTTGTACCTTCTTTTTGAACTGTAACACTTCCACTAATAACATCTCCCAAGTTCTCCTTCCTTTTAACTTTTTTTCCTGATTCTTGATATAGTTGGAAACTTTTCCCCACATTTTGTCCTTGCTCCCTCCTTCTCAGACTCCTTATATAGGTTCCCATTCCCCTGGCATATTAGTTTAAACCCTCCCCACATCGCTAACAAATACTCATCCTAGGACATCAGTTGCAATCCTGCCCAGGTGTAACCCTTCCAAATTTGAACAGATCCCACCTTCCCCACAACCGGTCCCAATACCCCAGGAATCTGAATCCTGCCCCGACACCATTGATTCTGCCACATATTTATCCATAATATCTTGTCATTTCTACTCTGACTAGCACGTGGCATCGGAAGTAATCTTGAGATCACTACCTTTGAGGTTCGATTTCTTAACTTTCTTCCTGGCTCCTTATATTCTGCTTTTTAGGACCTCATCCCTTTTTTTTAAACCTATGTTGTTTGTACCAATGTGTACTATGACTACTGGCTGTTCGCCCTCCTCCTTCAGAATGTTCTGCAGCCACTCCAAGACATCTCTGACCCTAGCATCAGAAAAGTAACATACATCCTGAAGTCTTGTTTGCATAATTAGCATGGTTTACATTTTATTTATGGTGAGACAGATTGCTGTGCATACATTTAGAGGAATGAATTTTGCCTGAGTGTCAATAACATTAATAAATGTTTAAAAACAGCTCAGGAGGACTGTGGTTCTTGATGATGCAGCCTCAAACTTTAATCCAAACAGATTAGAATTTTCAATAGAGATTAGCAATATATAATTACAGTGGCCTGCAACTTCTGCACACCTCTTTCATTAGTTAATTACAATAAACTTGTGTTCCATTGCACTTTTAGTACAGCAACAAGCTTACTAATACTCTAAACTTTTTAGCATTAAAAATACCATCCAACAATTCGTATTAGAGAAAGTAAGTAACACAATGGGAATTTCATGTTACAAAGTTGTATTAAATACTCCAGACTGATAATTGAAACTTGTTTGTCGGGTTATTCTGAAGTTTTTGATCAGCTTGTGCTAACTTCCTCGGTTAACTACGGGAATCATACGTTGCCATGCTCTGCCAAGCGCAGTATATGAAACACGTGCTAGTTCAATATGTTATTGATTTGATAAACATTATAAATGCTTGGCAAACTTGATATGGATCTTTCACAACCTTTACTCAATATTTGCAGACTGCCACAGGATTACTTGAGCATGACATTTATTAGAAATAATAACATCCATCACAATCCCAATCAGGATTTTCTCAAATTTAATTACTCACAGCATCCCAAATGAACATGTTTGTTTGACTAAAGCATTGCACTGTGTAGTGTCCAATAACTTCTGCACTGATACTTTGTGGGAGAATCATTCAATTTAGATGACAAAAGCAAGTGATTCAAGTTTTGCCCAATTAAGATTGGAAGACTTAATTTAGGAGAGAAGAAAGATCATGCCTGCACTGATAGTGAAGTGGGGGCAACAGAGAAATGTGAGAATCCTCAAGTCTCAAGTACGTAATCAATATTCCTCCTTTATCCCATGAAATACACTAATGCCATCTCCATCCTCTTCCACGCAAAGCAGCAGAGCAGGCTGGACCATCCTCACACCCTTTGGACCCACCAGGTTCGAGTAGGGAGATTCCTCAGATTCCATTGTTGAGGAGGCATCGCAGCTGTCACTCATATCCAATACCAGATTCAAAATGTTGGCTTTATTCTTTCTCCACAGACCTGCTGAAATTTTCCAGTATTTTCTGTTTTGACCCATAACATGCCCATTCATTAGTGGGGCACATGCAGCTCTTGTTAGGTAGAAGTCAGACATATCATTGAAGATGAGAGGAGCATTGCTTTGTCTTCACTGCAAATAATTATCACTCTCCGGAAGAATCAGGCCAGTGGCTTCAGCTCCCACCATTGCCAAGTGCAACCTGTTAGATCATGCTGGCACTACATCATTAGCTTGACTTTACACCCATTGTGGGAGACATCATCACTTGTACTCCTGCTTGTCCCAAAACAAGGGACAATCAGGACATTCCTTGCGCAATAGCTCTGTGCACTGCCCAGCATTCTCTTTCTTCCCTTCCTCGGCATCAAAAGACCACTGTCCTCCTCAACATTCTACTCATCCAAGAAGATCTGGCACTTGTCCATCTTAAGAAGTCTCGCAACACCAGGTTAAAGTCCAATCAATTTATTTGATAGTAGACCCCCACAAGCTTTTGGGATTTGCCCCTTTGTCAGGTGAGTGGGCACCTGATGAAGGGGCAAACCTCGAAAGCTTGTGGGGGTCTACTATCAAATAAGTTGGTTGAACTTTAACCTGGTGTTGAGAGACTCCTTACTGTGTTTACCCCCATCCAACGCCGGCATCTCCACAGCTTGTCCATCTCCAGTACTAGGTTGTCTTCCCTCTCAAGTGCTATGTTGTGTAGATCACAATAATGCAGGAGGTGCTCTGGGGGCTGTAATCTAAGTCACCCAATGACTGGTCCAGGCACTGCAACTCCAACTTCAGTAATCCGATTGCCTGCTCCACCATCATGGCCATTGAAGCATGAGCCATACTGTATCAAATTTCACTGGTCGCCATCAGCCACTGTCTCAATGGATACCTTTTTTCCCTGAGGAGCCATCCTTTCAGCTGCTGCTCTCCCTCGAAGATAGCTGAAATTTGCAACCATCCCAAGATGTGACTGTCATGGGCTGTCCGTGGGAAACAGGCACACACCTGCATGAAACACATTGTGTGATTGCTGACAAGTTGAATGTTGAGGGAGTGGAATCACCTGCAGTTCCTGAATAGCGCCTCATGTCACCATGGTGACATAAGTGCTACATGAGTGTGGTGCATCAGACCTTGTACCTGGGGCATCCTTGCCACATGGGTGAAGCCCATGACCCAAGCGTTCTGGCTCACCTGGTCCTGATCAAAGTTGATAAATATTTCAGCTCTGGTATAAAGGTTATACCACCAGGTTAAACACCAGGTTAAAATCCAACAGGTTAATTTGGTAGCAAACACTACGAGCTTTCAGAGTGCTTGTTGCTCCTTCGTCAGGTGAGCTCATCTGACAAAGAAGGAGCAGCAAGTACTCCGAAAGCTAGTGGCATTTGCTACCAAATAAACCTGGTGTTGTAAGACTTCTTACCGTGTTTACCCCAGTCCAATGCTGGCATGTCCACATCATAAAGGGTATTTGTCACTCCCCAGTACATCTGTGAGTGGCAGACTGAGAGAGGGTACAAATGTCCCCTGGCCTGCCCTGGAATAAACAACATGCATAAAAGTTCAGAGTGGCTGACACTTTAAGGGCCACAAACATTGGGTTTCTTCCAGTTCCATGGGTGTCAGCTATGCAGTATGTGGCAAAAGTGGTCCACTGTCCACCAGCAATTTACCCCATCCTAGCCAAAGGGCCTAAGTCTAATGAAGAGAATGCATGATGACAAGGTTTGCATCTTGATGGGGCATGTCACAATTGGTGTCAGACATGATCCTGAACATAGGGAGTGGTGCCAGCTGTCACATCCTACTTTGCCAGGGGATTCTCATAGGGTGAGCTGTGTATTGCTCAGGCTTGAATTGAAAGACACGTCTATATTCTTGGGGCTAGGTGTTACAAAGGGTAAACTTTGTTTCCAGACTGTGCAACTAGATTTAATTCTGGATATTAAAAACTGACATGCTGGATTCCTCCAAAATTCATCAGTTAGTTGCTTTGGAAATAACATTCATCTTGACAAGACACAAGATGAATCCTGACAGGTATGCAATTAGTTTTTGAAGCAACTTCCTAGAGGGTAGCCTCATTCTTCAGAGTATTCAACGCTGTGCAGTTAAGCAATCTTGTAATGACAGCAATAAACACCCTCTCACTGTGCCTGCAAATCAGAGATTGCAGAGAATGGAATTGAGCTTCCTGCCCAGTAATTCCCTCTGGTTTTACACCACTGGCACAGGTTTCACTGCATTCGCCCTCCCCCAAGTGGAAAGGTCTTCATGTATCACGAGGCCCAGTAGCTCTCCATGGCTGATACCCTCATATTGTCCTTGAAGAATGGCCTCTCTCAAAGCAGACCTCAGTCACCCTCAGAACTGCTCCTCTGTTGTGGCCACCTCTCACCCAGTTTGCAGCTCTAACAAGGATAAACATCCGCTCAGCTACTGTTTGAACATACTGCAGCACAGAGGAACAAGGAAAGCAATGCCCACTTAGCAGCCAGCACATTCCCTCAGAGCAAGGGGCAACCCAATTTATGATGGGAAGGTAAGGCCTTTAATTGACCCTCCTTCCCCTTCCAATGTCAACAGTGATTGTCAACCCAAGCCCAAGCTGCATTTGTATGCATTCCCAGCATTCTCCTGGTTCTCCTCGTATGTTGCATGTTGGACTGCCCGAGAAATAATGGCTACCTGAATTCTCACCTCTGATATACTCTTTGGAGTGATGGCACCAGGCTTATGTAGAGCTGTCGTAAATGACGCTGACGTGACATCATGTTGGTGTCAGCTGAATATCCTGTGTGCGCTCAATATCCAGAGTGAGTACTCGCAAATGATATGTAGATGTATCCAAATTAGTTTCCCACCCTTCCCAATGTGTTCTACATCACTCCACCGGCGAGATCAGCTCAAAAAAAATGCCATCTCGTTGGCGAGAATTATGCTTCTCTACATTCTCTACGTTCCCGTGGATGGCAAACGTGGACCATTGGCTGAGGATCATGCCATTCACAGATGTCTTCTTAAGGTTGCAAACTGAATGAGGTTCTGGAAACTTTACAAGGCCTTTTGGGATTCTCAATCGCTCCTATCCCAAAGTAAACATTTACATCAGTGTAGAAATCTTAGTTCAACAATATTCACTTTAAAGTTGAGGTACATGTTTTCTCATTTTGAATTCTACAAGGTATCCCGGTGATAGAAAACATCTCCTTTTCATTAAACTTTCTTTTGCTCCCTACTGCTGTTTCTCTAGTGACACACCAATCAACCTAACCTGCACATCTTTGGAGTGTGGGAGGAAACTCATGCAGACATGGAGAGAATGTGCGAACTCCCCACAGTCACCCAAGACTGGAATTGAACCTGGATTTATGGCGTTGTGAGGCAGCAGTGTGTCACCTGTTACTACTGAGGAAAGGTTCTCTCATCTATATATCTGCTGTTTTCCATTAAGCATGGAAACTGATTTTGAAAGTATTCTATTCCCCAATTGTAATACCTGTTTTTATTTGCAAAACACCTATGAAAAGAAAGTATATTTCATAACCTCAGAGCATTTTGAAGCACTTCACAAAAGTAATCTTTGTAACTATACCAGCAAATTCAGCATGATAAATGTTGGACAGGTGACTGACAAGGGTCCTCCTCAGTCTTTAAGTAATGATGTGCAGCTGCCAGCGTTGGACTGGGGGTCTAGGCACAGTAAGTAGTCTCAAGTTAAAGTCCAAAAGGTTTATTTGATAGCATGAGCTTTGAGAGTGTTGCCCCTTCATCAGGTGAGTGAAGAGGTCAGTTCTCAAACAGGGCATATATAGATTCAACCATGATCTTGGGTTCATGTCATATTATCTGTAACCCCCACGGCTTGCCTGGGTTTGCAAAAATCTCCTGAACTGTCCTGGCTGGAGACAATTCACACTTCTTTAACCTGTGCTTAACTCACTCTCCAGTCACATTGTCTGCATCTGTAAAGACTTGATTACTTGTTAAAACTCACATTCCAACCATTATCTTGTAATTGAGTTTGTGTCTATATATGCCCTATTTGTGAACTGAACTCTTCATTCACCTGATGAAGGGGCAGTGCTCCGAAAGCTCGTGCTACCAAATAAACGTTGAACTTTAACCTGGTATTGTGATGCTACTTACTGTTCTTCGAGTAATGCTATGGGGGTCTACTTGAACAGGCACATAGGACTCTGGTTTAACATTTTAACAAAAGACAGTACTTCTGACCCCTCAGTGCTCAAATCCAGGAGAAGGAATTGCTCTTTCAATTTTTAACCCAGAAATAAGAAAACTACTTAGTAAAGAATCGCAAATTGTTTTGCAAAGGAAAGCTGGTTCTCAACTTCTAAAAGGTTAGGAAAGTCATTGAAGGCATGTTTAATGGTAGAGTTTGAGTTGGGGAGGTGGAAGGTGGAAAAGGGCAGCAATTTTGGAAGAGAAAAATGAGATACAAAGAGAGCAGAAAGTTTTATCAGTAAAGGTTGAGTACACAAAGGCTGTAAGATGTTGCGAAGGAAGTTGATATATAAATGATTCTTGTTGCAATTAATTTTCTATTTCTTTTTCATTCCAGTTTTATGCTTTGCACTCCAGAAGGTACCACTTGTTCCATAGGTGAATCACATCATTGAGTGTCAGTGGGGGTGTTTGATGGTGGGAGGTACAAGTGGCCAGTAGGACTGCTGCCTCACCCACACATACATTTTCCAGCTCCAGTTCCTGATAGTGATGAGGATTGGCTGATTCTGATTCTCTCTAACCTAGGGGTTTGCAAATTAATTATACTGTTCTACAACCATCTTAATAACATCATCTACACAGGTCTAAGATCAAACTGGATCTTTCTAGGCTACAGGATGCAACAATTCTAAGCATTGTTGGAATTAAATTAAAATTTTTGTAAATTTTTGGTTTAGAGTCAAAATGACAGATAGTTCTCCTCTGGTAGTATCACATTGATATTTGTGTAACTCATTGCAAAAAAGAGTGCTCCTTATATTTATGTGAATGAATCTGGCTGTACATTAATATTTCATTAACATTGGGAAGCAATGGTCACGCGCGATATAAACCAAACAATCAGCAGTATAAGAGTGCTTCTGGATCATCCTTTTAATCATACCTCTACTACAACTCCCACACAGTATGAACATTTAAAAACAATGGCAGTTGAATAATGTATAATGTTGGGCTTCAATCTAGTTTAAAGTAAGTACTCTCTAAATACTAGCAGGCTGCCTCTAGCCACCTTTTAATAAATCCTTTGATGCTATTCTGGCTCTGCATGTCTGACATAATTAAGGGGGATTAAAAATGTTTGCATAGTTATTTCCTTTTAAGTTCCATTGCTGAAAAATTTCACATACATCTCAGGTTCACACACTTGACAGGAGCATAAAAGCCAGAAATAAGCTTTGTATACTACAGTAAAACCAAAGCCTTCTCTGTTGGACACACAAGATCACATGACATTACAGCATTCAAAAGAGAATAGGAGAGTCCATGGTCAATATTTCTCCCTCAACCAACATTACTAAAATGAATTATTTGGTCATTATCATATTTGTGGGAGCTTGCTACTGCTTTTCTTCTATTGCAACAATGCCTAAATTAAAAATTGGCTTTAAATGCTTTGGACATCCTGAGGTTGTGAGAAGTGCTGGAAAAATCTAAGTCTTTTTTTTCTGTTACTAAGTATTTTAAGCAATCCTTCCTGGAATGTGGCTTTTCCTGTCTGGTTTGCTAACATCACAATTATTGGTGGTGTGGCTGCCAGAAGTGGACTATCCAGATCAAAACCAATTGGGTAGTCTCAATCAACAAAACAGAACAGCTAAACCCACAGCTCGTCTTGGGAATATAAAGAAGCAAACAACATAATTGCTGAAAATCTGTTCACAGCCTTCTGTTTGGCCTCTGTGACACATCACAATATCCCCTTTCCCTCCAGAGACAGGAAACCTTGATGTCAAAATCAGACAAGACTGTGGTTAGAAATAAAGTCTCAGGGTACTCCTAAATCCACTCCTTAAAAGGTGGAAGTTCTTTTTAAAATTTGAGTTTTGGCAATCTCTTGCAATGTCCTTTTAATTATTCTCTTCATTGTGCACTAATTTCGAAGGTGAAGGTACTAAGGCTTCTACAGGCGAAGGTACTGAGACTTACAAAGCAACTGCTTCAGTAGCAAAAAAAGAGGAAAGCCTCAAGCTTAGAAAATAAAAAGTTCCTTGAGCATATTCTGATGTGATATGGTTGCTGCTTTTATGATTCTAAAGGAACAAGAAAATGCAGACCATAAATTCACATTAACAATAGAAAACTGAAGGGTGGAATTCAAATCCCTGGAAATAGTGGCCCAGAATTTTCTGAAAAAAATAAGTATGTCAATGACATATGCTCTTATTAAATGTGAAATTTGGCCAATTATGGTGAGAAAGCAATTTTGAATACCCATGAATTGCCACAAATTGTCAGATGCTTTATTCTATCATTAGTTTGAGAAAATGGCATCTCACTTTTAACCTTCCCATGAGTTTTATGAATTGCTACATGAAATCTGCCAAGTCCAATCATTAATATAGAATTGTCCTTTAACAGTGTGATAATACCTGCCAACCTCTCTGGTCCAGAAAATGAACAATGAAAAGTGTAGAATCTTATTCTTTCAGGTTGCGGAGACTGTGGAGACAGATTGGAGACTTTTAAAATACACCTTTTTTCTTACTTGTGTTTCTGTTCATTTTTCTCTCGTTCTTAATCCAATCCACTGAGACACATTCAGCATCTTCCAAATGCACAACTACTATCTCCCACAAGGATAAGGGCACCAGATACATGGGAATATCACAACCTAGAAGTTCCCCTTCAAGCCACTTACCATTTTAACTTAGAAATATGATGACTATACCTTCAATGTTGCTGAGTCAAAAATCTTGAAATTCCCTTTCTAACAACACTGTGGTGTACATACACCACATAGACTGCAACAGTTCAAGAAAGCAATGCACCACTACCTTCTTAAAGGTAATTAGGTATGGACAGTAAGTACTGGCTCACTAATGAAGTCCACATCCCATCACTGAGCCAGGAACAAAAGTTCAATTCCTGCCTGGGGTGATTGTCTATATGAGTTTGCACATTCTCTTCATGACTGTGTAGGTTTCCACCAAGTGCACCTGTTTCCTCCCACAGTGCAAAGATGAGCAGGTTATTTGAATTGGTCATGCTAAATTGCCCTTTTGTGTCCAAAGAGTAGTTTAGATTGATTAGTATTCGAAGATGTAGGTTAGGTGGTAATTATGCAGAATTATGCAGATAGGGTTGGAGCGGGGGAGCAGTGGAACTGGGTAAAATGCTCTGAATCAGTTCAGATTCACTGATCTCCATGGCCTCCTTCTGACTGTGGGTTTCTACTGTTCTATTTCTTTCTATTTCTGATTTAACAGTGAAGTCAGTATTTTCCTTAGATCCTCTTTATACTTCTCAAATCTTTAACTCCTCATTGGAGTTACATTTTCTCCCATCAGTGATCATGGTCCCAGATGTCCCATTGTTATTATTGTTAGGTTGTGTTTATTTGTTCTGCAACACTAGGGAGAGCATTTCCTGTACATGGTCAGTTTTAGCAGCATAAGAGTTAACATCGCACAGAATGCATGCTCTATCCTAAAAGTATGCTTGAAAATAAAGACCAGGAAAGCATAATAATGACAAAGTAAGATGGGTGTATGCCAGTAAGAAAGTAAGGACAGTGCCAGCAACAATAACTGTTTTCTAGATGCTAAGTCCAGACACTCCTTCCAATGAACAAACATTTCAACTATAACATTTCATAATGCAAACCTTATCTGCCAAAGAATTGTGCCAAAACTACCTTGTCCAAAAGTTTCTTGCTCAGTTAGTTACCATCTCAAACAAAATATTAAATAACAAGTCAAAAACCATCACACAAAATTGGGCTTGAGACCATATGACATTGGGTTTAATAGTCCTATTAAAACCAACAGAGTCAGCTGGGCTGCACAGAAACCTGCTCTACATGCCTTTCCAATTTGGATGACAGCTCCACCACTCAAAACCTGCAACTTTTCAAACTTTTGCCTTCATGCCAGCCTGAGTAAGAAACCTTTGGCCAAGGTAGTTTTGGAATGTTTCTTTGTGATCCTCAGAATTTTATATTTCATCAATCCTCCTACTGCCTGCCAACAGTAAAAACATCAGGAACATCCATGCATGTGCCAGCAGGCCAATTGTACGTATTCCTGATGCCTTTCCAATTGGTGGCAGGAGTTGAGTGTTACCATTATCAGCTCTAGCAACATAGCAGGTAAAGATTTTAAAATTTAAAAGTACAAGAGCACAATTAACAACATCAACATCTGGGCCAATATTTTGATGAGAGATCAATTTAATGTCTTAGGCTCTCTCATTAAGGAGATGATGCATACAAATTCAAATCAGATTTCTTTCAGAAATTAAGTGGTGGGAGACAGCATGTAAGTAATTTGAGATATAATGTATGGTGCACATGGCATGACTGACCAGGATTGGAGTTTTCCACTCCTCGTGTCTGGGTCTGTTATAGATACATTGATGCAGATTATGGCCTTGATCAGGCAATAACTCAATTATTAATGTATCATAATCTATTATATGACCACCAGGATAATAGAAGGTGAATTAAATGGATTGTCTGGATATTTTCCTATCCCAATAATTAGAAACAAAAAGAGAAAATGTTGGAAACACACATCAGTTGAAAGAAAGTGAGATTCAGGTGAAGGGTATGCATCCAAAAAAGTTGTGTTTTTCTCTCAGATGCTGACTAACCTACTTTGTATTCCAACATTTTCTTTTTTGTTTCAATTTCTTCAATATCAGATATTTAACATGGATTCAAACATTTTATCTTACTGTGAAAAAGAGGCCTGAATTTAAAAGATACTAGTTACCAGAGTCTCTAGGTGTTATAGAATCTCAAGAATTTACCTCATGATGAAATCATGTGAATTGATGTCTGCTCCATAATGAGACTGATGTAAGTTTCCAGAATTCCCAACAACAGCACACCGCCGACACCGGGAACGGTTCCATGAGCTGTATGGGTTCTCTCCAGGCACAATGAGGAAAAGTTTAGACAAAACATCCTTTAGGTTGTGCGGTTTGAATTGTGGCTGAAGCATCTAGAAAGAACAGCAGAGGAAAAAGGACATAATGAGGTTTAAAATAAAGCAGATGAAAAACCTGACTAACGTGTTTTAGTAAGAGTGAAAAGCCACTCCATTTATCAAACTCTCTCATCCAGCTGTGATTCAATTCTAGTGTCAACCCTCTCATTATACTCCCAATGTATTTATTTAGCTCTCTCTTTTTCAGAAACACACAAGCTTCCATTGTACAACAGGGACCTTTAGTGCAAATGCCAAAACAGCTGTGAAGGAGGAAAATATACTTTTTGTTTCCCTAATTAATCAAACACAGAAACATCTGATTGCAATAGGACTGCCAGTCACTGGTCTATACTGCAATGTAACCCTGTGCAAGCATTTATAGTAGTACACAGTCAAACTTCAATCATGGACATTATTCAGTCCATCTAAATGGATCCAGGTATAGAATAATGAGTCTTCATGTCAGTTGTATCCCAACTTTCAAAATGATAGAAATATAGATAGATGGGTGCAAATCTAATCCAGGGGTTCAGATGGTTTAAAAGAGAATAATGGATACCTGGGCGTGAATTACTGACTGGAATCTAATTATATAGGATTTAAACAAAAAAATGTGGCATGAAACAGGTTATTGGAACTACCCGTCTTTTTTTGTGCCTATTTTTCACAAGTAGTTGTTCTAAACCTGAGTCCACCCTTTTCCCATATTTGTTTCTACTGCCTCCTTTCAACTATCTATTTATTATTGAATGTCTGTGGTCCAATCTCTAACTTTGCCAGTGCATATTACAGCCTCACAATCCAATGTACAAAAACATTTCTGCTCTTTGAATCAGAATCACAGAATTGTTACTATTTGTCCTAAAACTCTGGTATTTAGGAGTTTAGATGTCTTATGACAATGATTATAAGATGGCATCCAATCATAAAGCACAAGAAGGGTATAATGTTTTAGAACAATAAGTCTTCATGACAGTTGTATTCCAGCAAAGAAGGGAAAAAGCTAGGCAGCGTAAAAGTGCCTTAACTATCTGGCACCTCACTCTCAATCTTCTTTCGCTCTTTTGAAATCTAATGACATTTCTGATAATCCATTTACCTCATTTACTCCCTTTCAGCCTTGTTGGTACCCTGTAGGATGGAAAATGGCCTTTCGGAAGTTATTTAAAAGATTTTTTTTTACAAACTCTGCATATGCGGATTGACAGGTGCAATGGCTTGGCTTGGGTTTATTTGTACATTGAGCACAGAACAGAACATCTGCCATTGGAACTTTCATTCTCTAAGGCAATGAAACGTAAGCTCATCCTTCTCTCTAGTGATATTATCCACATAGATAATCACATTAGGCACATGGCTCATATTATTCAATGTTGAATTTAATCATCAATCAAGAACCTGTCCCTTCATATCTGCAGAAGAATCCTTGCAATTTACAAGGGAAAAGTAACCATTAATCAAAGTTGAGGTTAAAATGTTGATTCAAGGATTTATCTCCTAATTGTTGGGTTAAAAAAATATGTATTAGGGCTTTACGCATTCTCAGGATGCTGCAAAGCACTTCACAACCAATGAGTTGCTTTTGAAATCCAGTTACTTTTCTATAGACAAAATACAATGTTTATCAGGACTATTTCTCCACATTCAGCAATTTTCCATTTGTAGAACAAATCCAACCTGGCAAGTTACTATTCCTTCAGTCTAATCTTGATCGTCAGAAAAGTGATGGAAGGGGTCATCAACAGTGCTATTAAACAGCACCTGATCAGTGCAGTGATGCCCATTTTGGGTTTGCCACAGTCACTCAGCTCCTGACCTCATTACAACCTTGATTCAAACATGGACAAAAGAGTTGAATTCCAGAGGTGAGGTAAGAGTGACAGCCCTTGACATCATTGGGCCATTTCAGAGACTTGGGTAGAGCAGGGACAGGAATGGATGTTGCAGGTTCCGGGGTACAAATGCTTTAGTCGGAGTAGAGAAGGAGGTAGAAGGGGGGGAGGAGTGGCATTATTGGTCAAAGACTGTATCACGGTGATAGAAAAGAAGTTTGATGAGGACTTGTCTGTTGAGGTAGTATGGGCTGAGATTAGAAACAGGAGAGGAGAGGTCACCCTGTTGGGAGTCTTTTACAGACCTCCTAATAGTTCTAGAGAGGTTGAGGAAAGGATTGCAAAGTCAATTCTGATTAGGAGTGAAAGTAGTAGGGTAATTGTGATGGGGGACTTTAACTTTGCTAATATTGATTGGAATAGCTATAGCTCTAGCTCGTTAGAGGGGTCAGTTTTCGTACAGAGTGTGCAGGAAGGTTTTTTGACTCAGTATGTAGATAGGCCAACTAGAGGTGAGGCTACATTGGATTTGGTGCTGGGCAATGAGCCAGACCAGGTGTTAGGCTTGGAAGTTAGTGAACATTTTGGTGATAGTGACCACAATTCGGTTACGTTCACCTTAGTGATGGACAGGGATAGGCATGAGGCTGGGGGCAGTAGTTATAGCTGGGGGAAGGGTAATTATGAGGCCATCAGGAGAGAATTAGGGTGCATAGATTGGACTAGGAAACTACAGGGACTGGGAACATCTGGAATGTGGTGCTTATTCAAGGAGCAGCTGCTGCGAGTCCTTGATAAGTATGTCCCTGTCAGGCAGGGAGGAAATGGGCGAGTAAGAGAGCCTTGGTGTACGAAAAAAGTTGATTTGCTGGTTAAGAAGAAAAAGGAGGCTTATGTCAGGATGAGGCTTGAAGGCTCAGTTAGTGCAATGGATAGCTATAGATTAGCCAGGAAGGAGGTAAAAAGTGAATTGAGGAGAGCTAAGAGGGGACACGAGAAGATGTTGGCTGATAGGATTAAGGAGAATCCTAAAGCTTTCTTTCGATATGTTAAGAATAGAAGATTGGTTAGGGCAAGATTAGGGCCAGTCATAGACAGCAGTGGGAAGTTGTGCGTGGAGCCTGAAGAGATTGGTGAGGCACTGAATAAATATTTCTCTTCGGTATTCACGCAGAGTGCTGGAAATGTAGCTATGGAGAGCACTGAGGTACAGGGTTGCAAATTGGGGAGTATTGTAGTAGATAGGGAGGATGTGTTAGAAATTCTCGAGGGTTTGAAGTTGGATAAGTCCCCTGGGCCGGACGGGATTTACCCTAGGATTCTCTGGGAGGCAAGAGAGGAGATTGCAGAGCCTCTGGCTCTGATCTTCAGGTCCTCGTTGGTTACGGGTGTGGTTCCGGAGGACTGGAGGATAGCGAATGTGGTCCCATTGTTTAAGAAGGGGAAGAGAGACCTTCCAGGGAATTATAGGCCAGTGAGTCTTACTTCTGTTGTGGGCAAGGTATTGGAGAGAATTATTAGGGATAGGATTTATAGTTATTTAGAGAGAAATGAATTGATTGGGGATAGTCAGCATGGTTTCGTGAAGGGTAGGTCATGCCTTACTAACCTCATTGAGTTTTTTGAGAAAGTGACCAAAGAGGTGGATGGGGGTAAGGCGGTTGATGTAGTATATATGGACTTTAGTAAGGCGTTTGATAAGGTGGCCCATGGAAGACTTCTACAGAAAATGCAGATGTGTGGAATAGAGGGTGATTTAGCTAATTGGATTAGGAATTGGCTGGCAGATAGAAGACAGAGGGTGGTGGTTGATGGGAGATATTCATCGTGGAGTTCGGTGACGAGTGGTGTGCCTCAGGGGTCTGTTTTGGGGCCCCTGCTGTTTGTAATTTTTATAAATGATCTGGATGAGGGTATTGAGGGATGGATCAGTAAATTTGCAGATGACACTAAAGTTGGTGGAGTGGTAGATAGTGAAGAGGGGTGTTATAGTTTACAGAGTGACTTGGACAAGTTGCAGAGCTGGGCCGAGAGGTGGCAAATGGAGTTTAATGTGGAAAAGTGTGAGGTAATGCACTTTGGCAGGAACAATAAATGTGTAGAGTATAGGGCTAATGGTAGGGCTCTTAATAGTGTTGAGGAACAGAAGGATCTTGGTGTATGTGTCAATAGATCCCTGAAAGTAGGCAGTCAAGTGGATAAAGTTGTTAAGAAGGCTTATGGAGTCTTAGCTTTTATTGGTAGGGGGATTGAATTTAGGAGCCGCAGCATCATGTTGCAACTGTACAAAACTCTAGTGCGGCCGCACTTGGAGTATTGTGTGCAGTTCTGGTCCCCACATTATAAGAAAGATGTGGAGGCATTGGAGAGGGTACAGAGGAGGTTTACCAGGATGTTGCCTGGTATGGAGGGCAGGTCTTATGAAGAGAGGCTGAGGGATTTGAGGTTGTTTTCGTTAGAAAGGAGGCGGCTAAGAGGGGATCTTATTGAAGCATATAAGATGATTAGAGGTTTAGATAGGGTGGACAGTGATAGCCTTTTTCCTAGGATGGAGAAAGCTAGCACGAGGGGACACAGCTTTAAATTAAGGGGTATGAGTTATAGGACGGACATCAGAGGTAGGTTCTTTACTCAAAGAGTGATTAGGGAGTGGAATGCCCTGCCTGCAGCTGTTGTAGATGCGCCAAGTTTGGTGGCGTTTAAGAGGTTAATTGATAAGTATATGGAAGAGAAGGGAATGGTTTAGTTTGGAGGGGCATTGCTTTTTATTTTGGTCGGCACAACATCGAAGGCCGAAGGGCCTGTTCTGTGCTGTAATGTTCTATGTTCTATAAAACTGCATTCAACCAAGTGTGGTATCAAGGAGGCCTATCAAAATTGAGTCAATGGGTTTCAGGGGGAAAACTCTCTGCTGATTAGAGTCAAATCTGACACTTGGGCAGATGAGTATGGTTGTGGTGGATCAGTCATCTCAGCTCCAGGACATCTCTGCATGTGTCCCTCAGGGTACTGCCCTGGGCCCAACCATCTTCAGCTGTTTCATCAATGACCTTCCTTCCATCATATGATCAGGGGTGGGGATATTTGCTGATGACTGTGCAATGTTCAGCATTATTCGCAACTCCTCAGATACTGAAGCAATCCACGTTCAAATGCAGTATGACGTGGATAATATTTAGGTTTGGGCTGTCAAGTAACAAATAACATCCATGTTACAAATGCCAGGCAATGATCATTACCAGTAAGAGACAATCTAACCAGCATCCTTTGACATTCAGTGATGATACCTTCGCTGAATTCCTTACTGTCAACATCTTTGGGGTTACCACTGACCAGAAACTCAACTGGATTTGTCACATAGACACAGTAGCAAAAAGAGCAGATCAGAGGCTAAGAATACTATGGTGAATAACTTATTTCCTGACTCCCCAAAGCCTGTGCCATCCACAAGGCACAAGTTAGGAATGTTATGGAATACTCCCATTTGCCTGGATGGGTCCAGCTCCAACAACAATCAAGAAGCTCAACATCATCCAGGACAAAGCCGATCACTTAACTGGCCCCACATCCATTCCCTCTATCACTGACACTCAGTAGCAACTATGCGTACTATCTACAAGATGCACCACAGAAATTTACCAAAGATCCTTAGACCACCTTCCAAACTCATGAACTCTTCCATTTATAAGGACAAAAGCAACAGATAAATGGGAACACCACTACCTACAAGTTCCTCTCCAAACCACTCACCATCCTGACCAGGAAATATATCGTCATTGTGGGTCAACCCACTGCAAGGAATTCAGTGAAGGTATCATCACTGAATGTCAAAGGATGCTGGTTAGATTGTCTCTTACTGGTAATGATCATTGCCTGGCATTTGTAACATGGATGTTATTTGTTACTTGACAGCCCAAACCTAGATATTATCCACGTCATACTGCATTTGAACGTGGATTGCTTCAGTATCTGAGGAGTTGCGAATAATGCTGAACATTGCACAGTCATCGGCAAATATCCCCACCTCTGACCATATGATGGAAGGAAGGTCATTGATGAAACAGCTGAAGATGGTTGGGCCCAGGGCAGTACCCTGAGGGACACATGCAGAGATGTCCTGGAGCTGAGATGACTGATCCACCACAACCATACTCATCTGCCCAAGTGTCAGATTTGACTCTAATCAGCAGAGAGTTTTCCCCCTGAAACCCATTGACTCAATTTTGATAGGCCTCCTTGATACCACACTTGGTTGAATGCAGTTTTGATGTCAAGGGCTGTCACTCTTACCTCATCTCTGGAATTCAACTCTTTTGTCCATGTTTGAACCAAGGTTGTAATGAGGTCAGGAGCTGAATGACTGTGCAAACCCAAAATGGACTGTAGTGTTTCACTACCTTCTCAAGGGCAAACAGGGATGGACAATAAATGCTGATTAGCCAGCAACACTCATGTCCCATGAGTAAATAAAACTACAAATGGCACCAAGTGAGTAGATTGATCTTTTCCACTTATTTAAGAGTTTTCAGTTGGGTAACTTTCAGATGGAATGCATTCAAAGCAATCAAAGACAACATGACTTAAAACATGGAAGACACTAACCATTGCTTATTGCCTAGATTGTTAATTTTCTCAATATTTGCTGCACTAGCTGATCTCCTATGGTGTTGCTCACAAATAATCTGGAGAACAGTTGTGACATCTTGAAATTGCGAAAGAAAGGGTAGGTGGTGAGATCAGCAAATTTGCTGATGACACCAAGATGCTTGGATTGGCGGGTACAGAAGAGCAGTGTCAGGCAATACAACGGGACATAGACAGGTTGGTAGATTGGGCAGATAGATGGCAAATGGAATTTAATCCGGAAAAATGCGAGGTGATGCATTTTGGCCGGAAAAATGTAGAAGAGAATTATAGGATAAAAGGTAAAACTATAAGGAGCATAGAGACGCAGAGAGACTTGGGGGTGCAGGTTCACAAGTCTCTGAAGGTGTCCTCACAGGTGGAGAAGGTGACAAAGAAGGCGTATAGTATGTTAGCTTTCATAGAAAAGGGTATAGAATATAAGAGTAGGAGTTTGATGTTGCAGTTGTATACAACTTTGGTTAGGCCTCACTTGGAATACTGCGCCCAGTTCTGGTCTCCGTACTATCGGAAGGATGTGGAGTCCTTGGAGAGAGTGCAGAGGAGGTTTACCAGGATGCTGCCTGGTATGGAAGGACTGTCCTATGAGGAACGATTAGATAGACTGGGGTTGTTTTCCCTTGAAAGACGTCGGCTTAGAGGGGATCTCATAGAGGTGTATAAGATTATAAGGGGTATAGATAGAGTAAATGGAGGTAAACTTTTTCCACCTTTAGAAATGGATAGGACGAGAGGTCATGGCCATAGGGTGAGGGGGGCTATGTATAGGACGAATATTAGAGGGCAGTTTTTTCACACAAAGGGTAGTGGGGGTGTGGAATGCACTGCCGAGTAAGGTGGTGGGAGCAGGCACGCTGGGGCTGTTTAAGGGTCTCTTGGACAGCCACATGAGCGGTATGCAGATAGAGGGATATATTAGGACTGTTTAACTACGGCTTTTTTCCACAGGTAATTCGGTCCATAATTTGAGCACGCATTCGGCAGGTGGTGCGGGTACAGCTCTTGGATGTTGATTCATGGGTTGCCTGGTACCTCATGTCGTATATGAGTGCTTTATGTGGACCACCTGAAGGGCACCATGACAGCTCAGAGACTATCGATGTGGCTGTGCAGACACTTGGAATTGGGCCGGTGTCTGCGGGAGTTTGCGCGTTCTCCCCGTGGTTGCGTGGGTTTTCTCCGGGCACTCCGGTTTCCTCCCACAACCCAAAAATTCGCTCTTAGGCTGATTGGGTAACAAATTGTCCCTATGGTGAAAATTTTCCATATTAGGAATAATATATATATTATTATATAGGAATATTAAAATAGGATAATGTATTTGGTATGACGGCGGCGTGGGCTCGTTGGGCCGAAGGGCCTGTTTCCCGTGCTGTGTTGCTTAATAAAAAAAAACTGAGTTTGTTTCAGTTTTTTCTTAAAAACCATTACTCATGTAAAGCTTTATGGATAGTGTAAATAGGCACACACTGAAATCAATCAGATCCTAACTGATGAAGGACTTTTTTCCTGTAGATGTACAGTAGTTTATAAGTACCACATTCTGCAGAAGATCCAGGAAAGCTATAGGAAAAGATGTTCTTTTCTTATACTTTTCACACTTTGAGGTCTGGAAGCAGTTTGTGAAATGTTACAGATGGAGCTAAACAAAGTGCTTGGCTTTTCCTCTAAAAGCAGCAGGAGATAGAATGTTGATTTTTGTTTTGGTGGGAGGGAAAGGTTCTGCCAGTCACCTGCTGGAATTCTGATGGGCAGAGGTGGATTTATAATGAAATGCACTATGCCTAGACCTGTCCAATGGGGAGCCGCTTGCTGGACCTAGTTGCTGGCTTGACATGATCAGAAAGTCGACAACTAGCACTAGCATCCAGTTGAAGGCTGATTGCTCTGCATTTACTGCTGATAGGCTCAGGCAAATGAAACCACAAGGCAAAACAGAGACACGTCAGGAGGTTGTGATGAAGGAAGTTGCTGAGGTTTGTGCGAGCACAGCAGATGCCATTCTGCAGGCCAACAACAGCCACATGACGCTCTGTAAACAAACCACAAGGAGCCAAGCAAAGTTGCGTCAAGTACTGTCAGCAGAGGGGACTCATGCAAACAAGAAGCTCTAATGTTGGAAATGCAGCAGCCAACTTGAGCAAATGCAAGAACTTAGCAATTTTAGTGATTTTACTGAGGAACATATGTTGACCAGAGTGTGAGAAAAACTTTCCCATTCCCCTTCAACATAGTTTCAAGAGATCCTTAATATCCATCTGACCAGACAGGTGATTTTAGTTTTAATGTCTTCTGGAAAGACAGCAGCAATCCTTCAATACAGCACCTGGATTATGGACTCAAGTCTCTGAATGAGCTTTGAAACCATAACCATCTGATTCAGAGGTAAGAAAGATTGTTACCATGGAATCTGACATCTGGTTTATTCATCACCCTCGGCTAATCCTGCTTCTATCATCATAACGATTGACAAAGTGATGTTTGTTATGAAGCTGCCACTCTGAGACTGCTGAGGAACACTTGTGTGGATTACAGCCCTCCTCTCTCTCTGTAACTATTTGTCACAAATCCAGGCTGGATCTCACATCAACCAAAAGAGGAGCTTCCAATGCATGCCCTAGAAGCTGAGTCATTAAGATGACTAGTTTAGATACATATATTCAGTCTTCTTCTACTTTGGAACTTTTCTATAACTGCTGGAAATCAAGACTAAGGCCGGAATTTTAGCAGCACATCTGCCTCAATTCAGAGAGCAGGTGAGGCTCGGAGAACAGCATTCTCCACTGGTCTTGGGTGGGATAATGTGAACTTCGGGCAGACATGCCGGTAAAATTCCGCCCCAAGTCTTTTGTTATTCCTTCTCAATGTGCTCAAAGTAAAGAACATAAGAAATAGGAGCAGGAGTAGGCATCTAGCCCTTTAAGCCTGCCCTGCCATTCAATAAGATCATGGCTGATCTGATAGTGGTTTCACTTACCTACCTGCTCCCCATAACTCTTAATTTCCTTATTGGTCAAAAATCTATCTGTCTGTGACTTAAACATATTTAATGAGTAGCCTCCACTGCTTCAATAGGCAGAGAATTCCAAAGATTCAGTACCCTCTGGGAGAAAAAGTTCCTCCTCAACTCAGTTCTAAACTGACCCCCTCCCTCCCTTATTTTGAAGCTGTGTCCTCTAGTTCTCGTTTCCTTTCTAAGTGGAAAGAGTCTCTCTGCCTCTACCCTATCTAACCCCTTCATTATCTTATACATCTAATTGTTCCTTGGGAGCACTGTGGAGAGGCAGCGATTTGCGAGTGGAGAGCTTGTGAGTGAGTAGAGCGATTTTTAAGTCTAAATTTTACTAGTTTTTTAAACTTTTTAAACTTTTAAACCTGGAAGGTGTTGCAAAGCACCTTGGGTTGTCTAGTTTTTTTTTCAACCTCACTATAAATTGGAGTGGTGTGGAATCCCGATACTCGACACAAGTAGAGTATCCCAACCCCCCCTCCTCCTCTAACCTAAAAAAGAGAGAGAGAGAGGAGCTCTGAGAAGGAGCAGGTAAGTTTGTTTTTGTGTGAGCTGTAAGGTCCTTGGCTCACAGAGCCTAAGCAAAAAGGGGAGGCAAGGTAAGTTTTAATCTTTCTTACTTTTTTTTTCTCTGGGTTACTAAAGGGGCAAGCATGGGTGTGAGGCCAGCATGTTGTTGCCAGTGTAACATGTGGGAGGTCTTGGAGGCTCCTGGTGAGAATAGTATGAGATGGAGGTTGAATACGTGGCTGAGGGACTGGAGCAGGGGGCAGGGATTCCAGTTCCTGGATCATTGGGACCTCTTTAGGGGCAGGTGTGACCTGTACAGCAAAGACGGGTGGCACCTGAATCCCAGGGGGACTAATATCTTGGCGGGAAGACTGGCTAGGGCTACTGGGGGGACTTTAAACTAGAAAGGTTAGGGGGAGGGAATAGTGATGTGGAGACTGGGAGCAAGGAAGTTAGCTCCCAGGTAGGGAAGGACTCTAGGCAGGATGAGAGGCAGGTTAGACGAGTGGGGGAGAAGGGAAATGTCCAGTCTGAGGGGCTGAGGTGTGTCTATTTTAATGCCAGGAGTGTAGTAAATAAGGTGGATGAACTTAGGGTGTGGATTGCTGCTTGGGATTGTGATGTGGTGGCCATTACAGAGACTTGGATGTCTCAGGGACAGGACTGGGTACTACAGGTCCCGGGATTCAGATCCTTCAGGAAGGACAGGGAGGGAGGCAAAAGAGGTGGTGGAGTGGCACTGTTGATCAGGGACAGTGTCATGGCTGCAGAGAAGGTGGATACCGAGGAGGGAATGTCTACAGAGTCTCTGTGGCTGGAAGTTAGGAATAGCAAAGGGTCGGTGACGTTGCTGGGTGTATTCTATAGGCCACCCAATAGTGACAGGGAAGTTGAGGTGCAGATAGGGAAACAGATACTGGACAGATGTAGAAATAACAGAGTTGTGATGGGAGACTTCAATTTCCCAAACATCGACTGGAATATCCCAAGGGTAAGGGGTTTGGATGGGGAGGAGTTTGTTAGGTGTGTTCAGGAGGGTTTCCTGACACAGCACGTGGACAAGCCTACGAGAGGAGAGGCTGTACTGGACCTGGTACTAGCTAATGAACCAGGACAGGTGATGGATCTCTCGGTAGGAGAGCATCTTGGGGATGGAGATCATAATTCTATCTCCTTCACCCTTGCATTGGAAAAGGATAGGATCAGGCAGGCTAGGAAGGTGTTTGTCTGGAATAAGGGGAAATATGAAGACATCAGGCAGATGTTGGGGCGAATAAACTGGAAGGAGGTGTTCTTGGGGAAAAGCACAGAAGGAAGGTGGCAGATATTCAAGGAATGCTTGTCTGGAGCTCTGCACGACAACGTTCCGGTGAGACAAGGAGGTTTTGGTAGGACGCGGGAACTGTGGTGCATGAAGGCTGTGGTGAACATAGTCAGGAAGAAAAGAAAGTGTATAAAAGGTTCAAAGAGCTAGGAGATGTTGGAGATCTAGAGAAGTATAAGGCTTATAGAAGAGAGCTTAAAAAGGAAATTAGGAGAGCCAGAAGGGGTCATGAGAAGGCCTTGGCTGGTAGGATTAAGGAGAATCCCAAGGCCTTCTACAAATATGTGAAAAGTAAAAGGATGAGAAGAGAAGGGATAGGACCTATAAAAGGTGAAGGGGGAAAAGTCTGTATGGAAACGGAAGAAATGGCAGAGGTGCTTAATGAGTACTTTGCCTCAGTATTCACGGTGGAAAGTGATCTGGGAGGATGCACTACAAGTTTGCGGCAGACTGAAAAGATTGAGTATGTAGATATTAAGGAAGCGGATGTGTTAGAACTTTTAAATGCTATCAAGATAGACAAGTCTCCGGGACCAGATGGGATGTACCCCAGGTTTTGTGGGAGGTGAGGGATGTCATTGCAGAGCCCCTGGCGATGATCTTTGCGTCGTCGATGGAGACGGGAGAGGTTCTGGAGGATTGCGGATGTGGTCCCTATTTTCAAGAAAGGGAACAGGGATAGTCCTGGAAATTACCGACCGGTGAGTCTGACCTCAGTGGTTGGTAAGCTGATGGAGAGGCTTCTGAGGGACAAGATTTACGAGCATTTGGAGAAGTTTAAGTTGATTAGAAATAGTCAACATGGTTTTGTAAAAGGCAGGTCGTGCCTTACGAGCTTAATTGAGTTCTTCGAAAATGTGACTGAACACATTGACGAAGGAAGAGCAGTGGACGTGGTGTACATGGACTTCAGCAAGGCATTTGACAAGGTCCGACATGCAAGACTTCTTGAGAAGGTGAGAGGCCATGGGATCCAAGGGGCTTTGGCCTTGTGGATCCAGAACTGGCTTGCCTGCAGAAGGCAGAGGGTGGTTCTGGATGGCTCTTTTTCTGCATGGAGGTCGGTCACCAGTGGAGTGCCCCAGGGATCTGTTCTAGGACCCTTGCTGTTTGTCATTTTCATAAATGACCTGGATGAGGAAGTGGAGGGATGGTGAGTAAGTTCGCTGATGACACGAAGGTCGGTGGTGTTGTGGATGGTCTGGAGGGATGTCAAAAGTTGCAGCAGGACATCGACAGGATGCAAGACTGGGCGGAGAAGTGGCAGATGGACTTCAACGCGGATAAACGTGTTGTGGTCCATTTTGGCAGATCCAACGGGATGAATGAGTACACTATCAAAGGTAGGAGTCTTAGCTGTGTGGAAGAGCAGAGGGATCTTGGGGTCCGGGTCCATAAGACTCTCAAATCGGCCTCCCAGGTGGAGGATGTGGTTAAGAAAGCTTACGGTGTACTGGCCTTCATTCATCGAGGGATTGAGTTCAGGAGTCAGGAGGTAATGCTGCAGCTTTATAGGACCCTTGTCAGACCACACTTGGAGTACTGTGCGCAGTTCTGGTCGCCTCACTATAGGAAGGACGTGGAAGCTATTGAAAGGGTGCAGAGGAGATTTACAAGGATGTTGCCTGGATTGGGAGGCATGCCTTATGAAGACAGGTTGAGGGAGCTGGGACTGTTCTCCCTGGAGAGACGAAGGTTGAGAGGCGACCTGATAGAGGTTTACAAGATGTTGAGAGGAATAGATAGGCTGGACTCTCAGAGACTATTTCCCAGGGCTGAAATGGTCGCGACGAGAGGGCACAGATTTAAGGTGCAGGGAAGCAAGTACAGAGGGGATGCTAGGGGAAAGTTTTTCACTCAGAGGGTGGTGAGTGAATGGAATCGGCTACCGTCGGTGGTGGTCGAGGCGAACTCGCTGGGGTCTTTTAAAAGACTTCTGGATGAGTATATGGGATCCAATGGGATTGGGGGTTATAGATAGGTCTATGGCTGGGTAGGTTTTGATGTGTTTGGCACAACTTGTGGGCCGAAGGGCCTGTTTGTGCTGTAGTGTTCTATGTTCTATCTCTAATAAGAATACCCTCAGCCTTCTAAACTCCAACAAGTACAGGCCCAATCTACTCAATGTCTTCTCATAAGCTAACCCCGTCATCTCTGGTTATCAACATGAACCTTCTCTGTACTCCCTCCAAGGCCAATACATTCTTTCACAAATAAAGGGACCAAAATTGCACACAGTACTCCAGTTGCAGCCTCATCAGTACCTTGTACAATTGCAGTCAGATCTCCCTGCTTTTATATTCCATTCCCTTTGCAATAAAGGCCAACATTCCATTTGCCTTCTTGATCACCTGCTCCACTTGCAGACCGAGTTTTTGCAATTCTTGCACAAGGACCCTCAGATCCCTCTGAACTGTAGCATGTTGTAATTTTTCACCGTTTAAATAATAGTCCATTTTACTATTATTCCTTCCAAAGTGAATAATCTCACACTTGCCAACATTGTACTCCATCTGCCAGATCCTCGCCCACTCACTCAGCCTATCTAAATCTCTCTGCAGATTTTCCGTGTTCTCCTCACAAATCGCTTTCCCATTCATCTTTGTGTCATCAGCAAACTTTGTTACCCTATATTTGGTCCCCTCCTCCAGATCATCTATGTAAATGGTAAACAGTTGAGGCCCCAGCACCAATCCCTATGGTATGCCACTAGTCATGAACTGCCAACCACAAAAGCACCCATTTATTCCAATTCTCTTCTTCCTGTTAGATAACCAATCCTCAATCCACGCTAACACTTTATCCCCAACTCTGTATACCTTAGTCTTCTACAGCAAAGTTGGCATTGCCTGGAACGCTCAGTATTAATTAAAATGAGACCAAATGGGGCATTTTTTTGCATCTTCCAATTAGTATATTTAAAATAAGAGGGAACACACACATCCCTTATAAAGTTCAAGCTTCAGCCAATTACTCCTCAAGCTTCAGTTTCTTCATGAAACCATGGAGGCACTAAGCAGTTTTTATGAAAACTGACAAAAACAGCGCATTAGATTTTCATTCAGTTTTGCAAAATTCCATTATCTCATTAAAATTAAAACCTGCTCCAAACAGAAACATAGCCAGTTTCTTTTTGATTGCACATTTGGTAAGCCAAATAGCAAGATTCCTTCTGGTCTCACCGCATAGGCCACAGCTTATAGTGGATTTGAGCGCTCAAATAGAATCCTGTTCTCTAGCTTCAGAATAGCAGCTCTGAGGTGAGTCAGCGGTCCTTGCTGCTGATCTCCAAACAGCATTACTTGTATTTATCCAGTTTACAAACCATAATGGAGGTCAGAATTCAAACTTCATTCCTTACTATGAGACATTAGTCACAGTAGCTAACTAGTTAAAAGGCAAAAACATGGCATCATGTTAACAGAGACTGCTAAAGGGTCTGTAGACAGAAGCCTTCCCATTGTGCAGATAATTATAGATCAACTTTAGAAGAGTTCAGTGCCTTTAAGAAAAGCAACAATGCATGTTTTTAATGAACTCTTAAAAATGTCAGTCATTGGATTTCCTGCGCTGGCTGTGTGGCTTACTGATTTATTTAGCAGCATAAAGCTTTCATTTGGAGAAAACTGCAGATTAGGAAATGAGGTAACTAATCTGGGGACCATTTATACATGTCCCAAGAAACAGTTAGGCAGGAGAATTAAGAGGTCTGACAACACCAATTTTAAATCAGATCTCTTGTCAGCTCTCTTACTGCATTTACCCCAGTCCAACGCCGGCATCTCTACGCCAGGAGAATTAAGAGACAGCTCTCTGGGACATGACGCATGATAAATAGTTCTGAGTGAGAAGAAGCTGACCTTTATTTAAAAAGAAGGGTTTTATATAAAGATGACTAAAATATGTGTTCAAGTGCCAGTTCATTCATATTATGGATTCACCCTAATGAATCCCCATATGCCTGGCTGAGTGAACTTGGTGAGACATCCAGGTTTGTCACCACAGAATTGGAGGGAATATCAAAAGAATTGTTGCTCAATTTTGAAAATTATTCCAACATCTTCTATAGTTACCTTCCCTTTCTCTAATTATCTCTTGATACCCAGTGACCTTTTGAAAATTGAGAAATTTGGGTCAAATGCCAAGACTCCTCATAAGAGACACAGGTGATGATGGAAGATATAGGACAGAAAATGAGAAATCAATAATTAATGATTAAATGGTACTCAGTTTGATTTTTAAAATGTGGAAGCTATTTGAAAGAGACGGAATTAACAGAAATAAAGTCACAGAGTACAGAAACAGGTCCACCACGTCCAAGTCAACCAAAGGTAAAGTATCAAGGCACTTCTACATATTGACTGACAATCCCACGGAAAAATCGACGAGGAGCGCACTTACCCTTTCGGGGAAGTTGCCATCTTCTCGGGGAATTTATGGTTAAATTTGGCACAATTTAACAAATCCTGCCTCTCTTCAAGCATCCTGAAATTAATTTTTCACGGATCTGTTCATGTTGTCTTTTATAAACACGTGTCAGTAGATGACAGTTCAGACTGGCAGTTCTCCCACCACGTGCTCAGCGGCACAGAAGCGGAACGACTGACGGCAGGTGGCGAGGTAACTGTCTGTTGAATAAATGCATAACTTCTGCCTGAAGCTATTACCCATCCTCTGATCCTGCCTGCATCTCTGTAACATTGCAATCTGTTATTAGAAATCATTTAGTGTCGGAATAAATTAGTTTCAGAGTTAGTGTTCGACGGGATTACTCCTCATGCAACAGCAGCACCAAAAGAAAAAGTGAAAGATGGAAATATGAGATAGCATGGTGCAAAATGCAAGGAACTAACCAGAGTGGTATCAGGCGCAGGCAGAGCTGGACAATGAAGTCACAGTTCCCGTGGTGAAGTAGAAAAAAATAACCAGGACTTTTGCTACCCAGTGACCTTTGGCGAAGAGTATGGCATGGGAGCAGGTGCAGTCCCGATCAGCCTATCGATACTAACTGTCTAGGTTCACAATGAAGAATGGCTTCTCGACTTGATCGGCTTTCGGAACCGCATTGGAATCGTGTCACAACAAGGATCAGCTCATCCAAAAAACAAGAGACGATGGCAAAGGGAAAATGCACAAAACAACAAAGAAAAGCCACAAAATTATTCCAACATCTTCTGTAGTCACTTTCCCTTTCTCTAATTATCTCTTTCCTCAGTCCTTTTGCCACAATAGACCCAGTAAAGTGGCAGCATGAAGCTGCACTTAAGTTGCACTGTTATGATTCATTATTGTGTAATCAATAACAGCTCACAGCTGCATATCATTGTGTGAATGAGAAACACAGAGAACAAGCTATTTGATAAAGGCTTTTAAACTCTATTAGAAAAACTGCAGGCAGAGTTCTGAATTAAAAATTTCTCCCCCTCTCCCTTCGCCACAATCAAGACAACATTCAATGATCTGATTTGACTTACTGATTTTCCTGCTTTCACATCTTTCAAGTTTGGGGTGAGGAATGGGAAAATTTTCTTTTCCAGGTACCCACTGTCTGCAGCACTCTCAAAATAAAAACACAATATGCTACAGAACAAGAATAGCTCCCTTCACTTTGGCCCCAAAATATAGCATGACCTTGGATCAACCTCCATACTGCAACAGGCTGATGTGCAACATTCTCCTATTTCTCAAGTCAACTGCTCTTTAACCTCTCTGATTAAGTTTGCCAGATTAATAATGATAAGCAAAAATAAACAGTACATGCTGGAGAAATTCAGCAGGCCTGACAGCATTTGTAGATAGGAAATAGAGCCAACATTTCAAGTCTTGATGATCTTTCAGCAGAGCAAAACATAGGTTCTATTCTCTCTCCACAGATGCTGTCAGACCTGCTGAGATTTTCTGTTTTTGTTTCGGATTCCAGCATCCACAGTATTTTACTTTTATCAGAGCAATGATTAACTTGGGGCATGAATTTTGGATGACGTCATGTTTATGGAGGGTAGAATATGATATTCCATTGGAATAGTCAAGTCTAGAATTAGCAAAGGCATGGACGAGAATTTCATCATTAGATGAACTAAGACAGAGACGGAGCCAAGTGATATTACATAGAACATAGAACATTACAGCGCAGAACAGGCCCTTCGGCCTTCGATGTTGTGCCGACCAATTATGAAAAAAAAAAGCAATGACCCTCCAAACTAAACCATTCCCTTCTCTTCTATAAACTTATCAATTAACCTCTTAAACGCCACCAAACTTGGCGCATCTACAACTGCCGCAGGCAGGGCATTCCACTCCCTAACCACCCTCTGGGTAAAGAACCTACCTCTGATATCCGTCCTATAACTATCACCCCTTAATTTAAAGCTGTGTCCCCTCGTGCTAGCTTTCTCCATCCTAGGAAAAAGTCTATCACTGTCCACCCTATCTAAACCTCTAATCATCTTATATGTTTCGATAAGGTCTCCTCTTAGCCGCCTCCTTTCTAACGAAAACAACCTCAAATCCCTCAGCCTCTCCTCATAAAACATGCCCTCCATACCAGGCAACATCCTGGTAAACCTCCTCTGTACCCTCTCCAATGCCTCCACATCTTTCTTATAATGTGGGGACCGAACTGCACACAATACTCCAAGTGCGGCCGCACTAGAGTTTTGTACAGTTGCAACATGACGTTGCGGCTCCGAAATTCAATCCCCCTACCAATAAAAGCTAAGAGTCCGTATGCCTTCTTAACAACCTTATCGACTTGACTGCCTACTTTCAGGATCTATGCACAAATACACCAAGATCCCTCTGTTCATCAACACTATTAAGAATCCTACCATTAGCCCTATACTCTACACATTTATTATTCCTGCCAAAGTGCATTACCTCACTTTTCCACATTAAACTCCATTTGCCACCTCTCGGCCCAGCTCTGCAACTTGTCCAAGTCTCTCTGCAACTATAACACCCCTCTTCACTATCTACCACTCCACCGACTTTAGTGTCATCTGCAAATTTACTAATCCATCCTTCACTACCCTCATCCAGATCATTTATAAAAATTACAAACAGCAGGGGCCCCAAACAGACCCCTGAGGCACATCACTTGTCACCGAACTCCACGATGAATATCTCCCATCAACCACCACCCTCTGTCTTCTATCTGCTAGCCATTTCCTAATCCAATTAGCTAAATCATCCTCAATCCTATACATCTGCATTTTCTGCAGAAGCCTTCCATGGGACACCTTATCGAATGCCTTACTAAAGTCCATATGTACCACATCAACTGCCTTACCCCCATCCACCTCTTTGGTCACTTTTTCAAAAAACTCAATAAGGTTAGTAAGGCATGACCTACCCTTCACAAAACCATGCTGACTATCCCCAATCAATTCATTCCTCTCTAAATAACTATAAATTCTATCCCTAATAATTCTCTCCAATACTTTGCCCACAACAGAAGTAAGACTCACCGGCCTATAATTCCCCGGAAAGTCTCTCTTCCCCCTCTTGAACAATGGGACCACATTCGCTATCCTCCAGTCTTCCGGCACTATACCCGTAACCAACGACGACCTGAAGATCAGAGCCAGAGGCTCTGAAATCTCCTCTCTCGCCTCCCAGAGAATCCTAGGGTAAATCCCGTCCGGCCCAGGAGACTTATCTAACTTCAAACCCTCAAGAATATCTAGCACATCCTCCCTATCTACTTCAATACTTTCCAGTTTGCAATCCTGTACCTCAGTGTTCTCCACAACTACACTTACATCTCCCTGCGTGAATACTGAAGAGAAATATTTGTTCAGTGCCTCTGCAATCTCTTCAGGCTCCATGCACAACTTCCCACTGCTGTCTATGACTGGCCCTAATCTTGCCCTAACCAATCTTCTATTCTTAACATAACTAAAGAAAGCTTTAGGATTCTCCTTAATCCTATCAGCCAAAGTCTTCTCGTGTCCCCTCTTAGCTCTCCTCAACTCACTATTACAGGGGAGGTAATAGGCAGCCTTTGTGAATAGGAGGTTTTTGAGTTTTTGGAGGTCATCTTAGGTCAAATATAGAGTTGTTCGTCCATCGTCATCAATGAAGACCTCGACATAATTCGTCATTTTGAGGCTGATTGCGGTGTGTCTGAAGATGACCGAACAGGCCAATTTGGCCACCAAATGTCCTGGCACATTTTGGACAGACTTGTGTAGACACCATAGTTGTTGCTCTGGTGGCTCTGGATTTGCACAGCTCGCACTTAAGTTGTGCTTCAACACTAGACTTTCCTTCATGATCTTGACAGCCTTTTTGGATGAGGCAGCACCATGTAGGGCAGTTTTGTGCCAGCATTTCCCAAGTAGTTGTGTCTTCATCGAGTGACATCAGGGAGGCTTTGAGTGTGTCTTTAAAACATTTTTTCTGGCCTCCATGTGAGCACCTTTCAGCTGAGAGATCCCCAGAAAGGAGCTGCTTGGGTATGCGCTTGTCTGACATACGGATGACATGAACTGCCTGCTGGGTCTGTGCTCTCATTAGCAGTGTATGGACTGATGGTAGACTTGCTCTGGAGAGAACTTCAGTGTCTGGTACTTTGTCTTGCCATTGGATGCGTAATATTCTGCAAAGACAAGTCATGTGGAAATGATTGAGCTGTTTTGCATGCTTTTGACACACAGTCCATGTTTCACAGGCATACAGGAGAGTAGTAAGTACTGCGGTGCTGTAGACCTTTAGTTTTGTTGCTGGGCTGATTCCTTGACGTTCCCATACAGTGAAGTGCAATCTACCAAAAGCAGAACTTGCCTTTGCTATTCTGCAATTAACTTCTGTATCAATAATCACTGCTTGGGAGAGTGTGCTGCTAAGATAAGTGAACTGGGCCACTGCCTGTAGTTTCTGCCCTTTGATTGTGATTATGGGTTCTGTGTACGGTGCTTGAGGAGCAGGTGCATGACTTCAGTCTTTTTAATGTTGATGGTGAGTCCAAAGTTGTCACAAGCCGTGGAAAATTTGTCCATACTGACTTGCATCTCTGGCTCTGAGCCGCCATACAGGGCGCAGTCATTGGCAAAGAAGAAATCTCTCCGGACAGTCTCTTTCACTTTGGTAATAGCTTGAAGTCTATTTAGGTTGAAGAGCCTCCCATCCACTCTGTACTTGAGGCTGATTCCAGAAACACTGTCCTGGAAGGCATCATTCAGCATGGCAGTAAACATCATGCTGAACAGTGTGGGTGCAAGCACACAGCCTTGTTTGACACCATTGGTGACTGGGAATGCCTCTGAGGATTCTCCGCCATCCAGTATACTGGCTATCATGTCATTGTGGAACTGACGTACCATCTGAGTGAATTTGGGGGGCACCCGAACTTTGACATGATCCTCCACAGGCTTGTCGGCTTACAGTGTCGAAGGCTTTCACGAGGTCAACAAAGGTTATGTGGAGCTTGTGATTCTGTTCCTGAGACTTCTCCTGAAGTTGGCACGCAGCAAAAGTCATGTCAATAGTCCCACAACTTTTGCAGAAGCTACACTGTGACTCTGGAAGCAAGCCCAGCTCCAGATGAGTGACCAGACAATTTAGCAGGAGTCTTGTGAGGGTTTTTTTCCTGTGATGGAGAGCAGCAAGATTTCTCGATGGTTGTCGCATACTTGGCGATTTGCCCTTCCTCTTGTAGAGGTGTATGATGGAAGTATCTTTAAGTTCCTGAGGAATGGATCCTTGCTTCCTAAAGGACTGGAACAACTCGGTGAGCTTCTCGATAAATGCAGGACGAGCAGCTTTGTAGATCTCTGTGGGTATGACATCTGCCCCTGGGGCTTTGCCACTGGATAGCTGGCTGACAGTTTTCGTCACTTCGGCTACTATTGATGGGTCATCCATGGCGCTGTTGATGTCAACCTGGGGAATCCTGTCATTGTTAATAAATGATGGTCAGTTGAGGATGGCTTCAAAGTGTTCAGCCAATCTCTGAAGGATCTGTGCCTTCTCTGTAATGAGAGTTGTACCATCTGTACTCAGGAGGGTGGAACTCCTGAGAGATTGAGGTCCGTAGACAGTGTTGAGGGCTTCATAGAACCATTTCAAGTCGTTTCTGTCAGCATATCCCTGTATTTCATCTGCCTTGGCGCTCAGCCAGGCATCCTTCATTTTAGAACATAGAACATTACAGCGCAGTACAGGCCCTTTGGCCCTTGATGTTGCGCCAACCAATGAACTTATTTTATGACCCTCTACCTTAACTATTCCAATGCTATCCATATGCCTATCCACTGACCATTTGAATGCCCTTAAACTTGGCGAGTCCACAACTGCTGCAGGCAGGGCATTCCACGCCCTTACTAACCCTCTGAGTAAAGAACCCACCTCTTACATCCGTCCTATAACCACCACCCCTTAATTTAAAGCTATGTCCCCTCGTTTTATCCATCTCCATCTGAGGAAAAAGGCTCTCACTATCCAAGCTATCTGACCCTCTGATCATCTTATGTGTCTCAATTAGGTCACCTCTTAGCCTTCTTCTCTCTAATGAAAATAACCTAAAGTCCCTTAGTCTTTCCTCATATGACCTACCCATCATACCAGGCAACATCCTGGTAAACCTCCTCTGCATCCTTTCCAATGTCTCCACATCTTTCTTATAACGTGGCGACCAAAACTGTACACAATATTCCAAGTGCAGCCGCACCAGAGTTTCGTACAGTTGCAACATGACGTCTCGGCTCCGAAATTCAATCCCTCTACCAATAAATGCTAACACACTATATGCCTTCTTAACAACCTTATCAACTTGAGTACCAACTTTCAGGGATCTATGCACCTGTACACCAAGATCTCTCTGCTCATCTACACGACTAAGAGTCCTACCATTAGCCCTATATTCTATACACATATTACTCTTGCTAAAGTGAATCACCTCACACTTTTCCACATTAAACTCCATTTGCCACCTCTTATCCCAGCTCTGCAACTTATCTATGTCCCTCTGCAAACTGTAACTTCCATCCTCACTGTCTACAACTCCTCCAACTTTGGTGTTGTCAGCAAATTTACTATCCCATCCCTCTACACTCTCATCCAGGTCATTTATAAAAATAAACAACAGTGGCCCCAAAACAGATCCCTGAGGTACACCACTTGTAACTAAACTCCAGGTTGAATATATCCCATCAACCACCACCACCCTCTGTCTTCTATCAGCTAGCCAATTCCAAATCCAATTTGCTAAATCACCCTCAATCCCATGCATCTGCATTTTCTGCAGTAGTCTTCCATGGGGAACCTTATCAAACGCTTTGCTAAAATCATATACACCACATCAACTGCCTTACCCTTATGCATCTCTTTGGTCACCTTTTCAAAAAACTCGATAAGGTTTGTGAGGCATGACCTTCCCTTCACAAATCCATGTTGACTATCCCTAATCAATTCATTTCTTTAAATGACTATAAATCCTATCCCTTATAATTCTTTCCAAAACTTTTCCCACAATAGATGTAAGGCTCACTGGTCTATAACTCACAGGATGGTCTCTACTCCCCTTCTTAAACAAGGGGACAACATTTGCCATCCTCCAGTCTTCCGGCACTATACCTGTAGCCAATGACAACATGAAGATCAAAGCCAAAGGGTCTGCAATCTCCTCTCTTGCTTCCCAGAGGAACCTGGGATAAATCCCATCCAGCCCAGGGGACTTATCTATTTTCATACTCTCAAGAATAGCTAACACTTCCTCCTTATGTACCTCTATCCCGTCTAGTCCACAATCCTGTATCCCAGTATTCTCCTCAACTCCATTGAATTTTCCAGCGTGAAGACTGACAAAAAATACTCATTCAATCTCTACAGGCTCTACGCACAACCTCCCACTACTGTCTCTGATTGGCCCTAATCTTGCCCTAACCAATCTTTTATTCTTAACATATCTATAAAAAGCTTTAGGGTTCTCCTTAATCCTATCCACCAAAGTCTTCTCATGTCCTCTTCTAGCTCTTCTTAACTCACTCTTTAGCTCCCTCCTGGCTAATTTATAACTCTCCAGTGCCCTAACCGAGCCTTCATGTCTTTTACGCAGTTTATTCTGAACTGTCCTGCGAGCACTGGTAAAAGCATTTTTCTTCATTCTGACAGGCCTGATGAAATCAGTGCTTTTTGACAAGTACAGCCTATAATTCATCATCATTCTCATCGAACCAATCATGCTGCTTGCGGTAGAGGGCCCAAGCATCTTCAACGCAGTTGTATGGACAGCATCCCTGAAGCATTCCCAGTCGTCCTCAGTGCTGCCTACAAGTTATAGGTCAACAAGCTTGATTTCTAAGTCATCAGCCAGTGCTGAAGCTATGCTGGGGTTCCTTAGCTTGGCTGCATTGATTCTTTTTAAAACCTTGCTTCCTTGTGGTCGCCTCTTGGGCCTGATGCGGAGCCTCATTTTGGAGACAATGAACCTGTGTCAGCACCAAAATGGCCTTGGTCACTCTGACTCCTGTCTGTCTTTTCTCCTGACAATGACATAGTCGATAAGATGCCAATGCTTACAGTGGGTGTGCGTCAAGGAGGTCTTGTTACGGGTAGGCAGACAGAAGGTTGTGTTGGTGATGAAGAGGTCATGTGCTGTATAGGTCTGCATTAAGAGTTGTTACACTTGCCCACTCCATGCCTCCCAATGACTCCCTGCGAGATTGCAGAGTCACACCCTACTCTTGCATTGAAATCGCCAAGCAAGATCAACTTGTCGGTACTGCTCACTGCTGATAGTAGGTCATCTAGTTCTTTGTAGAACTTGTCTTTCATCTCTTCAGGGTTGTTCATTGTGGGGGTATATGCGCTGATCAGGACGGGGTTGACTTTGGTTCTGTAGCAGAAGCTGTAATGTTATAAGCCGGTTGTTCACACCCTTGAGTAGACTAGCAAGTTTCCGAACAAGGTGACTCCTGATGGTGAATCCAACTCCAGCATCACAATACTCATTGCTACCACGACCGCTCCAGAAAAAAGTGTATTCACCTCCGGTTTCAGTCAAATGACCTATGTTGGCAAGATGAGTTTCACTCAGGGCTGCAATGTCAGTATTGTATCTTGCAAGCTCGCTGGCAACTATGGCTGTTCTTCTCTCTGGTCTGTCTGCTGCAGGGTTGTTCAAAAGTGTGCGCACGTTCCAAGTGCCAATGGTGAGCAGTGTTTTATTTTGTTTGTTTGACTGCAAGATGGGATCCCCACTAACTGCGGTAAACTGGCCAGTGTGTAGTGAAGCAGGCCATGTGTAGGGCACCTTTTCTAGCTAAATGCTCATTTTACGGAGGTGAGCAGTACGTTCCTGAAGAGGACTGCTCAGTCACCCAGGTAGATGCCGAGTTCCACTGCTGCTTCGGTCAGTGGAAAATGACTATTAGACCTGAGCTGCCTGCGTCCAGGTCTGTAACAACAGCTCCTAGTGAATCTATACCTGCTGCTTCATTGTTCGCCCATTGCCACAGAATTTCAAGAGTTGAACAGGACACTGATGATGATGATGGTGTCGAAAGTAGCGCTTGATTTGGATTAAAGTGAGGGAGAATTGCACAGCGTCAGCTTCACTCTCTCTTCCCAGTTCCCATCTAGATCCAGTGGCAAGACAAGAGTCAAGATGGCTGGAGGTGAGACTAGGCGCAGTGGATATCCAGGACGTCTTCTGTGTCTTGTCCTTGCTCTTCACATTCCAATGCACTGCGACAGACTTCTTGACTGTTGGATCTTCCATTGGTCTGGTCCGCTCAATCCACCGGACTCTGTCTTCACATGCTGGAATTGACATCTCCTTATTACACCGAGGGTTGAGACCTATTGGCTATCCTCACCTGGTTTAGTTGGCTTGTCAAAACCGTTACCCGGAGTGTGGCCGCTGTCGCATGCAAACAGCTATGGGGAGCCACAGGTAAGAGCTGAGTGCCAGGTGGGGACAAAGGGTGTCAAACCATCCTGAAAGGATGCAACATGTTTCCCCACCAAAAGGTACTCTCCCTCCTTGACACCCCATATATCCCAGGTAAAATATAGCACCAAGGTTATAAACAGTCTGCTTCACTTCAAGATAGTCATCAGGGCGAGGGAGTGATACTCAAGATTAGAGTTTGTATCAGGGAGTAAAATCAATGGTTTTTGTCTTCCCCATATTTAGTTGAAGGCAATTTCTGCTCATCTAATACTAGATATTAGAGGATTTGAGGATGCATTCTGAGGATTTGGAGACTGTAGAAGTGTCAGGAGAATTGGTGATGAAGTAGAACTGGATGCCATCAATGTACACCTGGGACCTTCTTGTTGATCACAGAATCACAAAATTGTTACAGCACAGAAGGAGGTCATTTGGCTAAGTTTCTGCACCAGCTCTGTGAATGAGAATTCACTTAGTTCGATTCCTCCACCTTCCCCATGTAACTCTGCACTTTCTTCCTTTTCAGGTAACAGCCTCATTCTCTTTTGAATGCTTTTATTAAACCTACCTCCACTATGCTCTCAGGGGCAGTGATTCCAAAACCTAACCATTCACTGTATGAAAAAAAAACTCCTCAAATCACTTTTGCTCTTTTTCTAATTATTTTAAATCTCATTCTCAATCCTTTCATAAATGGGAACAGTTTCTCTCTATCTACACTGTCCAGACTCCTCATGATTTTAAAGAACTCTATCAAATCTCCTCTCAATTTTCTTTTCTCTAAGAAAAGCAGTCCTAACTTCTCCCTTCATTTTAGATTTTTTCCAGGGGAGTTCCATGGAATTTGGCCATTCTTAATTGCCCTTGAGAAGATGATCATGAGCAACCTTTCTGACTGCTGCAGTCCATGTGCTGAAGGTGGGAATTTGAAGATTTTGACCCAACAATAGTGAATAAAAGGTAGTAACTGGGATTCTCCCAGCCCACTGTGCTGCTCAAGTAATGCAATGGGCCAGGAGACATCAGCGTCAAGTCATTTTGTGGGATTCATACTGGGTGCAGGGCCTCCACACATCCCCCAGGCTAAGTTTTTGAGAAGCTCTGTGCAGGAAATCAGTTATAAAATTCTTATTGAAATCAGCCTGGTTTGGTATTCTCTGAGCCCACTAGCATCTCTCTGTCCTTTCCAGGAGTTCCCTCCACCGGCATTTACAACTGCTTCTCAGTAACGGGAACAAGCACCTGATCCCGCTGGAGGGAACACAGGCCACTGAGGACCCCCCCTGGAGGTCAGAGAAAGAGGGAGGATGCCTGTTGGGCAGTCACAGCCTGGCACATTGGCGCTGTTCAAAGGGCAAACTGGCACTGCCACTGGGCACCAGGCAGTACCAAGGGGGCAGGGCCTAATGTGGGACCCTGTGCCACTCTGATTGGCACATGCGCAATGGCCCACTCAGTGCTATGCTGCTGGCCATAAGGCTATACTGCTTGGAATAGGCTCTGCCCTATTTCCAGAATGAATCCCACTGAGACACTCTGCAGTGCACAGTGTTGGAGATTTGCTCTGGTAAGTTCAGTAAAACAACCAGCAGGGATTACTCACGTTTTCTTGCATGTTGGGAACTTAGATTTTTTTGGGGGAGAATCCTGGCCAATGTATTTCCAAATCAGGATGATGTGTGACATGGAAGGGAACTTGGGAAATGATGTGTTTCCATATGCCTAATGTCCTTATTCTTCTAGATAGAGATCATAAGTTTGGAAGCTGCTATTGCAGGAACCTCAGCAAGTTGCTGAAGCTTCAAGATAATATACACTGCTGCCACTGTGCCCCATTGATGGAGGGAGCAAATGCTTCAGGTGGTGGTTGAATTTGTGGAGACTCATGACTTTTGCCTTGTGGACAGACTGAGGGAAGTCAGGTGATGTAGCCATAGAATGTGGCTGCTCCAGTCAGTTTCTGGTCAATTGTAAGCCTTGAATGTTGATAGAAGGGATTCAATGATGATAATGCTATTGAATGTTGTGGGGAGATGGTTAGATTCTTCCTTGTTGGAGATGGTCATTATGGGGTGAATTTTATTTGCCAGTTATCAGCCTAGCCTGAATGTTGTCCGGGTCTTGCTGCATATACGCATGGATTGCTTTATTATTCTAGGAGGTACTATGGAATTGAACACTGTAATCATCAGTGAACATTCTGACCTTATGCTGGAGGTAAGTTCATTGATGAAGCAGCTAAAGATTGATGGACATGAAGCATTACCCTAAGCAATTCTTGCAGCGACGTTTTGAGGCTAAGATAATTGGTCTTTGACAACCACAGTCCTCTTCCTTTGTGCTCAGTATGATTGCAGCCAGTGGAATGATTTCCCTCTGATTCCCATTGATGTCAATTTGATTAGAGCACCTTGATGCCACAAACATTGCCTTGATATTAGAATATCACTTCATATCATCTCTAGAATTCTGTTCTTTTGTTCATCTTTGGGCCAAATCAGTAATGAGGTCTCTGGCTTGGTGGTCATGGCAAAACCCAAACTGAAAATCAAAGAGCATGCTGTTGCTGAGTAAGTGCCATTTGATAGCAACTGTTAATGACACCTTTCATCACTTTGCTGATGATTGAGATTAAACTGATGAGGCAGTAATTGGCTGCATTAGATTTGTCTTTTTTTTTGGCCAGGACATAATTGCGTGATTTTTCATATTGTTTGGGAAGATATCAATGCTATAATAGTTTTTCTAAGGTACGGCTGATTCTGGAGCACAAATTTTTAGTGCTATTGTCAGGATATTGTCAGGACACCTTGTCCTTGCACTACCCAGTAGCTGCAGCTGTTTCCTAATACCACATGGTGTGAATCAAATTGGCTGAAGACTAGGATTTATTATGCTGGACCTTCAAGAGGAGACTGAGGTGGATCATCCACTCAGTGCTTATGAGTGAAGATGGTTGCAAATGTCCTAATCTTATCTTTTTCACTGATGTGCTGTGCTATGCCATCATTAATGGAATGTCCAAGCATTGGGATGTCCAAGGAGCCTCAATCTCCCATTAGTTGTTTAACTGTTTACCATCATTCATGAATGGATAAGGGATGACTGCAGACTTTTAATCCAATTTGTTGATTGTAGAAATATTTAGCTCTGCCTATCATATCCTGCTTCCACTGTTTAGCATGTTGCAGCTTCACTAAGTTCTTGCCTCATTTTTAGATATGAATGAGGCTGCTGCCAGTTTGTTCTTCAGCACTTATCATTGAATCAGGATTGGCCCTTTGATTTAATTGAAATGGCAGAGTGGGGGATAAACTGAACCATACATACCGTTACAAATAGTGGTGGAATATTAATCTGCTGTTAAAAATGACCCATAATGCCTCATGAATGTCAAGTTTTGAACTGTTTTGAAACAATTCTATTTAGCCAGTGACACAACATAATGGAGAGTTGTCTTCAGTGTGAAGACAGGACTTTGTCTGCTCAAGTGCTCATCTTGCCAAAACTTGACAGCTGCATCTGCGACTGTGTAAGAAATGGTATTTTTAAAAATATCATCAAATTCTTACTAGTTAGCAGTCATACCTTGAGACCATCTGACAGAATACAGTTTCTCATCTATCTCTGGGAGAGAGATGAACAATCCCTAGAAATGTCAAAGTTTCCTTGTTCAGGCTTCCATGTTAACACTCTTAAGCAGATAGGATTGTGTCTTGTACCCTCTTATCTACCTAAGTGCCTGGTAAAAGCTAACAAATAGGTTCCAGCATGAGATAAACTAATATATGGCTTTGAGGTTAAGTAGTTAACAAGGGGAGGGCCCCACATCCCAGAGAGAACACACCCCACCTCCACAATTTCTTATGTACCTGTCCTATGGTCATTGAATAGAGCCAATCAAAAATCAAACAAATAATTGACCTAGGGTGAACAGCCAACTACTAGAAATTAAGAATATTAATGAATGTGAGGAGGTAGAAGACAGTTCTCATTAGGCTACTGCTTGATCTGCAGTGGATGGAGGAAAATGCAGGGACTGGAGGACAGGTTTCTAACACTTGAGCTAGAATGCAAAAAACTGCCACCATAAGATACAGAGATCAACACCCAATCTGTACCATCTGTCCATTCTCTGGAATCAGTAAACTACAATCAACTGTCACAAGTCATATCCTTTTCCTGTCTATTTATCTTATGCATCATATCCAAACTATCACTTATTAATAAATTACCCTAAAATCACTTACAAGTTCCCAATCACCTATGGTAATGTGTGATTCCCAAACCTTAAATTTACAACAGATGGATTGGTGAGGTTTTTTTTGTGTTGGCTTTGGCGATGCAGATATCTAGTGATCTCAGTCTCTTTTCTGTTCTCCTTCTTTCCTTCTAACTATTCATAAACATCTCTATACAGAGAGCATTTCAGCATTCAGTTTTAATCATTTACCAAATAATTATTCTTTCAGTTACTCCATATTCATCCATCCTGGGGAATGAAGCCCAACTCAGTACAGTTATTAATTAGGATCACTTCAATTCAAAGGCACTTGATTTCTTATTAATTACAAGTTTAAGTGGTTTATATTCAATCAGAAACGTGGTAAAACATTTGAACATTCCAAATTCCTTCAGGCACCACATAATTGTTCTGAGTTTTAAGCAAGGAATAGCACGTTAAGCACATGTTCACATTATGGTCAAGATTTTAAAAAATGTGAATTTTATTTCTTTGGTAACACATCTTACTAGAGCAAAAACTCCTAGCACCATGTGATGGAGGATTTGCACTTATGATGTCTGTGTTACTGTTTAAATAGTAAGAAATCTCAGAACAGCAGGCTAAAGTTCAACAAGTTTATTTGGTAGCAAATAATTTGGTATTTGCTACCAAATAAATCTATTGGACTTTAACCTGGTATTGCGAGTCTTCTTACCATGTTTACCCCAATCCAATGCCAGCACCTCCACATCATGACTACCATTGACACTGCAAACTGCCGGCTTCAAGTGGAGAGAATTTCAAGAAAATCGCGCTTACCGACACAGACATCAAGTTTCTGCAAAGATGTAAGAAAGAAGACAAGATACCAAAAGGACTACAGATCATGAACATACTCAGGTCAACCTATAACACAGAGTGGCTTTTGCTACCAAATAAACCTGTTGGATTTTAATCTGGTACTGTGAGACTTTTTACTGTGTTTACTCATGTCCAACGCCAGCATTTCCACGTCATTACTGATTTATGCCATGTTGCTGTGGGATACATCATATAGATGCCAGCCTTGCCTTTTTTTTTAAGATTTATTCCTTCATGTCACAAGGAGTCTTACCGCACTGCAATGAATTTAAACACTGCAATGAAGTTACTGAGAAAATCCCCTACTTGCCATACTCCAGTGCCTGTTTAGATACACTGAGGGAGCATTTAGCATGGTCAATATACCTAATCAGTATTTTTGACTGTGGGAGGAAACCAGAGCACCTGAAGGAAACTCATGCAGACATGGAGAGAACGTAAAGACTCCATAGAGTGATTCAAGCCAGACATTGAATCAATGTTCATGACACTGTGAGGCAGCAGTGCTAACCACTATGTTGCCCCAGGAGAGAGGCAAGAGATACAGTTACCCAAGTCTACTGTTCTATGCTTTCTAGAGGCATATCTGCAGAAGCATCAGAGCAGTTTTTGCTTTTCCTCAAAGGAAGCCAAAATTGGGTGAGATGCAAAATGGACATCCAACTAACCCAATCACTTCCTGCCTGATGGATTTGATTGAAATTCTTCCACCTGTGCAGCTACACCCCAACAGAAATGGTGGGCAGAATTCTCCCATCCAGCCTTGGATGCAGGCTTGGTTGGAATCGGAACAAAGAATCTTGTGGAAGCCAAAAGGTTGGAAATCTGCTGCTATGAAAACATGTTGTGATTCAACCAAATGCAGGTTAATGGTGATGGTGTGAACACCCTTTGCATTTATTGACATCTCATGAATGCTTATCAAAATAGTTGGCCGCCAAAGTTTTATCAGGCCATCCATTCTTGCACACAGCAGAAAGTTATGTTGGTCTCAAACCTGATTGATAAAGAATGGTGTGCACATGGTGGTCCTCAGTTCACAATAGATTTCTAAGTGAGCGCAATATACAAATCCTACTTGCCATGGTACAGCACTGCTCTGATGTGCCATACACCAAGCTGCTGGGACAGACTGGTTCCTATCCTCCATAGCCAAACTGATTTTCATGGACAGCACCATGTTGTTGGACCCATGACCCTCCTGAGTCATCAACTTGGTCAGTACTGTGCCTGGGGTTGGGGAACATTAGGGTCTCCTTCTCCCCGGCTGCCACATACCAGTGTCATCTGGATAGCACTCTGCTGAGGGACTCATGCAACCACCACAACAAAGGTCCAAAATTCAACAGGGTGTGAGTGTGAGGTGAGGAAGGGGGTAGGGGGGCGGAGGAGACGACTTGATGAAGACAAGTGGAGAGCAATATGGAAGGAAGGCTGTGCAAGGACATGGTGGGGAAAGGCTAATACAATGGGATGCAAGTGAAAAGAGGACTATGCAAGGGGGGGGGGAAGGGCTCCTTTATCAGGCAGAGGGACAAAGAGGTGGATGAAGAAGACAACGATAGAAGGCAGAAGAAAGACCAAGGGGAGGGAGGCTGGACCTTGGAGACTGGACCCTGACAAGGCTACATAAAAAACTCACAAACAAGGAGATCTAGGGAAAAGCGTATTCTAATTGTGCATTTTTAAAGGGATAGGCACAACTCAAAGGGAGACAATTAATCCAAAAACTCAGCTAATGTTTTGGAGGTCAGGGTTCGAATCCCACCACAGTCAATAGTACAATTTGAATTCAATTTTTAAAAATCTGGAATTAAGAATTTACCAATGATCATGAAACCATTGTCAATTATTGGGAAAACCCTTCTGGTTCACTAATGTCCTTGCGGGAAGGAAATCTGCCATCCTTACCTATCTGGCTGACATGTGACTCCAGAGCCACAGAACTGTGGTTCACTGTCAACTGCCTCTGAACAATGGCAACACGGGATGGGCAATTAATTCTGTAAGAAATCTCACAACACCAGGTTAAAGTCTAACAGGTTTAGTTGGCAGCACAAGCTTTCGGAGCACTGCTCCTTCATCAGGTGAGTGAGGACTTGTGTTCACAAACAGGGCATTTACAGGCGCAAATTCAATTTACAAGATAACAGTTGGAATGTGAGTCTTTACAGATAATCAAGTTTTAAAGTGCAGAATTACTGAGCAGAAACTGATAGCCAAGTTCCACAGACATGAGGACGACCTCAAATGGGATCTTGGGTTCATGTCACACTACCTGTAACCCACATGACTTGCCTGGGTTTGCAAAATCTTGCTAACTATCCTGGCTGGAGACAATACGCACCTCTTTAACTTGTGCTTGGCCCTCTCTCAAATCACATTGTTTGTACTTTTAAGACTTGATTACTTATAAAGACTCACATTCCAACATTATCTTATAAATTGAGTTTGTGACTGTATATACTCTGTGAACACAAGTCCTCTGATGAAGGAGCAGTGCTCTGAAAGTTTTTGCTGCCAAATAAACCTGTTGGACTTTAACCTGGTGTTTTGAACTTCTTACTGTGCTTACTCCAGTCCAATGCTGGCAGCTCCACATAATAAATGCTGGCCAGTCAGCGATGCCACCTCCCATGAATGAATTTTAAAAAAACTTCACGTCAAGATTTCAAAAGCTATATAGTGGAAGACAGGAGTGACGGCTGTAATGGAGGGGGTTAAGAATTAATGCCAAACAGATTTGGTTATTCATGGTGAAAAAAATTCAAAATCCAATAGTTATGCCAAACCAAAGAGCAGAGCTCAGAGCCACATATGTTCAACAACATAATTTGCAAATTTTCATCCCAGATCATCTTGGGCTACCTTTTGAGGGAGAGAGCTGACTGGTGATATAAGAGGTGATATAAGACTGGTGGTACAGAGGAGGTTTACCAGGATGTTGCCAGGTATGGAGGGCTGAGGGATTTGAGGTTGTTTCTGTTAGAAAGAAGGCGGCTAAGAGGAGACCTTATTGAGACATATAAGATGATTAGAGGTTTAGATAGGGTGGACAGTGATAGCCTTTTTCCTAGGATGGAGAAAGCTAGCACGAGGGGACATAGCTTTAAATTAAGGGGTGGTAGTTATAGGACGGATGTCAGAGGTAGGTTCTTTACCCAGAGGGTGGTAAGGGTATGGAATGCCCTGCCTGCTGCAGTTGTAGATGCTCCAAGTTTGGTGGCGTTTAAGAGGTTAGTAGGTAAGTTTATGGACGAAAAGGGAATGGTTTAGTTTGGAGGGTCATTGCTTTTTCCTAATTGGTCGGTGCAACATCGAAGGCTGAAGGGCCTGTTCTGCGCTGTAATGTTCTATGTTCTATGTTCCACAGGGCTCCAGATGTCAACATCTGTGGAATATGATGTTGCTCTCTTTTACGTGTGTACTACCGTCTCGGGATAAAAGCAGCATAACAACAATGCAGTCTAAGCAACCAGAGCTTAGATGCCTCACTTCTCCCATAGGTTTTCTGTTCACATCTTTACTGTACCCTGATATCTTAAGGATACGTGCCTTTTGCTTCTGGCTTCCTGATATGTCGGAAGTCTTTTGAAGACAGGTGGATGGATAGAGTGACGTGAGTATGCTGGACTGGTGTTTAAATATGGTGCTTTCGAACCTGCCAGCTGAAAGTGGACGAATGAATCAGCTGCCAGCCTATTACGTGATTCAGAAGGGAACTCAGCTGTATGTAATTAATGAGCTTCCAAGCTTAGAATCTAGCATGGAATCTTGCCATTTTGGTCAAAGGTAAAGACATCACTGGACCACCCAGCACAACACACAGTCTCAGAAATAGAAAATTCTGCCCAGTAACTTTTACGATTTCTTGTTTCCTCATGGAAATTATCCTACATTACAGTTGTCCTTGAATAAATGAAATTTCTTCTATTGATTTTTCAAATATTTTACAGCAATATTGAATTAGACACATCTGATTTAGACACAGTGTCGCTTTTGATTTGTGCAGTTGCTGTCAGTATTGTTTAACTATACAGTGATATGAAATCATAGCATCCCTGAATGTCCAGGAGTCTGTATTCAAATACCTTTCCTAAGTACTGGATCATACAATACAAAGGAGCAGCTTATATGTAGATTTTTTATCCAATATGTTCCAGTTGGATAGACATGGACCAGAATTCGCATACCCCACTGCCTATGCCAGTGAGAACAGAGAATTTGACGCTCAGCCAAATCTCCATCCATGGCAGTGGGACTGAAGGATCACAGCCATTAACAAGGTCAGAGAATTCCGGCCAGGGTCATCACCTCAGTCACTGAAATAACTACCACATCTGTGCTAGTCTCTATTCTATATATACAGCATCATGTAAGTCGCTATTCAATGTATATAGTGTCAGTATCTATATCTATACAAGATATATACTGCTAGTACTTGTTTCTATTTATTATGTACATTGCCTGCTTTTGATCAATTTGTATATCAAATATATTCATCACTATTTAAAACTTTCTGCATGTGAAATTGTGCATATAGTTAGGGTGATTGGGTGCTTTTCAGACTCTTCTGTCATGAATTGGGCTATGCATCATATTGGCAAAGGTGATAAAACGTGCATAGCTAATGCATGTAAACATGTAGAGGAGACAACTATGATGTCAAATAGTGAGCAACAGTCTTTTAGCGCTAGAAGGGGTGGTACAATTGCAGATTTCCACATAGTAGAGGGTGCCATGACTGCATGCACATTACTTTGGGGACATTTCATGTGAACTCTACATGTTCTGAATCCAAGAGAAATTCCAAATTATCCACATCAAGCTGGTGGATGACTGTACGCAATGCATCATGTAATTAAACTGTCTGGGTTTTCAGCTCCTCACCTCCATCGTTAATCTGTACATTCTTTAATGCTCTTATTAAAATGTGAGCATTAACTTACATTTTGTTTTCTTTTCTTTTGACACCCTTAACTTTAAACTATGCCCCCTACTTCCTGTGCCTGTAAAATAAAGAAGTTTCCTGGATTCAAATGCTTCCCATTATGAAAAATTTGGAGATTGCAACCAAGTATTTCTTCATTCTTTTCCTCTGAGTGAATCATGTTCTATGATTCACAATTTTTCATAATCAGCTCTTTGTATTTAGGAATCACTCTTATAGCACTATTGCTGGGCTCCCTCCAACAATCCTAGAGTTTCCTATAATAAAACTCAACAAATATCAATACCAGATACATTTTCAGCATCCCCTTTGAATCATCAGTCACATCCCTGTACATTCAATGTAACATTTTTCTTACTTTCTTGACCATCTGTAGTCACTCAAGAGTTTGAATCAATCAATCAACCAAACTCGTTGACTTGTTTTTTGCATTATTACCTCAAACACACTGTCATTTCTTAAGTACCCTATATTCTTGCTTCTTCAACCTAATTTCACAACTTTATATTTATCCATGTGGAACTGGATTTGCTATGCTTCTGTTTATGTATCTCTTTGGATTATCAGGAGATCACAAAAAAAAGAAAATATCAGCCCAGTTTTGTGAAATTTGGAAAAATACTCTCCAATATAAAACAAATGCACTCACAACAACAATTGTTTTATATTGTACCTTTAACATGATAAAATGACCCAAGACACTTGTAATAAAAACAAGGTATGACACCAAGTCACATAGAACACAGTACATAGCCATAAGTGACACATAGCGAGACATCTGGATATAAATTGTCTCATTGGTAAGACGCAGCATGGTTCATAAAGAGAAGTCATTTTGACTAATTTGGTGGAATTCTTTGAGAACATTACATGTGCAGTGGACAATTGGGAACTTGTGGATGTAGTATATCTGGATTTCCAGAAGGCATTTGACAAGGTGCTACACCAAAGACTGTAATGTATTAGCATGGATAGAGGATTGGTTAACTAACAGAAAGCAAAGAGTGGGGGTAAATGGGTGTTTTTCTGGTTGGCAATCAGTGGTATGCCTCAGGGATCAGTATTGGGATTGCAATTGTTTATAATTTACATAGATGATTTGGAGTTGGGGATCAAGTGTAGTGTGTCAAAATTTGTAGATGACACTAAGATGAGTGGCAGAGCAAAGTGTGTGCAGAGGGTGCTGAAAATCTGCAAAGGGATATAGATAGTCTAAGTGAGTGGGCGACAGTCTGGCAGATGGACTACAATGTTGATAAATGTGAGGTCATCCATTTTGGTAGGAAAAGCAGCAAAATGGACTATTATATAAAGAACAAAGATCAAAGAACAAAACAGCACGGGAAACAGGCCCTTCGGACCAACGAGCCCGCACCGCCACCCTGATGTTCCCACCTCTACCCGTGATACCTGTCTATGTTTATAGATCTATGGATTAAAAACCAAATTTGAGACAATTTAGGGAGAATTTGTTTTGTCAATTAGCCTAAGGGCACATCTTTGGGATGTGGGAGGAAACCGGAGCACCCGGAGAAAACCCATGCAAGCATGGGGAGAATGCGCAAACTCCCACAGACACAGGCCCAAATCCATGTATCTGCACAGCACAGCGATAGTCACTAAGCTGACTTGTTGCCCATCAAATGGTCCAGGTCAAGTGTATACTCATGACGTGAAGCATTAGGATACTTTCGAAAAAAATCCAAGAGCAGCCTTCTCACGACCCATTGCGTGTATACCCCTTGTTAGACAACAAGGTGGATCAAAGTACCTGTAGGATAAAAACAATGGCAAAAAATTGTAGCATGCTGTTGTGCAGAGGGAGCTGGGTGTCCTTGTTCAGGAATATCAAGGAATTGGTTTGCAGATGCAGCAGGTAATTAAGAAGGCAAATGGAATTTTGTCCTTTATTTTAGAGGAATAGAGTTTAAAAACAGCGAGGTTATATTGCAGCTCTATAAGGTGCTGGTGAGGCCATACCTGGAGTACAGTGTATAGTTTTCGTCTCCTTACTAGAGAAAGGATATACTGGCACTGGAGCGGGTACAGAGGAGATTCACTAAGTTGATTCCAGAGTTGAGAGTGTTGGCTTCTAGGAGAAACTGAGTAGACTGGGGTTATACTCACTGGAATTCAGAAGAATGAGGGGAGATCTTATAGAAACATTTAAGATTATGAAGGAAATAGTAAGATAGAAGCAGGGAGGTTGTTACCACTGACGGGTAAAACTACAACTAAGGGAGCATAACCTCAAAATAAGGAGAAGCAGATTTAGGACTGAGTTGAGGAGGAATGTCTTCACGCAATAGGTTGTGAATCTGTGGAATTCCCTGTGAAGCAGTTGAGGCTACCTCATTGAATGTTTTTAAGTCAAGGATAGATAAATTTTTGAACAGTAAAGGAAGTAAGTGTTATGGGTAAGTAGAGCTGAGTCCATGAAAAGATCAGCCATGATCTTATTGAATGGCAGAGCACGCTGGCAGGGGCCAGATGGCCTACTCCTGCTTCTAGTTCTTATATTCTTATGTTCTTCAGCCACATAATAACATGCAAAAAGTTGGTCAAAATGGGAGCTTATAAGTGTTTCAGGAAAGCAAGGTGGAAAGGTGTATTAATAATTTTCCATCTTTATACAGTATCATCATCAACTAACCCACATAGCTGGGTGAGAGTGGGGCAGTGGGGCATGTGTTTTGTTGGGGGTGAAAGGAACATTATTATCCACAACGATCACCTTTTCACAACACAATCCTCTGCCTTTTTAAAAAAGGATACTGTTAAAAGGTGGCAATTGATTATTCTGTACATTACTTAAAAATGTACAAGCAACATTGACTCACTCCTTTGTGTATTCTCTGTGATTTTGTGCAGATGACAAAGAACAAAGAAAATTACAGCACTGGAAAAGATCCTTCGGCCTGCCAAGACTGCACTGACCAAGCTGCTCAACTGAACTAAAACACCCTATATCCCTCTATTCCCATACTATTCACGTAATTGTCAAGATGTCCCTTCAAAGTTACCGTTGCATTTGCTTCCACTACCTCCCCTGGCAGCGAGTTCCAGGCACCCACGACAATCTGTGTAAAAAAGCCTCATACATTTTCTTTAAACCTTACCCCTGATACCTTAAACCTATGCCCCCTCGTAATTGACTCTTCCATCCTGGGAAAAAGCTTAAGACTATCCATTCTATCCATGCCTCTAACAATCTTGTAGACTTCAATCAGGTCACCCCTCAACTTCTGTCATTCCAGTGAAAACAAATCAAGTTTCTCCAATCTCTCCTCATAGCTAATGCCTCAATGCCAGACAACATCAAAGACCAAAGAACAAAGAACAAAACAGCACGGGAAACAGGCCCTTCGGCCCAACGAGCCTCCGCCACCGATGTTCCCACCTCTACCCGTGATCCCTGTCTATGTTTATAGATCTATGGATTAAAAACCAAATTTGAGACAATTTAGGGAGAATTTGTTTTGCCAATTAGCCTAAGAGCACATCTTTGGGGATGTGGGAGGAAACCGGAGCTCCCGGAGAAAACCCACGCAAGCACGGGGAGAATACGCAAACTCCCACAGACACAGGCCCAAATCCATGTATCTGCACAGCACAGCGATAGTCACTGAGCTGTCGTGTTGCCCATCAGATGGTCCAGGTCAAGCATACACTAACGACGTGAAGCAGTAGGATACTCTCGAAAAAGATCCAAGAGCAGCCCTCTCACGACCCATCGCGTGTATGCCCCTCGTTAGACAACAAGGTGGACCAAAGCACCTGTAGGATAAAAACAAGTACATCAATATCATCATCTATTTACACACTTCCCAGGGACTCCCAAGGCTCATGATCCCTATTTTAAATCAGTTTTCTATACCCCTCCATTCCCATTCTGTTCATGTGCCCATCTAAGTATTTCTTAAATAACTCCAGAGTACCTGCCTCCACCACTTTACTTGGCAGCGCATTCCATACCCCCACCACCCTCTGAGTGAAAAAACTCCCTCTAGCATCCAAATTATACCTTACCCCCCTCACCCTAAGCCCGTGACCCCTCGTGCAATTTGAGTCCATCCTAGGAAAAAGCTTAACCCTGTTTACTCTATCTATACTCCTCATAATCTCGTACACCTCTATTAGATCTCTTCTAAGTCTACATCTTTCTAAGGAAAACAGTCCCAATTTGCCTAACCTCTCCTTGTAACTCAGACCTTCCATACCAGGCAGCATTCTGGTAAACCTCCTCATCCTGGTAAATCTTTTCTGCATCTTCTCCAAAGCCTTCTTCTGGTACTGTGGTGACTAGAATTGAACACTTTATTCTAAGTTTGGCCTAACTAAGGTTTGATAAAGCTGTAAAATGGTTTGCCAGTTTTAAAATTTAATGCCCAGCTAATGAAGGCAAACATGCCGTATGCCTTCTTGACCACCTTTTCCAAATGCATTGCCACTTTCAGTGATCTATGTATCTTACACCCAGATCCCTCTATCTATCAATTCTCAATGTTTGCCATTTACTGTATATTTCCTTTCTGTATTGGACCTTCCAAAATGCATTACCTCACATTTGTCTGGATTAAACTTCTTCTGCTATCTGCCCAAGTCTGCAACCGATCTATATCCTGCTGAATCCTCTGACGGCCCTCATAACTATCCACAATTCAACCAACCTTTGCATCATTCACAAACTGACTAATCAAACCAGTTACGTTTTCCTCCAAATCATTTATCTACATTACAAACAGCAAGGATCCGAACACTACTCCCAGCACAATAACTGATTACATCAATTATTAATTGCCCCTGCTAAACCAGAGAGGCTGAGTTATTCAATCATGATGTTTCCAGGCTGATCATGACAAAATATTAGATTCAGAACATAAGAATTATTTATTTAATTGATGGCTGTGCCTTTCGCTGCCTGCACCCCAAGCTTTGGAGACTTCTCCCTATACCTTTCCACCTTGCTTTCCTAAGACAGTACTTAAAGGCTGCCAGAGATGTCAAGCTTTTGGTTATCTGTTTAGTATTTCCATATCTTTTATTAGTGCATGCAATATATTATCATAGCTAAGAACTGAATGTTGCAATTGGTCAATAATTTGCCATTTCACCCCAAACGAGCTCATTGTGAGGAAAGGAAGATTCCTCTCTGTTGATCTTAGGATTCCATAAGAAAGGAGCATTTTTAACTCAGTTGCTTCACATTTGGATTCTCATTCAGAAAGCTCACAAAGATGGTTAGGGCAGAACTGGAAGTGTCATATTGATGCAGTGGGGAAATTCTTCTGAGGCATGATGGAGCTGTGTAAAATGCTCATTAGGGACTTAGCAGCTGAAGGGGGGGGGCCATTAATGGTGGAGTCATTAAACTTGGGGATTCTGAGGAGCGTAAAATTCGAGAAGCGCAGTTAACTCAGGCTTATAGAGCTGGAGGAGATTACAGAGATCAGAGGTAAGGCCATAGAAAATTTAGAAACAGATATGAGAATTCAACCGGGATGTGGGTCAGTGTGCACAGGGTGATGGGTGAACAGGACTTGATATGAATTTGAACATGGGCAGCAGAGTTTTGGATGACCTCAAGTTTATGGTGGATTGAACATGGGAAGAAAGTCAAGAACGTATTGGAATACTCAAATCTAGACGTAAACAAAGCATAACAAGGATTTCAGCAGTATATGAAATGAAGCATATCCAATGACCCTCAGTGAAAATGCAGGTATGTGGATATTTGGTCAGGAAATAATCAGACTTGATTGTGATTTTCCCCATGACATGTTGGTGTTCATTATTTAGAGTCACATATGAAGGGTCCTCAGTGCTAATGCAACCATACATGGAGTCAGCAACTTTAAGAGAACTGTTGGAGAAGAAAGAAAATAAATCTTTTAATGTCCTTTGTTACCATGCTTACCTTTCAATAGTTTTCTGTGAATAATGCACTGAAAATATAATTGTGGGATTTAGGTTAGGGGGTTGTTAACAGTTATTTGAAAAGGAGCTGAATTCAGATGTTTTGGTGGACAGTTCTCCATAGTTGAGAATGACATAGCAGCTGCTATTCATTGTGAGTGGTTTACAACATTTAACAAGTACAGATTTCCATTTTTCCCTCCCTATTTAAAGATTTCTCGTGCTAATTTGAGCTAATGATTTTCGGTCTCGCCCATCACAGGAATTGTTGCAGGCAGATGGAAAATTTGACGGACCAGCAAAAGATCCATTGACTTTGGGTGGAATTTCCATAAATCTCTCTGGCTTCACTGTGTTTTTTGGCTTGGCACAAAATATTTCTCCTCATCAGAAGAGCCTGAATTAATCATATCTTCTTTACTCTGCTTTCTCTAATGAAAATATATTTAATACCCTCAGCATTTCTGTCCGTTTGGAACTGCAGCTGTCTATTACACATTATTAGCACAGATATTATATATTTTTTGGTACTGTTTTGATTTTTTAAAATTCACATGAATAGCACCAATATAGCTGGGACAACCCACACACAAGACACAATTAGAAGAACATAGCTGTCTTAATCGGTCTCCTGCTGATCGAAAGCTGGTGTCCTGTTCAAATGTGAGCTGACTTTGCCTTCCAGACTTTTGAAATTAATTGAAACAGATCTCAATTTACTGTACGCAAGTCATTACAACTTGCATAAACATGGGAGAATATAAGTGTCCAAGAGAAAGCCTACTACCTTCCCAGCTGGGACACTGCTGGACACTGTTTAATGTACCATTTGTATGCTCAGTGTTAGAAATATTTATCAGAAGAGCTGGAGCTTGATCTGGGATACTTTTGGTGCAACAAAATACACTCAATAGCATATCACAAACAGTGAGCGGAACTTAATGGTCACAACACCAGTCTCACATGCTAGCTGGAGCTCGTTACTGCATCCAAAGGGAAGATCCACCTGAATTATCTGACCATTAGCTACTTACTAGCCAGCAGTGTGCCTTCCCCAGAATTTAAGACCTGACAGTTCTCCATCATAGAGAATGACAGCTGCTGCTGGTAATTTACCCACTAAGGATCACTGAGATACCAGGCCATAAGCAAGTGACAGCAGGATAGGAAATGAGGAGGGGTTCGCTGGTTGGACAGGTGAGGGGAAGGGGACGGTCAGAAGAATTGGCAGGGGGTGGTCTTTTCTGATATCAGGTACCAACATTAGGCATTGAGCGCTTTTTAACAAGGACCACCCCCCACTCCATCCCACCCCCTCATTTTCAGACTAGCTTTTACAGTCTCCCCACATGGTGACCAACAAGGCCATAAAGTCATCATTAATTACCCACTTAAGGGCCTCAATTAGCTTCTGGGTGAAATGGCTCTCTACAAGCCATCCCAGACTTAATTTGACAGAGATGGGAAGGTGGTAGGATCCACTGTCTTCCCACTAGTGGCACAGTGGCACCGTGGTTAGCCTCAGAGCACCGGGGATCCAGGTTCATTCAGCCATGTATCACTATTTGTGTGGAGTTTGTACATTCTCCCTGTGTTTGCATGGGTTTCCTTCAGGTGCTCAAGTTTCCTTCCATATGTCAAAGATGTGCGGGTTAGGTTGATTGGCCATGATAAAATTGACCTTAGTGTCGGGGGATTAGCTTGGGTAAATATGTGGGGTTACAGGAATAGGGCCTGGGTGGGATTGTGGTTGGTGCGGACTCGAAGGGCTGAATGACTTTCTTCTCCACTGTAGGTTTTCTTTTTATTGGTGCATGCAATATATTGTCATAACTAAAAACTGAATGTTGCAATTGGTTAATAATTTGCCATTTCACCCCAAATGAGCTCATCATGAGGAAAGGAAGATTCCATATGAAAGGAGCATGTCATGGGGAAAGTCACAGGGACTCTACGAATTGCCCCCTACTGCACTATAGGATTCTATAATTGACACACTGCACTCTCCTACTGCTGTTTAAATGTCCCCGTCTCCAAACTTGCTGCTGGGATTATTACATTTCTATTGATATGTCACTTGCCAATCTTTAACAGTGTTATTCCTGGAAAACTTTTTTAAAGTATATAATTCAGTTATATGTATTGTATTATATTACTTGGATATTTTCTATTGCTTGTCATTGTATTACACCGATATATCTCTATTAATTTTATAATGTTTCTGAAGCAAATAAAGAGGAACACCATTTTTATAACTCTTTAACTCATTTATGATGGAAAATGATCAAGTCAGTGACCTGGGCTACTTCATGATTCACTTTGATAGAAATACTCATTATGCTGACTTAGTTACAAGGAATTGATGAGCATGTTTTATCAAGTGAGTGATGATAGATGGGATTATTCTGTCTCATTCTTTCTATGGAGGAATCATTTTACCCAAAAGGATTGAAGAGTGATTACTCCAAGAGACCGCTTCATTACTATGTAAATAGAAACCCACCAAATCCTATGTCAGATTTTACTGTAGATGCCCAGAGCTTGATATGGAACAATCAGATTGATGATATGCTCTTGAATTGTAAATGAGCATGTTAGAAACTGACATGTCTAGAACATTCACATTATTAATGATGAAGCGTTCTCTTGGGCTGATCCTTACTGGTCATAATGGGCCATAATTTGCTATTGCATGACTTTTAACAGTCAGGTTTTACCTAGCACATTTAAGCTTTTATATTTTTTTTTGCAAGGCAAATTATTGAAAATGTAAGCTGTTAATGTAGAATTGAGGGAAACAAGGCATCTGAGACCTGACAGAACAGGGCAAGGAACTGTGTATCCTAAACCAGTCAGAATAAAGCATTGTGAAATTAGCAGATCAAAAACTGAAAAAGAAATGGAATTTATGGCTGAATAGTATACTCTCAAATCAATAGTATTCCCCCGCGTCTGGAGAGAAATTATCACACGTGATGACTTTGGCTGGTGTTCCTGATGACATCACACTTGTTTTTTGTAACACATCAGTCGGGCAGGTTTAAAGTTGTAATCCCGCCTGTGTTATATAAATGTCAATTAAGAGAGCATTTAAGGTCATTAATTAACAATTGTGTATGAATGTAATAATATATCTTTAGAGCCAGATTCATATCATGTGTGTTTTCCGTTCTTTAAGGAGAAGCTTGTTAGGGCGGGTTTAAAAGCCATAGCTGAGCCCTGGGTCTCAGTGTAGTAGTTATTAGATCTGCAATTGTTTTTATTTGATGACAACTCTGCATGTTTATTAACAGGGGCTTCTATTTGTTGAATATTCAGCCGGTCTATGATTATTAAAGGCGGCTCATATAGATATGCGCTAAGTACCCAGGCTGCAGGCACTACTCCTTCATTCTGCAAAACCCATGGACATCAGACCTATTCAGTGGCCTTGATGCCCTGGAAAGATGACTTCTGGGTGACAAAGTTGCTCATTGATGAAATGGTTCATGATAGACATGGAGAGGAGATCTGATAACAGCAATGGACATACCAGGTCCATCATCAAAACACCATTGTTCTATTGAAAATGAGGTTCAGGTGCCTTGGCAGATCAGGAAGGGCAGCTATAGTGCTGTTAGGGAGAAAATTCCAGGATATTGACCAAGTGACAGTGAAGGAACGGTGATATATTTCCAAGTCAGGGTGGTGAGTGGCAATTGTAATTGTTGATTATTCCAATTGTTACTTTCCAGGAATCTCAATGACTAGGAATAGTTTTTTGAGATCTCAAATCAGGTTAACAATGTTCTCCATTCCTTATACGTAAATCGCACTTCAGGCAAGGGGTATTGTGTGCCTAAATTCAACAAGCCAAAGTTGCTGTCCAAGATGCATAGCTCTACCACTAGTTCCCAAAAGTGGCATTCTGCTGTCTGCCTCACCATTAAAATGCATTGGATGGTGTATTGTTGCCATACTTATATGGTAGAAATGAGCTCAACTTACCATAGGAAGTTAAATCTTGTCTGTTTTAGTAAATGTGTCCTTTTCTCAATATAATGAGCATTAATTACTGCTAAACCAACTCTTTGAAACTGAAAACAAACTATTACAAGTTCCCTTCAGGTTTAAATTAGCTTTGGAGATTTAAAATTGTAATACCTTTTAACTTTTCAGAATCTGACCCTGGATCAGATCACCTATTGTTGAAAACTTTATTACCCTCGAGACTTAACGATTTCAACATTTGCTATTTTTATCTTCTACATTGCATAAACTTGTTCTCATTCAAAACCCTTCTGCCTGTAACTTAACTGGCACCAAGTCCTGTTCATCCATCATCTTTGTGTTCATTGACTGACATTGCTCCCCAATCTGACAATGTCTCATTTGCAAAATTCTCACCCTTGTTTTAAAATCCCTCTATGGTCTCACCACTGCCCATCTCTGTAATCTCCTGCAGTCCACAACCCCAAGATATCTGCCCACTGCCACTTCTGGCATGTCCCAGATTTTAGTCACTGTTTGACTGGTAGCCAGATTTTCAGTTGGATAGACACTATGCTCTAGCATCCCATCCCTAAAATTCTCCACCTTCCTCTTACTCTTTATCATGCTCCTTTAAACCTATCTCTTTTATTTTTGGTCTACTGTTCTGATGTCTCCTTCTTCACTAGGAGAATTATGTAGTTTGTAGTTTTGTATCCTAGATGCCAATGAATACCGAGTCAGTGAACAGATTCAAGATAGATTGCCAAAGGTATTTTGGGCATGAAGGAAATGAAGATTTATGGGGATCAGATGAAAAAGTGGAGCTGAAATTCAGCCGTGATCTTACTGAATGATGAAACAGGCTTGATGCACTATGTGACTTATACTTCCTTTGCAGCAAAGTTTTTTTAGAGTAATCAGCTCCACACTGGAAATTTGCATTTCATTAGTGGATATTTGCATTTCATTAACAGGCCCATAGCTGAATCTCTGGGCCACTAATGTTCCCCACCCCACCAGGAGGTAGAGGGTAAGGGGGTGCCCCTAAGTAGTGTCAGCCCTTGGTACTGCCCAAAGGACAAACTGGCACAGCCCAAGGGATACTTTGGCACTGTCAACCGGGCATTGGGCAGTGCCAAAAGGGTGAGCCTATTTTGGGGGAGGGCCGATCAATAAGGGTGAGGGCTCCTGCTGCCACTTTGCATTGGGATCAGTGGCAGAGGGAGGGAGGACATGATCGGGGCTGGTCATCTGGGTTTGGGGGTGGGGGGGGGCAGTGCCGGGAGAGCAGGTTCGGGGCTAGCTGCGGAGATGGAGTAGGGTGACATTGAGGTTGGTCCGGAGAGATCCAGAAGGCTGATGATTGGAATATGGGGGAATTGGAGGCCAGTGATGGGGGTCGTGGGGTTGGCCAGCAACTAAGAGACTGGCAATGCGGGTCTACTATGCATGGTTGATCTTTGCTCTGACAGTGGCTCACTCAGCGCTATGCTGCCATAATCTTGGGCAGGAATAGGCCCTACCTGCTAATTTCAGAGGGATTCCCGCTTGGGCCCTTTGTGGTGCTCAGAGTGCGGGAGATTCAATCTGAAAATCCCGTTTAAAAAAACAGCAAGAATTACTCACATTTTCAAGCAAATTGGGGAGTTTGGATTTTTTGGAGAGAATTCCAGCCAAACACTTCATTGGCTGTGAAGCATTCTGGGTCACCCTGAGATAGTGAAAGGTACAATGTGAATGCAATTTATTCCATCTTTCTTTCGTTTCATGGTATGTTTCTGCAGGGTGAACAATCAATCCTTATGTTCATCAGTCAGCCTTACAATCTGACTTTGCATTCACATTCAGTATCATTGGGATCAGAACTAGACAGTCGTCCAGATACAAAAACAAAAAATGCTGGAAAATCTCAGCAGGTCTGACAGTATCTGTGGAGAGAGAATAGAACCATCATTTTGAGTCAGGATGACCATTCATCAGTGCTGAACAGATGTAGTCTCATCAGGATAAATGAGACTTCAATGTTGCTACCATAGGTTGATGCATCAGATCCCATTACATTCTATTTGTTTTTTTCTGGCCATGTATTAACATTGAAATAACAATTTTAATACAAATCCAGTCCTCATTTGGGTTGAGTTATTACAAGCAGGTTTTTGTATAATATACATTCGCTTGATCTAATCTTTGTGGATTTACTATCACAGAATCACAGGATTGTTATAGTACAGAAAGAAGCTTTCCAAATGAGAATCATGACTTAGTGCCATTCTCCTGCCTTTTCCCCATACCTTGCACATTGTTTCTATTCAAATAATCATCCAATGCCTCAATCGAACCTGTGTCCATTACACTTCCAGTCAGTGCTTTCCAGACCCGAGTCACTCACTATGTGAAAAAGTTTTATCTCCTATTACGTTTGGTTCTGTTGCAAAACACTTTAAATCTGCGCCCTCTCATTCTTGATCCATCCACTCGTACCTCCTCTGTCTAGTCCCCTCATGATTTTGATCACCCCTATCAAATCTCTTCTTTATCTTCCCTCCAAGCAGATTAATCCCAGCATCTCTAACCTATCCTTATAACTGAAGTTTCTCATTGCAGGAACTATTCTTGTAAACTTCTTTGGCACTCTTCCCAATACGTTGACATCCTACCTATTGTGTGGCGGCCAAAACAGTCCACAATATTTCAGCTGAGGTTTAAGTAGTGTCTTGTACAAATTCTGCATAACCTCCTTTCTTTGGCACTCTGTGCCCCTATTAATAGAGCCCAGGATACTATATGCTTTATGAACTACTCTCTCCACTTATCCTGCTAGTTTCAATGAACAATGCATATATACTCCAGGTCCATCTGCTCTTGCAACCCCTTAAGAATTTGCCTCTTATTTCATATTGTCTGTCTCTGTTCTTCCTACCAAAATGCAACATCTCACACTTTTCTACATTGAAATTCATCTGCCCCCTATTTGCCCATTCCATCAATTTATCTATTTTCTTTTGAGGTTTTACATTTCCTGCCCACTCCGCCATGAGATTTGATGTGTCCCTCACGGATGCATAATTAATGAGATGACCACCAGAAAATCTCCTGTGTTAAATCACTCACTCTTTGCTTCTGACGCTAGACTTACCCTCCAGAATGAATCTGTCCTTCTTTTACATTCCATGTATCACACAACAAAAGACAAACAATGTAGACTTCAGGTAATCTGTACCCAAGAAAATACTCTGATGGTCACCTCAATCTCTCCCTGGTTACATAGTCGACATAAGCTCTTCCATTGCTTTATTACTATAAACAATGAGCAAACAACAATTCTCAAGACATTGATAAGTGACCTTCATCCTTTACCAAACATATCTATTCAGTGGTGCTGGAAGCTGTTTCAATTCATTGTGTGCTAAAGCTGCAAACAGACTAAGATATTGAGATATATGGGTGGTATGAACCAACTTCCCCACATTCATCACCACTCCAGGCATTTGCAAATTAATCTTTTTACATATTCTGCGATCAATGATGAACTTACTGAGCTGAATGCAGTCCTTGCTGGGAAAAAGCATTCTTTTGGGGCATGTTCAAAATTAAGCAATCCGAGGAGAGATATAAACAAATCATTACAATTTTAAAGGTGTGCAGGTCTTGACATTTATGCATGTCCATTTTTAAAGGTGGTAAGACGAGTTAACAAAGCTATTATGAATAATATGGGATCATTAGCTTTATAAATAGAGTTTAGAGTACAAAAACAAAAAAATTTTGCTGAACCTTAATCAGTTTGAATATTGTGTTCATTTCTGGGCACTTTGTTTTAAAAAGATATAAAGCCTGGAGTAAATGCAGAAGCGATTATTTTGAATGAGAGCAGGAGTCAGTGACTTCAGCTATTTGAGAGGCCAGAGAAACTGGTACACATGCTCCTTAGAGTAGATAAAGTTAATGGAATCTTAATAGAGGTGATCAAAATTATAAAGGGTTTAATTGAGTAAACAAGAGAAACTGTTTCATTGTTGGGAATCCTTATTAATCAGAGGATTTAAAATAACTACTAAAAGAACCAGATGAGCTTCATAAATGACCTGGATGAGGAAGTGGAGGGATGGGTTGGCAAGTTCGCCGACGATACTAAGATCGGTGGTGTTGTGGATGGTCTGGAGGGATGCCAAAAGTTGCAGCGGGACATAGACAGATGGACTTCAACGCAGATAAATGTGTAGTGGTCCATTTTGAACAAAGAACAAAGAAGAACAAAGAAGAACAAAACAGCATGGGAAACAGGCCCTTCGGCCCAACGAGCCCACGCCGCCACCCCAATGTTCCCATCTCTACCCGCGATCCCTGTCCATGTTTATAGATCTATGGATTAAAAACCAAATTTAAGACAATTTAGGAAGAATGTTTTGCCAATTAGCCTAAGAGCACATCTTTGGGATGTGGGAGGAAACTGGAGCTTCCGGAGAAAACCCACGCAAGCACAGGGAGAATGCGCAAACTCCCACGGACACAGGCCCAAATCCATGTATCTGCACAGCACAGCAATAGTCACTGAGCATTTGGCAGGAATAATGGGATGAAGGAGTACAATATAAGGGGTAGGAGTCTTAGCTGTGTTGTAGAGCAGAAGGATCTAGGGGTCCGGGTCCATAGGACTCTTAAATCGGCCTCGCAGGTGGAGGAAGTGGTCAAGAAGGCGTACGGTGTACTGGCCTTCATTAATCGAGGAATAGAGTTTAGGAGTCAGGAGGTAATGATGCAGCTCTATAAGACTCTTGTCAGACCCCACTTGGAGTATTGTGCGCAGTTCTGGTCGCCTCACTATAGGAAGGATGTAGAGGCTATTGAGAGAGTGCAGAGGAGATTTACAAGGATGCTGCCTGGATTGGGAGGCAGGCCTTATGAAGATAGGTTGAGGAGCTGGGACTCTTCTCACTGGAGAGACGTAGGTTGAGAGGTGACCTGATAGAGGTTTATAAAATGTTGAGAGGAATAGATAGGGTGGACTCTCAGAGACTATTTCCCCGAGCTGAAATGGTCACTACGAGAGGACACAGATTTAAGGTGCAGGGAAGCAAATACAAAGGAGATGTCAGGGGTAGGTTTTTCACTCAGAGGGTGGTGAGTGAATGGAACCGACTGCCGTCGGAGGTTGTTGAGGCAAACTCACTGGGGTTTTTTAAGAGACTTCTGGATGAGTATATGGAAAAGAATAGGATAGGGGGTTATAGATAGGTCTGTGGACTGGTAGATGTGATTGGCGCAACTTGTGGGCCGAAGGGCCTGTTTGTGCTGTATTGTTCTATGTTCTATGTTCTATGTTATGAGAGGTGAGGAAAATTATTTTGATGCAGGTTGTTGTCATTTAAAAAGGCAGGTAAAGCAGTTACAAAAGGGAATTGGAAGAATTTACTTTGAGGAACAAATCTTTCTAAAAGTTTGTTACAGTCCTGCTCTGTCGATTCTTCCTGCAGTATCCACCCTTCCCGGCTGCAGCCCCAGTCCTCAGAATGCATAAGTAGTCACATCAGATGGGCTAAATGGTCCCTTCTGTGATGTATGAATCTATAAATGTAGTTACAAGAGTAACTGTCAATGCTTAATACTCTCTACTTTGTCACAAATACCTCAAATAAAACTTCAGAATAGCACCATCAAACATGCAAACATTACGTTTCCATTTACAAGAGCAATTTTCCTTCTCGTCTCTCTGTGTGAGATTGCCAACTTAGTGATTTATTCAATCTCAGCCAAGTTGATATTATATGAAATATAATTGACCTCAATACTCTCAGAAAAGGGAAAGTGGCAGGACTCAGCTCCTGATTACGATGCATTAGCATTGACGTCAAGGACTTGGAGAAGGGGCAGAGGAAATTTATTTGAATGATATTAGAAACCAATGACTTCAGTTATTTAGAGATACCAGAGAATCTCTTGGTTGTTTGAGATGTCTTCATATTCAAATAGCTTAGGCTCACACACAAACAAAGGACATTTAAGTGAGAGCTTAGAAAATTGTCAGCAACATGCATGAGTCAATGCCTTCAGAAGATGAAGAAAACAAATTGAAAGACATTCATATTTAGATTACTTCACTTCTAAGCGTAAAGATACTCACCACCCACCAGTTGTACACATCGGGGTCTAACTTCATGTTTGCTTTTGTCCAAAGTGGTAGAATATCCTGATCAAAGTGCTCATCAAACCACTGTGACACACCAGGGTCACCCACACAATGATCACAAGCACATGTCTTTTGACCTACAAGATCCTTGCTCAACTTCTGCACTCCCAAGTAGCTGGGCACCAATTTGACCCGGTGGGCATCTTCCATACCCTGGGTCTCCAGGTATGCCATGTTGGTCACACCTGTCAGTGTGTAAGTAAAAAACAGTGAAGTCAGAAAGGCAACAAGAAGCAGAAGGAAGAGGATAAACACCCGAAGCGAGCACTTCATTGTCACACTGTTGCACTTTGGGCTCGGATCTTTGGTTGTGACAAAAAGTTCTTGTTGCTGATTCTCATGTACTGCTGAGTGACTTCTGCAAGGTGGGCAGAGGTCAAAAGTGAAAGAGTATCAAAAATCAAATGTGCTGTTTATCTCTGTCTAATCTAATGAAGGCTTGCTGTTGGTTTTAATTGGAGTTCCTCAGAGAATGCTTCAGCTGTTCCATTAAACACTGGCATGTAGCAGTTAAACATTCTCAGCACAGACTGCTTGCTGGTAATTTCTCTTTCAGTCAGACATTCAGCCTCTGCTTTCAGTTCTCTCCTCCCCTTTGCAAGCGTAACTGAAGGTTTTGCTAAATCTCCATTTGCCTCAGATATAGTGACAGTTAAAAAAAACCTCCGCTATCCTTTGGAACAAGCTTGACAGAATCAGACTCCTTGAAGCAGCTGACTCGTTAGTTCTTTAGTCCTCTGAGATATTAGGCTTGGTTTTTCCGTGATAAGATGTTAGATTAATTCGGTTAAACTGCTGTTTGATTTACTCTCACACTGTGAGCCACAAACGAAGTCTCTCAAAAAGTCTTGCCTCGTATTAACTGAAACCCGGATTGCTGCTTCAGAAATTTATAGCATCTCTTGTGGTCTCTTATTTTCATGAAGAGGTATGTCTGCTAGAGAGCTGTTGCCAAGGTGACTATTGATATGTGCTCAAAAAAAACGAGGTAAATCAAGGCGTGCAGATGAGAGCACTGTCTGCTCACAAGTCCTCTGTATCTTTGTCGATGCCATTCAGCTTCCTTAATACACTGTCAGGCAAGAGATTACAACAAGGCTAAAAAACATTTTTCCCCTCCACATGCAGCAGAACTAATTAGACGGGTGTGCTCTGTTTTCTAAACCCCACGTCAGCTTTTCTTCTGGGTTTTGCTGTTTGGCCAGTTACTCAGGACTTACTCAGGCAGACAGCGTGTCCCACTCCACATGAAAAGCCTAGATTAAAAAAGAGAAAAAGAATTCAGTCTACACAGTCCATAAACAAATCAAAACAAAGTGCTCTGCTCTTTTTTTCTGTATGAACAAAGAACTAAGAACAGCACAGGAAACAGGCCCTTCGGTCCTATAAGCCTGTGCCGTCCATTTTAACATTCAATGAGTGCCTTATTCAAGTATGGTTCAATCAATTCAAAGTCCTAGATTAGGAAACAAAGCATTATATAAATCAGTTCATTACATTACTAGACATCAACTTCTGTCCTTAGTTTAAAAGCATGTGGCCAAAATAACATTTTGTCTTAATTGTCTCCCTTTCTTTTCTTCATCAGGCTTGGATTAAAACTCAGGAGTACCAGCAGCCCTACGCCAAGTGCTTTTTCTTTATCTGTGAGCCTACATAATGTTTGGCACCAGGTTATTTGACTGTGGGAGGCATCAAAGCAAAACTCAACCCCTGTCTCATCTGACATTCGTAACCATGTAGTCTTCAGCAATGTTCATCAGATAGAAATCAGGGTCAGTTCCAAGGCTAAATTTTAGGCTCTTTAGTCCAGTTCCAATGAAATTAACTGTCCACTATAGCTGAGACCAGCCAACAGCATGGATCAAGGATTGAACCTGGCATCTTCTGGTTTTTGTGGCTCAGTGTAGCATAAATCATCCTATGTTCAGCACAGAGCTAAGACAAGGTGCAGGGGTGGGCCTCCCGGGCCCATTCAGATACATTTGCAAGTGAATGAATGACATAGATTCATTTGTTGACGATACCAAAGTGGGGGGAGTTGTAGACAGCGAGGATGGACGTTACAGTTTGCAGAGGGACATAGATAGGTTGCAGAGCTTGGCCGTGAGGTGGCAAATGGAATTCAATACGGATAAGTGTGAGGTGATTCACTTTGGTAGGAATAACAGGCATATGAAATATAGGGCTAATGGAAGGACCCTTAATAGTGTTGTCGAGCAGAGGGATCTTGGGGTACAAGTACATAGCTCTTTGAAAGTTGGCACCCAGGTTGATAAAGTTGTTAAGAAGGCGTACGGTGTGTTAGCTTTTATTGGTAGAGGGATTGAATTTAGGAGCCGTGAGGTTATGTTACAACTGTACAAAACTCTGGTGCGGCCGCACTTGGAGTATTGCGTACAGTTCTGGTCGCCGCATTATAAGAAAGATGTGGAAGCATTGGAAAGGGTGCAGAGGAGGTTTACCAGGATGTTGCCTGGTATGGTGGGAAGGCCTTATGAGGAAAGGCTGAGGGACCTGAGGTTATTTTCATTAGAGAGAAGAAGGTTATGCGGTGACCTAATTGAGGCGTATAAGATGATCAAGGGATTGGATAGGGTGGATAGTGAGAGCCTTTTTCCTCGGATGGTGATGACCAACACGAGGGGACATAACTTTAAATTAAGAGGTGGTAGTTATAGGACGGATGTCAGAGGCAGGTTCTTCACACAGAGGGTGGTGAGAGCGTGGAATGCCCTGCCTGCAGCAGTTGTGGACTTGCCTACTTTGGGGGCATTCAAATGTTTGGTGGATAGGCATATGGATGATATTGGAATAGTTTAGGTTAGAGGGTCCACTGGCCGGCGCAACATCAAGGGCCGAAGGGCCTGTACTGCGCTGTAATGTTCTATGTTCTACGTTCTATGTTAAAACAGTTGCTTACCAGATGTGAGGTGACAGTGACAGTGCTTGGCATCAAGGCAGCATTTGACTGGATATGGTATCAGGGAGCCCTAAAAATCTGCATAACTGGGAATCAAGAGTGAAAACCCTCCTCTGCTTTCAATCATAAATGAAACAAAGGAACATGGTTGTGGTGAATGGAGACAATCGTCTCAGCTTCAGAAGTGCAGGAGCTCCTCAAGGTAGTATCCTTGGCCCAATCTTCCTCAGCTGTTTCATCAATGACTTTCCTTCCATCATAAAGTCAGAAGTGAAGATGTTTGTTGATGACTGCATTATGTTTAACGCCATTTGTGACTCCTCAGATACTGAAACAGTCCATGTTCAAATACAACAAGACTTAGAAAAAATCCAGAATTGGGCTGAGATGGCAAGTAACATTCACACCACACAGTGCCAGATAATGATCATCTTCAACAACAGAAGATGTAATCATTGCCTTTAGACATTCAATGGCATTACCTTTGCTGAATCCCTACAGTGAACATTCTGGAAGTTACCATTGACCAAAAAATTGAACTGGACCAGCGATATATATACTGTGCCTACCAAAGCAGGTCAAAGGCTAGAAACTCTGTGGCAAGTAACTTACCTCCTGATGCCACCAAGCTTGTCCACCATCTATAAAGCACAAGTCAGGATTGTAATGGAATACTATCCACTTGCCTGGATGAGTGCAACTCTAATAACACACCAGAAGCTTGACACCATCTAGGCCAAGCAATCAGACTGCTGATTGCTACCCCTTCCACAAACATTCAATCCTTCCACCATTGACAAACACTAGTAATTGAGTGTACCATCTACAAGATGTCCCACAGGGACTCACCAGGGCTCCTTGGCCAATACCTTCCAAATGCATGATCACTACCACCAAAAACAACAGGAGCAGCAGAAACTCTGGCAACATCACCACTTGGAGGTTCCCCCTCCAAGTTACTCACCATCTGACTTGGAAATATATCATCGTTCCTTCACTGTCATTGGATCAAAATCTTAGAATTCCTTGCAGCAGTTCAGGAAGGCAGCTCAATACCAACTTCTGAAAGGTAACTAGGGATGGGCAATAAATGCTGGTCTAGCAAGAGATGTCCATATCCCATAAATGAATATTTAAAATGTCTATGTAGACAGATCCCTGCTGAGCTGATTACATTAGAAAGTCTTGGACTTAGCTAAGCATTCATGATAAGGTTATCTGGAGAAACCTTTTTGGCCATCTGTTTTGGCTGATAGTTGCTGATTGCCATATTACACAAGCTGAAGTAGAGTGTTAGTTTTGACTGACTGACATCTTTATGAAGTTATAATCAGTTATTCTTTGATCTGTTTTTTAATGTCCATATTTTTATTCCGACAAGACATGAAGTGGATGGATGAGGGATCAAGCTTGAAGTGATAATAGCAAATCAAGGAATAGCCTCAAGGCAGTAGAGCATTATATTAATAGGAGAAATGAGGGTAATAGAAGAAACAGGGAGGTAAACCTAAGAAACACCAATACTGAAGATTAGATTATACAAGGTTAACAAGTAGAAAAAAAACTAAAGGCATTCTTAACAAAATAAATGAATTGATAGTGCACATTGAAGTAAGTAAATGTGACCTGTTGGCCATTATGGAGATGTGGCTGCAGGATCACAAGGCTTGGGTCCAGAATATTGAGATATATATAGAATATTTAAGAAAAATATAATGCTAAGTAAAGGTGAAGGGATAGTATTATTAATCAACAATGGCATTGATGCAATAGTTAAAGATTACCTTGTTCAGGAGATTAGGACATGGAATTGGTTTGGGTGGAGATAAGGAAGAAAGAAGTCATGAATGGGATTGTCTCCAGGCCTCCTAACAGTAATTATAATGGTAGACAAAGCACACAAAAACAAATACTGGATGCTTGAAATAACAGGACAGCAATAATTATTGGTGATTTTAATCCATGTATAAACTGGAAAAATCAGATTGGCAGTCATAGTCTGAATGTCTGCAGTATTTTGTTTTTATTTTATTGCGCATGACCCTCCTACTGGGGCTTGTGTCATATTATCCGTGAAAGAGTGACCTTTCAATGAGCCATAATTTCTGGTTAGTCATATTGGAGTATGTTGTTATGAGTGCAAGTCCTAGTGTGGAATAAAATACATTGTTACTTAAAATAATATTTACTTTTGCTAATATTGGAGAGGTGGCTGGTGGTGGGGGAGAGAGTGCCACTGATTTACTGAAACATTGTGTACTCTGGAATAATTATCACTCATCAATCATTGGTAATACAGGCAATAGAAAGATGGAGTATACAGTTTCCAGCAAGGTAATATATTATAACAATTGCTTGAATTTATTATGAAGGCATAACTGTCAAGAAGCAGAGGTACCTGCAGTCGGAGCTTCTTCCCAATCACACTTCATTTCCATGGCAACTGTCCTTTGATTCCAACATTCAATTAATTAAAAACATAATAAGAACAAAAGGATGGTTCAGGTGGATATATGATCAAGGTTGAAGATGAAGTTGAATAGAATTTACATAATCAATTAATAAAATTCTAAGATACTTATTGCAGGTGGGCGAATGAATGTATCCAGCATCGTCTCTAAGAAAATATCTATGTCTCAAAACTACAGGAATTGTACTAATGATCTGAAATTCAGATGGCCAACAATAAAGTTAAAAATCATTATCTGTAGGAGCAAAGCACACAGAAGAGATTCAGAGGCATGGAGAAGAGATAGTTGTGTGTCTGGATAAAATAACATCTGAGCTGATCAAGATGGAGGAAGTTGTTCCCAAGGGCCCAATTTTGGAAAGTGTAGACTACATTTTGTTTGCAAACAGCTGCTTAGACTGGATTAAAATAATTGTGAAGCATTGGGTCTAACTTCTTAATCTGCTTGCCTTTGCAAAATCTTTGATTCACATCCAGGTCATTCTTTGCCAAGTATTTTACAGTGGTACGCGTCCATGTAAATCATTCTTTCCCCATGTGGCAGTCTTTGTAATATTGTAATGTATATGTATACCTTAAACTGCATAATGTCCCTCTCACCCGAAGGACGATCTGTCTTAACCAAGTTCAAGCCACAATTATCAATGGGATCACACCAGAAAGGAGATACTTAGAGTGAAGAATCTACTTGTAACAGCAAAATTATTTATAATAACTGAACATTCACTGATAGGAGCTTTTGACAGTAATATCATAAAGATCATCAGCAGTGGTCTGGTTAAGGCATTTTCTGGTTCAATTCACTCTTTGACTTATATTTTCTCTATTCAAATCGCCATGCAATTTCCCATTCTTTAGATGGTCCCAAAACTCTCCTTTCTAACTCCTTCTAATACTCCTATCAACATTCCATTACATCTCAACACATGTCCAATTTGACTAATTTCTTTTTATGTGATAACCTCAGGCAAACTGCACCCTTCTTGTGTCATGCCAAACAATCTGTCATTTTTTGTTATTCATGGATTTCCAACCCCACAAGCTTTCTGGAAGGTTTCTGGCACCTCCCTGATATAGTATTACACCTATAACAAAATATTCATGAACCCTTCTTTCAGTTATCTAGGCAATATCCTTTATCTTCCATTAAATGGTCTCATTTTCTCATTGTACTTTTAGTTCTGAACTCCTCAGCCATTTGCCATTGCCAAACTTCCCTAATAGTATTCGTGCCTTATCCAACTGTTTCTCGAATATTATAATTCTCATGATTTCACCTGCATTTTGTAAAACCTTGGGTTTTGTCCACTTTTGACCTTAATTCCACAATCCAATACCGTATTTGGGCAACCAACAACGTAATATGTCCTACCAAGTTTAGCCATTAGAAAGTTCAACAGTTTTCTTTATCAGACCTCCAAATTTCATTCCTGCCTCTACGTAATTAAATGTTCCCTTACCATTGTTGCTATAAACATATTCATAGAACATAGAACACTACAGCACAAACAGGCCCTTTGGCCCACAAGTTGTGCCGATCATATCAGTACCTGCTAGGTCATCTGTAACTCCCAATCCCATTAAATCCCATGTACACATCCAGAAGTCTCTTAAAAGACCCCAGCGAGTTCGCCTCTACCACCACTGACTGCAGCTGATTCCATTCACTCACCACCCTCTGAGTGAAAAACTTACCTCTAACATCTCCTCGGTACTTGCCCCCCCAGCACCTTAAACCTGTGTCCTCTCGTAGCGACCATTTCAGCCCTGGGAAATAGCCTCCGAGAATCTACTCTATCTATTCCTCCCGACATCTTATAAAGGTCAACATCTATCAGGTCACCTCTCAACCTTCATCTCTCCAGGGAGAAGAGACCTAGCTCTCTCAACCTATCTTCATAAGGCATGCCTCCTAATCCAGGCAACATCCTTGTAATTCTCCTCTACACCCTCTCAATAGCTTCCACATCCTTTCCTATAGTGAGGCGACCAGAACTACACACAGTACTCCAAGTGGGGTCTGACAAGGGTCTCATAAAGTTGCAGCATTACCTCCCGACTCCTAAACTCAATCCCTCTATTAATGAAGGCCAGTACACCATATGCCTTCTTGACCACATCCTCCACTTGTGGGGCAGATTTAAGAGTCCTATGGACTCGGACCCTAAGGTCCTTGTGCTCCCCAACACTGCCAAGACTCCCACCCTTGATATTATACTCCTTCATCCCATTGGTCCTGCCAAAATGGACCATCACATATTTATCCGCGTTGAAGTCCATCTGCCACTTCTCCACCCAGTCTTGCATCCTATCTACATCTTGCTGCAACTTCTGACATCCCTCCAAACTATCCACAACACCACCAACCTTCGTATCGTCAGCGAACTTACTAACCCATCCCTCCACTTCCTCATCCAGGTCATTTATGAAAATGACAAACAGCAAGGGTCCCAGTACAGATCCCTGGGGCACTCCACTGGTGACTGACTTAACTGCAGAAAAAGACCCATCCACAACTAGTTTCTGCCTTCTACAGTTCTGGATCCACAAGGCCAAAGTCCCTTGGATCCCATGCCCTCTCACCTTCTCAAGAAGTCTTGCATGGGGGACCTTATCAAACGCCTTGCTGAAATCCATGTAAACCACGTCCACTCCTCTTCCTTCGTCAATGTGTTATTCAATATTTGTCACTTATGCTATTATTCAATAGCATAAGTGACAAATATTATCTTTGCCATCCTCCTTTCGAATCACTCCTTTCTCTGACTTTTCATCTGATATCCAAACACTTGGAATTTGTCTCATACACAAAGCCATATTAAGCATCTATCTAATATTCCGTTCATAGAATCACAGAATACTGTGCAAAAGAAGTCCTTTGGCCCATCGAGTATACACTGACGCACGAAAGGCCCTGACCTCCCAATTAACCCCACTTGCCAGCACTTGACCCAAGCTTTAAATGTTATGCCATGCCAAGTACTCATCCAGGTATTTGTTTAAAGGATATGAGGCATCCTGTCTCTATCACTCTCCCAGGTAGTGCATTCCAGACTGTCATCACCCTTAGGATAAAAAGGGTTTTGCTCAAATCCCCCCAAACCTCCCACCCCTCACTTTGAACTTGTGCTCCCTTGTAACTGATGTTTCAACTAAGGGGAACAGCTGCTCTCTATCCACCCTGTCCATGCCCCTCATAATCTTGAACATCTTGATCAGATCGCCCCCTCAGTCTTCTCTGCTCCAGAGAAAACAATCCAAGCCTATCCAACCTCTCTTTATAACTTAAATGTTCATCCCAGGCAATATTCTGGTGTATCTCCTGTGCACCCCTTCAAGTGCATTCACATCCTTCCTGTAATGTGGCGACCAGAACAGCACACAGTACTCCAGCTGTGGCCTCACCAAAGTTCAATACAACTACATCATGATCTCTCTGCTTTTGTAATTTATATAAAATACATATAAAGGTGAGTGTGCCATATGCCTTTTTCAGCACACTATTATACCTTTCCGCTTTCAGAGGTCTATGGACAAATACGCCAAGGTCTCTTTGTTCTTCGCAACTTCCTAGTGTCAAACCTTTCATATAATTCCTTGTCAAATTACTTTTCCAAAGTGTTTCATCTCACGCTTTTCAGGGTTAAATTCCATCTGCCACTTAACCACTCATTTGACCATCTCATTTATATCTTCATGTAACCCAAGACACCCAGTGTCACTTTTAACCACCCGGCCAATCTTTGTGTCATGAGCAAATCTACACCCCACGTAATCATCTATGTCATTTATATAAATGATGAACAATAGGGGGCCCAGCATGGATCCCTGTGGTACACTACTGGTCACAGGCCTCCATTCACTAAAGTAGCCATCTGTCATCATTCTCTGTTTCCTACTGCTAAACCAATTACGAATCCAGATTCAGATTACCCTGTATTCTACGTGCCTTCTCAAGAAGTCACCCAATGTGGAACTTTGACCATTGTATCTCTGTTAATTTTATTTCTCTGATCCTATTGGAGATGTTTTCAAAATCTAAAAAAAGAAATACACATCTTATTAATTGCGTTGTATTCTCCTCTTACATAGAAGTCTTATTAGTTCTTTTGTCTTGTGTTTCATATCTTCTGTGAAAGTCAAATTGATCTTAGCCAAGAATGGCTTTTGCCCCTGTAAATAATGTAAGCACAAACTTGGAGGCAAGTAAAATCAAACTAATGCACAAAGCATATCACATTTGCTACCATCTGGTGTTTTCTTTTCCTCCACCAGCGGTACTAGAACTAATATTCCATGAAATTGATTGGGCATTCTCCATTGAAGTACATGACTTTACACAAATCAACAAATTCTTAGTTGCCTGTCTTCCAAGATTTTAAGTATTTCTGATCGCATTTCACTGTATATTTAGGATTAAAAACCAGATTCATTTGCTGAAAACAGTCCAGGTTGTTTTGACAGAACTGATGCATAACATAGACATTGGATGCTGAATTTCATGGTCTCATTACACCACAGCAGGAAATGTTGCAACCCCCCACCAGAATCTGATCATGTCAGACTTCCTCAAATCAGGCCATTTGCTAATACCCATGCAGCATTGACACTTCTTGATAATTTAGCAGAAGGAAAGCCATGTTGGATGGCTGGAAAGGGCAGAAAACATGTGAAATTGGCCTTTTTAAAAAATAGCATGGAAAGCTGGTGGCTGCCACATGATTGGTAAACATTGGTCCAAACACGCAAAATTTAAAAATTAGAGAAATAAAACGGGCCAATCAGAACGTGATCCCTTAGAGCACAAGATGCTGATAAGCTGACTAGGCCTATCCTTTCCTGAGGCCCAAATTCCCTATTCCTTCTCGAGGGCCAAACTACATCGCTCCTTTTCTGAGGCCTAAACTGCATCACTCCTTCCAGAAGCCCAAACTGTACCATTCCTTTCCAGAGGCCCAAACCGCACTGCCCCTGTTCCTTTCCAGAGATAGACAGGAGCTGGCAGGAGAGAAATTGGCCAGCTGTGAGGCAACAATGAGGACAGGCTATGCATTACCTATAGGGGGTGGCTGTAGTAGGAAAGGAGCAGGTGGAAAGGAGCAGGTGGAGTTCAGGCTTTGGAAAAGAAAGAGTGCAGGTTGGGCTTTGGGAAAGGAGTGGTGCATTTCAGCCTCAGGAAAAGTGAGATAGAGTTTAGGCTCAGGAAAGGAATGGTGCAGTATGGACTTCAGGAAAGCAGTGGTACGGTTTCAACTTCAGGAAAGGAATGATGCAGTTCAGGCCTCAGAAAAGGAGCAATGCGGTTTGGACCCCAGGAAGGAGTGGGGAGTTTGGGCCTCAGGAAAGGAATGGGAAAGATTTGGGCTTCTGGAAAGGAGGGGCTCAGGCTTTGAAGAGAGGTGAGTGTGTTTGTGTATGTGAGGATGTGAGTTTGTTTGTGTGTCTGTGAAGATGTATGTATGTGTGTGTGTGAGGATGAGTCTGTGTGTGTGTGTGTGTGAGTAAGATGTGTGTGTGTGTATGACTGCGTGTGTGTGTCAGGATGTGTTTGTGTGAGGATGTGTATATTTGTGTGTGTGTGTGTGAAGACGTGTGTTTGTATGCGTGTGAGGATGACTGAGTGTGAGGATATGTGTTTGTGTGTGTATGTGATGTGTGTGTGAGGATGAGTGTACGTGTGTGAGGATGTGAATGTGTTTCTGTGTATGTGTGTGTGAAGATGCATGTGTGTGAGGATGCGAGTGCGTTTGTCTGTGTGAGGATGTGAGTGTGTTTTTGTGTATGTGGGTGCATTGCGTGAATATTAGAGAAAGAGATGTGTGTGTCAATATGAGAGAGAAAACTGTGCGCATATGCCTGATATTAAAATCAGCTTTCCAGCATCATATAATAGGACGACCAGAAATGTACACAGTACTCCAAGTGTGGACTTACCAATGTCTCGTACAACTTCAACAAGACGCCCCAACTCCTATATTCAATATTCTACCAATGCTTTTTTCACCACTCATCCACCTGTGACTCCATTTTCAAGGAGTTATGAGCATGTACCCCTAGATCTCTTTGTCCTGTAACTCTCCTCAACCCACTAAAATTACCTGTAATCTGTGTAAAGATGTGAGTTAGTCCTGCCCTGGTTCAATCTACCAAAATGCGTTATCTCGTATTTATCTAAATTAAACTCCATTTGCCATTCATCAGCCCACTGGCCCAATTGATCAAGATCCCATTGCAATCTGAGATAACTTCCTTCAATATCCACTATGCCACCAATCTTGGTGTCATCTGCAAACTTATGAACACTAAAAGGATATCATTAAACTCGAAAGGATGCTACCAGGACGTAATGGTGTGAGTTATAAGGAGAGGCTGGGTAGACTGGGGCTTTTTTCTCTGGAGTGTAGAAAGCTGAGGGGTGACCTTATGAGGGGCATAGGTCAGCTAGATAGTCAATATCTTTTCCCAAAGGGAGGGAATCTAAAACTGGAGGGTATAGGTTTAAGGTGAAAGGGGGCGAGCTACAAAAGTGCCCAGAGAAGCAATTTCCTATATTCTCATCCAAACCATTAATATAAATAATAAATAAAAGTGGACCCTGAGGCACACTGCTGGTCACAGGCCTCCAGTTTGAAAAACAATTCTCTACAACCACCCTCTGGCTTCTATTAAGAAGCCAATTTTGTATCCATTTAGATACCTCACCCTGGATCCTGTGAGATTTAACTTTATGCAACAACCTACCATGCGGTATCTTGTCAAAGGCCTTGCTAAAGTTCATTTAGACAACATCAACTGTCCTGCCCTCATCTACCTTCTTGGTTACCCCTTCAAAAAACTCAATCAAATTTGTGTGACATAATTTTCCACTCACAAACCATGCTGACTATCCCTGCTCTGTCCTTGCGTCTCTAAATGCCTGTAGATCCTGTCTCTCAAAATATCTTCCAACAACTTACCACAGATGTGAGGTTCATTGGCCTGTAGTTCCCAGGCTTTTCCCTGCAGCCCTTTTTAAACATTTGCCACTCTTCAACCTTCAGGCACTTCATCTGTGACTATTGATGATTCAAAAATCTTTGCTAGGGGACCCGCAATTTCCTCCCTAGTCTACCATAATGCCCTGGGATACACTTCATCAGGTCCTGGGGGTTTATCTGCCTTGATACGCATTAAGACTTCCAGCACCTCTTTCTCTATAATATGTACATCCCTCAAGGCATCACTATTTATTTTCCCAAGTTAAAAAAAGGTAGCAGACAAAAGGCAGGGAATTACAGTCTAGTTAGCTTAACGTCCATAGTTGGAAAAATGCTAGAATCCATCATCAAAGAAGAAATAGCAAGACACCAAGAAAAGAACGGTTTGATCAAGCAGTCGCAGCACAGATTCGTGTAAGGGAAGTCGTGTTTAATGAATTTATTGGATTTCTATGAGGATGTGACTAGTGCAGTAGACAGGGGGGAACCGGTGGATGTGGCATTTTTTGATTTCCAGAAGGCATTCGATAAGGTGCCTCACAAAAGGTTGCTGCAGAAGTTAGGGTGTATGGAGTTGGGGATAAGGTGTTAGTGTGGATTGAGGATTGGTTATCTAACAGGAAGCAGGGAGTTGTAATCAATGGATACTTTTCTGGTTGGCAGTTGGTGACTAGTGGATGCCGCAGGGATCGGTGCTGGAGCCTCAACTGTTCACCATTTACATAGATGATCTGAGTGTAGGGTGACAAAATTTGTTGATGACATGAAGATGAGTGGAAAAGCAAATTGCATTGGAAGGCGCGTAAAGTCTGCAGAGAGATCTGGATAGGCTGAGTGAGTGGGCGAGGACCTGGCAGATGGAGTATAGCGTTAGCAAATGTGAGGTTATCCACTTTCGTACAAATAATAGTAGGAGGGATTATTATTTAAAGGGCGAAAAACTGATGCATGTTACGGTGCAGACAGCTGGGGGTCCTTGTGCACAAATTGCACAAAACCAGTCTGCAGGTGCAGCAGGTGATCAAGAAGGCGAATTTATAATCTATCCCCGTTTATAGCGAGGCGGATAGATTATAAAAGCCGGGAGGTCTTGCTGCAACTGTACAGGGCATTGACGTGGCCGCAACTGGAGTACTGTGTGCAGTTTTGGTCCCCGCATTTGCGAAAGGATATATTGGCCTTGGAGGGAGTGCAGAGAAGGTTTAGCAGACTGATACCAGAGAAGAGGGGGTTAGCTTATGAAGAGAGATTGAATAGACTGAGTCTGTACTTGTTATAGTTTAGAAGGCTGGGGAGTGGATCTTATAGAGACTTACAAGATAATGAAGGGGCTGATAGGGTAGAGAAATTCTTCCCACTTAGAAAGTATAACAGAACTAGAGGGCACAGTCTCAAAATAAGGCAGGGGCAGTTTAGAATGGAGTTGAGGAGGAACTTCTTCACTCAAAGCATGGTGAATCTCTGGAATTCACTGCCCATTGAAGCGGTGGAGGCTACTTCATTGAATATATTTAAGTCACAGCTAGACAGATTTCTGATAGACAAGGGAATTAAGGTTATGGGGAGAAGGTGGGAAAGTGGAATTGATCCACTTCAGATCAGCCATGATCTTACTGAATGGCAGGGCAGGCTCGAAGGGCTAGATGGCCTACTCCTGCTCCTATTTCTTATGTTCTTATGTTAAGTTGCCTAACATCCATGCTTTCCTCAACAGTAAATACTGATGAGAAATACTCATTTAGAATCTCACCATCTATTGTGGATCTGCACATAGATGACCTTGTTGGTCCTTAAGAAGCCGTACTTTTTACCTTGTTACTCTTTTGCCCTTCATGTATTTGTAGAAGCTCTCTGGATTCTCCTTTGCCTTATCTGCCAAAACAATCTCATGTCCCCTCTTTGCCCTTCTGATTTCTCTCTTAATTCTACTCCTACACCCCCTATACTCTTCAAGTGATTCACTTGATCCCAGCTGCCTATGCATATCATGTGCCTCCTTCTTCTTCTTGACTAGGCTTCAACATCCCGAGTCATCCAGATTTCCCTACTTCTGTCAGTCTTGCTTTTCATTCTAAGAGGTGAACACAGTTCTGAAAGCCTCTCGCTTATCAGGCATCCCTTTGCCTTCCCGCAGACTCCTTCAATTAATTTTTGAAAGTTCCAAGTTCCATTGCCAAGAAGACTTCATTCCAAGATGCTACAGGGAGTTTGCTGAGGCATGTAACTTTATGACAGAGTGGGCAAAAATAGATGTGATCAGTAATCTCTGTGTTACCCTCATATTAAAGGTTTATGGACAAACGCCATAACAAAGTTTTTCTTCCCTATTGTATAACATGTATATTAGGAAAATGCAAACTCATTGTATTTATTGTACATATTCTGAAGTTCACTAACAGCAATGAAAATGTTTTGTTCTGAAAGACTAATCAGCTCTTGACTGATTCACTGACACTATTTGCTTACTTGTTTTCATGAAATCTCTGCAGTACAGCAGAAGGCTATTTGGCCTATCAAGTCTGAACCAACAACAATTCCAGCCAGACCCTATCCCTGTAACCCCACATATTTATCCTGCGAATTCCATGACACTAAGATCCAATTTAGCTTGACCAATCAGCTAAGCATATATCTGGAGTGTGGGAGGAAACCAAAACATCCGGAGGAAACCCATGCAGGCACGGGAAAAGTGTGCAAACTCCACCACATATGGTCTTCATATTGCAGCTGTACAAAACTCTGGTGCGGCCGCACTTGGAGTATTGTGGACAGTTCTGGTCGCTGCATTATAAGAAAGATGTGGAAGCATTGGGAAGGGTGCAGAGGAGATTTACCAGGATGTTGCCTGGTATAGTGGGAAGGGCTTATGAGGAAAGGCTGAGGGACTTGAAGTTGTTTTCATTACAGAGAAGATTAAAAGGTAACTTAATTGAGGCATACAAGATGATCAGAGGATTAGATAGGGTGCACAGTGACACCCTCTTTCCTTGGATGGTGATGGCTAACATGAGGGGACATAGCTTTAAATTGAGGGATGATAAATATAGGACAGGTGTCAGAGGTAAATTCTTTACTCAGAGGGTAGTAAGGGCATGGAATGCTCTGCCTGCAGCAGTAGTGGACTTGCCAACTTTAAGGGCATTCAAATGGTCATTGTATAGACATCTGGATAATATTTGAATAGTTTTGGTTAGAGGGTCATTAGATTGGTTCCACTGGTTGGTGCAACATCGAGAGCTGAAGGGCCTGTACTGCACTATGATGTTCTATGTTTTATGACAGTCACCCGAGGCCAGAATTGAACCCGGGTCCCTGGCACTGTTAGGCAGTAGCACTGACCATTGTGCCACTGTGCTGCCCAATTTTCCTTAATGTGTGAATGGAAAAATCACCAGTGCCTGTCGCTTCAGTAAATGAACAGAAATGAATTAAAAAGGATGTTAAAACTAATCCAATTTCTTTGTTTCAATTGTAATTAAAGATAAAAGACTAAAATTTCATTTTTAAAAGCCACTGATACATATTGTGTAGCATGGCACAAGTGCTGGATTAGCACAGCATGTGATTACACCAGAAGCAGAGGAAAGATTATTTATTCGTTTCCTGAGTGAATATCTCTTTCATGTCTGGCATCTATATTCTATTATCATTTCAAACGGCAGGTGTTCTTGTCACATGCAAAAAATTAATGGAAAGGAATCAGAGCTACACCTTTTCCACAGGCGGAAGTAATATGGGAATGTCAAATGAGCCTCAGTTAAAAACTCCAAACTAGAATGTTTAGCTACGCAGAAAAATACTACATTTCATTAAAATGAATACCGATAAATGCATTATTTATTCATAATTTCTGTTATTACTTCTTTTTACTGATGTACCCTAATGGTGTTCGCTTCTGCAAACCAAGTTGAGAAAGATGTGCCATGAGACCAATCTTCTGTCTTGGAAGAACAAGTAATGAGGAATGGAAAGTTAAGTGAGGGTTCCAAACTATTTTAAAGAGACATCTCATGGCAAACCTTGCAGAGACAAATAAAACCTTAATAGACTGGAGTAGACATTCCCAAAAGTGAGTTGGGTGGGATTGTTCGAGATGGGGTGCCAATCAAGTAGGCTGCTTTTTTCTGAATAATGTTGAGTCTCTTGAATGTTGTTGGAGTAGCATTCATCTAGGTAAGTGGTGAATGTTCCATCACACTCTTGACTAGTGCCTTGCTGATATTGGACAGGCTTTGGAGAGTCATAAAATGAATTACTCAATGGAGGATGCCCAATTCTGACCAGATCTTGTAGCTGCAATATTTATATCGCTGTTCCAGTTCAGTTTCTAGAAATGGTAGCACCCAGAATGTTGATAGTTGGGGATTCAGCGATGGTAATACCATTGAATGTAACAAGGTGATAGTTAGATTCTTCCTTGTTGGAGATGGTCATTGTCTGGCAATTAGGTGCATGAATGCAAGTTGCCACTTATTAGCCTTAGCCTGAATATTTTCGAGTCTTGCTGTATATGGACATAGACTGCTTCAGTTTGTGAAGAATCACGAATTGTGCTGAACATTGCGCAATAATTAGCACACACCCCCAGTTCTGACCTTATAATGGAGGAAAATCATTTGATGAAGTAGCTGAGATAATTGAGCCCCATGCCACCAGTCTGAGGAATTCCTGCATTGTCTTTGGGCTCAAATGATTGACCTCCAAAAACCACAATCATCTTCCTTTGTGCCAGGTATGACTCCAACACTGGAAAATTTTTGTCCTGATTCCCATTGACTTCAATTTTGCTCGAACTCCTTAATGCCACATTCAGTCAAATGTAGTTCATGTCACTCTCATTTCACCTGTTCAGTTCAACTCTCTTGTCCATATTTGGAGCAAGGCTGTATGAGGTCAGGAGTTGAGAAGCCCTACCAGAATCCAGTATCTGTGAGCAGGTTATTGCTGAGTAAGTGCTGCTTGATAACACTATCTATGTTTTAAAGATTATTTACTAGTGTCACAAGTAGATTTATGTTAACACTGCAACAAAGTTACTGTGAATGTCCTCTAGTTGCCACACTCTGACACCTGTTCAAGTACACTGAAGGAGAATTTACACCAATTTTCACCAGTACACCGAATCAGCACATCTTTCAGACTGTGGAAAATCCAGGCACCTGAAAGAAATGCATACAGACATGGGGAAAACATGCAAACTCGAAACAGACAGTGGCCCAGGCTGGGAATCAAAAATGGCTCCCTGGTGCTGTGAGGCAACAGTGCTGACCACTGTGTCACCGTGCTGCTCTGATGATCACTTCCATGGTCAAGAGAAAACCAAAGGTAATTGCACGAGTTGGATTTATCATAGAATCACAGAATCCCACATGCAAACTCCATACAGTCACCCAAGGCCAGAACTGAACCCGGGTCCCTAGTGCTGTGAGTCAGCAGTTTGTCCCGCTATTTGTGAACAGGACATACCTGGGCAATTTTCTACATTGCCAGTTAGATGCCAGCATTGGAGCTGTACTGGAACCACTTGGCTAGGGGCATGATTAGTTCAAGCACACATGTTTTCAGTGAATGTTGTCAGGGCCCATAACTTTTGCAGCTACAGTGAATTGAATTGGCTGAAGACTAGCATCTGTGATGATGGGAACCTCCGGAGGAGGTCAAGATGGATCAACCACTTTGTAAATGCTTTAGTCTTCTCTTTTTCACTGATGTGCTGGACTCATATTGAAAATAGGAATATCTGTGGAGCTTTCTCCTCCAGTGAATTGTTTAACTGTCCACCACCATTCACTACTGGATGTGGCAGCACTGCAGAACTCAGATCTGATCCGTTGGTTGTGGGATTGCTTAGTCCTATCTATTCACAATGCTTATACTGCTTGGCATGCATGTACCTCTGAGTTGTAGTTTCACCAGATTAATACCTTATTTTTAGGTATTCATGCTAATGCGCCTTGCATGCTCTCCTGCACTCTTCTTTGAATAACAGCTGATTCCCTGCTTGATCTAACTGATAGGATGGCAGATATGCCAAGTCATGATGTTACTAATTGTGATTGTATACAATTTGCTGCTACTGATTGCCCATGGCACCTCATGAATGCCCAGTTTTGAGTTGCTACATCAGTTCAAAATCTATCCAATTTAATATTGTTGGTAGTGCCACACATAAGGGTCATGTTATCTCAGTAGGTGGTTTGTGACATGAAATGATGCCAACAGTGTGAGTTTAAGTCTCGAGGTTATTCATGAAAACCCACCTTCTCAACCTTACCCCTCGCCTGAGTTGTAGTGATCCTCATGTTAAATCACCACCAGTCAGTTCTACCCTTCAAAGGGGATAGCAGTCTATGGTCATCTGAGACTGTCATGTATGTCACAGGTCATGTGATCCTGGATGTCTGTAGATCTGCCAGAAACTGCCCTAGGAGGGCAGTAGGAATTGAAGTTGAATAAGTGAAATCTGCAGATAAATAATTGTGTTCCCCGTGCATCTGTCTGTGGAGTCAGTTATTGGCATATACCCCAGAGTATGCAACATAGGCAACAAAGGTTGGAGTGACTGCAGTTTGTAGGGTGAAGGATCAGGAATTTCATTGCAGACTGTCTGCCAAGATCCACAGTGCAGAGTGAAAAATAAAACTTCCCCCTCAAAGAATGGGTATACCATGGAACATGTCACGGGAAGCAGTGAGCTGAACAGATTGGGCGCCATCAACAGTTGAAAGGTTCTGTTTCCACTGTTGTTGTTGGAATTGATTGTTATGGCATGATTGGAGAACACTTGGCTTTTGGGTGACAGGGAGTACTTAGGAGAGAAGGGAGCATTAGAGCCAGCATGAGCAAGAGGTTTCAGGCCTAGTTTTAGGAGCAGGAAAACGCCTGCTGGCGGCAAGGAAAAATGGCAAGAAAATTTGGCATGATAGGTGCATTCGATGAGGAAGCTGAGTGACGGATGGTTTACATTGAACTGTTTCGTATATTTTTGACAGTGAATCAGGTGGCAGAAGACCTCATTGTGCCGGTTTTTCTTAGCACACTTGGAAGCAAGACATTGTGCGTTCTGAGGAGTTTATTGCAGTTGGAGAAATCAGCTGAGAAGTCTTTTCAAGAGTTGTGTGTTGGAAAAGCATTTCATGTCAAAACCACTGATGATCACAGAATGATTCCATTCTTAAGCGAAATCAGTTGGAGAGCGAGACCATCACCAAATTCATGGTTACCTCAAAAGCCTTGTGCAGCATTGCAAATTTGCATCTTTCTTTCAGGCTGCGCTGTGGGTTTGGCTGGAGTGTGACCTCCAACAGGAAGCAATTCAGTAAACACTGCTGACAAAGCTGCAGCAGGAGTTTAAAAAGGTTTTTGAAACTATGATCTCAATGGGATGAGTCAACAGTGAGGCAGAATAGTTAGGTGCTAGCGCGAGGGTGCACAAGTTGGCAGAGGTACTGAAAAATCAGTCATGTGCTGAGGAATGCCACCATTGTGGTCAGGTGTGTCACATGGAGCCCAGTTGCTGGATGAAAGGAGCTCACTCCTGGATCTGTTGGAAAATGGGCCTCATTGCCTGAAACTGCAGAGCAACCCTGTCCAAGGAGAGTGCAAAGTCAAAACGATCAGAGTCTAAACCCAGGAGGAAATGGCAAGTGGCCAGAACAGATGAGGACGAGGAGTCCATAGGGCTTGTGGATGAAACGAAGCAGACTAAGAAGACAGTTTAAATTAAACATTTTATCTGTGCAAGATGAAACAAGAGGAAAGAAAACTACTGAAAGTGGAGGCAGACACAGGGCAACAGTGTTAGTAAGGAAAAGTTGAGGTATCCACCACTGAAGCCAACAAACATTGTTCTGAGTACATACACAAAAAAGTTGGTCCCTCTTAAGAGCTGTGTCTCAGATCTCACTGAGGGACCAGTGCGTGCAATTATCTTTGTATGTCTTACAAAGTGACTACCCGCATTGTTTGTGTCATCCTGGCTGAAACAATTTGAATTGAGTTGAGAAGTGGTGAACAGATGAACAGAGTTTCACTCAAGCTTGAATTATATTTTGGAGAAATACAAAACTGTTTTCAATGGAACCCTTGGTGAGATGAAGGGAGTGAAAGTGAGCGTATGGCTGAAGCTAAAAACATGCTCAAAGAGCATGAAGGCCCATCCAGTGCTATACACAATCAGGCCCAAGGCAGAGACCAATGTCAATAGATTAGTAGGTTGGGGGTATTGGAGGCAGAAGTCATAAGTGGGCGGGCTATGCCCATTGGTCCTATCATGAAGACCAATAGCTCAGTGAGGCTATGCGGAGATTTTAATGTCAATGTAAACCCTGGGCTACGTGTGAATCAGTATCCATTGCCCCTTATCGAAGACCTGTTTAGTTGCTTTGCTAGGGGTCAGAAACTTACCAAAATGGATCTCTCCCAAGCCTATCTACAGGTAGGAGTGGCCAAAGACTCACAGCCGTTATTAATCATTATTACCCAAAAAAAAGATTGTTCTATTACAAATGGCTGCCTTTTGGGATTACGCCACCCCAACCTTATTTCAAAGAGCCATGGACCAGATACTGAGCGGTCTCCTCATGAATGAACGACTTAGCTCCACTTTTTGTACAGTGTATTAAACAATCCTTGGAGGCTTCAGTGGGGAGGAGGAAGGGGTTATGGACATGAAGATTAAACAAGTTCTTAATTGTGTACAGGAACACCCCCCATGCAACGACCAAATGTTCCCGGCAGCATTGATGTTTGGAAGACAGTTGTGTACAACATTTGACCTATTGAGGCCAAATGAGACAAGAAGACTGAAGAGGAACCAGGAGGTGCAGATGGCTCAGCAGCTGGGAATGCCAAGATGAGGGCATTCCAGAAGGGTGAGTTGGTATTTGCCAGGAACTACTCTTGGGGGGGAAACTGGATTCCAGCCGCGATTGTAACCAAGACAGAGCCATTGTCTGATATGGTGGAAATTCGGAGCAAGTGGATGGCATGTGGACTAACTGCTTATGGCCCCACATCAGGGAGTAGAAGCCTCATCAGCAACTTTAGAGGCGTTTTGGATGGCGTAAGCAAGGACACCAGGAAAGAGAGACATAGGACTAATATCCACTCTCTCTAGTGAAGAAACTGGGGGTCAACACTGGTAACCATGGGTCTGTCATCCCCCAGACAAATTGATCATGACATTGTAGTATTGACATACAGCTGGAAAATAAAAGAAAGAAAATGTGATCATTCTGTAAATAATATTGTCTTTCCATCATAGTGCCTTGGGTAAAATCTGTAAAAAAAAGTTTATAATTGTTGTTACTAATTGTATGTAAATAAGTTAGATTACTGTTGCTGTTATAGGTAGGAGTGTTCTGTATGTTGCTCCTTTAAGGAACAGGTCATGTGACCTTGGGTGTTTGGACATTGACTGGGATTGCCCTTGAAGGGAAGTAGGAATTGAAATGTGGAGCAAATGAGACCTGCAAACAAATACTGTGTTCCCTGACGTTTGTCTGTGCTACCAGTTCTTGGGATATACCCTAGTAGCAGAACATACAAAAGGGACAATGGCAAATTTACTTTTAACCTAGTGGCACATAACATTGAGTATACTCTCCATTGTTTAAGACAGAATTTTAACTCCACAAAGACTGTGTGGTGGTTATCCCGACCAATATTGTGATGAGCAGATGCATCTATGATGGGGAGATTAGCAAAGACAAGGTCAAGTAAGTTTTTCTCTCTTGTTGGTTCTCTCTCAGACTGCTGCAGACGAGGTCTAGCATCTATGTCCTTTTGATCAGCTGGGTTAAAGATGGTACATCTGAGCCACTTTAATGATAGACATTATAGTCCCTAACCAGAGTATATTTTATGCCCTTGCCATCTTAGTGCTTCTTCCAAGTAGTGTTCAACATGGAGGAGTACTGATTTATCAGTTGGTGTTGTTAAGAGAGTAGTAATCAACAGGAGATTTCCTTGCCCATGTTTGCCTTAATGCTATGAGATTTCATGACTTATGCAATCAATGATGGGCATTCCCAAGGTTACTCCTCTATACCAATGTGCCTCCAGCTTTGGTGGGTCAGTCCCGTCAGTGACACAGGACGTAGCCAGGGATAATGGTGGTGTCTGGGATACTATCTATAAAGTCTGATTCCATGAGTATGACTCAGGCTTGTTTCTTGGCTGATCTGTGAGACATGTCTCCCAATTTTAGAACAAGTCTTCAGATGTTAATAAGGAGGACTTTGCAGAGCCAATGGGACTGGTGTGTATTGTTTCAGGTGGATGCCTGGTTTCATTCCTTTTTTTAGACAGTTTGATACATTTCAGTGGCTCGCTTGGCCACTTTGGAGGTTATTTAAGAGTAATGGTTAGGTTAGGTTAGGTTAGGTGCATTGGTCATGCTAAATTCTCCTTCAGTGTACCCAAACAGGAGCTGAAGTGTGGCGACTAGGGGATTGTAATAACTTCATTGCAATGCTAATATAAGCCTACTTGTCACACTAATAAATAAACTTAAAACTTACCTAAAGGACATTCATGAATAAGATGGGTTTTTATGACAATTATTATAAATCACTATAACAGACTAGCTTTTAATTCCAGAATTATCAATTCAATTTAAATTCTACCAGTTGCTGTGCTATGATTTGAACCCATATCCCCAGAGCATTAGTCTGGGCGTCTGGATTATTGACTCAATAACATTACCCTCACATCACTGCCTCCCCTATTGATATGCACTAGGGGAGCATTTTCTGCTCCCTTTTTTCAAGAAAGGGAGCAGACAAGAAAGGCTGTTTTCTTGTCTGCTAACATCAACTCCTCTGTGCTTCTATGAGCCATGTTAAGTGTTATATGTGTTAAGTTCTATGTTAAGTGTGGCTCAACAGATTACTGCTGCAGAGACATGAAGTAAATGGGCATAGCTCCACCAGTTGTGTCCACATGCAGGACTTTCAGAATTGTTTCTTTTCATTGAAAAATCTGGAAGAAGGGCCTTGTCCATAAAATTGTTTATCTTATCTGGCACAATAAAATACATTAGCAAATTGGTAACAAAGAATGTAAGTTCAGGATTATCAGTGCATAAAGAAGTAAGCTAGAAATTTCCTTGCATAGAGCATTATTAACACACTTCCGGGTGCTCTTAGGCATACAAGGACTGCAGGTGTCACTTGCTAAACTGAACACTTGATCTCAATCTTGTGAATATGGAAAAGCACAAAAGGGAGAATGATGTATTTTCACAGCAAGGGAGAGTTCTCTCAGCACACCTGTTAAGAAACTTCACAGCCTCTGTCTGATCGTAGGATGAGATTCTGTTGAATATCCTTCGAACATTTCCTTATGTAAGTTATACAGAGAGGAAGATCTCAGTTAGAACTACAAAAATATAGAATGCAAAACAATATTAGAAATCACAGGAATCCTAAGCCATGGACCTCATAATATGAAAAGTTTTAGCTCAGTTCTATTCTCTTGGTTGTTGGGGTTAGTGGTCTGGAAAGGTGATAAGGAAGCGAAGTGAATGGAAAATTAGAAAACAACAAATACTCTTCAGGCAAAGCCTTAGCAAAAAAAAGTGTATTGGTTCTGGTGCAAAAACGGAGTGATTCCTGCTGATACTGCTGATGTGTTTTCAGGCCAAATCTTACATCTCATTATTAATAATTTTTGTCTTCACATCCCTGCGCGTGTTCCCTAAGATCACCCCAACAATGACATAATTACTGCAAGCACTGGGGAGCTCCATATAAATGGCTCATCAGCACTCCCAACACTTGTTCCACAAAGCCTGCAGGAAGTGGAGGTACAAAGGCAGCACTGTGCTTTTTGGAAGTGGGCCCTCACCAGGATACTTGATGGAGTAGAGCAGAGGCAGGACACACTCTACTCTGCCTGCTCAAGAAGATGGTCTTCCAGCAGGGTCATCTGGGATGCAGTGGCAACTCTGGTCAGTGCAAGTGCACCCCAGAAAAGGAAAGGCCAACTGTGTCAAAAGAAAATGAATCATTTTCATTCAGCCAGGATAAGTGAACAATCCCAGTCTTCCACTAAACAATCTCACATACTCCTCACATCCTCAAACCTTTCTCTCACTTAGGCACCTTGGTCTTTGCCGACCCCAGGTATATTCCTGCCTCCCACAATCACCATGTTTCTCCAGTAGTTGGTATGCCTCGCACATTCAGCACCTACCAAAGCCCATGTCTGCCACAACTCATCACCATCTTAAATATCACACTCTCACCTACACTTTTTCTCTCTATGTCACTGAAGAGCAAATTCAACCACAACAGGTGTGGGCAGACATGGCCTGCTGTAATCATGCCCGAGCTGAGAACCCTCACACATTTTAAGGAGCGAGGCCTTGACCTGATTGGGGCGAAGTAAGAGCATGCCTGAACTACTGATGAATTGGGGGCAGCAGTGAAACGTGAAAATCCTCAACACAGCATTTCAAGTCTCATGAATAATCAATGTGCCCTCAGTGTCCCCTCTAATGCACTGATGCCATATCCCTTCTCTTGCAGGCTGAGCAGTCCATCCGAGGCCCACCAAAATCCAGCAGCTCACCATTGAAGAGGCAGCACAGCTCTCACCCAAACCCTACAACAGCACAGATACTCACATCTTTGTGGGATCACTCAGTAGATAGGCTTCTGGGTCACTCACTGGGGAGCACCTCACAGGTAAAGGTGGAGGCAGGGAACTCCAAGAGAACAGCACTTGCAGTTCCAAGGAGCCCAGGAAACTGCTGAGCCCCTAGATGATGATGTGCCCCGGGTTAAGTCGTCCACAGCTGCTAAGGCTGCAAAGTGTGACACTGGTCTATCTTTAAGAATTTTTTTCTTGAAATCATGTTCTCTGTACTTTGTAAGCAGATTTTTAAAATTCTTGCAAGGATGTCTGCTGAAAGTCCTTTTATTGTTGCTTCAATGGTTTAAGTGGGACTTTGTTTATTTTTACTCTGGACTTCATGCAGATCTGGGGTTTTATGACCTTTTGCATTATGAGGAAAGATTGATTGAAAAGCCAAAGTCAAGAGGTTCCTCTCCAAAAGAATCCAAGATTCATTTCAGTTTTGGTTTAGAGTCAGAAGCTGTCCTGGTTGTCAAGTGGCAGGTGGCAGGTAGGTTTTCTTTCTCTCTCTCCCTAATTTTGTAAATTCTGTTGGCTAGCAGGAAGCAGGTCACTTGGCCTGCCAGAAGTGAAAGTTCTGCTATTAGTAATTTGCTAGCTAGTATCTAGGGTCTCTATCTCTCTCTGGTGCTTTGGGAACCTGTTATGATTTCAAGCTTGTCTGTTTGTGTATCAAGAGAGCTGCAGCATCCAACCATAAGATTAAGTTCCAACATCATGTGAGCATTTGTATTTTCTGTGCTAAATCTGTGGCAAGGGTTTTGTTAGTGGGACATGTTTAGTTGGAAAATTTATATATTTGTCAAGAGTTATACAATATCATGTTTTTTTTGTTAGTAATTGATAAAAGTTATTGCTATTTTTCTTTCTAAACGTGTTAACTGTATTCCTAAATAAACTTTGTTTGCTAAAAGCTCCCTAGAGACTAATTTGAGTCATGCCTGAAGTGAAACATCTTATGCTTACCCTAGCCAAATTCAAATTGCAAAACTTATGGTCTAGGCAGACTTCATAAAAAAATTTGGAGTTTTTGACCTGAATTATAACAAAAGGCAGAGTTGTGAATATCAAGAAGGGATGACAGTAGCCAGCCTTGGACTGTGAGGCTGATTGGACGAGTTCCATTGCCTTCTATACAAGGAGACAGTGAAACTAACACTGCGAGGATGGCGGCTGCAGTGGAGACCTTGGTCCAGGACATACACTCCATGGTAGGTGATGTTCTCACCATGAGCTCCATGGTGCAGGGCTACGACTTCATGGTGTAGGCACTGATGGAAATCCATAAGTGTCAGTGCCAGAGATGGCAGGGTTCCTGAATCTCATTCCAGCTGCCCTATGATCCCATGGAGGAACACAGGGGCACCTGGGAAGCCAAAGGGAAGAGGATCGGCAGGAATACAGCCTGAGGCCCTTCAGCCAGGGGACCTGGGCATCTCCAATCCTTTGACATTCCTGTGAATGATACACATCCAGTCCATGACATCAAGGAGCGAAGCAGTCAAGAAATCAATGCTGCCTATAAGCAAGCCTGGATGCTCAAGGTCACTGCCTCCTAGGAAACCTGCCAAGGTCATTGCAGGCAAAATAGCATGGGAGTCAGCAGGCTATCTCAACATCAGTTGTGGATCCTGGGGATACACCTGGATGTGATGGAAGGAAGAAATGGACACGGGTGAATATGAGCATTAGTGTTGGTATGTCACCATTTTGTTTTGAATGTTTGGCATTAAATTTCACTTCATTCACCCACAAAGTCACCACACTAGCTGTTCACATCACCAAGCTTGGGGAACCATCAAGCTCATCAGGCGTTTCATCCCTGTGGAGTATTAGAATATCTCTCCCACATCGGCGACACAGTAAGTAGATGTTGTTGCTGCAGGCACTTCCCCTGCCACCACCCTGGAGCCCATCCCCCAACCTGCATCCATGGAAAGGTAAAACCCCTTGCCTTCCTTCATCACAGAACACCCCTCTCATGTCTAACAGTGTTCTCTAGTGACCACGAGGCCAAGGGCTGTTGAGATGCTGACAGAATGTAGAGATGCTGGTGTTGGGCTGGGGTAAACACAATAAGAACTCTCACAACACCAGGTTAAAGTCGAACAAGTTTATTTGACAGTAAATCCACAAGCTTTCGGGGTTTGCCCCTTCGTCAGGTGAGTGGAGAGTTCTGGTGTCAAACAGAGCATAAAAGGCACACACAGTTTACAGATTACTGATTAGACTGCATTGTCTGCACCTTTAAGAATTGATTAGCTGTAAAGACCTGCATTCTATTCAGTAGTCTGTAAACTGTCTGTGCCTTTATATGCTCTGTTTGAGACCAGAACTCTCCACTCATCTGACAAAGGGGCAAACCCTGAAAGCTTATGGGTTTACTATCAAATAAACTTGTTCGACTTTAACCTGGTGTTTCTTAACCTGGACTTCTTACTGAGATGCTGACAGGTCAGCTGTAAGATGGATGTGAAAAACAGAACCCCTGATGTGAGTGGGGCCAATAGTAGCTGGTGCTGTGCATTCAAGCCCTATGAGCATATTTGATGGCAGGAATTCACCACCACCTTCCAAATTCACGACCACTTCCATATTGAAGGACAAGGCAGCAGATACATGGGAACATGACTAACTGCAAGTTCCCCACCAAGCCACTCAGCCTCCTGACTTGAAAACATATCTCTGTTCCTTTGCAGTCACTGGGTCAAAAACCTGGAATTCCCTCCCTCACAATCTTGTGGGTTAACCAACAGCACATGGACTGCAGCGTATCAAGAAGGCAGCTCACTACCACCTTCTCAAGAACAATTAGGGATGCACAAAAATTGCTGGTCAGCCAGCGATGCCCGTGTCTCATAAATGAAGAAAGCGTTAAGCTCTCTGTCAGGTAGGAGGCAGACATATTGCTGAGGATAAGAGGAGCATCGCTCTGTCTTCAATGCGTTCTCCCAAAAGCTTCAACCAGCATGCCTGTTGCATTGTGAGCCTCATTGTAACGAGTCTCCGCAAGTGTTTGTGTCCTCTGCATTTAGCCACTGCCTGCGTATGTAACCCTTGTCCCCGACGACCCACTCCTCCAGCTTCAAACTTTCTCAAAGACAGCTAGGATCTGAGAGTACCCCAAGATGTAGCTGTCATGGATGCTACTTGGGAAACCTCTATGAGGTGCGTTGTGTGGTCACAGACAAGCAGCACATTGAGGAGTGGAATCTCTTGAAGTTCATGAATGGTGTTGGTTGCATCCTGGAGGGTGCAGGGCCACATGGGTGCAGGCCTGCTAAGGTAGCAAAGTTCATGGCCATTGGCATCTTGGCTTGCCTGGCCCCCATCCAAGTTGGTATATGTGACAGTCATTCTCACAAAAGGCATCTATAACCTCTGGATGCATTTTTTGGTGGCCAACTGGGACATGCCACACAGATGACCCGTGCAGCCCAGGAATAAGCCACTTGCATAGAAATTCAGAATGGCTGTTGTTTAAAGCTGGCACCCATTCCATGTTGTGCCAGCTCTTGCAGGATCTGGCAGAGGTGTTCTGACCAATTCCCGGGACAGACACAATCTCTAAGGCACTGCATTCTGACATCTGCAGGTACGATGACCAACGTCAGAAAACCCTCAGCTGGTACATATGCATCGGTGATGCTGCTGCTGCTGGAACACTGACAGGCCCAGTCTCTCCCTCCTCCAAACAGCACTGGTGCTGGCCAGATGATGTGGCACGTTGGTGTCTTTTGCCAATAAGTTGGACAGCCAACTCGACAGGCTCCATGATCTTTCAGACCATGCACTGCAAAGAAGAGAAAACCACAATGAGCAATAAGGAATCATAACGGAGTTTCAATCCTCCTCTCTCTCGATTCCTTTGGGACTGCCACACAATGGCACCACACTCAGTAGGTGCCTCAATGCCCTTCCTCACACTCTCCACTCAGACCACTGTAATCACATCTCCACATTGATCCCTGTCAACTCCAGCAGGATACTGCGTAGGGTCTCAGTGGCACCAAATAGCCACATTCACCCAGCCCCCAAGCTTCCCCACATCCCCCCCAAACAAATATGATGTCTCATAGAAATGCAGTCGAGTGGTTGCATGTGACCAGTGTTTTGCATCCTGACCTGAGTGCTTGCAAGTGGCCTGTTCAGCGCTATACTGCTAGCCTCTCCAGCATGAATAGGCACCCCCAACAGATTTTTAATCTACCTATTCTGCAGTGCACAGGGTGTAGGAGATTCATTTTGAAAATCCCATTGAAAAAACGAGTAGATTTACTCCAGTTTTTACACAAATTCAACACTCAGAATCTTTTTGGGAAATCCCACCAATAGCATGTGAAGATGTATTTAATGACCATGGGAAGTCAAGAATCACTTCCTCAGGCATCTGGCTATTTGGTCCCACTACCTTTATTATGTCAGTTTAAAAGGTCTCCTGGCCCCTACAGATCTTTCCTTTCAGGTCTTTAGTGGAGGAGTCTGCAAAGACACAGAAACAGCTCCCATTGAACCTGCATCTCAGTCACAATTCACACTGATCACCAAAAAGCATAGGGTGAAGAGCTGCACCCATGCCAACCTTATGATTAAGGTACGTGTTAAACCCGTGGTGCAGTTGTCAGTCCGTCAGCTATCATTGCCACCTCAAATTGCAGTGGAATTCTGAGTTCTTCCTGAGGGTTGAGTGACTGTTGCAGCTGGTCCTCGATAGGGATCGCACAGTCGGTGGGACATTCTTAAACTGAACTTTTTTGGAGACCATCTCGCAGACATGTCTAAGCCACTGTCTTGTAGCCCCTCACAAAGTCAAGTCTAAGATCTCAGATTCAACATCGTGGAGAATTGTGAGATGGAAACTGAAAAATCTGACTTTGGACACCATGAAATAGGTCTCATAATCATAGAGTCATAGAGGTTTGGCCCAACTTATCCATGCGCCTTTTTTTTAAAACTTCTGAACAAGTTCCAATTGCCCACATTTGGCCCATGTCCCTCTATACTCATTTTAACCCTTGTAGCTGTCTAAATGCTTTTAAAAGATAAAATTGTACCTGCCTCTACTACTGCCTCTGGTAGTTTGTTCAGACATTCAACACCCTCTGTGTAAAAAAATTGCCCCCCTGAACCGTTTTGTATTTCTCTCCTCTCATCTTAAACCTATGCCTTTTCATTTTGGATTCCCCAATCTTTGGGAAAAGATATTGACTATCTAGCTGATTTATGCTCCTCATTACTTTATAGACCTCTACAAGATTACCCCTCAGTCTTCCACTCTCCAGAGAAAAAAAATCCCAGTTTATCCAGCCTCTCCTTATTACACAAACCATTAAGTCCCGATAGCATCCTAGTAAATTGGGCGGCGCAATGGGACAGTGATTAGCATTGCAGCCTCATAGGTTCAATTTGAGCCTCGGTTACTGTTTGTGTGGAGTTTGTACATTCTTCCTGTGTCTGCATCGATTTCCTCGGGGTGCTCCGGTTTCCTCCCACAGTTTAAAGACATATTGATTGGATATGCTAAGTTGACCCAATCTGTGGGGAATTAGCAGGGTAAATGTGTGCTATTACGGAAATACGGTCTGGATGGGAGTGTGGTCTTTACAGACATGATGGGCCAAATGGCATTCTTCTGAACTGCAGGATTCTATGAATATTCTATAAATCTCTTCCGCACTCTTTCTAGTTTAATAATATCCTTTCGATAATAGAATGTCCAAAACTGTACACAGTACTCCAAAGAGGCCTTTCCAGTGTCTTGTACAACTTCAACAAGATATCTCAACTCCTGCATTCAATGTTCTGACCAATGAATCCAAGCATGCTGAATACCTTCACCACTTTGTCTACCTGTGACTCCATTTTCAAGGAGCTATGAACCTCTATCCCGAGATCCTTTGTTCTGTAATTCTCCCCAATGCCCTAACATTAACTGAGTAAGTTCTGCCCTGATTCAATCTACCAAAATGCATTTTAAGTATGTAAGTCTTAATTAATAACTCATACCTATATACAATCCTCATATCTCGCACCTCCCTAATTTCAGTGGGCAGTCCAGATCGCTGGCCTCCTTCCCTCTGTCACTGCTGAATGCAGAGTGGCAACAGAGCCTGCCACCCCCATCAATCACCCCTGGAGGCCCCACCCCATCAGTCTCTGCTCCCAGGCACTACTCCATGCCCAGTGGCAATGCCCAGAAGGCATCCCCCTTACTCCCTAACTCCTGGAGAGCCACCATGGCCCCCTCTACTCTCCCCACCCTTCACTGCAGCAGGATTAGGCTGCCACTCCCTGCAATTGGGGAGCTATTGTAAACCCTGCTGGATTAAAACAGTCCTGACAGAGTGGAGACTCAAGCAGGTCCAGAGACTTCGGCCCAGGCCTGCAGATGAGATTAAAATCCTCATTATAATATTTATGCAATTGAAGGCATCAGCAGCTGGAAACTCGCACAGGCCCTGGCGCTCAGCAGGGAATTAAATGGCCTCCATTTGAGTCTCTTGGCCTGCTGCATTGCTTAGCTGGGAGAATTACCCTCTATATCTCTGTGCACACCCCAATTAATCATTCATCAATTTTGCGCAACCAAGGCTCATAATTAGTAAAGCTGCAAGCATCATATCCACATCCCCTCACTTCCAAGTGCTGGCAGGTATTCAGGTATGACAGGCAGATCACCCAAACATATTGCAACATATTCACGAACACGAATTCTTTTGCAGGATAAGGTGGCCCATTCTTGATGCTGCATTAGTAGCAATCTGGCAGGAGGCAGGCACAACTGTGTGTGCTAATCCTCAATGGAGGAGAAAGTGGACAACTGGAGCAGCTGGTACAAAGGCCAGGCAAACTGCATCAGTGAAATTATCCAGGATGAATTGTCGTATGCACCTTGCCAAATCCCACTTCATAATTTAGCATGATGTAAATGCTGCAGCTGGTGTGACTATACATCTTGCTTTCCCCTCCATTATACATTTATATTTCTAGATACTCAAAAACTGCTGCTTGGCTAAAATGTGTCTGCAAACAAAGGCCTAAAAGAAGAGCTGATCTCTGAGGAAGAAGCATCATCACTTGGTCAGATACTCGCAGCTACCAGGCTGATATTGACACAAAGTAGTATAGAGACAAGATCAGGATTTGCTAAGTCAGTGGGCACAAATGGGGCAGCAAGGTCAGGGGGAAGTGATTGCATGCCAGCTTAATAGAAGACAAGTTCACATGCACGTTCTACTGTGTAGTTGGAAGGGACATTAAATACAAGAATAGAGAAATTATGCTTCAGTTGTACAGGGCATTAGCGTGACTATGCGTGGAATTTTACAGCCACTTTATGCCGTTTTGCAGCAGAAAAATGCTGTAAAATCGTAAAGCAGCTTGGTGATTGGTGCCAGTTTTGTTACTGGTGCGATTTTATGAGACTGGGAATTCCGGCGTGGTCAGCTTCTTGCTGGAAATGGCTAAGAGGCTGCTTAATTTCTTTAGTTTATTAAATTTGTGCTTTTGATATGTTTAGCAAGCCTAACACTCAATTGTCCAGGCTCGCTTGCTTTTATGGCTTCGCCGGGAGAGGTTCTCACTGGTAAGGAAAACAACTGCTCCCCATGAATGGGAAACAGTTGCGTTGGCCTCACCAATGGAATCAGAAACCATTGAGGCCCCCGGGAGGCCGACTGCCAGATGGTACCTGGACACTGCCAGTCTGGCACTTGAACAATGCCCTCTGGAGAGTCTGAGGGATGGGGCCAATCGGTGATGGGCCCTGGAGTGGGAAATGCCAGGGAGCAGGACTTGTGGACCAAGGGAGCCCTGCTGCCACTCTGTACACGATCAGTGGGGGAAGGAGAGAGTCCGCAATCAATGGGAAAGGGATGGGGTCCGGGATCAGTCTGAGCTGTGGGGCCACAATCAGTCTGAGCAGCGGGATTGTGAATGGTCTGCGTGGCAGGGTCAGCATCCCAGGCCATGGGCCACACAATTGCTGGGGGGATGGGGGAGAAGGGTTGCTGTTTGAAGCTACCTGCAGTAGAAGGGACCTGACAACTCTCTGTCTGTCTGTCAGACTCCTGCTACTGTTAATGCACAAATGCTACATCAAAAATCTGCATATGCACAATATCTCCCTTCTCAGGCTGTCTGGCGAGTTAAGCTCTGTCCACATCTTCTTTGGCTAGAAACTGACTAGTCTTTGAGAGACAGAGTGCATAAGGTTGCATGTGAAAACATGCCCAAAAAAATAATCTGGAACTCTCCCATTTTCAGACTAGCTGGACGCTTAGAAAAAAAACTCATAAAATTCCACCCTATATCTGGAGGACTATGTACATTATTGGTCTCCTTATTTAGGGAAAGATAAAAATGCATTGGAAGCAATCAGAGAAGATTAACTAGATTAATACCTGGAATGGGTGGGTTTCGTATAAGGAAAAGATGACAAGATAAGTTTGTATCCATTGGACTAAGAGGCAACTTGACTGAAACATAAGAACCTAAGCAGCACTGAAAGGATGTTTTCTGTTGTGGGACAATCTAGAACTAAGTTTAAAACTAAGTAGTCACCCATTTAAAATAGGAAAGAGAAAAAAAAATCTCAGGAATTGTGAGACTTCATAATTCTCTTGCTCAAAAGGTATTGAGGCAAAGTCTTTCACTATCTTTAAGTAAGTAAACAGATTCTTAATAAGGAAGAAGATGAAAAGTTATCCATTTGTGGCGGGAGGGAGGGGGAAGGTGGTGTGGTGGTGGGGAGGGCAGAAATGTGAAATTGAGATTAAAATTGGATCAGCTATGATCTGAATGAATGAAGGAGCAGGCTCGCAGGGCCAAGTGGCATATACCTGTTCTTAATTATTATTACGTTCTTAAGCATGAACCCAACTGTGATGCACTATTTGATGGCCAATGTTTCAGTTCCATTGCATCACAGACAGAAGCCACACAGTGGGGGCGATGTTACCACTGCGCTGTGCTGGCCAACAGGGAGTGAGCCGGTAAAATTGCACGAGAACTGAGAAATCAGGTTTGCAGTCAGCTTCTCACCTCTTGTGATCTTACCTACAAGATCATCTTTGCACTCATTTCCAGTGTGAGGCTGAATAAATATTTTAATTAAATTTACATCTTACTTCAATGTTATTAGTAAGCCCAGGACTTAGCATTACTCCATTAGTAAGTTGGGGTGGTGGTGGTGGTGGTGGTGTGGTGGTGGTGGTGGGGGGGGGGGGGGGGGTGGGAGAGTGGGTAGTGGTGGTGGTGGGTGGGTGTCTGCTTTAGACCATGGAGGCTAGCTGAGAAAGACAGCAGCTGAGTGATAGGTCTCCCATGAATGGCTGTTTCTCTCTTTATTGGTGATGTCGGATTATATCTTGAACCCTGATGGGTCTGAAGGGAATAATCTGAATTAGTTTGGTTGTGACGTTTTTAAGCACTACAATGCAAATGAAAAACTAGGGGAAGAGTTAGAAATCCAAGGATTTGTTGCTCTCCTTGCTCAAGAATTGTCATTTTTTTATTCTTTTATAGAATGAGAGTTGGCAGGCTGCATTTATTGATCTTCCCCAAATTGCCCTTTGGAAGGTGGTGGACAACTGCTTTCATAAACTGCTGCAGCTCATCTTGTGTAGATATCCTACTGTCCAAACAAAAACTGTACAAGGCAACTGCAAGTATAATATTATGCCATTCTCCACCTTATCTCACAACCTTTCCAAGTGCTAAGTATTGAAGGTCTATATTTTGACTTTACACAGTGGCCAGATGTAATTATGGAAATTTATCAGTCCCATTGGCTCATATTTAAACCTGAAACTGAAGTTCAGCAACCATAATTGTACATACTGTACTTTTTTCTTTTACCCTTGTAAGGATTGGCAACCACCAGTTAGTATAGTGAACTATAATGCTTTATTTACAAGCAGATAAACTTGCAGAGCACTTTCACAACATTCACACTTCCAGCTCTAGGACCTTTCTGGCCACAGCTCTGCACCAAGATTCTTGCACTCATTCCCCATTAGATGCTCAGGTCAATGACCCTTCTGAATGTATGCCCCTTAAAGAGGCCAATTACTATAAGTGCTTGTAGACAATTTTCTGTACTTACAAAATACATTTTTCAAGTATATGGTCCTATTGGAGAAGTTTGCCAGCTGCAAATGGTAAGTATGGTCACTATCCATAAATTATTCAGCAAAATTTATCCTGAAGAACAGTGCTGCTGTACTTTCTCATTGATCATGTTCAGTCTGTTTAAAATCTGAGTCAACTTGAAAGTGAATATGCTCAGCAGCTATTCTCCTTTTCAATAGATGAATTTTGTTTCCATTAAGGTGAACCATGTTATTACTGGGGAGTGGGACAACTTTCATTCCAGTTTCAGGGATGTTACTCTCTGGTCAGATGGAGCACAGTTAGATACAGAATAAACCTCCCTCTGCTCTCTTTCCACTTCATTCCGCAGTTGAACTTTAAAAGAATGCTCCTTATTTCATTGGTGTGGTATTATCCCCCAATTATGTAACTATCAGTCTGTTTGAAAATGGTAAAAATTAATGCCAAATAGAGCTGTTTTTGTGCTTTAAGCTCAAATGAAAAAAGAACTTGATTAAGATTGTCTACATTCTCCTCACATAAGATGGTTCCATCCAACAAAGATAGGAAGCTTTCACCTTTAACCAGTCCTTGACAGTAATTTAAAGCCAGCACAAATGCAAGTTATTTGTCTGATTAGCTCATGAGTCTCTGATCTCATTGCTCACCAACACTTATAGGGATCAGTATTTTTGCACAAAAAGTAATCTGATAGTGCAATCAGATAGTCCTGTGGCTACATACAGCAAATTAGAAGCAAATTGAATTCCTTCGATGAACTTTTACATTGCAGGCACCATAATGTAAGCAGTTTGAATTGATTTTGCAGAGTTTGTTATTAATATGCCAGTATTACATTCTCTGATGAGTGCAGGAAATTATCCAATTGAGATGGCACCATTTTGTTGCCAACCATTCCTTCTTGGGTATTTGTTCTTTTTGTTTTCTACATAGGCTTGGATGAACAATTAATCTCATTGTTTGTTAGTATTTAATCTGCATTATTATCATTAGGGTTACAAGTGGTGGATGGATGAAATCTCTGTATGACATATCCACAAACACACTGGAAAATATTCAGAGGTGCCGCTGTCATCTTTTGATTCAATGGTCAGAATGTTGCAGATGTATGACCCACTCCAGAAACTTGAGCACAGAAGTTAGATTGAGTACAGAGAGTGTTCTGCACTGTTAGATATTCATTTTAAACTGAGGCTCTTCTGCTCTGTTGGATGAACATAAAAGATCCCATAGCATAACATAATTTAAATAAATTATCAGGTGATGATCTCATTGCTAATTATGGCAGCTTACTGTGCACAAATTACCTGCCACATTGCCCACATTACAACAGAGGCTGCAATACAAAAGCATTTAATTGTGTGTAAACCACTTGGGGTGTCTTGAACTCAGGACAGGCACTATATAAATGCAACTTCCTTCATTCATTTAATATGTTCAGCCTCGGCTTGTGTTTTGAGAAAGGGTTTTAAACTGTATAGCACCAAGGTAAAGGTTTGTAAAACTACAGAACAAGAGCACCAAGAACATGAGGTGCTACATATACACAGTTCCTCCTGGAAACATTGCAGCAATTCTTCAACCATCATTAAATCATGATGGGTGAATGCCATAAAATAATCAATGATTGAAAAGATTAACCACTGCACAACTTGTTAGGGGTAAGTTTTTCACTCAAAGGGTAGTGAGTGAATGGAATCGGCTGCCATCGGTGGTAGTAGAGGCAAACTTGCTGAGGTCTTTTAAAAGACTTCTGGATGAGTATATGGGATCTAATGGGATTGTGGGTTATAGATAGGTCTATGGCTTGGTAGGTATAGATGTGATCGGCGCAACTTGTGGGCTGAAGGGCCTGTTTGTGCTGTAGTGTTCTATGTTCTATAACAGAGCATCTTTAACATTACTGATTTGGATTTTAAAATTTATTTGTTCACTGGTATCACTTGCTAGGACCACATTTGTTTCCCATCCCTAATTGCCTTTGAGAAGGTTGTGGTGATGAGCTGCCTTCTTGAACCACTGCGTTCCATGTGGTATAGGTACACTCACGGTGCTGTTAGAGAGGGAGTTCCAGGATTTTGATTCAGTAACAGTGAAGATACAGCGATATACTTCAAAGCCAGGATGGTGTGTGACTTAGAGGGGAACTTTAGATAGCATTTATCTGCTGCTCTCGTTTTTCTAAGTGTTGAAGGTCGTAAATTAGAAGGAGTCTTGGTGAATTGCTGCAATTTATCTCTCAGTAAAAACTGCTGAAAATACATTGGTGATGGAGGTAATGAATGTTCAAAGTGGTAAACGGAATGCCAACCAAACAGCCTGCTTTGTCCTGCAATGTGTTGAGCTTCTTTGGTGTTGGCGATACACTCTTCCAAACAAGTGGAGAGTATTTCACCCTGACACCCCTGACTTCTGCCTTGTAGACAATGGGCAGGCTTTGGGAGTTAGGAGATGAATTAATCACAGCAGAACTCCTAACATCTGACCTATTCTTGTAGCCACAGTATTCAAATGGCTGGTTCAGTTCAGATCAGTAGTAATCTCTAGGATGTTGAAAGTGAGGTATTCAATAATGGTCATGCGATTATCAACCCGAGCCTGAAGTTTGCTCAGATCTTTCTGCATTTGGATGTGGACTACTTCAGTATCTGAAGAGTTGCTAATGATGCTGAATCATAGAATTCCTACAGTGCACTGACTCTCTGACAGAACATTCTATCCAGGCCACGTCTCCCACCCGAATCTAGACATTTAATATGGCTAATCTATCTTTGGATTAGAAGGGGCAATTTAGCATGGCCAATCTACCTAATCCCGCATCTTTGGACTGTGGGAGGAAACTGGAGCACCTGGAGGAAACCCACACAGACAAGGGGAGAATGTGACAGTTAGTTAACTGAACATTGTCGAATCATCATCAAACATTCCCATATCCAACAAAAGATGGAGGGGAGGTAATTAATAAAGCAATTGAAGATGGTTGCACTCAAATTCCTGCAGCAATGTTCCAGGATTGAGATAGTTGATCTCCAATAACCATGATCATCTTCCTTTGTGCTAGGTATGATTCCAACCCGTGGAAAATTTTCCACTTGATTCCCACTGACTTCAATTTTGCTAGGATTCCTTGATGACATACTCAGTCAAAATGTTGCCTTGATATCAAGGTCTGTCACTCTGAAATTCAGCTCTTTTGTCCATAAGAACTAGGAATAAGCAATTCAGCCCCTCAAGCTTCCTCCACTATTCAACACAATTATGGCTGATCTCAACTCATCTGCTCCCCAAAACCTTTTATTCCATTATTAATTAAAACCTAACTATCTCCTTAAATTTGTTTAGTGTTCAGATATCCACTGCACTCCAGATTAGATAATTCCACAGATTCATCACCCTTTGAGTGCAGTAAATCCTCCTCATTTCTATTTAAAATCTATCACCCCTTAACGTAAAACTATTGTCAACAAGGGGAAACATCTACTCTACATCTACCCAGTCAATCCCCTTTAGCATCTTTGATTTATAGAATTCCTACAGTGCATCGAGTTGGCACTGACTCTCTAAAAGAGCATCTTACCCAGGTCCTCCCCCCCTCACCCCTGCCCTAAACTGATGGGAAAATAATTAGCTGGGTTGAATTGGTCTGGACGTACCTGGGTCAGGTAAATACCATTTGTACTGGAACAGTTTGGTAGGCACAGAGGAAGTTCTGGAGCACATCTTCAGTACTATTGGCTGAATATTATCAGGATCAATGGCCTTTGCAGTATCCAGTGCCTTCAGTCATTTTTTGATATCATGTGGAGTGATTTGAATTGGCTGAAGACTGGGCATGTCAGGAGAAGACCAAGATGAATCTTTCACTCAGCACATATGACTGCAAATGGTATGCTGGACACCACCCCACCCTCAAAATCATTGAAGATGGGCATATATGTGGGGCTGTTGTTTAATTATCCACAACCATTCATAAATGGATGATACAGGACTGAAGAAATTAGATCTAATCCATTGGTTGTGGGATTACATATAACGTTAATAGGATTATATACAGCATAAATAAAGATTTTATTAAATGAAAACATCACAATTATTATGAGAGTTATTTTGAGAGAAAGCAAACATCGATACTAAGTTTGAGAGTTTGGTATTAGCCTGCAATTTTGGGGCCAATTGCATGTTACAATCATTTAAACTACCTGGAAACACTATTCTACATATTCAGTACTCAAGTGTGGTTTGTGGCATTATCCTGTAGACATATTTTTAAATCTTCATACACTCAGTTACACTGAAGATGTGGAGTGTTCTGACTGATAGATAATTGCATGTATCAGGCTCAAGGGATTGAGGGACAAGGCTCATAGTTTTTCGGAGAAAAACTTGTGAAAGAGATACATTATATCCCTCTCCTACTATATTGGCAAGAAGATTATGAAACGGACATGGCTTCAGTCCTGAAGAGATTGGTGAGGCACTGAATAAATATTTCTCTTCGGTATTCACGCAGAGTGCTGGAAATGTAGCTATGGAGAGCACTGAGGTACAGGGTTGCAAATTGGGAAGTATTGTAGTAGTTAGGGAGGATGTGTTAGAAATTCTCGAGGGTTTGAAGTTGGATAAGTCCCCTGGGCCGGACGGGATTTCCCCTAGGATTCTCTGGGAGGCAAGAGAGGAGATTGCAGAGCCTCTGGCTCTGATCTTCAGGTCCTCGTTGGTTACGGGTGTGGTTCCGGAGGAATGGAGGATGGCGAATGTGGTCCCATTGTTTAAGAAGGGGAAGAGAGACCTTCCTGGGAATTATAGGCCAGTGAGTCTTACTTCTGTGGTGGGCAAGGTATTGGAGAGAATTATTGGGGATAGGATTTATAGTTATTTAGAGAGAAATGAATTGATTGGGGATAGTCAGCATGGTTTCGTGAAGGGTAGGTCATGCCTTACTAACATCATTGAGTTTTTTGAGAAAGTGACCAGAGAGGTGGATGGGGGTAAGGCGGTTGATGTAGTATATATGGACTTTAGTAAGGCGTTTGATAAGGTGGACCATGGAAGACTTCTACAGAAAATGCAGATGTGTGGAATAGAGGGTGATTTAGCTAATTGGATTAGAAATTGGCTGGCAGATAGAAGACAGAGGGTGGTTGGTTGATGGGAGATATTCATCGTGGAGTTCGGTGACGAGTGGTGTGCCTCAGGGGTCTGTTTTGGGGCCCCTGCTGTTTGTAATTTTTATAAATGATCTGGATGAGTGTATTGAGGGATGGATCAGTAAATTTGCAGATGATACTAAAGTTGGTGGTGTGGTAGATAGTGAAGAGGGGTGTTTTAGTTTACAGAGTGACTTGGACAAGTTGCAGAGCTGGGCCGAGAGGTGGCAAATGGAGTTTAATGTGGAAAAGTGTGAGGTAATGCACTTGGCAGGAACAATAAATGTGTAGAGTATAGGGCTAATGGTAGGGCTCTTAATAGTGTTGAGGAACAGAAGGATCTTGGTGTATGTGTCAATAGATCCCTGAAAGTAGGCAGTCAAGTGGATAAAATTGTTAAGAAGGCATATGGAGTCTTAGCTTTTATTGGTAGGGGGATTGAATTTAGGAGCTGCAGCATCATGTTGCAACTGTACAAAACTCTAGTGCGGCCGCACTTGGAGTATTGTGTGCAGTTCGGGTCCCCACATTATAAGAAAAATGTGGAGGCATTGGAGAGGGTACAGAGGAGGTTTACCAGGATGTTGCCTGGTATGGAGGGCAGGTCTTATGAAGAGAGGCTGAGGGATTTGAGGTGGTTTTCGTTAGAAAGGAGGCGGCTAAGAGGGGACCTAATCGAAACATATAAGATGATTAGAGGTTTAGATAGGGTGGACAGTGATAGCCTTTTTCCTAGGATGGAGAAGGCTAGCACGAGGGGACACAGCTTTAAATTAAGGGGTATGAGTTATAGGACGGATATCAGAGGTAGGTTCTTACTCAAAGAGTGATTAGGGAGTGGAATGCCCTGCCTGCAGCTGTTGTAGATGCGCCAAGTTTGGTGGCGTTTAAGAGGTTAATTGATAAGTGTATGGAAGAGAAGGGGATGGTTTAGTTTGGAGGGGCATTGCTTTTTATTTTGGTCGGCACAACATCGAAGGCCGAAGGGCCTGTTCTGTGCTGTATTGTTCTATGTTCTATGTTCTATGTCTTCCTTCCATAAGGACCTTCTTGATGAAACACAGCTTCCTCATGCATTGGTATTGAGTCATGTGAATGTAGGGATCTCTGAAGACACTGGGTGAGTAGGGCTTTCCTTTCGAGACAATGCCTCACCCTCCTGTCTCTCTCTTTCCTGCTGCTGCTCTGCCTGACCTCAGCTTCTCCTCCATTCCTTCTCCAGAGCAAGAGAAATTTCTAGCAAGCTCTCCATCATCAAGTACTCCCTTTGTCCTGATGAATCCTATAAGGTCACCAATAAGCTACAGTAGCATTGTATTGATTTTGTTTAGTTTAGGTCCACAAAGAATTTCTGGAACAAACATTAAGAGCTTTTTTTTAGAACATTACAGCGCAGAACAGCCCTTCGGCCTTCGATGTTGCACCGACCAATTAAGAAAAAGCAATAACCCTCTAACCTAAACCATTCCCTTTTCATCCATAAACCTATCCACGGACCTCTTAAATGCCCCCAAACTTGGCGCATCTACAACTGACGAAGGCAGGGCATTCCATACCCTTACCACCCTCTGGGTAAAGAACCTACCTCTGACATCCGTCCTATAACTACCATCCTTCAATTTAAAGCTACGTCCCCTTGTGCTAGCTTTCTCTATCCTAGGAAAAAGGCTATCACTGTCCACCCTATCTAAACCTCTAATCATCTTATATGTTTCAATAAGGTCTCCTCTTAGCCGCCTTCTTTCTAACGAAAACAACCTCAAATCCCTCAGCCTCTCTTCATAAGACCTACCCTCCATACCAGGCAACATCCTGGTAAACCTCCTCTGTACCCTCTCCAATGCCTCACATCTTTCTTATAATGTGGGGACCAGAACTGCACACAATACTCCAAGTGCGGCCGCACTAGAGTTTTGTACAGTTGCAACATGACGTTGCGGCTCCGAAATTCCATCCCCCTACCAATAAAAGCCAAGACTCCGTATGCCTTCTTAACAACCTTATCGACTTGATTGCCAACTTTCAGGGGTCTATGCACATATACACCTAGATTCCTCTGTTCATCAACACTATGGTGAAGTTTTGACAAAGTGATCCAAAATCTCCCAAGGTATCTCAAAAATTCTCTTCTAATTCATTGTAGTCAATTGATCAAGCAAGTGACGACTGAAAGATTAACAAAACATTCATAATTTTCACCAATGGTTTATTTACTCCTGTTCAGCTAGTAACTGTTAGAGAGGTTAATTGCAGTGTTAACCAGCAAGATAGCATGCAGCCTTTAATGAGGATTAGAAGACAATTTAATTGGTATTCATAGTTTTAATCATCCTCAGGACAGTCATTCCTAGCTTAAACTCTTTTATCAAAATGGTATCTCATGTTAAAGGTGGGCTAAAAGGTATTGCAGCTCAAAGGCCCATCTTGAGAACTTAGAGTTCTTTAGTCCCTAATCTAATTAAACCACTTTTAGAAAAAATAGCCCATACTGACTATGGCTTGATATTAGTTGAGCCTCATATTACAAAGCATAAATACCCATTGATTGCATTTGACAAAAAATAATCAATTCATTAACTAGAATAGCAGTTTCTGAAGAAAATGAAAAAACTGTTAGGTTGAAGAAGTTTGACCTTTCTTTCCTACAAATCATGTACCACCTACTCATTTTTACTCTAGGCTCTTTAATCCCTTATTTCTTCAGAAATATACCAATACTCTCTTGTACTGGTGTTATTTGCATGAATCATTACTTCATGTGTTCAAGAAGATGGATAATAATAGCAAAAAGGAAAATCAAAATAAAAAGGGTTTAAAATCAAATCTTTAAGATGGTAGAAAATAAGATTAGAAATTTGGAAACTGGGCAGAATAAAAAGAGATAAAGAAAATATTAATCAAAATTCCTATTGATTCATTAATGAGCCCTGGCTAATAAACATCACGATAAGTTTTCTGCACATCTTTAGGGCAAAGCTGGACTTTAAACTGTCAATTTACTCATCTAAAACATCACAATGATAAAATGACTTTTGTAAAGGACTAATATATCCTGTATTTTTGCATAAAATATTTGTATTATTTCCATTGCTAACTCTTAAATTAAAACCAGCAAAGACTTAATGTCACTGAATCTATGTTTATCATTGTCCTTCAAACAAAAGGAATTACCTGGCACTTCAGGGAAATTTGCATCTTGTTGAAGAGTCACGAATGACACATTGTGAATTGCATAGACTAAGTTCAAAGAGATCTACACGAAGGCCATCTGCATTTTATAACCAGGCTGATCAACAGGAGTCTGTTTGTCTGCTAGGAAAATGGACCCCACAACTTTCCTTTCAATTTTTAATGGTTGGGACATTCCACAATCTTTGGGACTCAGACACGAATACACACCCTTTGTCAGAGATAGTGAAGAGGTGAAAGTCATGTAACATGAACCTCTAGTTTGTGGAACTAGTAATACTACAAAGTCTCAGGCTGCCATTTTACTTTCTAACTAGCTATGTCACAGACCAGGAGTTCTGGCCCAGTTTGAATATCTGACACGATCAATCCTGCTTCTACTGGAAAACCCGTACCATCATCTCTGTATGTTTATCTCATCTTCTGAAATACGCCATGGGAAAAATGAATTATCCAGCATCAGTTTCAGCTCATTGATCTGTGAATTAAAACCTCACTGGACTTTGATTCTGATTCTGGGACCCAAAAAAACAATGTTTGTTTTCTTTGCAGTTTCTGCATGATAAATCTTTCTTTGCATTCATACAGTGAAAGAGGGATACGGGAAAGGGCGCAACATTTTCACCCTCTAATGTTTTGAATTCACCTTATCTCAACTCTGCTGTGGGGTTATTAATAGAAATTGAATCACAGCAAAGCTGAGGGATTGGAAATATGCCATCATGTATAAAAGGGAAAACAAATCAAAAACACTTTCTGTTTATGGACGAGTCATGACAGCAGAAATTGGTGTTGTTTAAATTAACCCTTCTCCAACATAGCCTCTCTGCTTTCTCCTTTGGGAATATTATTTCCACTTCTCCCACTGTTCATTTAAAATAATTACCATCTACCATCCAAGTTGCATACTTATTTTTGGTTCTGAAAGTCAGTTCTTTACAGAATTGCGAAGATTCCATAGATCTTTAAAAATGGTGGCAGGACCCAGATGCGGAAGCTCCACTTTTTGCAATAAAGAGGAAGGGAACAAGGAATAACTCACTAGGAGAGAAACCTGAATTCAGCAGGACAAATTGAACTTGCTGCTGAGTTCAAACATCCCCAATTTTAGGTGTTGCCAAATGTACAATGGCTTTAACCCACAGTATGGGAGTCATAAATTTAGAGCAGAATTCTCCCAAAAACATTCTAAACTTTGAATTTGTGGGCAAACTGGAATAATTCACACTGTTTTTCTCAGTGGGAGTTCAGACTAATTTCCCACAGTCTGTGCGCTGCAGAGACCATCAGTATGAATATTCGTCTAAATCAATGGGCAGGGCTTTTCCTGCCTTTGGAGCCACCGCTCATGCGCAGTGATCCCAAACTGTCAACTTCTTATTCATTGGCCATTGGATCATTCCTGGGCCAGCCTTGACCCCCATCCCAACCCAGAATGCACAAATCTCCAGCTATCTCACTGTCAACCCAGCACACAGTGCAGACACCCCCGCAAATCTCCATCCAGCCAGCACAACCCCTCACCTCCTGCAGTGCCAATGTCCCCTGTAGTCCAGCAGTGCAGATATCCCAGCCCTCTGCCCGCCCCAATCGCTATAGCCTCCCTCCTGTCCCCATCAATCCCAGTGGTAGAATAGCAGTCGGACTCCCATCCCCACCAATTACCCCCTTGGCCTCACCCCAATATGTCCCATCCCTTGGCACTGCCCCTTGCCCAGTGTGTAGTGCCCCCTTGGCATGGGCACTTTGCCCCTTGGACAGTGCCAGTGGGCACAGGCTGGCACTGCCAAGGTGCCTTTGTCCTAAGGTTTCCAATTGTCCCTCTTTACTCCAGAGGGGTCAAGTTGCTAGTTCTCCGAAAGGAGGATCTTCACTGAAATGGAACACACTGGCGGTGTGGAGAGGCTAGCGGGCCCAGAGAATTCAGTCCCAGACCTATTAATAATATTTAAATGATATTTTAATTTTAGGCCCGCCTTCCCACCAATTTCAGGCGTGGAGCAGACTGTGCCAGAAATCCAGTGCTGGGGGGCACCGGCAGTGTGTGAACTGTCACGCAAATTTTGCGCATCACTCTTGGGTGATTTTCCCGGCCTGAGCGCAGCAGGATAAGAAAATTGTGGACTTATTATTACAACCAGTTCTGGTTTGTTAAATTTCCAGAAGGGACGGAACCCCAATTTTGCTATGATCCTTGGCGTAGAAGATTGAGCTGGCTCCTCAATCCCTTTGGTCACAACAAGGTTAGTTTGAAAATCCTTTCCCTGTGGATATCTTCTCCCAGTCCAAACGTATTTATTTTTTAGAGGGAGTCAATTTAACCTGGCTTTCTTGAGTCAAAGATAAAGCAAGTTATTACTTATTCAAAACAGATAGAAAATAATAAAAATACTAAGCATACATACACACAGCAGAAAAAAGGTAGTTACAAGTTAAATAGCTAAGAATCCAAAAAAAACAAATCTGTGCCTGGCTTGTGTTTGAGCCATAAATGGTGGTACTTTGCAGCCATTAAGTTGGGTGACTTTAGTAGATCTGACTTTGGCACATTCACAGTCAACAGAGGCACTTGATGGCTTATATTAGTTCTTCAGGATAGCTGAAGGCAATGCCCTATTTCCTTTCTGCTTGTGGTTTCTGCTAACCCTTGCCTACAGCACAAGAGAGAGAAAAGTTGCCTGCTTCTCCAGGAGTGATCAGTTCTCCTTCTTACCATGCACACAGAATACACCTAGCACTGATCTACATCTTCCAGAACAAGGCATATATTGCGCATAGAATCCATTAAAAAAAAATCTCATTATTTTACATGTTCTGAGATATACAACAAGAGAAATTGCATTTTGGCTGAGATGTGGAAATCGTTTTTTTTGTCTCCAAAAGCTCAGGAGATTAAGGTTCAATCTTTTACATTGTTCATATCTTCCTTTCAAGTTTCTCTGTTTGAGGTAGGTCATGACACATTTTAGGTGCACCATTCCATATTCTCTCAGGATCAGTCTGTCAAGTATAAAACACATAGGAATTTTCCAGAAAGTGGATATCAGTCATCTATTGATCAATTTTTACTTGTATTTCTCTCAATTCAGGTCTTCATGAAAAATGGTTCAATATGCCCATAGATAGTTGTAGCAATTTTGTAACAACATAAATGCTCTTGACGGTCTGTTAACTGTTATGATCTGATTTTATTAAAAATCCCATGCTCTTAAAATTAGCTGCAGCTGTCAGTGATTGTTTAAAAAAAAATCTTTGGACTTCTTAAATTGACCTGAAGGGCATGAGAAACCATCAGGGTGGATAGTGGGTTTGGAGGGTATGGGTGTAAAGGACCTAAAATCTTCTAAAACAACTGTGACAAAGTCCCAGGAACTGAGGAAGGTCTTCAACTGACACACACCACATAGCTACCTATCCTCTGTTTCTAAATACAGGGCATTTTCAAAAAAGGAAATTTCCTGACTTGTCTTATAGGCTGGGAATCTCTTCCATCTGAGAAATTTATGGAATATAAAATTCAAACGCACGGATGTCTTGACCTTATTTTTGAATCACAAAATGCAAAAGTCAAATTGCAGCCAACAGCATAGGGCTGGACAGAAAGGCTCTTCAAAAGGATTTAGACCTTCTTTTGATTTGTTATCAGGGGACAATGGCATCAGAGAAATGTCATTACTTGTTATTGGCAACACAGTTAAGAAACTGATTACTTTTCCAATGGTACAAGGAATGTGCTGTCAATATAAATACAATTAAAGAATTGTAAGAGAACCAAGACCAACATCACAGACAATGTACTGGAATCTGGCCATTGTAATTGTGATTGGTTCCTCTCAAAGAGGAATGACTCATCCAACCTTTCATCAATCTTGGAGTCAAGTGCTTTTGCTAGATTGTTTAAATAATTCTGCTGTTTCAGGCAATGTGAGAACTAATCATATTAATCTAGGCTATTTTTCCATAGAATGACTATTATTTCATCCACAATGATCTGATCATATTCATCAGGGCTACGGTGTTAACTACCAGAAACTGGAACAGCTTGGGCATCAGGGAATATGTTTGATATATCTGAGTTCCATCATTATAAAAAGAATGCATCAGAGCATGGTTATCTTGACTCAGGACCTAAAATCAACTCAAGACAGTCGGGGATTTTAAGTTTTTTAAACAAATTTATGGTGATATTATACTGAGGGTTTTGTAAAATTTTCAGACAAAGATCTGGTATTTTTGTCTGTATTCTGCCAGTTATAACCATAGTGACTTCATTTTGCTAAAGGAAGACAAAGGTCAACTTGTAGAAAAGTTAATCTGGGAATTGATGGTACTAATGTCATTGTCAGGAGAAAAGACAGGCAGGAGTCAGAGTGACCAGGGCCATGTTTGGTGCTGACTGTTGGACAGATCACAGGTTCATTGTCTCCAAAACGAGGCTCCACATTAGACTATGAGGCGACACAAGGAAGTAAGGTTATAAAAAGAATCAATGCAGCCAAGCGAAAGAATCCCAGCATAGCTTCAGCACTGGCTGATGACTTAGAAATCAAGTTCGTTGACTTACACCTCGTAGGCAGCGCTGACCACGACTGGGAATGCTTCAGGGATGCTATCCATACATCTGCGCTGAAGACTCTCGGACCCTCCAACCGCAAGCAGCACAATTGGTTCAATGAGAATGATGAGGAGATACAGGCTCTCTACTTGTTGAAAAGCACCGCATTCATTGGGCCTGTCAGGACGAGCCGTCTTCAGCTGCCAAGAAAAATGCTTTTACCAGCGCTCGCAGGACAGTCCAGAATAAACTGTGTAAAATGCAGGATGCCTGGCTGAGTGTGAAGGCACTGAAATACAGGAATACATTGATAGAAACAACTTGAAACGGTTCTATGAAGCCATCAACACTCTCTGTGGATCTCAATCTCTCAGGAGTTCCCCCTCCTGAGTAGAGATGGTACAACTCTCATTACAGAGAAGGCTCAGATCCTGCAGAGATGAGTTGAAGACTTTGAAGTCATCCTCAACCGACCATCATCTATTAACAATGAGGCAATAGGCAGGATTCCTCAGGTTGACATCAATAGCGCCATGGATGACCCACTGGTAGTAGCCAAAGTGACGAAAGCTGTCAGCCAGTTATCCAATGGCAAAGTCCCAGGACAGATGCCATATTCGCAGAGATCTATAAAGCTGCTGGTCCTGCACTTAGCGAGAAGCTCACTGAATTGTTCCCATCCTTTTGGAAGCAAGGATCCATTCCTCAGGAACTTAAAGATACTTCCATCGTACACCTCTAAAGAGGAAGGGCAATCGGCAATGCGGTAACCACTGAGGAATCTCGCTGCTCTCCATCACAGGAAAAATCCTTACAAGAGTCCTGCTACATTGTCTGGTCACTCATCTGGAGCTGGGTCTGCTTCCAGAGTCACAGTGTGGCTTCTGCAAAGGTTATGGGACTATTCTTATGATTTTTGCTGCATGGCAACTTCAGGAGAAGTGTCAAGAGCAGAATTGCAAGCTCTATGCAATCTTTGTTGACCTCGCGAAAGCCTTCAATACCGTAAACCAACAAGGACTGTGGAGGATCATGTCAAAGTTCGGCTGCCTCCCAATTCATTCAGGTGGTACACCAGTTCCATGATGGCATAATGGCCACAGTGCTAGATGTTGGAGAATCCACTTGAGGCATTCCCAGTCACCAATGGCATCAAACAGGGCTGTGTGCTTGCACCCATACTGTTCAGCATCATGTTTACTGCCATGCTGAATGATATCTTCCAGGACAGTGTTGCTGGAATCAGCCTCAAGTACAGAGTGGATGGGAAGCTCTTCAACCTAAATAGACTTCAAGCTATTACCAAAGTAAAAGAGACTGTCCGGAGAGATTTCTTTGCCAATGACTATGTTCTGTATGCTTGCTCAGAGCTGGAGATGCAAGTCAGTATGGACAAATTTTCCACAGCTTGTGACAATTTTGGACTCACCATCAACATTAAAAAGACTGAAGTCATGCGCCAGCCTGCTCCTCATGCACTGTACACAGAACCCATAATCACAATCAAAGGGCAGAAATTACAGGCAGTGGACCAGTTTGCTTATCTTGGCAGCAACCTCTCCCAAGCAGTGACTATTGATGCAGAAGTTAACTGCTGAATAGCAAATGCAAGTTCTGCTTTCGGTAGACTGTGCTCCATTGTATGGAAACATTGAGGAATCAGCCCAGCAACAAAACTGAAGGTCTACAGCACTGTGGTACTCACTACTCTCCTGTATGCCTGTGAAAGATGGATTGTGTATCAAAAGCATGCAAGACAGCTCAATCATTTCCACATGACTTGTATTTGCAGAATATTACACATCCGATGGCAAGACAAAGTATCAGATACTGAAGTTCTCTTGACAGCAAGTCTACAATCAGTCCACACATGGCTGATGAGAGCACAGACCTGGTGGGCAGGTCATGTCATCTGTATATCAGATGAACACATACCCAAGCAGCTCCTTTTTGGGGAACTCTCTGCTGGAAGACACTTGCATGGAGGGCAGAAGAAATGTTTCAAAGACATACTCAAAAGCCTCCCTGAAGTTGCTTGACATTGACACAACAACCTAGGAAATGCTGGCACAAAACCGCCCTATCTGGCGCTGCCTCATCCACAAAGGCTGTCAAGCTCATGAAGCACAAATTAATGTGAGCTGTGCTAGTCCAGAGCCACCAGCTCAACAACTACAGTGTCTACACAAATCCGTCCAATATATGCCAGGACATTCTGTGACTAAATTGGCCTGATCAGTCATCTTCGGACACACCGCAACCAGCCTCAAAATGACTAATGATGTTGAGGTCCTCATTGATGATGATGGACAAACAACAACATGTTCTAAAGACCAAGAATTGTTTGTAAGGGCAAACCAGGAACCTTTTACTGTCTCAGTAGGTAAATTTCAGCACAGGATATTTATCCTCAGTCATTTTAGTGTTAAGGCCCTCTTGCCTTCAGATTCAATTTTTCTGTCCCACCTGTCCTCATTCACTGTTTACATGGTGTGGCACATGGTTAGCACTACTGTCTCAAGGTGCCAGGGACCCGGGTTCGATTCCCAGCTTGGGTCACTGTAGAGTTTGCGTGTTCTCCCTTTGTCTGTGTGAGTTCCCTCCGGCTGCTCTGGTTTCCTCCCACAATCTGTGTGACGTGCTGTTTAAGCTTTGACCCGAAGAGGTGCCAAAGTGTGGTGACTAGGGGAATTTCACAGTAATTTAATTGCTGTGTTAATGTAAGCCTTACTTGTGACTAATAAATAAAATTATTACTTTAACTTTAAACTTCAACTTTGTTATTAAGTTCAATCATGTTCAAGGTCACCTTCATTCAATTCTCCAGTTCCTACACCATCTACAACTATCTGAACTTCTCTAACTTCCTCACACAGTTCCACATGTTATAACTCACAAAATAGAGCTTTATTCTACACATAATCATATTGTGCCTAATCTGGGCATAATTAAAGTTGATGTTGGCAGGGATGAAAAATGGAAGAGGTGGCAATGGAATGAGGAAATAAAAATCAATTCCCAAAGTGCAAGAATATATTCTTCTGGGTGATAAACAATGAAAGTTAAAAGTTAAAAAAAAAAGAAACAAATGCAAATTTGCAATTTTCAAGCATTTGTGATAAAACAGCAGTTATTACACCCCATGGAAACCATTGTGGTGTGGTAACATTAGCCTAATGTATGGTTTTGTGCCCAACTGGAATTTTTTTTTGGAAGCTTTGCGTTTAATTCCTATGCTAACCTATAATTTAACAGCAGTGTGACTGTCACAGTTTCCAATGCTAAGATTATATCAACTCGTTACTAATAGATAAGCCTTATCATTTTGAGGTCAATTTCATCCTTTATTTTAAAAGAAATATCCTTATTTTGGTATATTTGTTTGCAAAGTGCAGAGAGTACATGAGAGGTAAAAAAAAATTAACAGGTAAATGATGGGTCATAGTGCTTATAATGTTCAGTTCACCATGTCTGACAAAGTGATTGGGACACATTGGAAGTCAGGCAGGTTAATTCTGAACATTCTTTTCCTTGCACATTAAAAGGAGTCTTCAAGATGTATAAAATGCACAGCTTCATAAGCTTCAAATAAAAACATTTTGAGAACTCTGGTTGTGAAATATGCTCTATAAATTCAAGTCACTTTTCTTCTAATGGATAATATGATAGAATCTGTGGGCAAAGCTTATTTTTTTTTAGACAGGCCCTAATTGAAAAAGAAAACTGAAGCAGGAAAGTGAAACAGGTAAATGTTTGAGTTACTAAGAAACTGAACCTTAGACTGGAAACTAAAACTTCTGGTTGAAATTATGTAAAAGGAGAAGGAACCATCACAGCTCAATAGATGATGGCTACGATCTTGATCTTGCCAACTTTGAACAAGGGTTTGCATGCCATTAATGAGTTCTGGATACTATTGTCTAGGCTCACTTACCTTAACCACTTGATCGGCCAAGGTTCTCACTGAGGAGAATCATCAATGGTCCCTGCCAAAGGAGACCAGATCTGATGGCATCGTCAAGGGGATCAAAGGCCATTAAAGCCTCCGGGAGGTTGGGGTAGGCCAGGAAGTGGCCATGGGATGTTGTCAGCTTGGCAGTGCTTGTCTGCACTGTCCACCTGGTACTGTTGATGCCCATAAGGGGGTGCCAATGTCCATGGGAGTTAGGGGTGACAACAGGAGGTCTCTCAGTACAGTGGGAAATTGGAACACCTGCAAATGGCACCCCTAGAGTTCAGCAGCCACTTTCATAGGCAAAGCCAGGTTTCACACTGCCTCCTGCTGGCCAGAATCACATCCTAGCATTTGTTTGCACTGAGTGTCATAGGATTGCATTTTTAAACTTGCCCCAAAAAATGAGTTTGAAACTGTCCTGTTTTCTCACTGATTGGGTACTTAGAATTTTTTTGTATAATTCTGCCCGATGTGTGCACTAGTGCAGTACAGGCATGCTGCAAAAGAGAGTCTAACTCCATAAACTAAGAATAAGTGAGATATATGTACCAAAATCTAATGGCCCTGCTAATGGTGCACCCTGCCATGAGCCTTCCGGTGGCAAAGGATGCGATCAAAAGGAAATCCCATTGACAACAGCAAGACCATAGGATCCCACAGCCAGCAAGTGATGAAACATGTCGATTTGTTATGAGGCACACTACGGAGGGGGAGAAAAATTCCGCCCTGTGTTTTTGCAGCTAATTATACAAATAACACAAATAGATTTACGCACATCATCTAGATTATCGAAAGCAGAGTTGAAGCTCTGCAGATATGCGTCATTTTGGGTGAAGACCACAACCCTGGAATTCAGATTGTGTGTGCTGCAGTCAGATGAGGATCAAATTAAATCCCTGAAGGAAAGAGCTGAATTCTTTGTGAGGAAGACAGACTTTTCAACAACATTATGGCTGGGTTTGCTGACCTATATGCCGAGGGGAGCGTTGAGTCGATTTGTAATATCATAGTTGTATTTGCCATTTAATATGGAATTTATAATGTACCGACCATAATTTGCTTGCTGATTCTAGGTTTAGTCTATAGATTGTTACCTAAGATAATACTTGGTATTTGCTTTGTTTGACTCTCATATAGTAAAATTTCTTCTATTTTAAACCATGGAATCATGTGGCATAATTCTTTTATAAATAACTGGGTTTCAAACTCCTTTGTCCTTTAAAAAGTCATTGGTCTCGTCTGAGATCGTAATGAAATTAAGTGGCTTGTCTCAGATCATAACATTTCAAACCAGCCAGTCTACAGTGATTCCCTAGTTTTCTCTCCTTCATTGCATGGAACCTGCATTGAACTTCATTTGATACTCCCCTATGGTAACATATTGGAGATTGGAAATACAGCAAGCAGAAGATTCTGAAGCCAAAGCCTAGATATACAGGATAGGCTTTCATCAACAGCAAGATATGGACAAGGAGAGAAAATAGTGGAGAGGGAGAGATAAAAAGTGCAGGATACAATATGGTGGGTTTCATGTTTCTAGATTTTGTGACTATTTTCCCACAGGAAACAGAGAGTATGAGTTATATTAAAAATGAGTTTACAAATGCAATGCCAATCATAGCTTTCACTCTGTACATTTACTTTCCTGTACAATAAAATAGCTCATGAATGGAACCAAACACTTTTCATCTCGTGTTAACTTGGATCATTTTTAGAGAGATTGAAACATCACATTTGCAAAATTACGCACATTCACTCTAGATCAGAAGGAGAACTTCACCATTACATTTTCAGGCATACGTCAGGTGAATAAGTATTGGTTCCACCTACCAGGTGTTAAAAGTACAACTGATCAATTTTCACAGTTGGGTCTCATTTAAATACAATAGGCAAGCTGCCAGCTCTAATTCCAATGTTACTAGCTGGGACATCTAGAGTGGCCCCACTATTCTTACCGACAATGCACTGTCAGAGATAGTCATGGTGAGTGCATTACTAAGGGAGCACGCAGCATCCAGGGACTCTGATTCTCCAATGCAGCACTGGAGGTGATCAGGGAGCAACTGAGGAACAGAGAGGACATTCTCTCCACGTCTTTATTAATGAGGCTCCTCGTCTGTTTCATAAGGATTTTAAAAAGTAGCAAACAAACCACTCAGACACTAAACTAAAATTTCGAGTTTCCTGACATTTGTTGCACTTCGCAGCAGTCAGCCATTACTTTCTAAGATATCAAGGAACTAGGAAGGCAAACTTTAGGAATAATTTCTACATCATTTCTTAATTATATCAGCAACATGATCATCAATCATACACAGCAAGATAAGCTGTTTACAAAAAGATTTGTAATTACTTAACACTGTCCAGATATGTATCTGTCAATCATCAGCTTATCCATGTTTATACGCTGTTCATTCATAAACAGTGGATATACTTCTTATTGTGGTTGCTTATCTCAAACATATTCCAAGAGATAACAAGTACAGTCAATTTACTTGCAGTCAAAATATTGCAGAATAAAATGATAAAGCATGCTAATAAGCCTGTAATTCTCCAATGTCAGACCTGATGTTAGAGGAGACACAAACTAGATATTAAGTGCTTTACTTCAGAATATGTTGTTGACCAAGTTATGCAAATCATTTTCAGTCCACAGTATAATTATGGGTAAGGAAAGCCATTCATTTATCTTCACTCTTAGCTTTCTTAAAAAAATCTTTCTTGAGATGTGAGTGTCACTGGCAAAACCAGTATTTAATTCCTAAATCTAATTGTGGGTACAATGGTTTAATGGCTATGTCACTGGACTACTAACTCAGAGGCTTGGACAAATGATCACAAGGTGCCTAAATCCGAGCATGGCAGCTGTGGGATTTCAAATTCAATTAGTTAATAATTGGTTTGACAGGGCCTGTAATCATTAGAGTTGAAAAAGATGAGAGGAGATCAAATTGAAACATATAATATTTTAACAAGGCTGGAGAGATGCAGAGAGGATGTTTTCCATAGTTGGGCAGTCTAGACCTATGGAATACAGTCTCAGACCATTTAGGACTGAGTTGAGGAAACATTTCTCCATTCAAAGGGAGGCCAAGTCACTGAATGTGTTCAAGAAAGAGAGATATTTTTCAGATGTTAGTGACATCAAAGGTATGGCAAGAAAGTGGGAATATGACATTAAGATCAAGAATCAGCCATGATTACATTGGTGGAACAGGTTTGAAGGGCTGAAAGACCAATGTTGCTCCTAGTTTCTATAAACCTGGTATAAAATGCCAGTTTTATTAATAATGATCATAAAAGTAGTGGACTGACATACAAAACCTACCTGGCTCATGATGTCCTTTGGGAAAGGAAATGTGCTGCCTTTAGCCACTCTGTCATGTGTATGACACCAGACTCTCAGCAATGTAGTTGACTCTTAACTGTTTTCTGAAATGGGCAGCAAGTTGCTTAGTTCTATTTAAAATGGATTGCAACCATCTTCTCAAGAGCAATTAGAAATGGGCAATAAGTGCTGGTCACGACAGCAATGCTTACATTTCTTTGAATTCATTCAAAAAAAATGCCCTTGAGAAGGTGGTAATGAACTGCTTTCTTGAACTGCTGCAGTCTGTATGGTTGAGGTACATCCATAATACTGTTAGGAAGGAAGTTTCAGGATTTTGACCCAGCAACAAAGGAGGGACAGTGATATAATTCAAAGTCACGCTGGTGTGTGACTTGAATGGGAGCTGCAGAAGGTGGTGTTGCTATGCATATGCATATGTCCTTCTAGGTTCGTAGAGACCAGTATTTGAAAGCGACTGTTGAAGGAGGCTTGGTGAATTGCTGCAATGCGTTTTGTCAATGGTATACACTACTGTTACCATGCATCACTGGTGGAACAATTTTTTAAATTCTTTCATGGGGTGTGGGCTTGCTGGCTGGGACAGTATTTATTGCCCATCTCTAATTGCTCTTGAACTGAGTAGCTTATCAAGCCATTTCAGAAGGCATTTAAGACTTAACCACATTATTGTGGATTTGGAGTCATGTGTAGGTCAGACCATGTAAAGACATAAATGTAAAGGACATTTATGAACCAGATAGATTTTACCAACAATGGTTTCAGTGTCATCACTGAACATTTTAATTCTAGATCTTTATTTCACCATCTGCTGGTGGGATTTGAACCCCCAGACCCCAGAGCATTACTCTAGATCTCTTGTACAGTGACAAGATAGTAGCTTCGTGCTAATCAATAGGATTACTTTGTCCTGGATGGTTTCAAGCTCCATGGGTGTCCAAGCTTTACTTATTCAGGCAAATGGAGCATATTCTATTCACTCGATTTGTGCCTTTTAGTTGGTGGACAAAATTTGGAAAATTATGCAGTATGCGTGTCATCTAATTTTCCACCTACTTGCAGTACTTCACTTTTATTTGTGTCAATTTATTTGCTATTGTTCTATTCACATATATTTTCACCAACTTATCTGTAATTTCTGTACTACCTCTCCCAATTCTACTTCTCATTCTCATATGGCAGTATCAGCAAATTTGACTTTTTATACTAATATTTTTCAATCTTACTTTGCCTCTTTAATGGAGTATGTATCATTCCACCAGTGCCATGTGCTCTCTGGTTCTTCTCTAAAATGGTCATTACTTATGTGCCATCAGTAAAGGTATGTGCCAGCAGATTATTGTGCTTCAGGGCACTATAGCAATAAGGAGGAATCCTGGCTAATTTTCCCATCGCTAATTCTGCAGCACTGAGGTGAACTGCAGAATGCCTATCAATATTATGACTGGAACCATCCTCGTTTTACTTAACTACTCACTGGATCAATCTGACAGCCAACCTGGGAACTTTATCCAAGATACATTATTGTTACATAATTGTTCCCATTATATTGGATTGAGCAAAGGTTGGGTGCTTCCACATGAGGATAACAGGGAAGAGAGTACCATGGTCACCTTCTAACAAGTTTCAATACAGTATTGCAGGAAACCTAAGAACATAAGCTCTGGTCGAAATGGAAGAGAAAATAACATATCTATTGGTTATTTTATAGTTTGCTCCTCAGGAGCATTTCCTGTTTGCTACACTTTTACCATGCATTGTTGAAACTCCTGGGTCACATAGATCTTACTTTTAACTGCAAGGTATGTACCATTATGGAGCATATAATTAAGATGACAGTGATGTTGATTATTTAGACACTTCCCTGATTCCTCTTTAAATTTAAAATTTAAATCAGTGCAGACCATTTTTTCTCTTTTTTCATAGACCATCTCAAAAATTAGATTTGTTGTGGTGTCTACTTCTCCATCTTTTAGTCCTCTTATTGTTAATTGGTGCTATGTCTTTTCTAATCTAGGTCTCCCAGTATTTTTAATAAATAGCATTGAATTAAAGTATTTTTAATTTACTTAACTTATATAATTTGTCATCAAGTTAGTTTTATTTGAAGCTTATTTAAACTAATGGTGGGGAAATGATACAAAGATGACACAAAGCTTAAGATATAGGGGAAGGCAATGAGATCAAGGAATTCCCAGATGAGATGAAAGAGGTGAAGAACTGGAATGGAAGCAGGAGGGAGGAAGAAGATACAACAGTTCGGCTTCAGCATTCAAAAACATCCATCACTCAATCTCAATCATTAACTAACTGCCCAAAATGAATAAAGCAAGAAGCACGAGGAAGATTAAGGGTGGGAGAAGCAAAAGTGAAAGAGAGAGGGGGAAGAGAGGAGAAAAAAGACAGTCCATGAGAGAAACACAAGGACAACAAAAGACGGAGTTGTCATAACCAACACCATGGGAGATTCATTAATTATATTAAAAAAGGAACAAAAGTCACAGAAAGGAAGTACTTTCCCTTCTATCCTGAAATGACAATGCTGTTGATTTTCTAGGGAATACAATGCGTACAGTTCAGGAAGAAGTAGATAGGTTTCACAATTAAAATTAAAGTCAGAAGCACTGCAGAAAATTTTTTCTCCCTTCAGATACTGTCTCAAAAGAGACAGGATTGCTGTTATGGTTACTGCACCATCTTTCCAGCAGTAAGTGGAGTGTCTGATGTAATGCAAAGCAAAGAAAAACAATAAACACATTTCACCTGCTCCCTACTGTTACACAAGCTGTTCTAATTCAAACATAGTTGTATTATCTAAATGTGTTAAGGTATGTACTGGATCAAGTATTAAAATTTCAGACTCCTGAGTTAACTGTACTGCAATTTATTATAATTGATGTTCGGAGTTCAGAAGGGGGAAAGATACAGTTAGGGTTTATAATCGTGAATCCTTCTGAGTAAATCCTATCGGAAAATGCATGTATGTTGATTAAGGTTAAGAACCAGACCAGATTTCAATGGAACTTAGTCTCTGATTTGAAATCTGATAACACTGACGCTAGGAATGGCTACATTGGTGTAGTAATGGAGAGGTGTTGGCTTTCTGCAAGACTGTACCCCAGCAGGAATCAACATTGTCAGGTGAGGAAGGGATAGAGTAGAAGTAAAAATGGCTCCTTTAATTAGGAAATGAAAACTGACTAATCCCTAAAATTATATTTTGAAGCTTTTTTCCTTAAATTTTGGAAAGAATCCACTTTGGCAGAACACAGACTCTTTGGGGACACAAATGTTTATACCTAGTTAGAAGCATAACTAGCTGGTTTTAATATTGACATTAAATCATTGGACATCAGTAAAATTATTTTCCATTTCTATCTATAACCCTTAATTAGAATAAGGGTACATGGATGCTGGACTTATACTAGGGCAGTAATCCATGGCTGCTGCATTCAGACCAAGCTAGTTTACTATGACTTCTAGAGTCATACTGCAGTATATTCAATGGATGTTAAAGTAGTGCTGCACGGATTCTAGAATTAAGTTGATACGTGGGCATTGGACTCATAATGGAATAAGATTTCGTTAGACTGAGGATACTTATGGAAAAGGATAAGGATGAGTCAGGAATAAAAATTCTGAACTGAGGAAAGGCTAATTTTATGATTTGGCTCAAGTAGACTGGGAGCTATTACTTGCAGATCAAACTGTGATGACAGAAGGAGGCCTTCAAGGAGGAGAAGGTTAAAATATAGAATAAATATGTTTCCATAGACAAGACCAGAGAAACCTGGATGTCAAGGGACAGGGTTAAGAACAAAAAGGAGCTTTTGGCAAATACTAAGAGCTCAATATGGCAGAGTCCCTAGAGTAGTAAAGAAAGTGCAGGAAGGAACTTAAAAAGGAAATTAGGAAAGCTAAGAGGTTGCCTGAAAAATCTTTGGCTGGTAGAATAAAGGAAAACCCAAAGAGGTTTTTTAAATATGTAAAGAGCAAGAAAATAACTAGGGAAAGAGTAGTGACAATTAGGAACCATATTGGTAATTTGTGTGGACCTGGAAGATGTGGGTACAGTCCTCAATGAATATTTTCATTGATATTCATGAATATCAATGAATCATTGTGAAGAAGTACTTCTTCACAATGGAATAGGACAATGCAGATGCAGACTTCAGGGTGAAGAACCGTGAAATATTAGAGAAAATTAACATAGTGAGAGAGAAGGTACCATCAGGTTTAGCAGCCTTAAAAGTAGATAAATCTGCAAGCTCAGTTGAAATGTGTCCCAGGCTGTTCAGGGAGGAAATATCAGGGACAATGTCAGTATTTTTAAAATCCTCTCAGACCATAGGTGCCCGGGGACTAGAAGATTGCTAACGAGTCCCATTATTAAAAAAGGGAGGTAGGGATAGATCAGGAAATTATAGGCCAGTCAATCTAACTTTAGTGGTGAAGAAATTACTAGAAAGAATTCTGAGAGACAGCACTTCCAATTCATCTGCAACAATTATGTCCATTATCCTCAGTAACTATGGATTCATAGGTTTATAGGTATGTACCTAACAGAAGGAAGTCACTAGCCTATCATGTTCACACAATCAATAAAGATCTGACTGCACTAATCCCTATTGCGTGTGCTTGGCCCATAGGAGTTCATCTCATTGAGGCCTGTTGATCGATCAACTTTTAAGGTTGCTAAACTTGCTAGACATTTATTTATCAGAGACAGTCAGTATGGATTTATTTAACAAATTTAATCAAATACTTTGAGGAAATAACCAGGAGCGATGGTGAGAGTAATATATTTGATGGTCTATAAGGACTTTAGCAAGGTTTTTGATAAGTCCGTCATATCAGGCTGATCAAGGAAGTAAAGGCCCATGGGATCCAGGCAAAGTGGCACAGCACAGCAAAGTGATCCAAAACCGACTGTGTTAAGTTTATTTATTAATGTTACGAGTAAGCTTTCATTAATACTGCAATAAAGTTACAGTGACAATCCCCTAATCTCCACACTCTGGTGCCTGTTTGGGTACAGTGAGGAAGAACTTAGCTCGGCCAATGCATCAATGAGCATGTTTTTCAGACTATTGGAGAAAACTGGAGCACCCAGAGGAAACCCATGCAGACTCATGAAGAATGTGCAAATTCCACACAGACTGCGACACAAGTGGGGAATCAAATCTGGATCTCTGTGCTGTGAAGCAGCAACACTAATTACAGTGCCATCCTGCTGCCCGAGGTAGGAAGCAGAGCGTGATGATAGAGGAATGTTTCTGTTCTAGAGTTCTGTTTCCAGCAGGGTTCCACAGGGCGCAGTGCTGGTACCCTTGCTATGTGGTGTACATTGATGAGTTAGACTTAAATATAGAGGTATAATCAAGAAGTTAGTGGATGACACAAAAATTGGTAGGGTGGTAAGTACCCTGAGTGAGAGAGCGTTGAGAAGATTTACTGGAACACAACCTGAGCTGGAGGGTCTGAACTATGAGGACAGATTGAATAGGCTAGGGCTGGCAGCAAAGGTTGAGAGCGGACCCTGTTAGAGATGTATAAGATTATGAGGGGCATAAATAGCGTGAATGGGAAGGCACCTTTGCCATTAGTACAGGAGTCAATAACCAAGGGCCATTGATTTAAGGTAAGAGGTAGAAGAGGGGAATTGAAGAGAAACTTCTTCACCCAGAGGTGATGGGAGTCTGGAACTCATTCTAAAAGGGGGTTAAGTCAGACGTTGGGATTTAACGACCTCGCTCAATCCAAGACTGGAAAATCCTGCCCAAGGTCAAGAGACATTTCCATTGACTACTCCGATTCCATGACAGATGGAGCAGGAGAATTCTGGCGAGAAACTCTATACATGTAAGAAATGTTTAGATATTCGCTTGCATTGTTGTAACCTCCAGGGCTATGGGCCAAGCATTGGATAATTGATTAGTGTAGTCAGATCTTTGTTGAACGGCATGAACACAGTAGGCTGAATTACCTTCTTCTGTTCTGTAAACATCTAAGAATCTATAAATCCATGGTTACCGAACATAATGGACATATTTTTTGCAGATAAATTGGAACATAGACAAGTGAGATATCATCTGGTTTGGATGATAGAACAGGATAGCTCTAAATGTTTTTTAAATGGCAAAGTAAATGGAACTGCAGTGCTTCAAAGAGATTTAAAGGCCCAAGTGTCGACATCAAGTATAAAAAATAATCAGGCTCAAAGGTCTAAATGGCTATTCCTGTTCCTATCATAAAATGATTCAGCACAGAAGGATGCTAGTTATTTCTCTCAGTTCTTTGGTATAACTCAATACATACTCTCCACTTTTTTAAGAGTCTACTTCCACTGACCAAAGTCAACAACTCACCATGTAAAAAAGATTTTCCTTTTACCAATTACCAAATATCTATATGCTTTCATTACCAACTTTTCCACCACTAAAAACAGACTTTCCTTATTTATCTTATAAAAAGTTTCTGATTTTGAGAATGCCTATCAAATTTAGTTTTAACCTTCTCTGGTCTGAGAACAACCAGTCCCTCCACTTAACTCATTTCCCATTTCCTGTCATTCCCCTTTCAGTAAATCTCTGTTCTACAGCCTTGACTTCCTGAAGTCTGTTGCTTAGATTGCTCACAATGCTTCAGCTGAGCCTAACTAGTGTTACTTTTGTACCTTATAAGTGCAAAATTCAGATCAATAACATTTATGTAAGAACACAGGAATAGGCTATCAGCCCCCTGAGCCCCTGATCATTCAATGAGATCATGGCTGATGTGTGGCTTAACTTCATATATCTGCCTTTGGTCCATATCCCTTAATGCCCTTGCTTAACAATTTATCTATCTCAGATTTAAAATTAGTAGCTGATTTAGCAACAGCCATTTGTGGAGGAATTCCAAACCGTTTCCACACTTTGTGTAGCAGTGCATTCCAAAACCTTTCTAGAATGTTCTGGCCCTAATTTTTAGAATATGCCCCCTAGTTCTAGAATCTTCAACCAGTATAAATAATTTATCTTTATCTACCCTGTCTTTTCCTGTTAGTGTCTTTATCCTTCTATATTCTAGAGAAAACAGGCCTAATTTACAAAATGCCTCCTCATAACTTAACCCCTGAATTTCAGCCATCATTCTTGTAAATCTACACTGCACTCCCTCCAAGGCTAATATATCCTTTCTAATATGTGATACCCAGGTTTACAGTAGCACAGTGGTTAGCACTGTTGCCTCACAGCACCAGGGACTTTGGTTTGATTCCTGGCTAGGGTCACTCTGTATGCAGAGTTTGCACAATCTCCCTGAATGCGTGGCTGTCCTCCGGGTGTTCAGGTTTCTTCCTGCAATACAGAAGATGTGTTGGTTAGGTGCACTGACCGTGTTAAATTTTCCCTCAGTGTACTGAATAGGCACCGGCGTGTGGCAAATAAGGGATTTTCACAGTAACTTCATTGCAGTGTTAATATAAGCCGACTTGTGCACTATTAAAATCTTTAACTTAACCAGGTTTTGTATAGCTGCAGCATAACCTCTGTGTCTTTATACTCTAGTCCTCTAGACATAAAGACCAGCATTCCACTAGTCATTTTGATTTACTTTCTGCATCTGTTTGCGACATTTTAAAGATTCATGCACATGAATCCTCCAAGTGTCTTTGGACATCCACTGTATTTAACTTCATCCATCTAAAAAGTATCCTGATCTATCCTTTTTCAGTTCAAAATGGATAACCTCACACTTGCTTAGAATGAAAGCCAGCTGCCACAGTTTTGCCTAATAACTTAGTCTATCAATATTCCTTTTAATTTTAGGTTATCATCTACATTACCTACAATGCTGCCTAAATTTGGATGAAATTCTCCCAAAACATAATGGAACATAATGGAGTGATCCACACCAGTCTCTCAGGTGTACTCTGCACCACCATCTCAGTCATCTTTTTTGGAGTGTTAGGCTTGTGGGGAGAGAAACAGTAAAGTCTAAACACACCACTGAACATGACTTCAGACTACTTGGATGCCATTGCACAAGGGTGCCACAATCTTAATATACTGGGAGGCACCATCCTGCACCCTATAGACATTGGGAACTCCTCACTCCTCATCAGCAGTATTTTCCCCAACCCTCCCCAACAGTGCCAGAAATTCAAACAACTAAGTTTGCCCAAAAAATTCCCATTTTCCAGCCAGTTGGACACTTCATTTATTTTGGGAAAATTGCTCCCCTCTATCTCAGAGAATTCAGCACTATTTAGAGAAACAATCTTTGCTTTGACAAGGAAAATCCAAAGATAAAAGTCTAAAACCATTTAACTCCAGTTTCTGTTTCAAAGACGTTTGGATAAATTTCAAAACCAGAGGATGTAATTTTGATGGAAGTTTATTTTGTCAATGGAAACTTTACATGCCTATAGAGAATACTGCATACATTTGTATGCACAAAGAGCTTTCTATCTTTTATACAACAATATTTATGATATCTAGCAAACAATGTATCAATTTTCACCCATACAATGGGCCATCTAATTTTGAAAATGGAGAGCATACAGCAATTAATTGTGTTTTTCTAGGAAATGTCACATTAATGAACATTGTCATTGTCAAGAATTTGGTTGAGGATGTTTAGTTGAGAAAAATCTTGTACTTCTTAATTATAACATTGATTAAATGTTTTACTTTTCCATGCTCCAAGGAACACTGAAGCAAGTGCATCATTTTGTTATTTGGGGACTTTCAACTTCCACAACAATTTGATCAGTCACACAGACTGGTGATTGCATAAGGACTGTGAAGGAGGTTACTGTTCAATCTCAACGTAATTAGAGAATCAGAGCAGCCCAAAACTCCTTTACTGTCTTTGCCAATATATTTTCTATGTTTTCAGTCTCTTAATGACCCAGTGGCTCCAATCTGAAATGCACCAGTAGTGTTTTTAATTTTCATCATGATTACTCATTCCATTTGGTGTTTTCTCTTTAGTGCAAAAAAAAGACAGCTCTTAAAGTGTAAGTACTATTCTATCTGGGTTTCAATTCATTTGTCCTGATTCCATACTGAGTATTATAGGATTTTTAATGTCCTTATTCATACTCAGATTCAGTTCCATTGTAACAGTGTGACTGGTGCTGACAAAACAAATATTTGGAGAGGCGCACTTGGAATAGAAGCATTATTGAGTTCTAAACTCATTGTGAAACTAAAAGTAGGAACATGGGAACAGGATTAGATGATTAACCCCCTCTAACTTATTCCAATATTCAGCTACATTACAGACTGTGCTTATTGGATGTAGATGGTAGGTGTTAACTGGGAATTCAATTGAGTCCCCAAAGAAAGACACAAAAACTGTGGTTGGTTGGGAAGTGTAACCTTGTACTATAGCTCTGTAAGTAATTATAAAATTGTGTGAAGATTGGCTCGGATTCTATCTGCTATCAACTGTATTGGTTCCTTTGGGAGCCATAACATTCTGGCATATGAGTGAAGTACAAAACAGTCTTTTGTGTTGCATGATAATCTTTGTGCTCTAGAACTTAGTACTTTGTGGCATTATATAAAATCATTGAAAAGACAATTTAATTTGGAGATTATAAGAGAGAAGTTTTAAGCATGGAAAAGCCCCAGTCAGATAATAGTAATGATAAGCAACATTTATTGAACATGCAATCGTTACTCACAATTCATGAGAATTGATTACAAAACCTAGGACTCCGAATAGCTGACCAATGTAAATAAAATCCCTTGTATCCCAGGTGCTCATGTGACCAAGATCCTGAGGAACAGAATACAGCAGCTCAGGAGTTGGGTCATGATAATATGAGTGGTCATGAGACACAGGACAGAGCTATCACATCCACATAATAGCCCAGAGTAGGTACTTTATTCCATTCATTAGAACACTGTGGTGAATGGAGAGATGCAATAATTGTGGGACATGCAGGAAAAGCTACTTGCAATTTTAAATTTTGGTTGAATGTCTAAGATGATAGCCAATAAATGACGTTCATGAGCTGGCAGAATGGGGTGAAAGAATGCGATAAAAAGAAAGACAGTGCAAGTACGGATTGTGCTCCAAAAGTAACTCTTGCATCAGAAAAATTACATGCCAGAGAAAGACCTATCACTTTGGGTGGCACAGTGGCCCAGGTTCAATATAACTAGGTGACAGTGTGGAGTTTGCACATTCTTCCTGTGTTTGCGTAGGTTTCCTCTGGGTGCTCTGGTTTTCACCCACAGGTGTACAAGTTAGTTGGATTGACCATGCTAAATTGCGCCTTAGTGTCCCAAGATGTGCAGAATAAGGGGATTAGCTGAGTAAATAACGTGGGATTACGGGATGCTGTCTCAGTGAGTCAGAGCAGATCGATGGCCTGAATGGCCTGCTTCAGCACTGTAGGGATTTCATGATTCAATAGTGCAAGAGGGAATAGTCCTGATAGACATGGAAATGCAAATAGATGTTGTAACTTGAATTGATTGCATAATAAAATAAAGGCCAAAGAACAAACCTGAAAATAATTAAAAGCAAAAAATCCCAATGATCATGAACTTTGGTGGCTGCCAATAAATTAACAACAGTAAAAACAAAGAGAATTAGACAATTGGAGGGAATTTAGAGTTTACTCTGAGGCACCAGATAAAATGAACTAGCTTTATCACATGAATGGATTTGTACTGGAAGTGACCTTGTCGAATAGAATTTATCAGTTTAAGTATGGCTAGTGCTAGGTGTTTTGAAGAGTGACTGGATGATATAGTTGACACTTAGTACTTGCAGTACTTGAAAATAATCTTGAAAATCTTTTTACTTTTTGGTCACATTTCCACAGATTAATTGACATATATACTGCATTTTTGCAGGACAATACTTTACAGGCAAAAGTGTTTTCTGAAATCTTCCAAAGAACCAGCAGCTGCAGAAGAAAATCTATGGAAACTATACAAATGCATCCATGGCCTAAATGATTCCTCCAAGGAGTGATATTTTTCACTGAGAACAGTTTTGCTGAAAATAGACGGTGTTAAAATAAAAACAGATCTCACAATCTTTTGCTGTATCATAAAGGAAAGCTTTAAGCATCTTCATAATGTTTGTTGGATGATTCCTTATGGAATGTTATTGTAGAATTTGGAAAAATGTTATGAATTAGCTTAGCGTGGAATTTAAAATTGGTAGTTAGGCTTATAAGGTTTTAAATATATTGACTTTGATATTAAACAAAATTAGTCTGGAATAACTGTAGATGCTACTTAGTGAATGTAACTCCCAGACTAGTTAATCATGCTAGGTCATCAAAGAAAGGTTGTTATATCTAAAGAAGAGACAGAACAATTATGACACTTGATTGGTCAATGGAATCTTGATTGGTCATGGCACCTACAGGTGCTTTGATCCACTTGTTGTCTAACAAGGGGCATACACACGATGGGTCGTGAGAGGGCTGCTCTTGGATATTTTTCAAGAGTATCCTAGTGCTTCACGTCGTTAGTGTATGCTTGGCCTGGACCATTTGTTGGGCAACACAACAGCTCAGTGACTATCACTGTGCTGTGTAGATACATGGATTTGGGCCTGTGTCTGTGGGAGTTTGCGCATTCTCCCCGTGCTTGTGTGGGTTTTCTCCAGGTGCTCCGGTTTCTTTCCACATCCCAAAGATGTACTCTTAGGCTAATTGGCAAAAGAAATTCTCCCTAAATTGTCTAAAATTTGGTTTTTAATCCATAGATCTATAAACATGGACAGGGATCACAGGTAGAGGTGGCAACATCGGGGTGGCGGCGTGGGCTCGTTGGTCCGAAGGGCCTGTTTCCCGTGCTGTTTTGTTCTTTGTTTGTTCTTGGAATTGGGTAGGCATTGAGAATAGACCACTTGCTGGTTTTGACATGTTGGAGTTAAATAGCTCTGATGGAACACACTGTAGGACAACATGTTTCAACAGTAAATAAAGCATTGTCTGGATTTTTGCCATGAAGGGGAGCCTTTTCACCATAGATAAAATGGTGGAAGCGGCCCGAATCCTGAGATCTCACCCATGAGCATGGCAGCTAACATTTCATGGAGGCAGGAATGGGTGCAGATTGGGATTCATGCATTTAGAGACAGCTTCCCATAGAAATCAGCAGTTTCCTACACGTGAGATTTTACGTGAGAGATATCTGAAACCCCATTTATGCAGATGAGATTGGGTAGCAACAGTTGTGAATTTTGTGGATTCATTTGGATAGCCAGAATACCTTTCTGAAGAGGTAAAGTACGTCTTAGCATACAGTCTGGGGACATCTTTGGGAGAGGTCTGGAGCCCATTGAGAAAGGTAAAGTAAGACATGAATGTGTATAAAATGTGTATAAATTCACTGAAATTATGAAGCCCGTTGCAACTGTCAAAAACAATTTTCAAAAGTGCCATGATGAACTGTCAAAGAGGTGTCAAAAACAATTATCAAAAATGTCAAAATGAGCTGTCAAAACAATCGTCCAAAGTATCACAATGAACTGTTATGCTATCAAGACAATTAAAAATCCTACTCTTTAACTCTTTTGAAAAAACTGACTGGAGAATTAAAAAACGATTGCTTGCTATTTCACTCTATTTGTTGACAGAATTAGGGTTACCATTACTGGATTACTGCTGCATGACTGAATTCACAACTGTCTATTGTGAATCCATTGCCTGTCATTCCAATGTTTGACAGCTTCAAGTACTTATGCACACTTTAACGTGGAACTATGAATTCCAATGTTTTTTTCTAAATTAGGAAGTAAGTAATTGAATGAAATGACTGTTATTGTAAAGGATAGTGTAACTGAAGGAATGTAGATGCCGTAAATTAATTGTGTTATGAATGAGCGTGTTTCTTTAAAAAATAAAGTTTGTAATAGACACTTGTGATGGAATTTTATGGCCCTTTCCACGGGAGGATCTTCTGATCCTGCCAAAGTTAGTGAAGTATTGAATGGCTTGCTACATTTTCCAGCCCCACCCTCACTGTGATGGGGCTGGGAAATTCTACGCTTTGATATGGACTTTATTTAATGTTATCATGGGTCTTGGGGTTTACCCATGGTGGCTACTGCATGAGATAGCATGGTAACTGTCAGGGCAAAGGATGAAGGGTGGAGGGCAGCATGTGGTGGCACTAAGTTAGCAAAGAGAATATAAAAGGTCACGGGCAGAGGGACATACATTAGCATGGAATGTATTAGGGGACATGGAGATGGGAGAGCGACATAGGTTGGCATGGAATGCATGAGGGCCAGGAGTGGGCAGATGTACAGGATTTGACATGGAGTATATGAGGTACCATGGTGGGGGGCATAGGTTGCATTGGATGGGACATGAGGAGTTTGTGAGGCATGAGGGAAGTTTCATGTTTTTCATTTTTTAAATCAATTTCAACACAAGGCTGGATTATCAGACGGATGTGCTTACACTGGAGGGGGTGCAGAGGAGATGTACCAGGATACTGCCTGGGATGGAATACTTAAGTTATGAAGAGAGATTGGACAGTGTTGTTTACATTGGAGCACAGAAGACTGAGGGTTAATTTGATTGAATGTACAAGATTATGAATGGCATGCACAGAGCAGATAAGGAGCAACTACTCCTTTTAGTTGAAGAGGGAATCATAGCTTTAAGGAAGTGGGGGGCAGGAAGATTAGTGAGGATGTGAGGAAAAACTTTTTTACCCAGAAGCGGGTTGCCTCACATCCTTTAAAAAGTATCTGGATGAACACTTGGCATATCATAACATTCAGGGCTATGGGTGAAGTGCTGGCAGATGTGATTAGGTGGGAATTCCGATGTTTCTAATGAGTTAGCGAGACTCAATAGGTCGAAAGGCCTCTTCTGCGCTGTTAGATTCTATGATTTCATGATTTAGCTTGGAAGCTATGAAAATAAAAAAAAGTGTTTGTTAAAATGCCTTTATTGCTGCAATACTGGCTCTAGTGGAAGCAATGGATGTGTGATTAGAACATAGAACATAGAACAATACAGCACAGAACAGGCCCTTCGGCCTTCGATGTTGTGCCGACCAAAATAAAAAGCAATGCCCCTCCTAACTAAACCATTCCCTTCTCATCCATATACTTATCCACTAACCTCTTAAACGCCACCAAACTTGGCGCATCTACAACAGCTGCAGGCAGGGCATTCCACTCCCTAATCACTCTTTGAGTAAAGAACCTACCTCTGATATCCGTCCTATAACTCATACCCCTTAATTTAAAGTTGTGTCCCCTCGTTCTAGCTTTCTCCATCCTAGGAAAAAGGCTATCACTGTCCACCCTATCCAAACCTCTAATTATCTTATATGCTTCAATAAGATCCCCCCTTAGCCGCCTCCTTTCTAACGAAAACAACCTCAAATCCTTCAAATACAGAAGTGTGATTCTTTACAACACATTTTACTCCAGATAGTATACTATTGGATTTGACATAGATAGATAATCATTCAAGTAAAATTCATGAGTATTGATCTATCATCAGCACTAACCAATCCTTTGTCTGCTGTTTGCCACAGAAAATATTCTCTGAAAATCTTAAAATAGAAGACTTCAACACAACACCCGGTTGACGCCAATGTGTTACAATATGAAGATATTGGCAAATTGCACTGATAAAGATAAAATTTCTCCTCTGCAGCTATGATCCAAAAAGCAGAAAAATGTGCAGATACATTCATTATATATTAATGGCAAAATAATAGTTCCTTAGCCAGAATCTGATCCACCATTGCAAGTATAACTGATTCAAACCCCAGTTTCTCACACAGAACCAAGGGCCACTCAAAATTCCATAGTTATTGCCTGATGCATTGTATCAGTGGCTTGCACCTCTTTTAGGCACAGCAGCTTGAGGACTCCTAACCCCAGTAAGATTGGAAAATAAATTAATATTTTTCATCTGCTGCTTGAATAGCAACAAATCTGCTTCCAGGAGAGATACACTTGGATTGATTACATCAATCCATTAAAAAGGGATTGGGGTTCTGGCCCATATTCTGGGCACTCCTATTTGTGCAGAAATGAACTATTCTGCCCTCTTTAGAAGTTTCAGGACTGAGATAATGACATCAGGACACATATGATATTTGGATACAGCTACAGAAAAATACCAGTAAGTACAATTATAGATTTTGTAACCTAATTGAAATATAGAATGTAGTTTACAGGTTGTGAACACATTAATAATACTGCTTTATATCTTTTGTGCTTAATGTGATCATCGCAAACTCCTTTTTAGATTATTTTAATGGCCTCATTAATAATTTCAAATGGATTAATATCTCTGATAAAACAGAAGAGAGATAATTTCAAGTCTAACATTTCAAGTATTATAGCCCGTGGTCTGAATGTTGCTTAAATTAGGGGATTAAATTGTGGAAGGTGCGATAAATCTAACTCTAAGATACATTAATCTTACAGCACTTTAGATTCCAGATGAGTGCCATTATGAATAATATTTAGAACCATATAATAATTGAATAAAGCATATCAATTACAGGAGGTGGAAGTGGGAGCTTATCCAGCTGATGAGTTGAGATCACAATATAGAATGAGTAATACATAACATGCCTGTGTTTGTTGTAGAAAGAATGATGAAGATGAATTGCTATGAATAATTAACAATTCTAACTGAAGGTGAACTGCTGAGAGCATAGCTCCTCTGTGTCCTGGTATTTCCAACTATCATGATGTAGAGATGCCGGCGTTGGACTGGGATAAACTCAGTAAAGTTTTACAACACCAATTTTAAATCCAACCAATTTATTTGATAGTAAATTCGCAAGCTTTCGACTCTATAGCCTTCGTCAGGCAAATGCAGTGTTCTGGTCTGCAATAGCACTCATATCCACACAGACAGTTACAGATTGCTGATTAGAATGCGAATCCTTACATTTAACCTGCTATTCAAGTGTTAAAGTGGCTAACAATGTGTGTGAAGGGAATCCTGAGCATTGGTTAGAGAATTGTGTATTTTCTCCAGACAGCACAGTAAGTGAGGTTTTTTGCTAACCCAGGCAAGTTACGGGGGTTACAGATAGTGTGACATGAAGCCAAGATCCCTGTTAAGACCGTCCTCATGTGTGCGGAACTTGGCTATCAGTCTCTGCTCAGCGACTCTGCGCTGTCGTGTGTCACGAAGGCCCCCTTGAAGAACATTTACCCGCAGGTCGGAGGCCGAATGCCCATGACTGCTGAAGTGTTCGCCCACAGGAAGGGAACTGTTTTGCCTGGTGATTGTTGAGCGATGCTCATTCATCCGCTGTCGTAGTGTCTGCATGGTCTCCCCAATATACCATGCTTCGGGACATCCTTTCTTGCAATGTATTAGGTAGACAACGTTGGCCGAGTTGCAAGAGTATGTACCGTGTACCTGGTGAATGGTATCCTCACGTTTGATGATGTCGTCCATGTCTATGATCTGGCATGTCTTGCAGAGGTTGCTGTGGCAGGGTTGTGTGGTATTGTGGTCACTGTTCTCCTGAAGGTTGGGTAGTTTGCTGCGAACAATGATCTGTTTGAGGTTGTGCGGTTGTCTGAAAGCAAGAAGTGGGGGGTGGGGATGGCCCTAGCGAGATGTTCATCGTCATCAATGACATGTTGAAGACTCCGGAGAAGATGTCATAGCTTCTCCGCTCCAGGGAAGTACTGGACAACAAAGGGTACTCTGTCCACCGTGTCCCGTGTTCGTCTTCTGAGGAGGTCAGTGCGGTTTATCGCTGTGGCACGTCATTACAACTCATCCGCTTCATCTTGGAACGCAATGTCTTCACCCTCAACAATCAGCTTTTCATCCAGACACATGGAACAGCCATGGGGACCAAATTTGCATCTCAGTATGCCAACATCTTCATGCACAGGTTCGAACAAGACTTCTTCACCACACAAGATCTTCAACCAAGATTATATACTAGATACATTGATGACATCTTTTTCCTTTGGACTCATGGTGAACAATCATTGAAACAACTGTATGATGATATCAACAAGTTCCATCCCACCATCAGACTCACCATGGACTACTCTCTAGAATCAGTTGCATTCTTGGACACACGCATCTCCACCAAGGACGGTCACCTCAGCACCTCACTGTACTGAAAACCGACAGACAACCTCACGATGCTCCACTTCTCCAGCTTCCACCCTAGACACGTTAAAGAAGCCATTCCCTATGGACAAGCCCTCCATATACACAGAATTTGCTCAGATGAGGAGGATCGTGACAGACACCTCCAGACGCTGAAGGATGCCCTCGTGAGAACAGGATATGGCGCTTGGCTCATCAATTGACAGTTCCGACATGCCACAGCGATAAACTGCACTGACCTCCTCAGAAGACGAACACGGGACACAGTGGACAGAGTACTCTTTGTTGTTCAGTACTTCCCCGGAGCGGAGAAGCTACGACATCTTCTCCGGAGTCTTCAACATGTCATTAATGACGATGAACATCTCACTAGGGCCATCCCCACCGCCCCCCCCCCACTTCTTGCTTTCAGACAACCACACAACCTCAAACAGATCATTGTTCGCAGCAAACTACCAACCTTCCTTAGATGTAAGGATTTGCATTCTAATCAGCAATCTGTAACTGTCTGTGTGGATATGAGTGCTATTGCAGACCAGAACACTGCATTTGCCTGACGAAGGCTATAGAGTTGAAAGCTCGCGAATTTACTATCAAATAAATTGGTTGGATTTAAAATTGGTGTTGTAAAACTTTACTGAATTTCCATCTATCCACATAGTTGAATGGTATGTGACCTATTGTACTGCACCTCTTTTCATTCTAGATTTATATTGTACACACAATAAATGTCTGCAGTTTTACCTGTGTGATCTCCCACTTTTCAGAGTGCAAGAAACTGCCCTGTGCTGCTCCACGCTCAATCACTGTCACATCGCTAGATGGGTGGCTCAGAGCTGTTGTTGGGTTAATCAGGGACTAGCCATCTATAATGTTCTATACAGAAAGACAGAGAGGAAAAATGTCATTTCTCTCCATAGTACAACTTCCTGATATACATCTATTCCCTTTAAAACATTAGAATGCTAAATGAAGAATCAAGATGCTTTATATCTTGCTCTTCATTTAAGTATCTCAATTAGGTGAAAATCTCAGTTTGAAATAAGAATGCTCATATTCAAAGCTGAGCGAAAAAAATGTCAATACATTGCACTGCTATGAACTTGGGCTTTAGACGTAAGAGGTCAGTGAGCACATGGCCTACTACCATCCAGCCCCTGGTCTATAGTAATCTGTTCGTCAGAACCTTCTGATCATCACAAAACATATAGGCATTTGAAATACAAGGTGCATTGTTTATTTCTATCAATTGCTTAGAATTTGAGATATTGTAATGAAATCTGTTTAATCATGAGGAATTAACAATTTCATTGTCATATTTGTGAAATATATTATCTTACCATCATGGCCTATTGGCTAAACATTACCTTTCCATTCCTTCAGATTCTGACTTTTGTAATGTAACAAATATCCTGAATGAATTCTATCTTAGATTGTTTTATGATCTCTCAGAGTTCTCTGAATTTTCTCCAAGATTTTAGTCTCGTCTGCCTGCATGTAAAGCAAATGTGAGGAAAGCTGGAACTAATTGTATTATGTTCTGGCATAAGAGGGCAATCACACAGCACAGAAGGCAATTTGGGATTTACTCCATAAACTAATAGATAGGGACTATACCTTGCAACTGTCTGAAGTGAATTATTTGCATAAACTGCCCATGCCAGGATAATTGTCAACTTGTAGAATGGTTTTAATGAAGTATTCCTTCAATTACTGTGCTTCCCTTACGTCCCATTCATCCTCCTGTTAGCCAATGCCCTTTTAAGAACATCCATGCTTCACCTATGCACCTCATGTCTCCTGCATGCACCTTTAGATCATCCATGCCACCCCAAAACTCCCATATATCTTATAAGTCCTATCATATCATCATATATCCTCTATAGCATTCACCTGGTATGTACAATGTCCAGTTTTCATATTCTATGCAAAAAATCTTGTCCTACCTACAATCATATTAGTTGTGTCAACAAACCAGAAGTCAAACCAAAGGTTTTTACAACCTCTTTAAACTGCCATTCATTCTCAGATAAATGGAACAGTTACTTGTGCTGAAATTCATTAGTACTAGTCAACTATGCATTGATAATGGCCACAGCTGTCAAACAGTAGACTATTCTTTGGGAAAGAAAGAACTGATTTAATTTTAATTTCAAGGCAGGATTCTGTCAATTAATATAGGGAAGCAGATGGTTAGATTTATTTTCCAGGCTTTAAAAAAAAAGTCAGATCCATTTAAATCACAGTAGAGACAATGACAACGTAAAATGGCAGGAAACAGGAAAAGTTATGAAAACATTTTCATAATATTATGGTGCTTTGGAAGAAAACTCTAATGCATGTGAATAAATGCATATGGCATATCAATGTAGTATAGTTTTAAAGAAAAGATTCCTCAGGTGAATCACTGCTTTACAGACAAATCTACATTACTCTGCAGAACACGTTGAAGGTGTTGAAGATGTGAAAACACTTTAAACTTAACTCTCAGAGTATAGAAATATAAGAGTCATGAGCATGATCCACAAAGTTCCAGACTCTTCAGCAGGTTTTCCATTTTCTTACAAACTTTCAAACTTTATGTGTTTTATCAGCCTTTCAAAACCCTGCTTTGCCAGATGAATATGGTGTGTGAAAGGAAATCTGATTTTTGTTGCCTTTTAAACTGGACCTTAGTGATGGCAGGTGTGCATTTTGCACGTCTGGCATTCCCGACCTGCGAAAAGTCAAAAGAAAATGGCACAGGGCCAAGAATGCTGAGAATAATTGGATTTTTTCCAAAATAAACTAAGTGAGCCCATTTGCACTTGGGATGCACCTCCGAGCCCTGACAAAAATTCGGGTTCACCTGATTACTCATAAAATGACCTACTCTAACTATTTTGCTTGAAAATATATGAAATAGAAGTTCAATGTGTTGTCAGTGCCAAACCTAAAGCAAGTAGTACTTCTATATTCTTTAACTTGCATTGATCCTCATTACTTTGTGAATCAAGATAACATTTCAACTAATTTGTTGCACATACTGTTGAAATTCAACGCCATTTAGCACAGCACAGTCAACGAGTTCATGACTAACACATTTATCACCAGGTCAAGGCTCATGGCCAATGCAATTAGTTCAGTTTCATAATTTTCTTTATCCTCTTACTCAGAATTATCTTCAACATGTGTCATTTTGAGGACCCAACTTGCCTACTTTGGGCAGTTCATTGAATAATAAATGATACATTTAGTCACACCTGAAATGCTTGTTAACTATGTTTCTTGGGTTTTTCTGGAATTCATTTGTTTATTGTTGTTCCAGTTCTGTCTTCTGCCATAATACTCAGATCTGTTAAATGCGCTTTCATTCTCATTCTGCTAATCTTTACTTCTTTCATCGTATTGACGCCTGCATTTAGAATCTGGGCCTATTTGAAGTATGGCAATTACTGAGTCCTCTTTTGTTTATGCCACTGCAGAATCCCTTCCAAAAATACTGACGAAAATGATTGTTTCCCCAGGAATATTTTTCAAGTGGGCAGACATTTGATCCAACAATTCTCCCTTTCTGAGAGTTAAACACTTATTAGAGTAGAAACAGGAGCCTATCCTTGGCACAACCCAGTAACTTAAATGATTAAGTTTAATTGAATTTTGTTAAGCTTTTATAAAACTTGTTAAAGACTATCATAATTCTTTGTGGAATGATCTTTTTTTTCCAAAAGCTATCCATGTTTCTGGCATGAAGTGCCTCATAGTCATTTAACAGATCTTTCTTGTAAATTTCTTCCAAAAATCCCAAAGCTGATCCAAACCTTCACTACTACCAAACTCATAAAATATTTTATTTCAATAAAGAGCAACAAAACCAAACCATGGGTAGGATTTTACAGTCTTGCTCGAGTGAGACCAGAAATTCCTGCCCAAGATAAAGGGATATTTTTGTTGTCTGCCCCTTGCCCGCTCTGATTCCATGACAGATGGGGTGGTAGAATTCCATCATGTATTTCGTTTCCTCTCTGGTAGTAATGTAATGTATTTTACATCTGCACATCACCCTTTATTGTTCATGTAGCTCAGCAGCAAAAAATTATCATTGTTTTCTGCTATTTTTCACAATGACTACTGTGATTGTAAATTTTTGTCAGATTTTGTTTTCTCTCAGCTTCCAACCTTCCAACCCAATCATCTTAAGTCCATTCGTTACCATATTCTTTTCCAGAAAGCTAATTAATTGGTCAAGGACAGAACTGGAGCCAGTCTTTACACACTTTTATGTTTAGTTACAGAATTATATATTGCTAACATGCACTTCTTATCCCAACTACTGCAGTTTTAGTCTGCCTACTATAATGAGCTCAAATCAATATACAATTAAACACAGTTGATATGTAATTAACAAAATGGCTGGGTCCTATCTCCATAAATCCCTCTCCTTTTCTAAATCATTCTAAGGAAATCACTAATGTTTCAGTTCTGGAAAAAACTATTTTGCCTTACAGATGTGAAGATTCAAGAGTCTTGACTGGACAGATGGTTTCCAGCTTTTATTGTTTATATTCCAATTTGCTTTTTATTTTGTGTGAATACATCCGACTGACCTAATCTTTGCTTTTGCCTCTTCTATAATTAACCCCAACATTAGTGTTTTGTGTCTGTAATACTCTCCTGTTATATTTTGTATATCTATTATTTTGAGATCATTATGAATTAGATCAGACCAGGTAGGGGTGGCAAATTCTTCCCTGAAGGAAATTAGTGAACCAGTTGAAGAGCTTTGTAGTTATCTAATGCAATGCAAGTCCACAAATTGCTAGATTGATTAAATTCAATGTTCTATGTTCAATGTTCTAAATTGGCATGGTGGGTTACAAACACCAAGTTGCTTGTCATGTATCAAACCTCCAGGCTATTGCATTAAATGTGTTATTGTCCTTGTGTTACACAAACTCATGGTGACAGCCTGTGAATTACCCTCCTTGCATCATTTTAATTTACCTTTCTCAGTATTTCTCCACATTATTTTGGTGAACGTCAGAAGGTACTTTGTGTTTGTGTCTTTTTTACTATCTGTGTTTTCTCCAGAGCCCCATAATTGATAAGGATCTGCACTGAGAGTTTGATCTAAACACGTGCTCAGGGCTTAGATCAAACTCTTCTCCTCACTTTCTACTTGGCCTGACTATCCTGGGTAAAGTGCTTGTAAAGATTAGACTTTTATCCCAGGGAGTAAGTACTAACTGGAGCTGGGCTCACCATCCAGAAAGGGTGCATAGCCAACCACAAGGGCTGTCAAGGGCTGAGGTAAACTGTTTAAAAGACCCACTTCAGTGCTGTTCCCAATTGAAATAACGGCAGCAAAATAAAGAACAGCTGTCTAACTGTCACTCCTCACATTCCCCATCTATGTTAAATTATATTACATCATGCCGTCCCACCCATCTGCCATGACCATGATGCGAAACTATTACACATCCATGCCTACGCACTGATTGTAGACTCTGTGCAGAGCTAATGAACCCTATTGAAATAATAGAGCCTTTAAGTAAGTAATTCAATCATAAGAACAAAGAGCAACACAGCACGGGAAACAGGCCCTTTGGCCCAACGAGCCCGCGCCGCCACCTCGACGTTCCCACTTGCACCCATGACCCCTGTCTATGTTTATAGAGATCTGCATTGGAATCAAATTAGCGAGACCAATTTAGAGAGAATTTGTTTTGCCAATCAGCCTAAGAGCACATCTTTGGGGTGTGGGAGGAAACAGGAGCACCCGGAGAAAACCCACGCAAGCATGGGGAGAATGCGCAAACTCCCACAGATACCAGCCCAAATCCATATATCTGCACAGCAACACTGATAGTCACTGAGCTGTCGTGTTGCCCATCAACTGGTCCAGTTCAAGTGTACACTAACGATGTGAAGCAATAAGCTACTCTCGAAAAATCCAAGAGCAGCTCTCTCACGACCCATCGCGTGTATGCCCCTTGTTGGACAGCAAGGCCAACTGAAGTACCTGTAGGATAAAAGAGAAATACATCAACATCATGGACAACTTATGCAATTCCCAGGGATATCCCAAGGCTCATGATCCCTCTTTTAAATCAGTCTTCTATATCCCTCCATCCCTATTCTGCTCATGTGCCCATCTAACGCTATCTTTGGTTTTCTTAAAAAAAAATTTCACTACGGCGTTATAGGAGTGTCAATCATCCAGACCCTTTAAAATATCAATGGCTAAAATTGCAAGCATTGAAAACGTCTATCTTGTGTAAATCAAAACGATGCAATTGACAGAATTGATCTGTCAGTCAATCAAACGTTGTTTTATGAACATAAGAACTAGGAGGAGTAGGCCATCTGATCCCTCCAACCTGTTCCGTCTTTCAATAAGATCATGGTTAATCTTTTTGTGGACTCAGCCCCACTTACCTGCCCATGCATCATAACCTTTAATTCATCTACTGTTTAAATATCTATCTATCTTTGCCTTAAAAGCATTCAACGAAGTAGCCTGACATCTTCACTGGGCAGGGAATTCCAAAGATTCACAACCTTTTGAGTGAAGAAGTTACTCCTCAACTCAGTCCTAAATCCGCTCCCCCTTATTTTGAGGTTATGCCCCTAGTTCTAGTTTAATCCACCAATGGAAACAACCTCCCTGCTTCAATCTGAGGTCTCTATCCATTTCAAGAAGATGACCATCATCCCAATACCTAAGACAAACTAAGCAGCATGCCTTAATGATTATCGGCTGGTGGCTCCAGCATTATGAAGTGCTTCAAAAGGTTAGTCATGGCATGAATGAATTCCAGCCTCCCAGACTACCTAGATCCACTACAGTTTGCCTATTGCCGCAACAGATTCACGGCAGACACTATTTCCTTGGCCCTGCACACAACCCTGGAACACCTAGATAACAAGGACATCTATGTCAGACTCTTATGTTTTGACTACAGCTCAGCCTTCAACACGGTTATTCCCTTGAAATTCATCTCCAAACTCCGACCTGGGCCTCGACATCTCCCTCTGCGACTGGATCCTGAACTTCCTAAGTCACAGACCAGTAAGGATAGGCAACAACATCATCTTCATGATCATCCTCAACACTGGAGCCCCCTTCTATACTCCTTATACACCTATGACTGTGTGGCCAAATTTCTCTCCAATTCAAATTTCAAGTTTGCTGATGACATCACTGTAGAGGGTCAGATCACAAACAATGACGAGACAGAGTGCAGAAATGAGATAGAGAATCTGGTGAACTGATGCAGCAACAATAATCTTTCTCTCAATGTCAACAAAAAGAAGGAGAGTGTCATGGACTTCAGGAAATGTAAAGAAGAACATGCGCCTGTCTACATCAACGGGGACGAAGTAGAAAGGTCGAGAGCTTCAAGCTTTTAGGTGTCCAGATCACCAACAACCTGTCCTGGTACCCCCATGCCAACACTGTAGTTAAGAAAGTCCATCAACGCCGCTACTTTCTCAGAAGACTAAGAAAATTTGATATGTCAGTCATGACCATCACCAACGTTTACAAATGCACCATAGAGAGCATAGTTTCAGGTTGTATCATAGCTTGATATGTCTCCTGCTCTGCCCAAGACCACAAGGAACTACAAAAGGTTGTGAATGTAGTCCAATCCATCATGCAGATCAGCATCCCATCCATTGACTCTGTCTACACTTCCCGCTACCTCGGCAAAGCAACCAGCATTATTAAGGACACCAGACTCCCTGGACACTCTCTTTTCCACTTTCTTCCGTCGGGAAAAGACACAAAAGTCTGAGGTCATGTACCAACGAACTCAAGGACAGCTTCTTCCCCGTCAGACTTTTGAATGGACTTATCTTGCATTACTTTGATTTTTTTCTACACCCTAGCTATGACTAGGAACAAATACTGTGTGCCCTTGATAGGTTATGTCCCTGGCAGGCAGGAAGGAAATGGCCAAGTGAGGGAACCATGGTTCACAAAGGAGGTTGAATGTCTTGTTAAGAGGAAAAAGGAAGAGTATATAAGGATGAAAAACAAGGTTCAATTGGGTTACAAGAGAGCTAGGAATGAGTTAAACAAAGGGCTTAGGGGAGCTAGGAGGGAGCATGAGAAGTCCTTGGGGGTGTCGGATAAAGGAAAACCTCAAGGCTTTTTATTCTTAAGTGAAAAATAAAAGAATGACCAGGGTGAGACGAAGGTTTGTCAAGATACTTGTGCATGGAATCAGAAGAGATAGGTGAGGCATTGAAATGAATAGTTTTCTTCAGTGTTTTTGAGGATGAGTGCATGATACAGGCTGATAGGATGGCAGAGGTAGATGTTCTGAGGGAAGATGTATTAGCAATTTTGAAAAACCTGAGGGTAGATAAGTCCCCTGGGTCAGATTGGAAACATCATAGGATACTTTGGAAAGTAAGGGATGAGATTGCAGAGCCTTTAGTTTGATCTTTGGGTTCTCACTCTTCACAGGGATAGTGCCAGAGGACTGAAGAGTGGCAAATGTTATTCCATTCTTCAAGAAAGGATAAAGGAAGGACTCTGGTAATTATACGCCAGTTAGTCTTACTTGGCAGTTGGTAAGTTAATGGAAAAGGTCTTGAGAGATAGGATTTATGACCATTTGGAAAGATGCAGTTTAATCCGGGATAGTCAGCATGGTTTACTGACAGATAAATTCTGTCTTACAAATTTGATTGAATTCTTTCAGGAGGTAGCTAAATATGTAGATGAAAGTAGAATAGTTAATGTCATATGCATGGATTTTAGTAAGGCATTTATAAGATTCCCCACGGTAGGCTCATGAAGAAGGTAAGGAGGTGTGGGATAGAAGGAAATTTGGCTGATTGGATAAGTAACTGGCTGTCTCATAGAAGAAAGAGATTGATGGTAGAAGAAAAATTTTCGGACTGGAAGCCAATTACCAGTGGTGTACCACAGAGATCAGTGCTGGGTCCTCTGCTATTTGTGATTTTTTTATTAATGACTTGGAAGAGCATGCTGAAAGGGGTGGGTTAGTAAATTTGCTGATGACATCAAGATTGGTGGATTAGTAGATGATGCGGAGTGCTCTTGCAGGCTACAAAGAGACATTGATAGGATGCAGAGCTGGGCCAAAAAGTGGTAGATGGAGTTTAACCCTGGAAAGTGTGAGGTGATTCATTTTGATAGGACAAACTTGGATATGGATTAAAGAGTCAAAGACAGGGTTCTGAGGAATGTGGAGGAACAGAGATATCCTGCAGTTCATATCCAGAGATCTCTGAAGGTTGCTACTCAAGTGGATAGAACCGTGAAGAAAGCTTATTGTGTGTTCGCGTTTATTAACAGGGGGTTTGAGTTTAGGAGCCCTGCAGTTATGCTGCAACTGTACCGGACCTTGGTGAGACCATATTTGGAATATGGGTTCAGTTCTGATCACCTCACTATTAGAAGGATATGGAAGCATTGAAGAGAGTGCAGAGGAGATTTACCAGGGTGCTGCCTGGTTTGGAGGGTATGTCTTATGAAGAAAGGTTGAGGAAGCTGGGGCTTTTCTCTTTAGAGCAGAGGAGGATGAGAGACAACTTAGTAGAGGTTTATAAGATGATGAGGGGGATAGATAGAGTAGACATGCAGAGACTATTTCCTCGGCTGAATGCAGCTGTTACTAGGGGGCATAACTATAGGGTTCATGCTGGGAGATATAGGAGGGATGTCCAAGGTAGATTCTTCACTCAGCGAGTGGTTGAGGTGTGGAATACACTGCCTGCTATAATAGGGGAGTCGGACCTTTAGGATCTTTCAAACGGTTATTGGATAGGCTCATGGAGCACACCAGAATGATAGGGAGTGGGATAGCCTGATCTTGGGATTGGACATAACTTGGCACAACATTGAGGGCCGAAGGGCCTGTACTGTGCTGTATTGTTCTATGTTTCTATGACTTTAGGAGAACATTCTGCACTCTCTCGTTTCCTTCTCTATAAATGGTATGTTTTGTCTGTATAATGCCCAAGAAACAGTACTTTTCACTGTATGTTATGATGTGACGATAATAAATCAAATCTTGTCTGGGCCTTCAGCCAAAAATACATGATGGATTTAAAAGGAGTGGGATGAGTGAGGAACATGTCTTGGTATGGAAGGGCCACGTGTGATGTGACCATTGCTAGCAAGACTGACATTTTATTACCATCAGTAATTGTCACTGAGAAGGTGATGTGACCTTCTTGAATCACTGCAATCCATGTGGTGCAGGTACACTCAATGCTGTTAGGGTGAGAGTTGATGATTTTGACCCGGCAACAGCGAAGAAGTAGCAATATAGTTCCAAGTAAAGATGTTGCATGGCGTTGAAATGGAACCTGCAGATGACGGTGTTCTTATGAGTTACTGTCTTTGTTATTTTAGATAATAGAGAGCATGGGATTGGAAGGTGCTACCAATGGAGACTTGGTGAGTTGCTAAAATACATCTTGTACACAATACACTCTGCTGCCACAGTTAATTGATGGTGGAGAGCATACTTACGAATACTTATGTTACTGATCACAGGATTCCCAGCCTCTAAACTGCTGTTTTAGCCAGAATGTTTATATGGCTGGTCTAGTTCAGCTTTTGGTCAATGATAACTCCTTGTACATCGATGCTGAGGGAATCAGCACTGGTAATGCTACTAAATGTTAAAGGGATATGTTTTGGTTCTCTCTTCTTTGAAATGGCCATTGCCTGCACTTTTATGACACAAATGGCACTTACTATTTCATAACCCAAAGCAGAATATTGTCCAGATCTTGTTGCATGTGAGCATGGAGTGCTTCAGTATCTGAGGAATTGAATTCTTTTTTTTTAAGCAACACAGCACGGGAAACAGGCCCTTCGGCCCAACAAGCCCACGCCGCCGTCATACTATATAGTAGCAAATACATTATCCTATTTTAATATTCCTATATAATAATATATATATTATTCCTAATATGGAAAATTTTCACCATAGGGACAATTTGTTTCCCAATCAGCCTAAGAGCGAATTTTTGGTTGTGGGAGGAAACCGGAGTGCCCGGAGAAAACCCACGCAACCACGGGGAGAACGCGCAAACTCCCGCAGACACCGGCCCAATTCCAAGTGTCTGCACAGCCACATCGATAGTCTCTGAGCTGTCATTGTGCCCTTCAGATGGTCCACATAAAGCACTCATTTACGACATGAGGTACCAGGCAACCCATGAATCAACATCCAAGAGCGGTACCCGCACCACCTGCCGAATGCGTGCTCAAATTATGGACCGAATTACCTGTGGAAAAAAGCCGTAGTTAAACAGTCCTAATATATCCCTCTATCTGCATACCCCTCATGTGGCTGTCCAAGAGACCCTTAAACAGCCCCAGCGTGCCTGCTCCCACCACCTTACTCGGCAGTGCATTCCACACCCCCACTACCCTTTGTGTGAAAAACTGCCCTCTAATATTCGTCTTATACATAGCCCCCCCCTCACCCTATGGCCATGACCCCTCGTCCTATCCATTTCTGAAGGTGGAAAAAGTTTACCTCCATTTACTCTATCTATACCCCTTATAATCTTATACACCTCTATGAGATCCCCTCTAAGCCGACGTCTTTCAAGAGAAAACAACCCCAGTCTATTTAATCGTTCCTCATAAGACAGTCCTTCCATACCAGGCAGCATCCTGGTAAACCTCCTCTGCACTCTCTCCAAGGACTCCACATCCTTCCGATAGTACGGAGACCAGAACTGGGCGCAGTATTCCAAGTGAGGCCTAACCAAAGTTGTATACACCTGCAACATCAAACTCCTACTCTTGTATTCTATACCCTTTTCTATGAAAGCTAACATACTATACGCCTTCTTTATCACCTTCTCCACCTGTGAGGACACCTTCAGAGAATTCATGTCTAGCTAGGTGGTCACAGACTTTGGGTGATTACAATTATGCTTCTGATGGCCTACAGCACCTCATGGATGTCCAGTTTAGAGCTAGTGCTTGAAGAAGAATAAAGAAGTGGTCTGGAATATATTTATCCCTCAACCAATATGACTAAAACAGATTATCTAGTCACTATCTCATTGCTGTTTGTGGGATTTTGCTGTTTGCAAATTGGCTGCCACATTTTCTGCATTACAACAGTGACTGTACTTCAAAAGTACTTGATTACCTATAAAGTAGGGGGCAGCACCATGGTTAGCACTGCTGCCTCACAGAACCAAGGACCCAGATTTAATTCTTGGCTTGGTTCACTGTCCATGTGGAGTCTGCACGTTCTCCCATGCGTCTGCATGGGCTTCCTCTGGGTGCTCTGGTTTTCTTCCACAGTCTAAAGATGTGCTAGTTAGATGCATCGACCATGCTAAATTCGCCCTCAGTGTATGCAAACAGGTGCCAGAATGTAATGACTAAGGAATTTTCACAATAATTTCATTGCAGTATTAATGTAAACCTACCTGTGATACTAATAAATAAATTTTAAATAAACTATAAAGTGCTTCAGATGATCTGAAAGCATAGAAGGTGTTGTATAAATTACATCTTTTCTTTCAAATGCTTTTTAGGCCCAACATCCAAATTTCACTCAGAAGGGATCACTGGATGGCAGTCAGAAGCAGGAGTAATGGCTGTCAGTTCAGGGGGACTGAATCCCATCGTAACATCTCGAATGCCCCCACCCCCTAAATGGGCAAAGAATGAGTATGCGAATTGTGCCTAAAATCTTGCTGAGAAAGCCATTTTGTTAAAAATTTCCTTTAAAAGCATGAAAAATTAAACAAAAACTACATATATGTTCTGGAACAGGAAGGGTTAAATGTTCCATACTGACTGCAGTTTCAACACAACCAGGGACAACTTCCTGCCAAAAGTAGAATTTAGCCCAAGAATTGCAGCTGCGAATGCTCAGTGGAATCCATTTCAGGAGCAGCAGAGCAGCTTTCCAAGAACAAAATGAAACAGAGCAGAATGTGATCTGCACTGAGATATTTCATGGTAAGAAGTCTCACAACACCAGGTTAAAGTCCAACAGGTTTATTTGGTAGCACAAGTTTTGGCAGTATTGCTCCTTCTTCAGGTGAATAAGGAGTTGTGTTCACAAACAGAGCATATATAGACACAAACTCAATTTACAAGATAATGGTTGGAATGCGAGTCTTTATAACTAATCAAGTCTTAAAGGTACAGATGTGAGTGGAGCGAGGATGAAGCACAGGTTAAAGAGATGGGTATTGTCTCCAGCCAGGACAGTTAGCAAGATTTTGCAAGCCCAGGCAAGGCATTCAGGTTACCGATAGTGTGACATGAACCAAAGATCCCAGTTGAGGCTGTTCTTGCGTGCGGAACTTGTCTATCAGTTTCTGCTCGGTGATTCTGCATTGTCATGTATTGTGAGGCTGCCTTGGAGAATATTTACCTGAAGATCAGAGCTGAATGCCCGTGACTGATGAAATGTTCCCGGACAGCAAGAGGACACTCCTGCCTGGTGATTGTCGAGCAGTGTTCATTCATCTGTTGTCGGAACGTCTGCATGGTCTCCCCAATGTACCATGACTTGAGACATCCTTTCCTGCAGCATATCAGAGAGACAATGTTGGCTGAGTCTGGACTTGCAAAATCTCACTAACTGTCCTGGTTGGAAACGATACACACTCACTTAACCTGTGCTTAACCCTCTCTCCACTCATATTGTCTGTACCTTTCAAGAGTTGATTACCTGTAAAGACTTGCATTCCAACCATTATCTTGTAAATTGAGTTTGTGTCTACAAATGCCCTGTTTGTGAACACAATTCTTCACTCACATGAAGAAGAAGCGACACTCCGAAAGTTTGTGCTGGCAAATAAACTTGTTGGAATTTAACAGGTGTTGTGAAACTTCATACTCTGCTTACAGCAGTCCAACGCTGGCATCATGACAACCATTGACACTCCAAACTGCCAGTTCCAAGTCGAGAGGATCTCCAAGAAGATCACGCATATTGACACAGACATCAAGTTTCTACAAAGATGCAAAAAAGAAGACAAGATATCAAAAGGAAACAGATCATGAAACCATTCAGGTCAACTTTTATCACAGAGACTACGCTGAGAGACTTTGCCATCACACCTCTCTCACACTCCTCAACCACCTCATACACCAGCTCTACAGTAAGCACCGCAATGTGGAAACCAAGATAGAGTCCATATTCTCAACTTGCACTCAGGATCCAAGTAGATGGGATAAATGAATTACACCATCTACATGCACACCAAAAACAGGAAACTTGAGAAGCTCAACAGCAGCAACCAAGCCTCCCCCAGTACCAAAATAGAAAACGCTTCCACTACTGCAGAGAAGTCCATGGTTTGAAATGCGTATACTTTAATGCAAGAAGTATTCACAATAAGGTGGAGGAACTTGCAGCTTGGACCAGTACCTGGAACTTAGATGTTGTGGCCATTTCAGAGACATGGATAGAGCAGGGACAGGAATGGTTGTTGCAGGTTCCGGGGTTCAAATGCTTCAGTCGGAGTAGAGAAGGAGGTAGAAGTGGGGGAGGAGTGGCATTATTAGTCAAAGACTGTATCACAGTGACAGAAAGGAAGTTTGATGAGGACTTGTCTGTTGAGGTAGTATGGGCTGAGATTAGAAACAGGAGGGGAGAGGTCACCCTGTTGGGAGTCTTTTATAGACCTCCTAAAAGTTCTAGAGAGGTTGAGGAAAGGATTGCAAAGTCAATCCTGGACAGGAGTGAAAGTAATAGGGTAATTGTTATGGGGGACTTTAACTTTACTAATATTGATTGGAATAGCTATAGCTCTAGCACGTTAGAGGGGTCAGCTTTTGTACAAAGTGCGCAGGAAGGTTTTTTGACTCAGTATGTAGATAGGCCAACTAGAAGTGAGGCTACATTGAATTTGGTACTGGACAATGAGCCAGACCAAGTGTTAGGCTTGGAAGTTGGTGAACATTTTGGTGATAGTGACCACAATTCGGTTACGTTCACCTTAGTGATGGATAGGGATAGGCATGAAGCTGGGGGCATTTGTTATAGCTGGGAGAATGGTAATTATGAGGCCATAAGGAGGGAACTAGGGTGCATAGGTTGGACTAGGAAACTACAGGGACTGGGAACATCTGAAATGTGGAGCTTATTCAAGGAGCAGCTACTGCGAGTCCTTGATAAGTATGTCCCTGTCAGGCAAGGAGGAAATGGTCGAGTAAGGGAACCATGGTGTACTAAAAAAGTTAATGCGCTGGTTAAAAGGAAAAAGGAGGCTTATGTCAGGATGAGGCTTGAAGGCTCGGTTAGTGCAATGGATAGCGATAGATTAGCCAGGAGGGAGCTAAAGAGTGAATTGAGGAGAGCTAAGAGAGGACACGAGAAGACTTTGGCTGATAGGATTAAGGAGAATCCTAATGCTTTCTTTAGATATGTTAAGAATAGAAGATTGGTTAGGACAAGATTAGGGCCAGTCATAGACAGCAGTGGGAAGTTGTGCGTGGAGCCTGAAGAGATTGGAGAGGCACTGAACAAATATTTATCTTCGGTATTCACGCAGGGAGATGTAAATGTAGTTGTGGAGAACACTGGGATACAGGTTGCAAACTGGAAAGTATTGAAGTAGATAAGGAGGATGTGCTAGATATTCTTGAGGGTTTGAAGTTAGATAAGTCCCCTGGGCCGGACGGGATTTACCCTAGGATTCTCTGGGAGGCGAGAGAGACGATTGCAGAGCCTCTGGCTCTGATCTTCAGGTTGTCGTTGGTTACGGGTATAGTGCCGGAAGACTGGAGGATAGCGAATGTGGTCCCATTGTTCAAAAAGGGGAAGAGAGACTTTCCGGGGAATTATAGGCCGGTGAGTCTTACTTCTGTTGTGGGCAAAGTATTGGAGAGAATTATTAGGGATAGGATTTATAGTTATTTAGAGAGAAATGAATTGATTGGGGATAGTCAGCATGGTTTTGTGAAGGGTAGGTCGTGCCTTACTAACCTCATTGAGTTTTTTGAAAAAGTGACCAAAGAGGTGGATGGGGGTAAGGCGGTTGATGTGGTATATCTGGACTTTAGTAAGGCATTTGATAAGGTGGCCCATGGAAGACTTCTGCAGAAAATGCAGATGTATGGGATAGAGGGTGATTTAGCTAATTGGATAGGAATTGGCTAGCAGATAGAAGACAGAGGGTGGTGGTTGATGGGAGATATTCATCGTGGAGTTCGGTAACAAGTGGTGTACCTCAGGGGTCTGTTTTGGGGCCCCTGCTGTTTGTAATTTTTATAAATGATCTGGATGAGGGTATTGAAGGATGGATTAGTAAATTTGCAGATGACACTAAAGTCGGTGGAGTGGTAGATAGTGAAGAGGGGTGTTATAGTTTGCAGAGAGACTTGGACAAGTTGCAGAGCTGGGCCGAGAGGTGGCAAATGGAGTTTAATGTGGAAAAGTGTGAGGTAATGCACTTTGGCAGGAATAACAAATGTGTAGAGTATAGGGCTAATGGTAGGAATCTTAATAGTGTTGATGAACAGAGGGATCTTGGTGTATATGTGCATAGATCCCTGAAAGTTGGCAATCAAGTCGATAAGGTTGTTAAGAAGGCATACGGAGTCTTAGCTTTTATTGGTAGGGGGATTGAATTTCGGAGCCGCAACGTCATGTTGCAACTGTACAAAACTCTAGTGCGGCCGCACTTGGAGTATTGTGTGCAGTTCTGGTCCCCACATTATAAGAAAGATGTGGAGGCATTGGAGAGGGTACAGAGGAGGTTTACCAGGATGTTGCCTGGTATGGAAGGCAGGTCTTATGAAGAGAGGCTGAGGGATTTGATGTTGTTTTTGTTAGAAAGAAGGCGGCAAAGAGGAGACCTTATTGTAACAGATAAGATGATTAGAGGTTTAGATAGGGTGGACAGTGATAGCCTTTTTCCTAGGATGGAGAAAGCTAGCACGAGGGGACATAGCTTTAAATTAAGGGGTGGTGGTTATAGGACGGATGTCAGAGGTAGGTTCTTTACCCAGACGGTGGTAAGGGTATGGAATGCCCTGCCTGCATCAGTTGTAGACGCGCCAAGTTTGGTGGCGTTTAAGAGGTTAGTAGATAAGTTTATGGATGAAAAGGGAATGGTTTAGGTTAGAGGGTCATTGCTTTTTCCTAATTGGTCGGCGCAACATCGAAGGCCGAAGGGCCTGTTCTGTGCTGTAATGTTCTATGTTCTATTGTCAATTTGTTGGATTACACAGTTCAACCAGATGAAATTAAAGTTTTCAGCTGAGGGCCCAATTTCTGCAGCACCACCAAAATGGACCCCATCAATCTCTCAGCAGACATTGGTGAATGAAGCTATGGGAATTCTTCCACAAATGCCTAGGGGCCAACAATGAACACAATAAGACAGCCAATGAACTGGAACAGCCGACAGAGAGATCCACTGTGCCACAACTGAAGAGGAAAGAATCGAATTGGACTCCTCTGGAAGGCCGCTGCCTTCAACTTGACATACAGGCTAAGCCATTAGGAGACGTGTCAATGCCAGAGTCATTAGCCAAACTCTTAAGACAGCCCGAACGTCACCTTTGATCCGGACCTTTAGAGCATCTCTGTGCTCTCATCCCACACTAGAGATTCTACTGCCTCCCAAAGATCCACATGGCCAACACACCCGGCCATCCATTTGTATCAGGCAATGGAACCCTGTATGATAACTTGCACTTCGGGAGAAAGAATGTAGCGGGAAGGTATATAATAAAGGGTAGACCTATTAAGAGTATAGAAACACAGAGGGACCTGGGGGTGCAGGTGCACAAGTCTCTGAAGGTGACAGAGCAGGTGGAGAAGGTTGTGAAGAAAGCATATGGTATGCCAGTCTTTATAGAAAGAGGTAATAGAGTACAAGAGCTGGCCTTCAATGTTGCAGTTGTATAGAACGTTGGTTAGACCTCATTTGGAATACTGCGTCCAGTTCTGGTCGCCTTACTACCGGGAGGACATGGAGACTCTGGAGAGAGTGAGAGGAGGTTTACCAGGATGCTGCCTGGTATGGAAGGTCTGAGTTAGGAGAAGAGCTTAGGCAAATTGGGACTGTTTTCCTTAGAAAGACGTAGACTTAGAGGAGATCTAATAGAGGTGTACAAGATTATGTGGGGTATAGATAGAGTAAACAGGGTTAAGCTTTTTTCTAGGTTGTACTCAAATATCACTAGGGATTACGGGCTTAGGGTGAGGGGGATAAGGTATATTTTGGATGCTAGAGGGAGTTTTTTCACACACAGGGTGGTGGGGATATGGAACGCACTGCCAAGTAAGGTAGTGGAGGCAGGCACTCTGGAGTTATTTAAGAGATACTTAGATGGGCACATGAACAGAATGAGAATGAAGGGATATAGAAGACTGATTTAAAAGAGGGATCATGAGCCTTGGGAGCTCTCTGGGAAATGTGTAAACTGTCAATGATATTGATGTATTTCTGTTTTATCCTACAGGTACTTCGGTTCGCCTTGTTGTCTAACAAGGGGCAAACACGCGATGGATTTTTCGAGAGTAGCCTAGTGCTTCATGTTGTTAGTGTACACTTGAGCTGGACCAGTTGATGGGCAACACGACATCTTAGTGACTATCACTGTGCTGTGCAGATATACGGATTTGAGCCTGTGTCTATGGGAGTTTGCGCATTTTTCCCATGCTTGCGTGGGTTTTCTCTGGGTGCTCTGGTTTCCTCCCACACCCCAAAGATGTGCTCTTAGGCTGATTGGCAAAACAAATTCTCCCTAAGTTGTCTCGCAAATTTGGTTCCAATGAACAGATCTATAAACATAGATAGGGATCATTGGTAGAAGTGGGAATATCGAGGTGGCAGTACAGGCTCACTTGTTCTTTGTTCTCTGACTATGTCAAGAGCATCCTGAAACCAATTGTATAAAGAACCACCAGCTTCTGTCTCGACACTACAGATTCCCTACAGAAACTCAACATAGAGCATTTGAACCAAGAGTACTCCTCATTACAATGGATGTCTCGGCACTCTACACCAGCATCCCCCATGAGGATGGCATTGCTGCAACTGCCTCAGTACTCGATGCCGACAACTGCCAATCTCCAGATGTAATTCTACAACTCATCCGCTTCACTCTGGGCCACAACGTCTTCACTTTCAACAACCAGTTCTTCATCCAGACTCATGGAACAGCCCTGGGAACAAATTCACACTTCAACATGCCAACATGAATCTTTATGCACAGGTTCAAACAAGACTTCATCACCACAGAGACTTTCAACCAATGTTATATACCAGATACATGGATGACATTGTCTTCCTTTTGGACTCATTGCAAATAATCATTGAAACATCTATATGATGGAACGAACAAGTTATTTCCCACCACCCAACTCACCATGGACTACTATCTGGAGTTGGTTGCATTCTTGAATACTTGCGTCTCCACCAAGGTTGGCACTTCACTATACTACAATCCACAGATAACCTCATGATGCTCCACTTCTCCAGCTTCTACCCTAAACACGTTAAAGAAGCCATCTCCTGCCATCAACTCTTCCGTACATGCAGGATCTGTTCATATGAGGAGGATCACAACAATCACCAACAGATGCTGAAAACACCCTCATAAGAATAGGATAAGGCACTTGACTCATCGATCAACAGTTCCAATGCACCGCAGTGAAAAACTGCAATGAACTCATCAGAAGACAAATACAGAACACGGAGGACAGAGTACCTTCATCATCCAGTATTCCCCCAGAGCGAAAAAGCTACAACATCTTCTCCAGAGACTTCAATATGTCATCAATGAAGATGAACACCTCGCCAAGGCCATCTCCACACCCCCACTTTTTGTTTTCAAACAACTGCACAACTTTAAACAGACCATTGTCTGTAGCAAACTACTCAACCTTCAGGAGAACAGTGGCCATAACACCACATAACCCTGCCACAGCAACCTCTGTAAGAAGTCTCACAACACCAGGTTAAAGTCCAATCAGTTTATTTGATAGAGTGAAGAGTTTTCTCCACTCATCTGACAAAGGGGCAAACCCCAAAAGCTTATGGGTTTACTATCAAATAAACTGGTTGGATTTTAACCTGGTTTTGTGAAATTCTTACTGTGTTTACCCCAGTCCAATGCCAGCATCTCTACATCATAGCAACCTCTGCCAGACGTGCTGAATCATCGACATGGATGCCATCATATCACGAGAGAACACCATCCGTCACGTACACAGTACATATTCTTGCCACTCAGCCAACGTTATCTATCTGATATGCTGTAGGAAAAGATGTCCCAAGGCATGGTACATTGGGGAGACCATGCAGACACTACAACAACAGATGAATGAACATCGTTCAACAATCACCAGGCAGGACTGTTCTCCTCTTGTCGGGGAATACTTCAGCAGTCTTGGGCATTCAGCCTCTAATCTTTGGGTTCTCCAAGGCGGCCTTCACGACACACGGCAACACAGAATTGCTGAGCAGAAACTGATAGCCAAGTTCTGCACAAAAGAGGACAGCCTCAACCAGGATCTTGGGTTCATGTTATATTGTCTGTAAGTCTCACGACTTATCTGGGGTTGCAAAATCTCATTAACTGTCTTAGCTGGAGACAATTCATACTTCCTTAACTTGTGTTTAACCCTCTCTCCACTCACATTGGCTGTACCTTTAAGACTTGATTAGCTGTAAATACTCACATTCCAACCATTATCTTGTAAATTGAGTTTGTGTCTATATATGCCCTGTTTGTGAACACAACTCTTCACTCACCTGACAAAGGAGCAATACTCAAAGCTTGTGCTTCCGAATAAACCTGTAAGACTTTAACCTGGTCTTCTTACTGGCGAGACTTCTTACTGTGCTTACCTCAGTCCAGCACCGGCATCTCCACTTCATATTACATGGTACTATAAATCTGCAATGCCAGGTCTCTACAAGGAACTCAGGAAGCCCTTAATCCAGGATTGACAGGACTATATGCACAATAAAACTTATTTTTCAAAGTGATTGGATTCTATACTAAAACTCTGATCCTGTAGTATATACAATAAAAGAGGGCAGTTAGATACTCATGTCACTCATTAGAATCAGACTTTGAAGTCAACATATTTACTATTCCATAAGGCTGATCTGAAAATGCTTCATTACATTCACTCAATGTTAGGACAATGTTTTTGTGATTAACCAATTACAAATTTTAAAAATTATGTAGAAAATTTCAAAAAATTTGAAGGATTGAGAACGTGTTGCAAAAATTATAAAATGTCACATCTTCATCTCTGCTACTGCATGCAGTGAGAGAGAGAGCACCAAAGCATCCACATAGGTTCCAGAATAGTTCTGATGAAGGATCAACTCAAACGTTAACCCTGTTTCTCTTCACTGATGTCGCCTGATCTGCTGAATGTTTCCTGCACGTTGTGTTTTTATTTCAGATTTCCAGCATCTGCAGTATTTTGCTTTTGTATTATGGCCAGAACATCATTGTGATAAAGAGATTGCATTCACAATGTGGGCTGGCTCAAAGTGGATGGAAACAATAAGTCCAAACTGGTATTATCAAATTCTGCCCAGGCTGGGCCAATTAATACTGATGCCAATGTCTGATTTACTGGAACTGTTCTTTCCACACTGGTCCTTCAGCCACACATTCTGGGGAGAGGGGGAGGAATCATGGAATTGTCACTGGATAATCCAGAGACCAAGATAATGGCAAAATACTGACCCTTCAAAGGGTCATCCAGGCTCAAAATGTTGGCTCTATTCTCTCTCCGCAGAGGCTGTCAGACCTGTTGATTTTTTTTTAGCATTTTCTGTCTCTGACTCAGGGTAATGCTCTAGGGACCCGGATTTGAATCCCACCATGACAGATGTTGAAATCTGAATTCAGTGAAAATCTCAAATTAAAAAGTCTTATAAAACCATTATAGAGTGTCATAAAAACTCATCATGGGTTCACTAATGTTCTTTAGGGAAGGAAATCTGTCTTCTTTACCTAGTCTGGCTAATATGTGACTCCACAAATCCACAGCAATGTTGTTGACTCTTAAAAAGATAGCATCGTAAGCCTTTCAGTTGAAGGGCATTTAGGGATGGGCAAAAAATGCCCAGCTGGTGAAGATGATAGTCAATGAATTTTAAAAAAAATCACTTTCCTGATCTTTTTGTTCCCAGATGATTAACACTTGGTTTGGGTGATAATCTCCAGATTACTACTCTCAAGATTCTATGGTTTAATTTAGCTCTGCACTCAATTTCCACTCACATCAGATTCCTATTTTAAAGACTTCACTCTATTTGCTATTCTAGCCCAGTGCTCTTCTAAATAAATATGGCCTTTAAGAGCAAAGAAAATTACAGCACAGGAAGAGACCCTTCAACTCTCCAAGCTATACTGACCACACTGGCTGTCTGATCTAAAACACCCTACCCTTCCGTGTATTCCTATCAATGTCCCTTGATTCCCATCCTCTCAAACATGTGCCCTCAGTCTACATTCTTCAGTTCCTTTGTAATATTGTTGTAATTAGCCTTCCCCCAATTTAGCACCTTTACCTGAGGGCTCCACTTGTATTTATCCAACAGTATCTTAAAGCTTACTGAATTGTGGCCACTGTCCCGAACTGCTCCCTGCTGAAATGTCGACCACCTGACCGGATTTATTCCCCAATACCAGGTGCAGTATAGCCCCATTCCTTGTGGGACTATCTACATACTGTTTCAAGTAGCCCTCTTGGATGCTCCTTAAAAACTCTGTTCCATTCATATCCCTAGCAGTAAGTGAGTTCCAGTCAATATAGGGGAACTTAAAATCTCCCACCACAACAACCCTGCCACTTTTATATTTTGCCAAAATTTGCCTACATATCTATGTCCCTCTGGCTGTATACAGGGCCATAGTAAATACCCAATATTGTGACTACACCCTTCCTATTTCTGAGCGCTACCCATATTGCCTTACTGAATGAGTCCTCCGAGGAGTCCTCCTGCAGTATAGCTGTGATATAGGCATGGTAGCACAGTGGTTAGCACTGCTGCTTCACAGCCCAAAGGTTCTGGGTTATATTCCCAACTCAGGTAACTGTCTGTGTGGAGTTTGCACATTCTCCTCGTGTCTGCGTGGGTTTCCTCCTGTTTCCTTCCACAGTCCAAAGATGTGCGGGTTAGGTTGATTGGCCATGTTAAGAAAATTGCCCCTTAGTATCCAGGGATGTGTAGGTTAGAGGGATTAGTGGGTATAATATGTGGGATATGGGGGTAGGGCCTGGGTGGGATTGTGTTCAGTGCAGACTCAATGGGTCGAAGGGCCTCTTTCTGCACTGTTGGGTTCTATGATCTATGATCCTCTCTTCAACCAGTATTGCAACTCCTCCACCCCTTTTACATCCCTCTCTTTCCCATCTGAAATATCTGTATCCAGAACATTAAGCTGCCAATCTTGTCCTTCCCTTAACTACGTCTCATCATCAACAACATCATAGTTCCAAGTACTAATGCAAGCTCTAAGTTCACCATCTACCTTACTTGTTACACTTCACGCATTGAAACAAATGCAATTCAATCTACCAGACTCTTTGATCAGCAACCACCCCTGCCTGCTTTTTCTTTGAGTCTTACCAGTACTATTCTCTAGTTCCATTTCAGTTAATTCACCTTTACATTTGGTTTCCCATCATCTAGTGCCCTCTTGAATGCCTCGATTGAAACTATCTCCACCACACTACCAGGCAGTGCATTCTAGATCTGAACAACTTATGTGTGAAAATATTTTGTCGGGAAATGTAACTTCATGCTACCGTACCTATTGCAAGGATATGTTATGCTGTCAAAGCTGCCATGCTTTAAGTAGGACATGACTATGAATATGTTTCATAAATTAGATATAAAACTCCCATGCAGTGTATTCAACTGATGGAGAAACTTTTTGATATCCTAAACATACTCATTCAACCAAAAAATAGATTATCTGGTCATTCATTCATTTGCTGTTGCAGGGCCTGTATATTCTAAATTTGCTGTCGTCTTTGTTTATTGGGACTGGAATTTAAAATGACATTCCAAAAATGTGATAAGGCATTGTTTAAATGCAAGCTTTTGCCTTTTTTGTAACAGAATGGCACATTTTGTACATTAAATTATTCACGATTCAACAGACCATTAAAAGCTTGAAAGAAAAGTTTGAAGTATTCCATGAGATGCAATGCCAAGAGGTTCTTTTGAGAAGAAATGAAGAAACAATGAAATATACTATTCTTTGGGTCCACTGTCCATATGCAAAATATGGAATGAGGGATATGTTGCTTATTCTCTCTATTGCTCCTGTTAATGAATAAGCCATATTTTACCCATCACTGTTGATGGTTTTTACCTTCATTTAAGAATGGGGAGCACTCCATAGAATCTGCCAATGCAAAAGGAAACCATTCGGCCCAACGAGACTGCTTGTTGCTATCCCCATTACCCCATGACCATGACCATCTAACTTGCACATCTTTCGATGCCAAGGGGCAATTTAGCATGGCCAATGGAAACCTAAGCAGACATGGGGTCAAACTCAAAATTCCAAAGCAAACTCCAAACACAGAGTCACCCAAGGCTGGAATCAAACCTGGGTCCCTGGTGCTGTGAGGCAGCTGGCCTAACCACTGTGCTATCATGCTACCCACAACTCTCATATTTTTGATTTTTTTCACTTTCATTTTCTCAGGTTCAGCATCATCAGCCACTCCATAAGCATATATTTGTTCTGCTATGATTTACAATGAACTTTTAACTGTCCAATATCTAGGTTAGTGATGTCCAAAATAAATACACAAATTATAGTCAAGAACACCTCTCATGCAATATAGATAACTACACTTAAAAACATTTTCCACCATTCACTGTGAAACTTCTACACATTCTTATTCACCAAAGTTTTGAGTTTGAAATGAATATATCAGACACATTACATCTCAGTGTGGTTTTGCGGTTTTTGTCTGGCAGTTGTGGGCAGTAATTTGACCAGCCAAATATTGCTGAGAATGTTAAATTGCTCATGGATTCATGCCCATGCTCCCCTTCCAAACCTCAATCTCCATCCAAATCCAACTCTCCATCCAGATATTGTTTTCCATCTAGACTTGGCTCTACATCCAGACCCTAATCTCTAACCAGACGAACATGTAAAGAGAACAAAAGTTGTAGGTGCAGTTTTCAGCTAAATTAATTTACTTTATATGAGATCAAGAAATGGCTGGAGACACTGGATATAATGAAGACTATGGTCCATGACAGCATCCCATCAATAGTACTGAAGATTGTGCTCCAAACTAACTGGGCCCTTAGCCAAGTTACTCCAGTACAGCTACAATGCTGACATCCACCCAACAATGCGGAAAATTGCCCAGATATGTTCTGTCCACAAAAAGAAAGACAAATCCAACGTAGCCATTTATGGCCCCATCTATGTACTCTCAATCATCAACAGTGATGGAAGACGTCATCAACAGTGCTACTAAACCGCAATTACTTTGCAATAACAGATCCACTAATGGTCATTTTGCGTTCTATCAGGATCACTCAAACTCTTGACTTCATCATCTTTGATCCAAACATAGACAAAATAGATGAATACATGAGGTTAGATGAGAGTGACTGACCTCAACTTCAACACAGCACTTGAGCAAGTGTAGTATTAAGTAACTCTGCAAAAATTGATGTCAGTGGGAATCCAGGGGAAAGCTCTCTACTGGTTGGAGTCATATCTTGGACAAAGAAAGATGATTGTGATTGTTGGAGGCTAACAACTGTCATAGGACATTCCTACAGGACTTCAGCAGGGTAGTGTCCTTGGCCCAATCATCTTCAGTTGCTTCACCTACATATGATCATCACTCCATCATAAGGTCAGGAGTGAGGGTGTTTGCTGATGATTAGTTCAGTATGATTTGCAACTCCTCATGCACTGAAATATACTGTGTCCATGTGCAGCAACAGTTGGACAATATAGAACAGTATAGTACAGTACAGGCCCTTTGGCCCTCAATGATGTGCCAAGCTATGTCTGAACCCAAGATCAAGCTATCCCACTCCCTATCATTCTGGTGTGCTCCATGTGTCTATCCAACATTCAACTTGTACTGATATATCGCAAGTAACAATTGTATTACAAAAGTGCAAGCACTGACCATTTTCAAGAAGAGAGAATCCAACCATTTTCCCTTGACCAAATGGCCTCCTTCTGCAATGTAGTGTTCTATGGATAAGAGCAGACAGGGGCTGGGAATTATGCATTGGGTAACACCTCCCTACTCCCCAAAGCTTATCCATCATTTACAAGGCACAAATTAAGAATGCAACAGAATAGTCTCCACTTGCCTAGGTGAGTGCAGCTCCAACAACACCTAAGTAGCTTGACACCGCTCACACACCAACATAAATATTCACTTTCTCCACCACTTACGCACAATGGTAGTAGCATGCACTATACACAAAAAGGCACTATAGCAACTCACCCAGTTTCCATTGGCTGCACCTACCAAACCTCTATTTTTATGATATGGAAAGACAAGGGCAGTAGGCATATGGGAACATCACCAACTGTCTGTTCCCCTTCTAGCCCTACAATATCCTGACTTAGAACTATTCCTTCATTGTCAGTCGGTCAAAATCCTAGTGTCCACTTGACCAAAATTTTAAAACTCCATTCCTAACAACACTGTAAGTGTATTGCAGCAGACAGACTGCAGTGGTTCAAGAAAGTGGCTTACAACCTTCTCAAAAGCAATTAGGGAATGGTAACAAAATGCTGGCTTTGTCAGTAACAGCCACAACATATGAAAGAATTTTTAAAAATTAAGATAATTGACAAAAGAACCAACAGCGATATAAAGAACAATCTTTATATACAGTGAGTGGTTAGGGTCTCGAATGCACTGCCTGAGAATGTGGTAGAGGCAGATTCAGTCATGGCTTTCAAAAGGAAATTGGATAACATTGGACAAGAAAATATTTTCAGAGCTATAGGGAAGGGGTGGAGTTGGACTTGCCAAGTTTCTCTTGCAGAGAGCCAACATTGACATGGCTGTCTTTTATGCTGAAACCAGTCTACAACTCTCAGGTTTTTGGCCTCTTAATTCATAAAAAGGCCAAAATAATGAAGAGAAGCAACAAAGGCAAAGAAGTTACTCAGCATGGCAAGAGTCATAACTGGATAAATCCATCCAGATGTGACCATCTGTTACTGGGTAAAAAACAGAGCTGACCATGTATGTTATGTTATTCTACCTGAATTCTACCAAGTTCCAATTCACTGGCAGCTTCAGTGTAGCTGATTATCACAAACCTGATTCACAGATGTTGTTAGCTTTGCTGTCAGGTTCCATTCCAAGTTTCCCCTGCAACAAATAAAACTCCAAAAATGGTTTATCTGTTCCTGGCTCTTGCAACTGAAAAGTCAAGCTTCCACTCCTTGGGGGGGAGGGAGGTGGGTGGTGGGGGGGGGGGGTGGGGGGTGGGCTCAGGGGGGGGTTTGGTGGTGGTGGTGGTGATGGGTGTCTGGTGAATACACTTTCTTCCCCATGGCCATTCACACTGGAGCGTTGCTGATGGAACTCTGGCATTAAGACAGGATGGAAGAATTTGGGGTGGGATGACAGGAAAAGAATAAGCCCTTCAGCCCATTAAGCCTGTGTTGACATATGGTACCTTTCTAAATTAAAGATCTCTTGCCACTATGCAGTCTATATCATTCTATTCCCTGACTCTTCATGTATCTGTCAAGATGTCCCTGAAATGTTGTTATTTTGTTCTGCATTGTGGGGCATTCTTAGTTTTTCACCAATATTGTGCATAGTCATCTGCTATGTTATTTAGTGTGTGTTGTTTTCCTCCACCCGCCTCCTGCCCACCAAGCAGCTATGCTGTAGTTTAAAAAAACTGTACAATTTGTTCCTCTTAACTCAAACTGACTTAGAACACACTTGCACAAATACACAGTTTCCGTCACACAAAAAAATTGCAATTTTCCTCTGTTAAATTAACAAAACGAGAAGGCAGTTTCCTTGTGAAATCAGATAAGTCTATTCAAAACTGAACAGATAGTTATAATCTAAAGTTTAAACTTTATTTACTTGTGTCACAAATAGGATTACATTAACACTGCAATTAAGTTACTGTGAAAATCCGCTAGTCACCACACTCCGCGCCTGCTCAGATACATTGAGGAAAAATTGTAGCATGGCCAATGCACCTGACCAGCATGTCTTTTGACTGTGGGAAAAAACTGGAGCACCTGGAGGAAACCCATGCAAACACAGAAAGAACATGCAAATTCCACACAGACAGTCATCCAAGGCTGGAATTGAACCTAGGTCCCCGGCACTGTGAGGCAGCAGCACTAACCACTGTGCCACAGTGTATAACTAAGCTCCTTGCAGAAAATAATAACTTATAATAACTGCAATATATTGACTACCATTTGCTTGTCCATCCAATGGACAGACACACTAGTAAAAGAAAAGGTTGCATTTATTTATGAGGACTTATTGTTATTAATGAGGACTTTCTGCGTGTCTGCAGGTGCAGATGCAGATGCAGTGTCAACCTGTGATTGTTTAAAATGTGAGATATTTTAAGAGCAGCTCTGTTTTCTGTCACTGAATTATGCATTGCTTCTTAGCTGCTGTCTTATATTGTCTCCTTTACAACAATATCAGTTAATGGAAAAATTGCAAATACTGGGAGAGCAAACATTTTAATTTCTGTTTGGTTAGTTTCAAATAATTATCCAAGTAGTGAATACTAGATTCCTGGAATCACAGATAGATATTTTTTTCCCCAGCAACCAACTGGCATTCTTAACTGTGAAGTTTCATTGTGGGTAAAAATCAGTAAAATAAGCATGAACGGATTTATCATATTCTTGGTCAGGAGAAGTAAAAAGTGTTGTCTTTTGCCTGGGAAGCCGAGGAAGTTCAAAGCTGCAGAAACAGTGGATGAGATAGATATGGGATTGTACTTTTTGAACATTTTAAGGAAATCCTTTACACAGGGCATTCTGGGAAAGGTTTGTCCACAAATGTAATTGTTTTCTTTGGAATAATGTTCATTCAACAAAGAGTGTCACTGAGAAATGCTTGAGGATTGACTTTCCTAGGAATAAAAGGAAATGTTGAAACAAAACTAAATTTCTAAAATAAAATGTGTTGGTGCAAGTCACCAAGTAGAGGATTGTTCTACAAAGAGAAATCCTTGCTCCAAAAAATTATTGTCCCTACAAGAGGGACATGTTGCGGTTTGATAGGTGATAAGAATGATGGAAAAACATCTTCTTCTTTGAGTTCTTCATGTGTTAAGTATGTTTAAGTAAGTTGTAAAACTGTTTTCTTTAAAGAAAGTGGAATCTATTAATGGTTTCTTGGTTACGTTATTTAAGATACACAGGTAATGGATATTGGCTGGAATTTTTCCAGTCCTATCATGGGAGGTGATTTGATGGTCCAGCTTGAATTCCATTAATTTTCAATAGAAACAGACAATCTAAGTGGTGGGTGGGGCTGGAAAATTTCACCCAGTGTTTGGTTGAGGACTGGGGTCACATAATAAGACAGTGCTCTGTGACACTGTGCAGTAAACAACAGAGATCTTGTAAATAAACCAGGATCTTGGGTTCACGTCACACTATCTGTAACTCCCATGACTTACCTGGACTTGCAAAATCTCACTAACTGTCCTGTTTGGAGACAATACACATCTCTTTAACCTGTGCTTAATGCTTTTTCCACTCACATTATCTGTACCTTTAAGACTTGATTAGCTGTAAAGACTCACATTCCAATCATTAGTCTGTAAATTGAGTTCGTGTCTTTATATGCCCTGTTTGTGAACAGAGCTCCCATTCACCTGACGAAGGAGCAGCGCTCCAAAAGCTAGTGGTATTTGCTACCAAATAAACCTGTTGGACTTTAACCTGGTGTTGTCAGACTTCTCATTGTGATTACCCCAGTCCAACACCAGCATCTCTACATCAGTTCCTCTATGACAGGGATATTTGAAATGGCACTGAGAGCTTCTTCAGTGACAATGTTCTCAATTGTGTAGTGCTTGAGATAGTGCTGCACCCACCTTTCATCTTCTTGCTAGTTTCAGTAATGATCATGCCAGTCTTTGTCTTCAATGGGCACTGATTTAATGCTGCTGGCCATGTTACTTTCTTGATTCTTTCCTACATCCTTCATCCGTAGATTCAGCATCGATTGTTCACTGTTACAGAGTTTCAACCAGTTTTGATTGCTATAATTCTGGGTTGTCTGCTGAATCTTGATTCTGACAGCTTTGAGGGCATCTCGATTTTGTGCTGTGAACTTGATAATAATATTTAAGGGCTCTCCTTTGGTTTCAGAATCAACTCCATTTCAGTCCAGTCAGCTTTACTAGATTTCTTTTTCCATAAACAATGATACAGGGTCTTGCAGAGTTATTCCCACTTTTACATCACACTCTGGCTTTGGGCAATGTCTAAAAGAGTCTGATCAAGGATGTTGAGGAACACCTGGGTCCTCTGAATTAGTGGTTTGGCAAGTATTGATCCAAGAATGATCTCCTGACAGTTTTCTTGGCTGAAGTTTGACCTTGCTGCATGCCAGGGAATAGTCAGTGCCACAGTTAGCATTGTGTTAGCTACAAGTGATGAGGACACTGCTGAGGGTAGTGATGCTGAGATCTAACTGCTGCCAGTGGTGTGATATCATATGTTTCTAGAATACCTAATAGCCATGCTTAGCTTGATCGTAGCTGTTTAGCACATAACGTAACTTGAGCAATTTCTGTCCATCCTCATTCATTTCGCAGATTGCAGGTGCCTTTTGTGATTGGCCAAGCTGTGAAGTTGCTACCTACCCTTGTGTTGAAATACACTAGAAGTTAGAAGCCTTGGTGCTGAGAGTTTTGATGATGGCAGCATTCAGTGCATCATAGAATTAATCCTAGACATTGGGGTGAAGATAAATGTTGGACATTGATGCACATGAGGTTAAACAAGTCCATAGTTGTTGATAAGCAAAGAATAAGAAATCCCTCTCAGTTATCTATGGGGGGGGGGGGGGGGGGCGGGTTGAATCATTGCAACTAGAGTGATTTTTTATTGCAAATCGTGTTGTTTTAGTTTTGCTCTGCCAAAAGAACATTTGGAGTCCTTCTCTTCAAGGAATCCACTTGGGGGAGCCGACTATCTCTCAGAGCAGCAATGTCCATGTTGAGTCTTGTAAGTTTTTCTCCAATCCCAGTTGTCTTATATATGTCATTAACCTGCAGGAAGTTGTTGGTAAGACCAGAACATGTGACCCTTACATTCAAGCTTGCGATGTGAAAGACTGGTGTCTTTTTGTTGAGTTTATCTTGTCTGTCAGATTGAATAGCACTCCATCCTTTGACAGATGACTGTAAACTCAGGCAGGTCATGATGGGACAGCTCCTCGTGGATAGCACCAAAAGCAAGAAATTTGTAGGTTGCAAAGTTTCAAGATCTGTCAAATGTCCTGCTCATATTACTGGTTACCAAAAGCTATTGCCTCCATTAACATTAATATTTCTCTCTATCTAATAAATGTTAAATGTTGTAAATATTGATTGACATATATTTACCAGGATCTCCCATTGATGTAGACCAGTAAAGCTCAATCCAATGACATTATTTGTGCAATACTTAAATGAAAGGAATCTGAATTTTCCATTTAAAAGGGATTGCATTTTTGTACCGTCCAAAAACAAGATGGAAAAGAAGATCTCAATGGAATAAACTGTAAGATCTAGGAAGCAGAAACTTCTCTCTATTCTCTGATTATCAGATGAAATAATGACCAGGTCTTTGCTCTTCCCCGTGAAAGAGGAGTGTGTGTTTTAAAACCAGGAAGATATAAGACCACAATTCAAATTAAGCTTTGTTTGAGGCTGCTTTTGCAGTCACTGGTAAAAATGAACAGTCAAAAAATTCTTTCTGCTGGCAGTGAGCATAGTTTGTCCAGTCTAAAACAAATGGGAATGAGCTAGGCCAGGTCCATATTAAGGACTTAGCCCTAAACACAGCACGAAATTGAGAATTTCTCTCATCAGTCTTCAACGTTTCCTTTAAACCCAACTCAACACCCTAAACTAAATATTATATCAATTCAAAAGCAGAAGTTTGATAATATAATCCTTTTCGTTTTTGGCTTGCATCAAAGCATCATTGAAATAAAGCATCACTGTAACACAGACACAATGCTGCAAAATATGAGCTTCGCAAAACAAAATGGACAATATGAATTTTCTTTAAACCCATCCAGGGACTATTCTTTTATTTTCACTAAATATAGATTAATCTTTTTATATAACTACGAAGTGCTATTCTCTTTGAAGAAAGTATGCACAAACAAACAAGTGGATTCAGCACTTTAAATGCCTGCTCAGCATTCCAACATTGACTGATGCCACGCTTTGGTTCCTGGCGTTCTAAGGTAACACATGTTTCCTTGGTCCATAAGTGGTAAAAGCATGGTGATCTTTTTAGCAATATTTGTCTGCAAATTAATAATTCTATACTCACACTCTACATTGTCCATGTGAATACAGCAGCTAAATAATCAAATAATCCTTTTCCCAGATTCTAGAACATATACAGCAACGAGAAATAACTTCAGCTGACATGAAAGCAGCAAACACAGCATGAAGAAGAAATTAAACCTGTCTGGATAATTCATTGCCACCCTATCTGAAAATAGCTTTTCCCGAAGCACATTAAATTAAAAAGAAATAACTTAAAATAATACTAATCTGTTTGTTTTCCTTCATTGGTTAATCTGTGTGCTTGTGTCAGTCCCTACCCACCTTTCCCAACCCCAACACCCCAGAATTAAGTTGTAGTGGCAAGGAACTTAGTCAAGGTGGTTAATAGTGTACAGGAACTGATTTGTTAGAATGAGAGATGTTTGAGTGTGCAAGCACTGGGCTGAAGGATCTTTTACCACTAAATATTGTAACATATGACTAGGATATTATGTACTCATAATATTTTGCAAATTAAGTAATTTTTCTTAAATATTTCCAGAAGTAGGATTAAGTAAAAATTTTGCTGACACTGCCAACCATAAGTGTCAAATGCATGCTATCAAAGAATCATCATCATAATGAGTTTGTATCACCCAAAATGAAAACATATACAAATATTAGGAACTGTGTAAAACAGTTTGGTCAATATTTGCCATGACCGCAAACAAAATTCAAATCAAAGTGAATAAAGCCTTGGTTGAAGATATCTACTTGTTGATAAATAACTCACTCTAACAAGAACAATTTCATCTTAGGCTTTAGGTGATAATTACAAACTGCCCAAGCAAGCATACTCACAGATTATCACTTGACCTGAACATCCTTGATGAAATTTCTGCCCTGTAATCACCCATGTACATCCATTGATTATTCCATATTTAGATTGGATGGTGCGTTCAATGCCTCACGGAAATTATAACATGGAAATCAAGGTTTGCTATATCAGAGTGAAATTCTATATCGGTAAAATTACAGATGACACACCTCATTATAGTTGTTTATTATTATTGAGCTTTCTTATACATCACCTTCAGGAAAATCAGTGGACACTGCTGGGTGAGGTGCACACTGACACAAAAATATAAAATGCCATCAGGTACATGATAACAAGGGAATTTTTTTCAAATTTTTATAAACATGAGTGGGTTTGTTCAATTAAATACATAAATAGATGTTTTCCAGTTAGATAATTTGTCAAATAGCAATCAGAACAGTGCTGTGCAACAGAAATTAGTCACTAGGATTTTTGGCTGCCCTGTAGCATTTTTTGAGGCCATTGGCAAGCAGCGGGATCTTTTTGTCCCACCATTGCCAGGAAACACATGGCAAAGGTGTGCCATCGATGGGACCAGATCACACCAGCAGACTAGCCACAGATGTCCTCATGAGCACATTCCAAACCTGCAACCTCTACGAGCAAGAAGGATAAGGGCGGTAGGTGGAAGATAATCCCACCATTTCAAATTCTCCTCCAGGCAACACATTATCCTAACTTAAAGGTTAAAGGTTTATTTATTAGTCACAAGTTGGGTTACATAAACACTCCAACGAAATTACTGTGAAGATCCCCTCGTCGCCACACTCTGGCACTTGTTCGGGTACACTGAAGGAGAAATTAGCATGGCCAATTCATCTAACTAGCATATCTTTTGCACATGAGAGGAAACCAGAGAATCCAAGGAAACCCATAGAAACATGGGGAGAACATGAAAACTTCAGACAGACGGTGACCTAAGCCAGGAATCGAACCTGAGTCCCTGGCACTGTGAGGCAGTATTGCTAACCACTGTGCCACCATACCATCTACTTGGAAATACGGTGCTGTTTATTCACTGTTGCTGGGTGAAAATCTTGAAACTGCCTCCGTAATAGAACAGTGGGTTTACCTACAGCATATTGACTGCAGTGATCTCTGTTAACTTCCCTATCCTCTCCATTTAACTGGATCACATCAAGGACAAGGGGCTGGTTGTACTCCAGCCAATTACTATCCATGTTTCAAAATCTTCGCGACCAGCCATCCAATGGAAACAAAGCTCTCATTCCAGTGAAGCTTACCATCATCTTCCTAAGGGTGATTGAAAATGAGCAATAAATGATGCCCCATCCAGCAAATGCTCCCATCTCATAAATGAGATGTATGAATGTATGACCACATTTTAACCACATGCACTAATTTTAATCCAAAGTAACTTTTATGCATTCTCACTATGCAAGTAATCGTACTACATATGTTTATTTATTTGAGAAACATCTACTGCCATTTAGTAACCAAGGGAGTTAAGAACTCACAATGATCAGAACACACACACCACCCATCTTTCCACTTTGCCAACAAATGCACAAAAAATATTAAATATCCCACACGTACGATTCAATACATATGCCTAATGATGCTGCCTTTTACTCAATTTTTATTTATTAATCATAAATGGAATTAGCCACACATCTAGATTTCCAATTAACCACATACAGCTCATGTCAAATGTACTGGACAACACAGATCTAAAGGTTGCAAACAATTTAGAAGCCTAGTTAAGGACCATTCCCAGTGGCAATTGCAGAAAACCATTTAGAATTGATATGTTACAGATACTGCTCTGCACTGGATTGTTCTGAATAATCCAGGACATTATATTTGATGGTAACTTTGATCGGTTGCTTACATCACCCATAGCTGGTGCATTTGTGCGCATTTTTCTACGCTCTATCTGTCACCACTTCAACTATTGATATACTTCCTGCAGAAACTGTCATCTGGGAGCACAAATCATCCTTTCACATAATTGTACGTGAAAACTACGATGATTGAAACAGTATTCTACCTTCCTGATGTGAGTTTATTTGGCCACACAGCCCCAAAATTAATCCCCCGCAATGTTCACATTGGAATCAGGTTTGACTGTCAAGCCCTTTACGTTTGAATAGGTATCAGCACTCAACAGCACATAGATGATGGTACAGATAAAGTATCAGAAATCACTGCTCAAGGAAAGAGATTTCATCAAAAGTTGGAAGCACAAGGAAAGGAAATAAGATTGGGAGCACGAAAAGAAGACGTTTCCTGAGTTCTCTGGGAACTGAAGAATAACCTTTAGAATACTGCTGCAAACACCCAAGGAAAGAAATCATAAGGGGATTAAATAAAAATTTATATTTTTCTTCATTTGTTCCACACACTTCTCCAGATCTGGTTCACAAATGCCCTTTAGAGAAGGAAGTCTGCTTACTTGGTCTAGCCTACATGTGATTCCAGATCCACAGCAATGTGATTGACTCACAGAATCATAAAATGTTACAGTGCAGAAGGAGGCCATTCAGCCCATTGAGTCTGCACTGACCACAATCCTATCTTTAAAACTACATGCATTTACCGAGCTAGTCCCCTTGACACTAAGGGGCAATTTGGCATGGCCAACCCACCAATGCCACACATGAGAGGAAATAAGAGTATCTGGTGGAAAATCACGCAGACATGGAAAGAAAGTGTAAACTTCACACAGTGACCAAAGCCAGCAATTGAACCTGGATTCCTGGTGCTGTGAGGCAGCAGTGCTAACCACACCTAAAAGCCCTCTGAAATGGCCTAGCATGCCATACAGTTCAGATGCAATTAAAGATGAGCAATAAATGCTGCTCCAGCCAACGACACCCGTATTCCATTAATAAAAAATAAGCAATAGAGGCTGCTGAGTTCTGAGGCAAACAAGATTCACCTTGGTGCACTAAGACTTTACTCCAGTTGTAACAAAAGTTGTTAGGTCCTCTGTCCATCACGTACTCCATTTCCTCCATTCATGTCAACCCATGCCACAAGATGCAACCTCCCCCCACCCTTATTCTCTCTATTTTAACCTCTGTCCTTCTACCCACCCCGCTAGCCACTGTGCTAGCCCGCTAGCCACTGTGCCTAATTAAAGCCAACTTAGCCAATCCATGACCCTCACTCATCCCATGATTCTTTATAGCCCTATGTTAACTTAATGCGAACTCATGTCAACCAATGTCCCCACTCACTACTTTCTGCCCTTATACCCTCTACAACTCACTTCCAAGGGCAGACCTGAAAAGCATTACTGAGCTGAAATAAAATAGTTCTAAGAATCAAATATAGATCTCGCAATTAAAAAGCTCTCATTGATAAAAAAAGTGATACATTTAAATCCATTCAAGTACTTAATCTCTTACAAAATAAACATCAAAGACAGCTAATTGCTTAAAACCATCTGGAGCTGTCAGTCAAACTGCGAATACTGTGGTAATGACAGGTTGTGGAAGAAGTCAATCAGTACTAATACTATAATAATTGTCAGGAAATGCAAGCACTGGCATTTAAAAATAGGATCACAGAAGGATGTTTTTTCAAAATTTAAAGAGTAGCAAATTTAAATAATTGGGCAACTTGACTGTTCCATAGGCCCCTGTCCACATTTTATACACATTCATGTCTATTGTTAAAAATTGTTAAGTCATTCATTGCAGGAAATAAATCCTGCTCTAGCAAAAAATATGGTCTGTTTAAACTCAGCAATGAGTTCAAATAGTTCTGTTTTGCTTGAATTTCCCATATGTGTGATCTCAAACTGTTCCACTCACCCCTGTGAAATTAAGATCAATTAGAAATGGTAGGAGGACTTCAGAATCTAGCCATTTAGGTTAACATGTAGAATTTCCTTGACTATGTGAAAATCTAACCAAAGACATTTTTTCCCTTTCCAATTGACACTGGAATTGGAGTATGTCTGCAGATAGAATAATGCCAGTTTGAGGCAGAAAATCATGTGATAAAGTTGTCAGGAATACATTGAACATTTATTGGTAATGGCGAGGGTAAATATAAGTTAAGCTACAGACTTGCAATAAATACGTGGTTTTTTTTTTACAGCCCACATCCACCATCAGAGAGATGGTGATGCGAGTGGAAAATACAGAGAGAATCGGAAAACACGATTCTTGCTGGCGAGATTTTGTTTCCCAGTTTTCCCTGCCCCTCATCAATAACCTAATGTATTGGGTGGGAACTTTATTTAAATGCTTTTGAATAGATTTGGATTTCATTACCCAGCCCCTCACCACATGATCCTACCTAGCCCTCTACTATGTGTTCCTACCCAGTCGCCCACCATGTGATCCTACTCAGCTTCCTCCACACGGTCCTATCCAGCCCCTGCCATGTGATCCTACCCAACTCCCTGAACATGATCCCATCACATGAACCTACTCAGCCCCCCACTACATGATCCTATCCGGTCCCCCATTGCTTGACCCTATCCAGCCCCTGCTGCATGACTGTATGCAGGCCAATGCCACACGATCCTATGCAGCCCCCTCCATGTGATCCTCCCTTACTGAATTTTCACACTTTGCCAAGGTTTACAACAGGTTCTGAAAAACAAGATTCAGTTCAGGGGACTCCTCCCTGGGGATGCAAAGAGGTAAGTACTGTCCTGGGGGAAGAGGGACATGCCAGTCAGTGCCTAGCATAGGTTGGCACTGCAGCAATGCCAGTATCTACTAGAGATAATGCCAGGACTGGGCCCTCTGGGCATGCCCACAAGAGGGATTCCCCTTATTTGTGTTGGGGAGGGCTGATGCCTTTGAGGGATGTTGGGGAGGGGGGGAACAGAAAGAATGTCCTGGGATTGTAGCAGTGGTGTTGACGATGGGGTGGGACCTGCCAGAGTGTTAGTGTAAACCCAGCACATTTGTTTATTTTTTGTTCGGAGAGGCTCGGGATCTGGAGTGAAAACTCGGCTATGCAGCTAGACTTCGGTTTTCAATCTGAGGGCAACACTTAGGAAAAAAAAGTATGTATGAAAAATGAATACACACATGAGTAAAAATGTAGAGACTGCATCAAGGAATAATACATGTAGATTCCAAAATGATTCAACTTTGTCTCGAGACAGCCTAGTTTCTCTTAGGTTAATTTCACTCATGCCCTAACATTTCTACTCAGCATGAATCTTTTTACATTTGCTGTTATGTCAGCTGTTTTGAAAAGGCCAGGCTTTGTTTGGCACCATTTGGTTTTGTTTAGGGGTTTCACCCCTGCTGTAGTTCTGTATTCTGAGGAGATCATTAAACTGCAGGTGGTCAGTCCGAGGAGTAAACTGTCATTGGCCAGGAAACCACACTACAAAACAAGTACACTCTGAGGTTCCAAAGCACAGCTTGTCAAACCTTACGTGCACTGAAATGTTTGATTTCTTCCCTTAGCTTTTGAAGAATGAGCTACAGCTCAACTAAATATCACCATTAAAAAATTGAAAAAAATTGACCCTGTACATTTATGATCCTGAATGTGAAATACATGTATCACACAACCGTTGCCCTGAGGGCAACTAACTCAGCATAGAATGGAAACAAAATTGTCTCCTCTGGTCTGTTCGCACTTTGCTTACTGTGTTCACCAAATGTCAAACCTGCCGTGTTAAGCACGATACATGATTGCTGTGTAACTCAACAACATAACAGTGTAAAGCCCGCAAAAAGGGCTCTGCCATTCCTTATACATTACCTACCTAATTGACCATGTACTATAATTGTGCAGTTGTCAGATACTCCTGATCATGTGGGCCCTGTAAAAGAAATGGGCAGGACAATGGAAATGGTCAGGTTGGGGAAAATGCTGGAGTCAATTATTAAAGATGTAATAACAGAGCCTTTGGAAAGCAGCGACAGGATCAGTTCAAATCAGTATGGATTCATCAAAGGGAAAAGTGCTTGATAAATCTTCTGGAATTTTTTGAGGATGTTGCCAGATGAATGGACAAGGATGGACCAGTGGATGTATCTATAGACTTTCAAAAGGCTTTCGACAAAGTCCCATTCAAGAGATTAGTGAACAAAATTAAAACCCATGGTATTGGGAGTAATATATTGATGTGGATAGAGAACTGGTTGTCAGACAAGAAACAGCGAGTGGCAATAAACTGGTCCTTTTCAGAGTGGCAGACAATAACTAGTGGGTACCGCAGGGTTCAGTGCTTTGACGTCAGCTATTCACAATATGCATTAATGATTTGGATGAAGGAATTAAATGCAATATCTCTAGATTTGCAGGCAACAATAAGCTGGATGGCAGGAGGATACAAAGAGGCTGCAGGGTGACTTGGACAGACTGGTTGAATGGGCAAATAGTTGGTAAATGTGGATAAGTGTGAGTTTATTCACTTTCGAGGCAAAAACAGAAAGGAAGATTATTACCTGAATAGTGGCAGTTTAGAAAAAGAGGAAGTAGAACATGACGTGGGTGTCATGGTGAACAGTCACTTAAGGCTGGCATGCAGGTAAAGCAGGTGGTGAGGAAAGCTAATGGCATGCTGGCCTTCATAGAAGATGACTTGACTATAGGAGTACAGATGTCTTGCTACAGTTGTTTAGGCCCTTGGTAGGCCCAACCTTGAATCTTATGTGCAGTTTTGGTCTCCTAGTCTGAATAAGGACACTTTTGAGGGATCCAGCAAAGATTCGCCAGACTGATTCCTGGAACGGTAGGACTGATATATAAAGAGAGACTGGATCAACTGGGTTTATACTTACTGGAATTTAGAAGAATGAGACGGAATATCACAGAAACATAAAATCATGATGAAAATAGACAGGCTTGATGCGGGAAGAATGTTCCGAATGTTGGAAAAGTGCAGAATTAGGGGTCACGGTCACAAGATTAAGGAGTAAGCCATTTAGGACTGAGATGAGGAAGAATTTCTTCACTTAAAGAGTTGTGAACCTGTGGAATTCTCTACCACAGAAAGCTACTGGGCCCAGTTCATTAGAGAGTTCAGTGGGGAGCTGGATGTGGCCATAACGGCTAAAGGGACAAAGGGATATGGAGAGAAAGTGAGAGAAGGATACTGGAAGTGCATGATTAACTATGATCATATTGAATAATAGCACAGGTTTGAGGGGCTAACTGGCCTACATCTGTACTTATTTTCTATGTTTCTATGGCCAGTACTTAACTGGCGGAGGGTGAACAGGGGCGGCGATCTTGAGTTGTGGGGAATAGGCGATTGGTCGAGTAGTGGGTGGGCAATGGAGGTGAACATAAGAACATAAGAAATAGGAGCAGGAGTTGGCCATCCAGCCCCTTGAGCCTGCCCCGCCATTCAATAAAATCATGGCTGCTCTGTAGTGATTCAGTACCACTTTCTCGCTTTCTCCCTGTAACCCTTAATTCCCTTGTCAATCAAAAACCTATCAACTCTTGACTTGAACATATTCAGCGAGGAAACCTCCATCACTTCATCAGGCAGAGAATTCCAAAGATTCACCACCCTTTGTGTGAAGAAATTCCTCCTCAACTCTGATCTGAACCGTACCTCGCTAATCTTGAGGCTGTGCCCTTTTGTCCTGCTATCTTTGCTAAGCGGGAAGAGTGTCTCAACCTTTAACCTATCCATCCCCTTCATTATTTTATACATCTCTATAAGATCCCCTCTCAGCCTTCTAAACTCCAAAGAGTACAAACCTAGCCTATTCAGTCTTTCAGTGAGGAGGTTAGATTGCTCCCAATGTGTTTTCTGAATTCCAATATTTGTTATAGCAATGATACAGAGATGTTGGAAGCAATTTTATTGCTATATTAATTTACAGAATATATTGCATATTATATAATATTAATTTATGTGGTCAAAAATACTTAAGGAACATACCACAGATTTTCTTCACCTAGGGAACTGCAGTTTTTGAATAGGACAGGTAAGAAAATTGAGACCACATGAAGGTAAAAAAAATGTCATTCCTCCTATAGATTCACCTGAGAAGCAGTTCAAGCATTTAGCTTTGCATTGACTTTTTAAATTCAGTTACATATGGGGTTAAAAGACTGCTTTAATCTGTTGACAAAATGGAGACATAATTAATTGGTTGAGATCTCTGCAATGGTTGAGTCACCTTTGAGTCAAAGGATTGTGGTTTCAAGTCTCACTCTAAAGACTTGAGCACAAAGATCAAAATTGACACTCTATTTCAGGGCTCAGGGAGTGCAGTGCTATCTTTTGGATGAGACTTAGACTGAAGCCCCATCTGTCCTCAGAGGTTATATAAACAATCCTATGAATTCAAAGAAGTGCAGAGGAGTTATGTCTAGTGTTCTGGCTAATAATTTACTCTCAATCAATGAATCATCTAATCACTTCCAGGGTGCCAGGTGGGCATTGCCAAGCTGGCACTTTCTGATAGGCATTGCCCAGCCATGCTCCTGACCACCTGAGGACTCAATGTCCCTTGATCTCCCTAGCATAGCCGTGGTGCCTGGTCTCCACTGGTGGAGATCATAGAATCATAGAATCCATAGTACAGAAGGAGATAATTTGGCCCATTGAGCCTGCACCAACAGCGATCCCACCCAAGTCCTGTCTTATCCATATAACCCCACTTATTTATCCATTGAGTCCCCACTGACATTAAGAGGCAATTTAGCATGGCCAATCAACCTAACTTGCACATCTCTGGAGTATAAGACAAAACCAGAGCACCTGGAGGAAACTCATGCACAGCCATGGGGAGAATGTGCAAACTCCACATTGACAGTGATCCAAGGCTAGAATTGAATCTAGGACCCTGGCGCTGTGAGCAGTGCTAATTGTGCTGTTCAATACTGATTCTTGGCGGTACGATGTCAGGCCAGTGATGGGGAAGATTCCAAGAGGCCGGAAGTTGCCATTCAGGAGCAGGTAAGTCATTTTACTTTTATGCAAATAAGCTTTGAGCTCCTTCTAGGTGTGAAGTCGATCCTGCTGGCAAAACAGGGCCCGGATGATGGCAATCTGATTCAAACACAGCGTGAACTGGTTTTTTTACCTTTGCCCATAATCTTCCCAATTGACATGTTGATCGACTGGCATTGTGAGTCGATAAGATATCACTCTAAGCTTTCATGTCGTTGTTGATTCAGGAATCTTTGAAGTGGGAAATTCACTTTCCAAAGACTAAAGGGTTTATGTGATCCTAGAGCTCAGGTTGCAACATACGGAATTGGAGTAAAACATTCAACTTTAGCACACCACCTCTCCTTCCTAACTCATGGGCATAGAAACCAAGTGCAGTGCCTTTACTATTTCCTTGGCTGGTTGTGAGACTTCTTACTGTGTTTACCCCAGTCCAACGCTGGCATCTCCACATCGAGATTAACTCACTCAGCACAGACTGGAAATCAAATTTAGGATTTTTCTGGCCTGAATTAGGACTGCACTGAACATCCTTCATCAACCGAGCTAAATTGATATTGATTTATCAGCTGCAAATAATGAATCATGTCACACTTTCAGCAATTTCTTATACAAATTTCAATCTTAATTAAATCTGTACCAACCTTTTTGCTCATATTAATTATTGATAGCAAAGATATCTATAGGTTTGTAACTTGAACAGCTCGATACCATGTAGTTACAAACTCAATCAGTAGAACCAGATGTTACTAAATTCAACTACAAAATCTCTAGATGTGTCTGTAATTTGTGAAAATTCACTCTGTATTCCAAGATGCCATGCTGTCACTATGGCAACAATACCATGGCAACTTGAACAACACTTGCTTCCCAGGATTGTGGGGGGTAGGTTTCTGCGGAGATTTATGTTGACAACAAATCCACAAAAATCAAAACATATCCCCCAATGAACAGCAGTAAAACCAACTTCATTGATTATATATCATGGTTCTGTTTGTGGAATCTCACTATGTACAAATTTAACAACAACTTTGCTTTAATGTAGGAAATGTGTTAGGCCCTTTGAGCTTCCTCCACCATTCATTAAAATCATGGCTGATGATTCGACTCAATAACCTGCCTTGCCCCGTACTCTTTGATCCCGTTCACCCTGAGAATGATATTTAACTCTTTCCTGAAAACCTACAATTGATGCAATCTTACCAAAAAATTCAAAGTGTGTGATCTTACGAAAAAAATTAAGTGTTGAATTTTGAGGGGGCAGAGCCTAAGCTTGCCGGTGAAGCACCATTGCGCAGGCACCTCGATCTCCCAATGAACTGGGAGACATGCGTACTGCCTAACCATGCCCTGATCTCCCAGGGAAGCTGACTGCTGAACTGTTGGGGCACCATTGCTCCTGCAACCCACTCTCCCACCTGTTTTACGGACATTGGGAATTCCTTCCTCCAACGACTGCTCCCTTTATTGATCCTGTTTCCCTCCTGGTGTATCCTCCACCAATCACACCTGGTGCTGATCTCTCCATACCATTTGCTCCATCAAAATCAGGACACCCCAGCCTCATCGATCGCAAATCTGCAGAAATTCACTCTCTCCCCTCACTCCTCATCACTATCCCTGTAGAGTTCCTCCCTCTCTGCCCCCACCGCAATCACCACACTGCAGAGTTCATGTCTCTCCATGATCACCACCCCTGCACAGCATCCACCCCCCCCCCTTTTCCCCTTCCCTGATCACCTGCAGAGTTCTCCTTCCCTTTCTCCCCATCAGCACTCCTGCAGAGTTGCCCATGCCTCTCACCCTTATTTCAGCAAAACAGCCTCTGGACCCTCTGGGTACATGACTCACCCAAATTGCCTGCTGCTGAACTCCCAGCAAGGGAGAGCTCCATATAAGCTTGAATGATGGACATGCAGGTAGTCACAGTAGGAAGATGGCACCTTGAAGAACTGCTCTGAGTTTTATTGAGAGAGAACTGGGCTGTCTGCTAGATGCAATAGAGGGGAGGGGGGACACAGATGGGCGACAGGCCAGGGATTGGAACAGCAATGTGATCTGGGAGGTGGTGGTAGTGACAGCCAGTGCCTCTGCACTGGCGCCTAGGACTGGCCACCAGTGCCAAAAGCAAATTAACTACCTCATTTGGGCAACCAGGGTGAGTATCCATCCCGTCCTGGCAACGGTCTTGTACGTCATGCCTACAACGTCCATTGACCCCTTGTCACCCCGTGGCCTTCCAGCACTTGAACCTCTATTATTTGCCTGCAACCTCTTGGCACAGACCCAACAGACCCCACCTGACCATTCCTACCCCAACTCCCCATGCCCTTCCAGCCATCAGGCTTCTGTCCCCGCAGGAGAAAAGGGCTAATAACTGCCAGGAGCAGGAGAAGACAGAGGGATGGGGTACTCATCCAGTGAATCCTCACTCCCTTTGAGGATAGAGTGCTGGATCTGGCAGGGGAGGACAAGGAATACAGCATCATGAGCCACAACGAGGTTGGTGTGTGACACAGAAGTGAGCATCCCCCAAACTCATATGACAGAACTCATGTAAGTAGCATGCTACCCAGATACCTGTCCCTCCCTTGCACTCAACCTTGTGTCTTATGTTGCAGGAAATAAACTCTATGCATCTGACTCAGTTGACATCATCACTACCAGTTCCCCCCATCCCCCCACGACCCTCCCTTGCTACAACCGAGATGCTACATGAGGATACAAAAGAAGTCTTAGAGGAAGACCCCGAGAAAACCTCCAAGGCCAGTAACAGTCAATCGACACAGACTTCCACTGTACAATTCACCTTGGTGGGTTGGTTAATGGTGAGGTTTCTGGGTTAATCTCTCACATGCATGACACAATCGTTGATGTACGTCTGGTGGAGATGGGAACGTTCGGGCCGTCTGCTACACAGAGGCCTGTATGAGACATGACTTCAGCTAAACTGCTGTGATTAATTCTCCCTCAGCTGCTGGAGATGCAGCAGCAGAATGGGGAATGCATCTGGAGATTGGCAGTTATTGGTGTTGAGTACTGAGGCAGTTGCAGCAATGCCACCGTCATGGGGGATGCTGGTGTAGGGTACCGAGACATCCATTGTGACGAGGAGTGCTTCTGGTTTAACTGTTCTATCTGTGCTGAGTTTCTGAAGGAAGTCTGTAGTGTTGCAACAAAAGCAGGCGGTTCTTTGTACATTGGTTTCAGGATGCCCTCGATGTAGCCAGAAAGGTTTCACACAGCGTCCTATTGCCCAGTATGATGTGATGGCTGGGTGTGTTTGCCTTCTGTATCTTTGGGAGGCAGTAGAAATCTCCAACGCAGGGAGTACTTGGAATGATATTATTAGCATTAGGAATATTAACATGTTATTGCATTGTTAGTTTCACCAATAAATTTTATTGCATCCCACAGTTGTGACTAATATATCTCTGATTTGCCTCACATAGGGATAACCGTACCCCAATTGGAGCCAGAGGGACTCAGAGTGTAATTCAGTGAAGGGAATGCCCTTAGGCCCATTGAATATGCAATCTCCATATTCCAGCAGCTGTGCCATGCCCTCGATCACTCGGGCTTCAATGGCCTACAATCTCCCTGGTCATAGCACTTAGTCTTCATTAGTGAAGACTATGAACGATTATTGTTGGTGAGAGGTCTCATTGATGAGGGGGAAATCATCCTGGAAGCCAGAAAATGGCCATGCCGGCCCTGCTAATATCATGATAATTATGAAATTAATATTCAAATCAGCAACAGGGAACTCTGTGTATGGTGTAAAAATGATTCATGCCTGGCATCAACTGATTTTTCAGCTTTGCTGCTATCTTCCCAGTCCAATGCACCAATCGACCAGTGCAGCTGGGCAAATAAGGTTATGCCCAATATTTTGGTCTCAACTGATCTCTTGATAGAGAATTCCACAGTTTCACCACTCTGGGTGAAGAAATTTCTCCTTATCTCAGTCTTACCCAGTATCCTTAGACTATGACCCCTAGTCTGGACTCTTGTTAGAATGGAAATATAGAGAAGGATTATCAGACTGATTCTTGGCATGTTGAGATTGGCATATGAGGAAAGATTAAGTCAGTTAAGATTATGTTCATTGAAGTTCAGAAAAAAAAGACTTCAGGACATCCTTCCTGCATCGACCCTGCCTAGTCATGTCAGAATTTTATTGTTTTTTATGAGATCTTCTCTCTTTCTGCAGGGTAGATGCAGGACTTGCCTGGGTTAGCAAAGAACCTCACTTACTGTGCTGTCTGGAGACAATACACATCTCTTTAACCTTTGCTCAGTGCTCCTTCCACTCACATTGTTAGCCACTTTAAGACTTGAATAGCGGGCTAGGTGTAAAGATTTGCATTCTAATCAGTAATCTGTAAACAGTCTGTGCTGTTATGTGTGCTGTTGGAGACCAGAACGCCTCATTCACCTGACAAAGACCATAGGGTCGAAAGCTTGTCAGTTTACTATCAAATAAATCGTTTGGATTTAAACCTGGTGTTGTCAGACTTCTTGCTGTGTTTACCCCAGTCCAACGCCGGTATCTCTACATGATGTCTGGGACACCAGCAATCAGGTGGGGCAGGAGGGAGGTGGGGTCAGGCTGCAGCAATGCAGGGTTGCAGGAAGGCTGGCAGTGTGGAGCTACTACACATACACCGATCTCCACCATGACAGATCGGCACATAAGCTGTGGCCCGCTCAGCTCTATGCTGCCTGTTTCTCCAGTGAGATGGGCCCTACTCTCAGATTTTCAGTGTGAATCTCCCTGAGGCAATCTGTGATGCACTGAGTGTCAGAGATTCATTTTAAAAATCCTGCTAACAAACTAGTGGGATTTACTTGAGTTTTTACATGAATTTGGCTATTAGAATTTTTTGGTAATCTCGGCATTAGTTTCTTGTCTGCCAACCAATTTCTACCAGTCTCAATACATTGCACCCAATCCCACGTGCTTTAATTTTACCCACTAATCCCTTATGTGGAATTTTGTTGTAACATTTCTGAAAGTGCAAATAAATCACACCCACTAGTTGCTCCTTATCAACTCTACTAGTTATAGCTTCAAAGAATTCCAATCTGTTAGTTAAGCATAATTTCCCTTTTGCAAATACATGCTGAGTCTATCGGATTCTACCAGTGTTTTCCAAATCCTCTATTATAAAATCTTTGATAATTGACTCTGTGTAGGTTAGTTGGATTGGTCATGATTAACCTTTGAGATTACAGAGATAGGGCAAGGGAGTGGGTCCAGTTAGAGTGCTCTTTTGAGGGGCTGGTGCAGACTCACATGGTCTCCTCTGTACTGTAGGGATTCTATAATTTTCCCGACTAATAACATAAGGTTGATAGGTTTATAATTCTGTTTTCTCTCGACTCCCTTTCAAATAATGGGGTTATATTAGCTACCCTTCAATTTGTGGGAACTGTTTCAAAGTTTACAGAATCTTGGAAGATGACCACCGTTATTTCTTGAGCAACTTCCTTAATTACTCTGAGATGTAGACTACCAGGCCCAAAGGATTTGTTGTCCTTCATTTCCATTAAGTTCCCCAACACTATTTCTATATAAATACTGATTTCCTCCAGTTCCGCCCTCTCTCCAAACTCTGCATTCACCCAACATTTCTGGTCTTCAAAAGTAGGTCAGTCTTTTCTTTGTTTCCCATTATAATTTCCCCCTGTTTCTGATTGTAAGAGACCTACATTTATCTTCACCAATCTTTTTCTCTTCATATACCTATGGAAACTTTTACAGTCAGTTTTTATGTTTCCTGCAAGTTTACTAATTCCAAACTGCTAAATTCTAAACTGCTCCCAAACCTCAGTTCTATTATTTGCTCTGACAAATTTGTATGTCTCTTCCTTGGATCTAATACTATCCCTAATTTCCCTTGTAAGCCATGGGTTTGGCCACCTTTCCTATGTTAATTTTGCACCAGACAAGAATGAACAATTATTGCAGTTCACCGATGTGCTGTTTGAATGTTTGCCATTGCCTATCCACCGTCTTCCCTTTAAATAATGTTAAGTAATCCCTCACCTTGAAAGAAGTTTATGAGTCATCCAAGACTGGAAGGTGTACACAGACAATGCCAAACATAAGGGCCCAGAGCTAGGCAGGCCTGGACTCTATGTTGTAAATGGAATTTTTTATCATCCAGAGAAGCTGGAGCTGCAGACCGGCTTAAAGAAATTGGAATCAGAGAGTTCTGATCTTCTTAAAGCCAGTCTGTCAGTGTCAATTTCATTGAATTGCTGTGCTGTTGTTTCAGACCTTTTTACAGCTTTGTCGGCCCAATTTGTTTTGAAAGGCTCACCAGAAAACTGAAGTACCCAAAGGTCAACTGCAGTGTAGCAACTGTCAGAAGAGTGTTCTTGCTTGAAAAGTGTTAAGTCATTTGGAATTAATTGGATGCTGTATGTGTGTGTGTGTGTGTTTGTGTATATGTGTGTGTACGTAGTGGGGTGAGAGGTACATGGAAGGGAGGTGGAGTGGGAGATCTGAATGCAGGTTCATTGAGGTGGGGGAAAGGTTAACTAGAAAATTTAATTGTTTTATAAATATAGCAATATCTTTATAACACTGCATTTCATTGCAGTGATTAAGATTAATGACCCATGTTGCATATATATAAGATGATATTTGTAACCAGATGCCAATAATGGACATTATAATTTTACTGGGATTTTTATGTGATTATGAATTTGTTGGTGAATCTTAAAAGGGGAAAAATATTATGCATGATTGAAGGGTGGATTAAAATGGGGGGGACCACTAAGCAGCAAAAAAAAAAGGAGAAGCACCAAGGCACATGATTACTCTCCCCGGTCCTAAATTTGGTATGTTATATAACTACACAATACATGGGTTGAGAGAAGAGGTGGTGAGGTAGAATTGACTACTGGCAGTAAATAGAGAAACTAATGTTGTGCCTTCGCATAATGTTGCTCCATAACAGCATGCAGACGAGAAATAGAATGGGGCTCATTTGAATTTACTGCTGCAACTGTCTGCAAAATATGCAGGCTAATATTGATTTCAAAAGTGATTTATTGGTTTGGAATACTGTGCAACAATCTGAGCATGTGAGATACAATATTGGTGCAAATTAATTACATTTATATTTCTACAATCTAACAGTGAGTACATCTCCAAAATTCTAAAAACAAAAATAATTTCCAAGCCTAACTCTTCTTGAATTAGACTATTCACCATGTGTTTGTATATTTATTGTTCACAAACTGTAGTTGAGCAGAATAAATTACCAGATGCAGAATATTCTGAAGTGTGCTTTGATAGCTCAGTATTCAAAATGGCAAATAGCAGGAAGTTAAATTACAGAAACATGAGATCTTGTCAATGACCCACAAATAGCATTAAATTGCTTTACAATGGTGTTGCTTTCCAACAATTGAACTAAAAAGGTTGAGCAGCTCAAACCAGGTCACACGAAAAACAATGTTGCAAGTCTCGGATTCCATGACATTGCAATGTGGGATGAAGGGGAGGAACAGCATTTCTTCAGTCGCAAGGCCTTATTATAAACTGCCATTAGCAGCAGCTTATCTAAGTTGCATCATGTCTTCGATGAATGTTGCTTTTGTTAGAGCTCATTATGTAATCCATATCCATTACATACCAACAGCCCAGCTGTGAAAACAGGTCAAATACAATCTGAAATGAACTAAATACTTGGCTCTTTCTTTGCAACCTGTTCTTGGCTAATCAATGATTCTCGGTCATTTAATTAAAACAAGGTCAAATACACAATTCTGGAGAAAATATTAAACTTTAAATGGCCAGCACTGTGGCATATAGTGGATTTTTTCAGCGAATGAGCTTTCAGGATAAGATGAAAATTTTGAAGATGCATTCTATTCCACGCTCTGTGATAAAGATATTTGTTCCCTTGCTCTTTGTTTTGGCTAAGAGCAAGACAAACAAGAAGGAGAGATGGAAGAGATTCAGCTTTTCAGAGATGATACTGAGATGTGCTGATAATATAAAAAATAGGGAGTTGAAAAACAGTGAAAAAAACTGCAAAAGTCTTTAAGAGGGCAGAGGTCATTCAATGGAATGGGCAAAGACAGAAAGTACAACATAGTGCAAAGAATTGTGAATTAGTGGAACCTGGGAGGAAAAATAGATTAGGAGTAAATGTTGAAAGACTCTGAAACAACTTGAAGGATCAAGGAGCCTACTGTGGAAGTATACTGTTTCTTCACTTCAGATAAAACTATAGACAATGTTATAACTCTGAAATGATATAGAGATGCCGGCGTTGGACGGGGGTAAACTCAGTAAGAATCTGGCAACACCAATTTTAAATCCAACCGATTTATTTGATAGTAAATCTGCGAGCTTTTGACTTTCGTCTTTGTCAGGCAAATGCAGTGTTCTGTCTGCAATAGCACACATATCAGCACAGACAGTCACAGATTGCTGATTAGAATGCGAATCCTTACACCTAACCTGCTATTCAAGTCTTAAAGTGGCTAACAATGTGAGTGAAGGCCTCCAACCTTTGGGCAAATGTTCTCCAAGGGGGCCCCCATGACACACGACAGCGCAGAGTCGCTGAGCAGAGACCGACAGCCAAGCTCCGCACTCATGGGAGGTCAAGGATAATGGGATAAAACGTTAGTTAGACCTCATTTGGAATACTGCGTCCAGTTCTGGTCGCCTTACTACCGGAAGGACGTGGAGACTCTGGAGAGAGTGCAGAGGAGGTTTATCAGGATGCTGTCTGGTATGGAAGGTCTGAGTTACGAGGAGAGGTAAGGCAAATTGGGGCTGTTCTCCTTAGAAAGACATAAACTTAGAGGAGATCTAATAGAGGTGTACAAGATTATGAGGGGTATAGATAGAGTAAACAGGGTTAAGCTTTTTCCTAGGATGGACTCAAATAGCACGAGGGGTCACGGGCTTAGGGTAAGGGGGGGTAAGGTACAATTTGGATGATAGAGGGAGTTTTTTCACACAGAGGGTGGTGGGGGTATGGAATGCGCTGCCAAGTAAAGTGGTGGAGGCAGGTACTCTGGATTTATTTAAGAAATACTTAGATGGGCACATGAACAGAATGGGAATGGAGGGGTATAGAAAACTGATTTAAAATAGGGATCATGAGCCTTGGGAGTCCCTGGGAAGTGTGTAAATAGATGATGATATTGATGTACTTGTTTTATCCTCAGGTGCTTTGGTCTGCCTTGTTGTCTAATGAAGGGCTTACATGCGATGGGTCGTGAGAGGGCTGCTCTTGGATTTTTTGAGAGTATCCTAGTGCTTCATGTTGTTAATGTACGCTTGACCTGGACCATTTGATGGGCAGCTCAGTGACTATCGCTGTGCTGTGCAGATACATGGATTTGGGCCTGTGTCTGTGGGAGTTTGCGCATTCTCCCCGTGCTTGCATGGGTTTTCTCCAGGTGCTCCAGTTTCATCCCAAAAATGTGCTCTTACGCTAATTGGCAGAGCAAATTCTCCCTAAATTGTCTCAAATTTGGTTTCAATGCATAGATCTATAAACATAGACAGGGATCACGGGTAGTGGTGGGAGCATCGCGGTGGCGGCGCAGGCTCATTGGGCTGAAGGGCCTATTTCCCGTGCTGTTTTGTTCTTTGTTTGCACAGGCACTTTTGAGTTTTTTTGTATAGCAGAAGTCATACACATGTGTTAACTTAAAGAGGCTAATCCTCATGTAGGATTTCCATGAGAATTCTTAGATTATTGCATAACTGTTTTTACAGGAAACATTGGTAGTCACTGTTGTAATGTATGAAATGCAGCAGCCAATTTGCATGCAGTAAGCTCTCACAAATGACAATGTGATACTGGCTCGATAATTAGTTTCGGCGATGTTGGTTGAGGGATAAATATGGATCAGGGCAGCGACAGACCACCCCTATTCTTCTTTGAATCATGCTGTGGCCTCTTTCACGTTCACACGAGAGGGCAGTCAGGGCCTGATTTAATATCCCATTCAAAAACTATCAATAAGTGACAAAAACAGTTGATGAAGGACAGGCTGTTGATGTCGTCTACATGGATTTCAGTAAGGCGTTTGACAAGGTTCCTCATGGTAGACTGATAGAGAAGGTGAAGGCGCATGGGATACAGGGTCGGGTATGTAGATGGGTCGAAAACTGGCTCGGAAGGAGGAGACAGAGGGTAGTAGTGGAAGGCTCTTTTTCCAGCTGGAAGCCTGTCACTAGTGGAGTGCCACAAGGCTCAGTACTAGGTCCTCTTCTATTTGTGGTCTATATAAACGACTTGGAAGTAGGGGTAGGTGGTGAGATCAGCAAATTTGCTGATGACACCAAGATGCTTGGATTGGCGGGTACAGAAGAGCAGTGTCAGGCAATACAACAGGACATAGACAGGTTGGTAGACTGGGCAGATAGATGGCAAATGGAATTTAATCCGGAAAAATGCGAGGTGATGCATTTTGGCCGGAAAAATGTAAAAGAGAATTATAGGATAAAAGGTAAAACTATAAGGAGCATAGAGACGCAGAGAGACTTGGGGGTGCAGGTTCACAAGTCTCTGAAGGTGTCCTCACAGGTGGAGAAGGTGACAAAGAAGGCTTATAGTATGTTAGCTTTCATAGAAAAGGGTATAGAATATAAGAGTAGGAGTTTGATGTTGAAGTTGTATACAACTTTGGTTAGGCCTCACTTGGAATACTGCGCCCAGTTCTGGTCTCCGTACTATCGGAAGGATGTGGAGTCCTTGGAGAGAGTGAAGAGGAGGTTTACCAGGATGCTGCCTGGTATGGAAGGACTGTCTTATGAGGAACGATTAAATGGGCTGGGGTTGTTTTCCCTTGAAAGACGTCGGCTTAGAGGGGATCTCATAGAGGTGTATAAGATTATAAGGGGTATAGATAGAGTAAATGGAGGTAAACTTTTTTCACCTTTAGAAATGGATAGGACGAGAGGTCATGGCCATAGGGTGAGGGGGGCTATGTATAGGACGAATATTAGAGGGCAGTTTTTCACACAAAGGGTAGTGGGGGTGTGGAATGCACTGCCGAGTAAGGTGGTGGGAGCAGGCACGCTTGGGCTGTTTAAGGGTCTCTTGGACAGTCACATGAGCGGTATGCAGATAGAGGGATATATTAGGACTGTTTAACTACGGCTTTTTTCCACAGGTAATTCGGTCCATAATTTGAGCACGCATTCGGCAGGTGGTGCGGTACAGCTCTTGGATGTTGATTCATGGGTTGCCTGGTACCTCATGTCGTATATGAGTGCTTTATGTGGACCACCTGAAGGGCACCATGACATCTCAGAGACTATCGATGTGGCTGTGCAGACACTTGGAATTGGGCCAGTGTCTGCGGGAGTTTGCGCGTTCTCCCCGTGGTTGCGTGGGTTTTCTCCAGGCACTCCGGTTTCCTTCCACAACCCAAAAATTCGCTCTTAGGCTGATTGGGTAACAAATTGTCCCTATGGTGAAAATTTTCCAAATTAGGAATAATATATATATTATTATATAGGAATATTAAAATAGGATAATGTATTTGGTATGACGGCGGCGCGGGCTCATTGGGCCAAAGGGCCTGTTTCCCGTGCTGTGTTGCTTAATAATAATAATTAATATTAATAAATAATGCAGCATTCCTTCAGTTTGCATTGAAGTATTTGTTCAGATTTTGTATAGTGCTCAAGGCTCTCAAGTAAATACTTGAACTCACAACCTTCTGTCTCAAAAATTAGAATATTATTAATGAACCACTCATGGCTTCCCATGGTTGAGTCGTAACTAGGATTACCAATTTCAAATTGTTACAATAAGATAAAGGAGAACACTTGAGAATAATCTCTTCATGCAAAAAGTTCTCAAACTATGGAGTGATTTTCCTTAGAGAATAATTGAGCAAAGACTATTATAAAGAATGGGTGGATAAAAATATGAAGTGGCGTATTTTGGACTTTGAGGCGAGAGCACGGAAGTGGACTGAATGGATCTCCTGTGGTGTAAATTTCCATTTCATGTAATCGAAAAAATAGCCTGTTGGATGGAAAGTACCTAGAGAATGGCATAAATAGAGAACTCACTGGAAAGAAGATGCTGATATGAACAATGTATTGTGTTTTGAGAGTTTTGAACAATAGTGTGTCCTCAATTCATTAAAGACACCACTACCAGTTCACAAAGATTTCAATAATAGAGAAAACAGATTAGAATGGCAAGAGTTTGCACAAAAACCATTATGATATTATAAACAGAAATCTTAGTCAATTGAGTCCCTGCTGTTCAATACTGCCTTCTGTGAATAGGTGCATTTTCTGATTTGATCTATTGTTTCTAACCATGTTACTGTTCACCTCCCGTATTTTTTAAGACATTGATAAATCTGCCCTGAATATCCAATATTTTCTATTTTTATTTAGGATTGTACGGAGAATGAATAAGTCGGATTTTAAGTAAATCTGTTTCCAGTAACTTTAATTGATCTAAATTAATGTAGCCTGCAACTTATATTAACTATAAGGTTTTTAAAAAAGTGGAAATCTAAACATAACTTCAAGGTGAACTGGTTATTCTTCTTTCATATATAAATCTCAGTAATGGTAACTGCTGAATTATCCCTATGCATATTAATCTGGCACACTTAATGGAAATAAATTTTCATCCTTGTTTTCTAATTGTTCCATCGAACATAGAACATTACAGCTCAGTCCAAGCTCTTCGGTCCTCGATGTTGCGCCGACCAATGGAACCAATCTAATGACCATCGAATCTAAACTATTCCAATATTATCCATATGTCAATCCAATGACCATTTGAATGCTCTTAAAGTTGGCGAGTCCACTACTGCTGCAGGTTGGGCATTCCATGCCCTTACTACCCTCTGAGAAAAGAACTTATCTCTGACATCTGTCCTATATTTATCACCCCTTACCATGGTTTTACTCCTCCCCTGCTTGGATCAGCCCCTGCAGATTATCCTGTTTTCCTGGTGATGTTTGTAAGGGAGGAGGAAGGAATCAGCCCCTGATACTTCTGCAGTGACAAGAGGAAAGTCAATGTTTTGTTTGAATCGGGCGCCCCTGATCTCTGTGTAGCCAGTCCTGCTGTCTCTAAGAGTCCTCGACCAGTAGTGTGATGGCATAAGCCACGCCCACTCATTTTATTTACTTTAAGAGGCTCATTATCTGGAGAGAAAACTAGCTGGAAAGTTTCACACCAGTTGTCTGTTTGAGTCTAACACTTTGAAGAATTTGGTAAGATTTGGCCCATTAGCCCTATTCTCTCTTCATAGATGCTGTCAGACCTGCTGAGATTTTCCAACATTTTGTGTTTTTATTTCAGATTCCAGTAATTTGCTTTCATCCCAAATTTTATGTTGTATAGAAGCACTCTTTCAATGATACATATCATATCAATGGCATGGGACGGACGTGGCTGACAGTCACTGAGGAAAGCAGCAAGGCAACTCTAGGTCCCCACATCAGGGCTGAGGAGGGTGGGAAAATATCCTAAATCTAATAGGCAAGCCAACTTCTGATCAGGGCCAGGGGTGCAAGGAGGCCAGATTTGTCTCTGGTGCAAGGACCAAGCAGGAGGTACCAGTGGTTGTTGAGGGGAGCAGCGAGGCGATACAACCAGGCCAGCTGCAAGGCTGAGAAAGCAACAAACTGAGGGTAAGGCGAGGAGTCCAGCTAAACAGCAGGTGAGAAAGCTGGTAAACAAACTAGCGTATTGCCTAAGGGATATTCCCAGAGTCATCAGAGAAATATGACAGCCAAGGAGGCACCAGTAGTCATTGCGGGAAATAGCAGGACAACTCAACTAGGCTGGCAGGGCTAAGAGCTGGTGGGAGATAAACCAGGGACCAAAGGTGAGCTGTGATCAGGTAGCAGTTGAGGCAGCCAGTGGGCAAGCCAGCATATTTTCTGAGGTCATCATTGAGCAAAGGACCAAAGAGCTGCCAGAAGTTATTGAGTGAACCAGAGGGATGACTCAATCAGGCCAAAAGGAGCTGAAATGTGGAAATGCTGGTGTTGCACTGGGGTAAATACAGTAAGAAGTCTCACAACACTGGGTTAAATTCCAACAGGTTTATTTGGTAGCAAAAGCCACTTGCTTTTGGAGTGCTGCTCTTTTATCAAATAAGTGGGAATTCTATTCATAAACAGAGCATATAAAGGCACAAACTCAATTTACAAAACAATGGTCGGAATGCAAGTCTTTACAGGAAATCAAGTCTCAAAGGTACAGACAACGTGAGTGGAGAGAGAGTAAAGGACAGGTTAAAGAAATGTGTATTGTCTTCAGCTAGGCCAGTTAGTAAGATTTTGTAAACCCAGGCAAGTCATAGGCATTACAGATAATGTGACATGAATTCAAGACCCTAGTTGAAGCCTACTTTATGTGTGTGGAACTTGGCTATCAGACTCTGATCAGCAATTCTGCACTGTCATGTGTCGTGAAGGCCACCCTGGAGAATGCTTACCCAAAGATCAGAGGCCAAATGTCAATGACCCTGAAATATTCCCCAACAAGAGAACATTCTTCCTGGCGATTGTCCAACTGTGCTCATTCATCTGTTGTCGTAGCATCTGCATGGTCTCCCCAATATACCATGCCTTGGGACATCCTTTCCTGCAGCGTATCAGGTAGACAATGTTGGCCAAGTTACAAGAATATGTACCCTGTAACTGGTGGATGGTGTTCTCATGTGAGACGATGGCATCTGTGTCAATGATCCGGCACATCTTGCAGGGGTTGCTGTGGCACAGTTGTGTGGTACTGTGGTCACTGTTCTCCTGAAAGCTGGGTAGTTTGCTGTGGACAATAGTCTGTTTGAGGTTGTGCAGTTGTTTGAAGGCAATAAGTGGGGGTGTGGGGATGGCCTTGGAGAGATGCTTGTCTTCATCAATGATATGTCGAAGGCTCCAGAGAAAATGTTGTATCTTCTCTGCTCTGGGGAAGTACTGGATGAAAGGTCTTGATCAGTCTGTTGAGTTGTTGGATGTATTCTTTGGTCAGATCTGCAGGTAACTATAATGAGTTAAGGGCAAGGCGAGGAGGTCAGATAGCAGACAAGCCTCTGTGCATTATTCATCCCATGTTCCAGTCACTCCTTGAATTTAATCTACCATGGAACAATTGAATCCTATGAGGCAGCTGTATATTTGTTGACTTTGTTCAAAACTTTTATGCCTTTGTTTCAATTTCCATGCATCAGGGGAAAATGCTTGGAGCAAGCACAGGGAAAACATTTGATGGTCAAAAACATTTATGACACCAGGTGGTCTGTTTGTGCAGATGCTATTTTGGCTTTGAAACTGAACTTTGTCAATATAAAGTATGGTGGTACTGTGCTATTTTGATATATTTTAATTTTAAGATGGGACTGCATTATGATGCAGTGTTTTTCAGTTTGTCTGAAAAGCCACATGCATACTCATTTTAGCCATTTAAGTGCTTATTCAAAAGAAGGCTTAATGTGTTTTTTTGATTAAAGTAAACCTGAATTTTGATTATTGATTGACAGGGACACGATCTTGTGGTTAATGGCAGGAGCTAAGCTTGCAGGAAGAAAACAATTTTGCTTTCATTTAAAATAGGGAGTGGTTGCTACCTGAAGAAAGAGGTATCTCTCTGTCTCTCTCTGGAAAGATCTCTCTGAAAGCTCCAAAGCTGTTAATCCTAGTTAAAGCAAGTATGCCTATCTTAAGCTAACTAATTTTAGAGAGGAGTTTAAGTCTGCGAAAGAAATATTGCTTGATAAGAAATAATAGTGATAGATTAGTAGCTAAGAATTATATCTTGTCATGCTTCGGTATTGTTCAATCATTAAAGATTAAGCTAATTCATTTGTCAAGGCTAACCTTTGTTGTTGAATAAGATTTATTTTGATAAAGGCTCCCCAGTTTGTCAGTAGAATCATGCCTAGAGCGAAACATCCTGTCCTCACATTAATGCCAAAATAGAAAATTATTGGGTCCAGCCTGTCTTCATAGTTTACCTTGAGGCTTCTGAAATGGTCACCCAACAAAAAAATTGTCTATCAGTAAGGACAAAGCCATATTAAATTCAGAAAACCATGTGTGAAAGTTGAAGCAAAATCCTTAGCAGAGAAGTTTGAAAGGCAAACTTATATTTACAATACTGTACCTTTTACAATTTTGTGCAACCATTTACTTCAATGCCATTAGCAAATCGCTGCAGGATATCGATAATGTTGAATATTTTACAATTGTTAATCTCTGTTAGAAGTTTTGTCAAGAAAGTTCAAAATGACTACATCTCAGAGGAAACAAATGCACTAACATTAACAATGAATGCAAGTTCTTCTGATGATGAGAAATGTACAAGAAGCAGAAAGTTATTTTTTGCTGAAAGTAGAGATAATTAAATCACTTTGAAAGGAAAAATATCATTATTGAGACTGTGATTTGTGACACAATAAGATAGAATTACTAATGCAGAAGAGGCCATTCAGCCCAATTAGCCTGCACCAACAACAATCCAACCCAAGCTCTACTCCTGTCACCCCACTTATTTACCCTGCTAATCCCCTTGACGCTAAGGGACAATTTGACATGGCTAATACACCTAACTTACACATCTTTGGTCTGTGGGAGGAAACCAGAATACCTGGAGGAAACCGATGCAGACACAGGGAAAATGTGCAAACTCCACAAGACAGTTACCCAAATCCAGGATTGAACCCGGGTCACTGATTCTGTGATGCAACCACTGGTGGATTGCAGAGCAGAAGTAAAGATTTACTAGGGTGTTTACTAGGAAGGCATCATTTTGAGGAGAAATTAGACAAATATGATTCGTTCTCACTGGAACAATGAAAATTGAGGAGTGACCTGAAAGAAGTCTATAAGATTATGAGAGGCATAAATAGGGTGGACAGTCAGAAGCTTTTGCTCAGGGTGGAAGAGTCAATTATTGTACAGCATAGGTTTAAGGTGCAGGGGGCAAGGTTGAAAGGAGATGTATGAGGCAAGTTTTTTACACAGTGGATGGTGGGTGCCTGGAACTTGCTGCCGGGGAGCTAGTGGAAACAGATACAATAGTGACGTTTAAGTAGCATCTGGACAAATAAATGAATATGATGGGAATAGAAGGATATATCCCATGGAAAGGTAGGGGGTTTTAGTTCATATGGGCAGCATGGTTGGCGCAGGCTTAGATGACCGAAGGGCCTGTTCCTGTGCTGTAATTTTCTTTGTTCTAAGTCTCTGAAGAAAACTATTGAATTATTTTCCATGCTTTTCAAGAAAAGTTTGGATGAGAATACTAAGAGCTGCTAAATATACAATACAAGTACAATATAAGGGATAGGAGTCTCAGCTGTGTTGTAGAGCAGAAGAATCTCGGGGTCCGGGTCCATAGGACTCTTAAATCGGCCTCGCAGGTCGAGGAAGTGGTCAAGAAGGCGTACGGTGTACTGGCCTTCATTAATCGAGGAGTAGAGTTTAGAAGTCAGGAGGTAATGATGCAACTCTATAAGACTCTTGTCAGACCCCAGTTGGAGTATTGTGCGCAGTTCTGGTCGCCTCACTAATAGGAAGGATGTAGATAGAGGCTACTGAGAGAGTTCAGAGGAGATTTACAAGGATGCTGCCTGGATTGGGAGGCAGGCCTTATGAAGATAGGTTGAGGGAGCTGGGACTCTTCTCACTGGAGAGACGTAGGTTGAGAGGCGACCTGATAGAGGTTTATAAAATGTTGAGAGAGATAGAAAGGGTGGACTCTCAGAGACTATTTCCCCGAGCTGAAATGGTCACTACGAGAGGACACAGATTTAAGGTGCAGGGACCCAAATACAAAGGAGATGTCAGGGATAGGTTTTTCACTCAGAGGGTGGTGAGTGAATGGAACCGACTGCTGTCGGAGGTTGTTGAGGCAAACTCACTGGGGTCTTTTAAGAGACTTCTGGATTAGTATATGGAAAAGAATAGGATAGGGGGTTATAGATAGGTCTGTGGATTGGTAGATGTGATCGGCGCAACTCATGGGCCGAACGGCCTATTTGTGCTGTATTGTTCTGTGTTCTATGTTAAGTAAGAAATTATCTGAATTCTCACAGGAGGACATAAACACAATTTTTTTGCAGATAAAATGAAGCAATTCATTATTTCATCGATAATGGTGAGCTCTGTGCTTCAAGATCACCAGCTGAATTGCATAGATTTGTACATGATAGTTTTCAGGGAACCTTTCCAAATGTGGAAACCATTCTGAAAATATTTTTAATAATACCTGTTACAAGTGCTTCTGGTGATTGTTCTTTCTCTGTATTGAAAAGGGTTAAGAATTGTTGGCAAAGTACAATGAGTCAGAAACATTTGACAAGTTCAGCAATACTGATGATTGAAGCTGCATCCATACAAGATTTTACGTATGATGACATTATTGACGATTTTGTGAAGAAAATATGCTGAAGAAAAACTGTCTAAATTGCCATGGATTGCAAACAACTGGTGGAGCAAGAAAATTCTAAAAATATGAGCTCTTTTATATTCTCTTATTTAAATTCTGTCCTGTCACAAAGACAGAATAAGTAGTCTTACAGCACCAGGTTAAAGTCCAACAGGTTTATTTGGTAGCAAATGCCACTAGTTTTCAGAGCGCTGTTCCTTTGTTAGGTGAGTGGGAGTTCTTTTCACAGAGCATATAAAGACACAAATAAAATTTACATAATAATGATTCAAATGCAAGTCTTTACAGGTAATCAAGTCTTAAAGGTACAGATAATGTGAGCAGAGAGAGCATTAAGTACAGGTTAAAGAGATGTGTATTGTCTCCAGACAGGCAAGTCGTGGGGGTTACAGATAGTGTGACATGAATCCAAGATCCCAGTTGAGGACATCCTCATGTGTGAAGAACTTGGCTGTCAGTCTCTGCTCAGCGATTCAGCACTGTTCATGTGTCGTGAAGGCCACCTTGGAGAACATAGAACAATACAGCACAAACAGGCCCTTCGGCCCACGAGTTGCGCCGATCACATCTACCAATCCACAGACCTATCTAAAACCCCCTATCCTTTTCTTTTCCATATACTCATCCAGAAGTCTTTTAAAAGACCCCAGTGAGTTTGCCTCAACAACCTCCGACGGCAGTCGGTTCCATTCACTCACCACCCTCTGAGTGAAAAACCTACCCCTGACATCTCCTTTGTATTTGCTTCCCTGCACCTTAAATCTGTGTCCTCTCGTAGTGACCATTTCAGCTCGGGGAAATAGTCTCTGAGAGTCCACCCTATCTATTCCTCTCAACATTTTATAAACCTCTATCAGGTCGCCTCTCAATCTACGTCTCTCCAGTGAGAAGAGTCCCAGCTCCCTCAACCTATCTTCATAAGGCCTGCCTCCCAATCCGGGCAGCATCCTTGTAGATCTCCTCTGCACTCTCTCAATAGCCTCTACATCCTTCCTATAGTGAGGCGACCAGAACTGCGCACAATACTCCAAGTGGGGTCTGACAAGAGTCTTATAGAGCTGCATCATTACCTCCACTTACCAGAAGATCAGAGGCTGAATGCCCATGACTGCTGAAGTGTTCTTCAACAGAAAGAGAACATCTTGCTTGGTGATTGTCGAGCGGTGTTCATTCATCCGTTGTCAGAGCGTCTGCACGGTCTCCCTGTGTACCATGCCTGGGGCCATCCTTTCCTGTAGCGTATCAGGTGGACAACGTTGGACAAGTTGCAAGAGTATGTACCATGTATCTGGTGGACGGTGTTCTCATGTGAGATGAAATCATCCGTGTCAGTGATCTGACACATCTTGTAGAGGTTGCTGTGGCAGGATTGTGTGGTGTCGTGGTCACTGTTCTCCTGAAGGCTGGGTAGTTTGCTGCGGACAATGTCTGAGATTGTGCAGTTGTTTGAAGGCAAGAAGTAGGGGTGTGAAGATGTTCGCCTTCATCAACGACTTGTTGAAGGCTTCAGAGGAGGTATCGTAGCTTCTCCACTTTGGGGAAGTACTGGATGATGAAGAGTACTCTATGCATCATGTCCCGTGTTTATCTTCTGAGGAGATCGGTGCGGTTTTTCACTTTGGTGCATTGGAATTGTCGATCAATGAGTCAAGTGCCATATCCTGTCCTCATGAGGACATCTTTCAGCGTCTGGAGGTGTCTGTTGCGATCCTCCACATTTGAATAGATCCTGTGTATATGGAGGGGTTGCTCGTAGGGGATGACTTCTTTAACAAAGGAGCAGCACTCTGAAAGCTAGTGGTGTTTGCTACCAAAGATTACTGTGTTTACCCAGTCCAACACCAGCATCTCCACATCATCATCACACATACACACACACACACATAGGGTACAAGGCACCATTAAGTCCAAGTCTGCCTCTGATGTGCCAGCAATCAATAGCCGTGCCTTTAACTGCCTTGGCTCCATGTTATGGGGTTCCCTTCCTACACTTTAAGACGTTCATTAAAACCTATCATTTTGGCCATATTTTGGTAACATGTACTAACACCTTTGGTGATTTAGTGTCAAATCTTGTTTAATAATTCTCTTGTGAAGCACCTTGGATCTTTTACTATGTTAAAAGCACTATATAAATATTGTTGTTGTCAAAGATCATGTGTTGCTTTATATTGACACCTCTATCTCTTGTTCCTTCACCCAGTGACTATGGGGAGGATATTCGCAATTTAGCCTAACCTTGTTTAGACTAGAATCATTAGCCACTGGCCATTTTTTCCCTTCCTAACCCAGAGATTTTGAGGCCAATTGTAGTTTTCCAAGAGAGATCAGGAGATTTGGATTCAACATGGAATGCTTTTGATCTGAGCTATCCACCACCATAACAAATTAGGCAATTGTGTGTCCTACTTTTAACATCCTGAAACTGCTTAAATGTGTTTCCATTAACACACAGGAGGAATTCATGGACTTCTTGCCAAAACCGATGACATATGTTTGGCTATCTGTTTCACTCCTCCCTATCTCTGCAATCTCCTCTATTCCTAAAAAGTCCTACAAACTCTCTTATTCTCTAACTCTGGCCTTTTATGCATCTCCCTTCTCTTGTTTCATCACTAACTGCCATGTCTTGAGTTGTCCATGTCCAACTGTCTGCAATTATCACTCTGAACTCCTCTTCTTTTCTTACCTTCATTCTTAAAATTCACTTCACCCCTCCTACTATTTCATTTGACTTTGTGTATATATTTCATCTGAGATTTTATGGCACAGCAGGTTGCACCCTGCCTTTCAGCCAGAAGTTATGTGTTGCAGTCCCATCCCAGGACTTGATGGCCGAGAAAGGTACATCATGACGTAGCCAAACAGCTTGAATATCAAACTGCACATCCCTCCAATACATGCCTCTGGCAGGCTGCAAGATCAGGATGGATTCTTAGTCAGCAATATAATGGAAAGAAAGTGGGGCCTGTACCATCACTATCTGTAGCTCCAGATTACAATTTGCTTGCAAAACTGCATGCTGTCATAGCAACTCGGTCTCCAAGTGAAACCCACAGAATAATTTTCATTATGCTTCAATGGAGAACTTTGGGATATTTTTGGAGGTCAAAGACGCAATTTAAATGAAAGTTGTTATTGTTTTATTGTAATCTAATTGATAATTTCAGGTTTATACATTCAAAAATGATAAATCTGTTATCCCTGTTATCTTAAAGTTGAAATCACCAGGAATTAGATCAAAGTATAAATGACCCTTAAAAGGAAACTGACAGAGGTAGAAAAGCGAGAAAATTGAAATGCTGAATTATATTTTTTCCCACTGATACTTTTGTCTATTGAAGGTCATTTTCATCAATTCATTATTGAGCAACTCATCCCCTATGTCATCTGATAAAATTGAACAAATGCTCTCTGGCAGTACATATGTAGTAACATTTAAGCCACTTCCCATAAATTAATGCAATGTAAGAATTCAGCAGTTCAAATCTTGTATTTGAATTGCAATCTGCAATTGCAGATTGACTAGAATGACTTCTTTGCAGCTGATAGCTTTATCCTCACATCTAATTTTCCAGTTTTGAATTTAAAGGGCTTGGGTATCATATTAAGTAGAGAGAGCAGGGAATCTTCTAATCCAAACTTTACTGAATTTAAAAATATTGAAGTGCTGTTGAAAAAAGACACAAATTATTTGCCTGAGTCCTGTATATCTCATAACAGATCTAGAACAGAGACCAAAGAGGGGGAAACAGAAAATGCTGGAAAATATAGCACATCTGACAGCATCTGTGGAGAGAAAGACAATGTTTCAAATCTAGATGACCCTTCATCAGAATTAAGGATAAATAAAATAGGGCAAGATTTATACTACAAGATTGAGTGAGTTGTGACCAAGGTACCATAAACAAAGGTAATGTAAATGGTATCTATAAAGGGAGGTGGAGGACCTGCTCGGATATTCACTCATGTCACCACCCATTATTTTCCAGTAGGCAGACTTGGTGGCCAAAATATGCCAATAATTGGACATGTGCATAAACATTAGACTGAAAGCAAGAAACATTTTGTTTAATTCCAAAGTAATCATTGCCATCTTGCCCAGTGAGATGCCTGTTAGTTCCTGGCAACCAGTTTTAAAAGATTGACTGGTGCAGCCTCAGAGGAAGTTGATGTCTTCGACTTCCTGAGGACATTCTGTGTGTAGTCTAATGCAGCACATGACAGAAGCCAAAAAATCTATCCTTCATATGCAAGTGGATTCATCATTGTTCAGATCACTATTTAGTCTTGTGAGTAACTGATCATTATAATACCTGGAATGGGTCAGACACCAAACAAGAATGACAATGAACCTCAGCTCTCTGGTCTAGGGAAGTAAAATGAGCTACAATCCTGTTGCTCACTACTATCCAGTTATCTCTGCTGAGAAGTGAATTAATATGGATATTAAGGACTGAATTTTTGACAGGGTTTGGAGGCACATTTCAGTGTTTGAAGGGGCACACAATTTCTTTTGAAGGAAATCTGATTTTCCTCTACATTCCCAACCCCACACCATTTCCTAAGCCATTTCGCTTGATCAGGAATGGCTAGTACACCCATCCTTCTGAGGTCAGATTCCCCATTTTTAATTTGGAGACCATTTCTACCTGGTGTTGCAGTGTTTCAGAAACCTATTATAAAACATATCATCTTTGATAGTTCATAAGGAAAATGGAAAGCTTTCTGAGGAGCCTGCAACATTTTTAATATAGAGATTCATCATAGGATCTGGGAGGGAGCAATTCGCCCAGCCTGCTGTGCTGCTCAAATTCTGCGGTATTCCTGTTGAGTGCCATCGCGCATCTCCAGTGCTATAATTTTCAGTGTCATCAGCTTAATATTGAAACCTCCAGGCCTGCTAACGTCTTCCCTCCCCATCCTCCCCACCTGCCGGGAATGATTCTCCCTTAACTACTGCTCCCCATTAAGGGGAACAAGGGAGCCCAACTCTGCTGGAAGGAAGGAAGGCCATTGAGGTCCCTGGTGAAGGTTAGGGTTAAGGGAGGTCCCTCTTCGGCAGTGACAGCCTGACCCCGGCACTGCTGAAGAGGCAGAATGGTACTACACGATGCCCAGGGTCAGAGGTGGCAGGGCCTACTGGAGAAAGGCAATCAGTGATGGAGGGACCTGCTGCCATTCTGCATTGGGATCAGTGGGGGAGGGAAGGAAGAGAGTGATCGGGGCTGGTCGTTTGGATGAGGGTGGGTGTTGGGCTGTCGGCAATGGTCCTGGTTGGGGGGGAGGGTTGATGGGTGAAACATCGGGACTGGTCCGGGGAGGTCTGCAGTACTCAGTGTTGGAGATTCATGCTGGAAATTGTGCTAAAAAAACCAGCAGAATTCGCTCCCATTTTCCCGCACGTTGGGAACTCAGAATTTGTTTGGGAGAATCTTGGCCCCGATTTTCAAGGTATCAATTGACTTTACATTGTGCATTTATTTACATATACTTTTCCAATGAAAACAGCATCATAAAGCAGCAAAAAATATATGAAAGGACCACAGAATCACAGAATGGTTACAGCACAAAAGCAGACCATTTGGCCCATTGAGTCTGTGCTGGCTCTCTGAAGGAGTGATTCACCTAGTACCACTACCCTGCTTCTTTATAATAGCTTTGTACATTTTCCCTTTTTAGATAATAATCCAATTCTCTTTTGAATGTCTCAATTGATCCTGCCTCCATTATTCTCAGTGCATTTCTAATTCTACCCACTTGCTGTGTGAAAATATTTTTCATTGCCATTGTTTCTTATGTCAGTTACCTTAAAAGTTTGTCCACTAAATTTTTCCATCTTTGGGAACAGTTGTTCCCTATCTACTCTGCTATGCATCAAATCTCTCACAATGTTATCTTTCTCAAGGAATTCAGTCCCAACATCTACAATTTACCTACCTAACTGAAGTTATTCATTTATGGAGCCATTCTTGTGAATCTTTTCGGCACTGTTTCTAATGACTTAGCGTCCTTCTGAAAGCGTGGTATTCAGAACTGGCACAATACTTCAACTGAGGCCAAACCTGTGTTCTATACATGGAGATGGCTGAGGTGATCTGCTAGCATGCAGTTGGATGGGAGATGAGAGGTGAGATTTAAGAGAACTTTAAACATTGGTGGGAGATGGAATAGTGTTAAAGAACCAAGGTAGGACTTCTAACATGCCCACTTCCACATCCACATTCTTCCTGCTGTTGTTCGTGACACGGAAGCTACATTATGCACACGACCCTTGTGTGAAAACATTAGAACTGTGTGTGAATGGGTTAGATGTACAATTGGTGATCTGCAAATGTGTACAAGTCAGGTTTTTCAAATTCTGAAAGATTTAGTATCAAGTAAACAGAGCTTCATGCTCTGTGTTGATGCTGTTCCCCCATGATAGGACAGTCTAAATGCCCAGTTAATGTGGCATTTAACTGTTTCTGGTACAATAGGACTGCCAGCACTTGGCCCAATAATTCATTAAGGAACAGTGGATGAAAAAAAATGGTTATTGGGGGAGGAGGAATATGGTGATGTTGATTATCAAAAAGAGACAATCGTTTTTTTCTATTAGCCTATGTACAGGTAGCAGGGGTGTCCAAATTTCCATTATTTATGTCTCAGCCTCAACAAAGGGAATAGACTGTGGAGGAATCACAGCTAAATTCAATCTGGGGCAGCAAAATTGGATCCAATAGTTTTGATATTTCTAATGATTTTCCTGTTTCTATTATTCAATACTGAATACTTAACTTTTAAGATGCTTATCTAAAATGCAATACTACCTTTAGCAGTAAAACTGCTTTATAATTATTGGCTAGGGTTCAAACGCAATAGAAATTTGATCTTAAATTTACTCAGCCTGATCAACTTACTCTCAGTACTTTGAAACATGGAATAAAATAAAACCTTATGAAAGACCATGCTTGCATTCCCCTTTCAACATGTGTTCAACTCTGATAAAATAATGCTCGCTTGCCAAGAAATGTTCTTTCTGCTTTGTTTAATTTTTTCTAAAATAGATCATTTCTAAATCATTGCTCCACAGCCCAGCTATTAGTCATTCTGTAATTCTGTAAAATTACAGGATATACAAAATTAATTTTAAATAAGAAGTGATCCAATTGCAAAAATGCATCCATTTGCCTAATATTTGGCACTAAAAAGATAAATAACTGTGCAACATTCAGCGCTTGGACGATCTTAATTGCCCTAAAAAATAAATGCTTGGATAAGAAATACCATATAGCAAACAGGTACTTCCTGCATTGTCAGTGTGTGGAGAGGGATTTCTTAAATTGGAATTATAGGAATATGAACCTATAAAATGGTAGCAGAAGCAGGCTACTCAGACTCTTGAGCCTGATCCACCATTTGATAACATCATGGCTGATCTGTTTGTAGATCACGTTCTACATTCCCATCCACCCTGATGACGTTTAATTCCCTAGCCTATCAAGAATCTATCTACCTCTGTCTTAAAAATATTCAGTTACCCCATTTCCACCGTCTCCTGAGGCAGAGAGTTCCCAAGTCGCACAACCTTCTGAGAGAAAAGAAGTTCTTATTTTGCTGAGTTTTTCAGTTTTTCCTGCCAGCAGGATCTTTCTGTCCCACAAGTGGCGATCCCACTACAGGTTTCCTCACAGTGGGGGGTGTGTGTGTGTGTGTGTTTGTGATGTGCGAGTGACAGAAAATCCTGTCCTAAAAGGGCGACACCTAGTTTTAAAACAAGTTCTGATTCACCCAGAAAAAGGAAACATCCTTTTCATGTTCACCTTGTCAAGACGTTAATTTCTTTGATTTTACTCACTTCTCCTTGTTTATGAAATTGTCATCCAAGTCTTCCACAACTCCAAGAGTTTCCTCAGTAGCCTATACTCCCAGTCTCTTCTTCACTCTGGCTCTTTTAACTCTGGCTTTATCTGAATCTACACAATTCTAGAATTTTCAGACAAAGTAATCCAACATTCCGGAACACACTACTTGAACCCTTGTCTATTGTTACCTCTGTCCCCTTTTTTTCAGAAGTCTTCTCAAGGATTTCACTTGCTAGTGTTGTATCACTTGCTGGAGGATGGGGCCCAATTGAGGCTCTTAATTGACCACAAAGTGTCTTAATTGGGGCTTGGGTTAAAATGGAGATAGGGGTGGGGATAGGGGTGGGGGTGTGCACGCGTGGGAGAAATGGGAATCCACTACTTAACTGGCAGAACTCAGAAAGCAAAGACTCTTTGTCCTGCATCTTGAACATGTTGTTACGTAAGAACATATGAAGTAGGAGCAGGAATAGGCCATCTGGCACTTCGAGACTGCTACGCCATTCAATGAGATCTTGGCTGATCTTTTTAAGGATTCAGTTCCACTTATCTGCACAACATAATCCTTAATTCCTTTATTGTTCCTTGCCTTAAAACCATTCAATGATATAACCTCACTGGGCAGGAAATTCCACAGATTCACAACCCCTTGGGTGAAGAAGTTCTTCCTCAACTCGGTCCTAAATCTGCTCTCCTTTATTTTGAGGCCATGCACCTTAGTTCTAGTTTCACCTGCCAGAGGAAACAACTTCCCTGCTTCTATATTATCTATTCCCTTCATAATCTTATATGTTTCTATTAGATCTCCCCTCATTCTTCTGAATTTGAATGAGTACAGCCTCAGTCTATTCAATCTCTCTTCAGAAGCCAACTTTCTCAATTCTCGAATCAACCTGGTGAACCTCCTCTGTATCCCCTCCAGTGCCAATATATCCTTTCCCAAATGAGGAGACCAAAACTGTTCACAATACTCCAGGTGTGGCCTCACCTGCACCTTATACAGTGGTAACATAACATCGTTATTTTTAAATTTCATCCCTCTAGCAATGAAGGACAAAATTCCAATTGTCTTCTTAATTATCTGCTGCACCTGCATACCGACTTTTTGTGATTCATGCACAAGAACACTCAGGTTCCTCTGCACAGCAGTATCTGCAATTTTTTATCATTTAAATAATAGTCCATTTTGCTGTTATTCCTACAAAATGGATGACCTCTTACATCCATGCCCAACTTTTCCAGAACTCTGGGCAAGATATTCCAGCCATGTTTGCCGCAAAACCTGGAAATCCTGCCCAAAGTCAACGGACTTATGCATGGCCCACCTCCCGCCTGCTATGATTTCTGTGGTGGGTAAAATGAGAAAATTCCCCTCTCTATGTTTGAATCCCTTCAATCAGGTTCCAGCTCTGCCACAGCAATGAAGCAGCTCTTATCAAAGTCATAAATCATGTTGTCTATGACTGTGACAAAAGTAACCTATTCCCCTTTGTTCTTTTCAGACTGTCTATACCTTTGACAAGGTTAACCACAAGGAGGAAACTCCTCAATGATGGGAAAATTGTCCTATGCACAAGGTGGATGATCCATCTCAGCCTCCTCTAAAGTCCCCAATATCACAAAGGCCAGTCTCAAGCTAATTTGATTTATTCCATATATCATCAAAAAATAACTGAAAGCACTGGACACTGCAAATACTATATGCCCTGACAACAAAGTACTAAATACCTGTGCTCTAGAAGTAGCTGTGCCCTTAGCCCAGCTGTTCTAGTACAGCTACAATTCTAGCATTAATCCTGCAATGTGGAAAATTGCCCAACTATATAATGTCCACAAAAAGCAGAAGAAATTCAACCTGGCCAATCTCCCCCGCCCCGACCAGTCTGCTCTCAATCATCAGTGGGATGGAAGGGATCATCGACAGTATTATCAAGCAGCACTTACTTAGTAATAACCTGCCCATTGGTGCTCAATTTGTGTTCTGCCAGGGCTGTTTAGCTCCTGGCCTCATTACAGCCTGAGATGAAACATGGTAAAAAGAGCTGAACTCACAGAAGTGAGATTGACCACCTTTCACATCAAGGCAGTATCTGAGTGTGGCATCAACGACCCCAAGCAAATCTGAATGGGAATCACGGTGAAAATGCTCTGCTGGTTGGAGTCATACCTGGCAAAAAGGAAGATGGTTGTTGTTGTTGGAATTCAATCATCTCAGCTCCAGGACATCACTACTGAAGTCCTAGGCCCAGCCGGCCCAACCATCTCCCTCCGCTCCCCCCTCCCAATTAGATGTTCACTGATAGTTGCCTAATATTCAGCACTGTTTATGACTCCTCAGATACTGAAGCCATCTGTGCTCATATGCAACAAGATCTCAACAATGTTCAGTCTTGAGCTGATGACTGGCAATCATTTCACACTTGTGTCAGGTATCTCCAACATGAGAGAATCCAATGTTCTCCCCTTGACAATCAAAGGCTGAACTGAGGCCCCACTATTAATGTATCTGGAGATTGACCAGAAACTGAACTAGACCAGCCACGTAATTATTTAAAAAATTCATTTATAGTAGGTGAGTATTGCCGGCTGCACCAACATTTATTGCTCATTCCTCATTACTCTTAAACTGAATTGCATTGTATCTGGAGACAAATGTACACCATAACAGGTAAGGATGATAGATTTCCTTTCCTAAAGGACATTAGTGAACCCAATGGTTTTTGTGACAATCAATAATGGTTTCATGGTCATCATTAGAGTTTTCATTCTAGATTTTTTATTGAATTCAAATTTCACCATCTATCATGATAGGATTCAAACCTGGGTCCCCAATCATAAACCTGGGTCTCTCTGAATTAGTCCAATGATAATACCAATATGCCATCCCCTCCCCAAATCACTACAACACCCTCTCCCAAAACCACTACACCACCTCCTCCCAAACCAGTATGTTGTCTCTTCTTCAAATCATTACACTACCTCCTCCCCAAACTATTATATCACCTCCTCCTCAAACCACTACACCATTTCCTCCCCATACTGTAGCTAAAAGAGCAGGTCAGAGGCTGGGAATTCTGTGAAGAGTAATTCACCTTCCAACTCCCAAAAGCTTGCCCATCATATACACGGCACAGGTCAGGAGCATGATGGAATACTCTCCACTTGTCTGGATGAGTGCAGTTCCAACAATACCGAATAAGCTTGACGTTGAAGGAAATTTTAAATCAATTAGTGAAATTCACAGACAAATGTAGGGAGGATTTTACAACCTCATTTGATCGAGATCGTAAAATCCTACCCGAGGCCAACAGAGATTTCTATTCTGCGAGCTTCGCCCAGCCCACAGGAGGTAAAATTCCAGCCGTAGTCTTTTAGTGACAGGATAGCTAGAAGAACTAAATGATTCTTTATAACAAATTCATATGGACAGTTTGTTTGTATGTGAATGCAATAACAGTACTAAAATAAATGGATATGATTTTGAAATATATGTATATAAAAGTATTCCATGTATTTTAAATATAGAATGTATTGTTCACCTCAGTCAAAAAGAGCAAAAGAGCAAATACAGCATAGTGTAATGTAAGGTCAGAAGGTTAGAGCTAAAAACTGGAAATTTAATTGTCAGCATAAGTAAGCATTAGAAATTTCAAGTTTTTGGGACAAATGTTTTAACATTATAGCAGCCTACATTGTCCAGACACAAGATAGTACATTTCTAGGGCCCAGAAATCACACATCTCTGTCTTGGCAATGTACAGTGGGAAAGGTTCATCTGTGGAAAGTTTCCACTGTTACACTGCAACCAGGAAGTGGGTTTAATCAAAATGGGAAGTTGTCCGGAATTAAATGGATTAATGAGATATCATTACATTGAGTGGTATATTAACTGAGATACTCTGTCAAAAACTGGACTGACATATAAACACTAAATGAAATGAATTTTAAGTGAGTGAAGAGGTGTATCTTAGAAAGTACAATCGTTCTGTATTTTGGCTGAGCATCTAAGATCTTTGGAGTGGCTTCACAGCCCTGAACCTGAGCTGTCTAACCCTTTGGAAACCTCCAAATGGCAGTACATTAATGTATAGTTTGTCTTGTATGATTTTTGTGTTTAAAATAAATTTTGAATAGAGTCTAAGTTTTTAGACATTGATCACCTTTTCAAACAAAAAAATTCCCCACTACACTTGACACCATGCCACTTGCTTTGCACCGCATTCACCATCTTCAAATCTATGTCTTCAACCACTGGTACACAATGGCAGCAATGTGTACCATCTATAAGGTACATTGCAACAGCTCAACAAGGTTCCTTCTACAGCAACTTCCAAATCCATGATCTCCATCATCTGGAAGGGCATGAGCAGCAGATGGCAGGGAAAACCAGCACCTGGAAGTTTCCCTTTAAGTCATTCATCAGGCTTGGAACTATATTGCTGTTCCTTCACTGTCACTGGGTCAAAATTCTGGAATAGTGTCCCAAACAGCACCATAGATAATACCTACACCACATGGATAGCAGCAGATCAAGAACCAAGAACAATTGGGGATGGGCAATTAAAATACTGCTCAAGCCAGCGATACTTACATTCTGTCAAAAAATATCCAGAAACACATTTACTGTAATATTATAGTTATGGAACGCAATATGTAGACAAGTTGATTTTAATTAGATATCACTGCTACATCAAAGATTGTGGTACACCTTCAACATTTTACTACGCAAAGGTTCCAATAACAGAACACAAAACTGAATGCAGATTTAGGCATTTCCCTCCCTGTAACCAATACTTACTGACTAGACTCATGTTACTTTCCAAAACGATTGATGACCATAAACCAACATCACTATTTTTTCTATTTAGTCATTAACATAATTTCATAACATATGTGATTTGCAGCAAAACAAAAGGGAGGAAAATTGCATCTGAAAGAATAAAGTTACGAAGTCAAAAACATATATGCAATCAATGGAAATACCCACATTGCCGATGCAAATTTGAAACTTCACACAAAATAGTATAATTGCTGCAGCAAGCTGTGTGATGAATAGAAGGCGTAGGCTTAACCACCTCTTACCTATCTACCAACCGATCTTGTCATGCAGTGCATAACGTCCCTCCTTTGAATCAAAAGCTCAAGGTTTGAGTCTTTCCTGATGGTTAAGGAAGGTGCATGCAAAATGTAGCCCAACAGATTGATAATCAACCTGAAAATCCTTCCAACAAAAACCAATGGCAGACAATAAGAGTGGGTGAGATTTCTGATCAACTACGTAACCACTATCCACAGCTCCAGACTATAACATGCATGTAAAAATGAATACTGCCACAGCAACCTGGACTCCCTGTGTGAGCTGTAATACACCACTATGACTGATTATCATGACTACATTCAATCATAATAATGGGTGGCTTAAATTCTCATTCTTCCAGCACTTGAACTGATTCATGAAAAATATTCAGGTTTTTTTCCCTGTCTAGAATTATTTTTGTAAAGAACATCCTGCATAATGGGGCTTGGCCATTTATTTTGCTTTATAGATTTTTGGAGACTCTGGGGATTATCAGGAAAGTGGAGCTAAGGTCAAAGATCAGTCTTAGTCCTATTGAAAGATGGAGCAGGTTTAAGAGGCCATAGCCCTTGTTTTGGCTACTATTTGTTATCTCATTTATCATTAAAAAAAAGAGTTACCTGGTTTTGCTAACTCCTGAAATGAGTACATCTTTGCAAATCCTATTGCAATGTCTTGATAAATAAATATGCAAGTAGTGGACTCTGCATTTACACAGTGCTTCTCATTGCAGTTACATTAATGCCTGCCAAACATTTTGTACGTTTTACACCTTTGTATACTCAGCACATTGCTCACTCCTCTGACCTGATCCAGTCAAATCTGCCACAGTCGGTTCTTGTTGTCCTATTGTTGCTACACGTATGTGATAATGATCTGATGTTTGGAAAAATGGTATGTGCCCAAAATACATTTGTTCTCACTGCAAAAAGATCAATGGGAAATTCAGATCAGCTGAGCTCATTGTTTGGATCAGTGCCTTTTGATGCCAAAAATGTTATCTATAATGTGTGTACACCTTTAGGTCAAGTCATGCCAGATGATGCATTGGTACTGGTGTTCGCATACACAAAGTGAATGGCTGTATACATGACAGCTAATCATGACACACATTTGCATGCATCATTGATTTGATGCCAATGGTGCTACTTTGGAATTCAACATCCCTGTGAGTAACTTGTCCAATCTACACTGCTGAAAAGATGTTCAGCAGCAGGAAGGACTCCACACCAGCAGTATGTAAACAGTTGGTTTTTGGTTGATTGTTTCTGCTCCTTCGACACCACAATTGTCTAGTCCCTTCTGTAGGTTGCCAAAATCCATAGATGACAGGTGTTCATATACTTTTGTTGACAGCATGCGCAAACAAGTTGCTCCCAGACATGGTGCACTAATAGTCATTCTCTTTGGAAGAAAGCATGACTGAGAGAAAAAAGAAACAGAAACCACACAAGGTAGGACAAGCTGAAAGAGGAAGAATAAGTAAATGGAAGGGTCTCTCAGCAACAAGTCATATCCACATTCAGAAAGCAATTTTCTACTAAACCTCAGTGAGAAACAATATGTGTAATGCCTGTTCTTTGTAAGAACATCCTCACTGAAATCTGCCACCTGTTGCAGCTACAACTGCAGACTTAAAGCAGGGCATAGATGAATTGTCAATGGGTGTGAAGGTTACACTTTTATGCATCTGGTTGCTTCCAGACTATATCCTGAGGGATTTGTAACATTTCAATTTGGCACCCAATGTTGGGAATGGCAGGTCACTGATGCTATCTGTTAGATAAGAGTTAACTACATTTCAATAGCTTGTCAGAGGAAAGCAGGATACAGTGACCACACAGCCTGGTAAGGGTTTTAAGTTTTCCCTTAAGTGCTGGGTGTCACTGACTACTCATGCTTTGCTTTGAGGTCCTCACATTTCAAGTCTGCTCTACTGTGGAATCAAAAAGGAATCCTTTACTTCAATGTCCAGCTGTTGTATCCATCTTGTATCGGCCAGACTTTGGCTGATAGGATCAAGGAGAATCCTAAAGCTTTCTTTAGATATGTTAAGAATAGAAGATTGGTTAGGACAAGATTACGGCCAGTCATAGACAGTAGTGGGAAGTTGTGCGTGGAGCCTGAAGAGATTGGAGAGGCACTGAACAAATATTTCTCTTCGGTATTCACGCAGGAAGATGTAAATGTAGTTGTGGAGAACACTGGGATACAGGGTTGCAAACTGGAAAGTATTGAAGTAGATAAGAAGGATGTGCTAGATATTCTTGAGGGTTTGAAGTTAGATAAGTCCCCTGGGCCGGACGGGATTTACCCTAGGATTCTCTGGGAGGCGAGAGAGGCGATTGCAGAGCCTCTGGCTCTGATCTTCAGGTCGTCGTTGGTTACGGTATAGTGCCGGAAGACTGGAGGATAGCGAATGTGGTCCCATTGTTCAAGAAGGGGAAGAGAGACTTTCCAGGAAATTATAGGCCAGTGAGTCTTACTTCTGTTGTGGGCAAAGTATTGGAGAGAATTATTAGGGATAGGATTTATAGTTATTAGAGAGAAATGAATTGATTGGGGATAGTCAGCATGGTTTTGTGAAGGGTAGGTCGTGCCTTACTAACCTTATTGAGTTTTTTGAAAAAGTGACCAAAGAGGTGGATGGGGGTAAGGCAGTTGAGGTGGTATATATGGACTTTAGTAAGGCGTTCGATAAGGTGCCCCATGGAAGGCTTCTGCAGAAAATGCAGATGTATGGGATTGAGGGTGATTTAGCTAATTGGATTAGGAATTGGCTAGCAGATAGAACACAGAGGGTGGTGGTTGATGGAAATTATTCATCATGGAGTTCGGTTACAAGTGGTGTACCTCAGGGATCTGTTTTGGGCCCTGCTGTTTTTAATTTTTATAAATGATCTGGATGAGGTTATTGAAGAGGATTTATCAGTAAATTTGCAGATGACACAAAGTCGGAGGAGTGGTAGATAGTGAAGAAGGGTGTTATATACTTACAGAGAGACTTGGACAAGTTGCAGAGGGCCGAGAGGTGCAAATGGAGTTTAATGTGGAAAAGTGTGAGGTAATTCACTTATGGCAGGAATAACAAAATGGTAGAGTTATAGGGCTAATGGTAGGACTCTTAATAGTGTGATGAACAGAGGGAATCTTGGTGTATATGTACATAGATCCTGAAAAGATTGGCATCAAGTCGATAAGCGTTGTTGAGAAGGCATACGGAGTCTTAGCTTTTATTGGTAGGGGGATTGAATTTCGGAAGCGCAACGTCATGTTGCAACTGTACAAAACTCTAGTGCGGCCGCACTTGGAGTATTGTGTGCAGTTCTGGTCCCCACATTATAAGAAAGATGTGGAGGCATTGGAGAGGGTACAGAGGAAGGTTACCAGGATGTTGCCTGGTATGGAGGGCAGGTCTTATGAAGAGAGGCTGAGGGATTTGAGGTTGTTTTCGTTAGAAAGGAGGCGGCTAAGAGAAGACATTATTAGAAACATATAAGATGATTAGAGGTTTAGATAGGGTGGACAGTGATAGCCTTTTTCCTAGGATGAGAAAGCTAGCACGAGGGGACATAGTTTAAATTAAAAGGGTGGTGGTTATCAGGGGGGGGGGGGGGGGGGGGTGGGGGGGGGGGGGGGGGGGGGGGGGGGGGGGGGGGGGGGGGGGGGGGGGGGGGGGGGAAAACCGGGGATTTTTAAGAGGTAGGTCTTTACCCAGAGGGTGGTGAGGGTATGGATGCCCTGCCTGGCGTCAGTTGTAGATGCCAAGTTTGGTGGCATTTAAGAGGTTAGTAGATAAGTTTATGGACGAAAAAGGGAATGGTTTAGTTAGAGGGTCATTGCTTTTTCCTAATTGGTCAGCGCAACATCGAAGGCCGAAGGGCCTGTTCTGCGCTGTAATGTTCTATATTCTATGTTCTATCCACGAGAAATCATACAACTCAGTGCCTGTTAGAACATAGAACATAGAACATAGAACATTACAGCACAGAACAGGCCCTTCGGCCTTCGATGTTGTGCCGACCAAAATAAAAAGCAATGCCCCTCCAAACTAAACCATTCCCTTCTCTTCCATATACTTATCAATTAACCTCTTAAACGCCACCAAACTTGGCGCATCTACAACAGCTGCAGGCAGGGCATTCCACTCCCTAATCACTCTTTGAGTAAAGAACCTACCTCTGATATCCGTCCTATAACTCATACCCCTTAATTTAAAGCTGTGTCCCCTCGTGCTAGCTTTCTCCATCCTAGGAAAAAGGCTATCACTGTCCACCCTATCTAAACCTCTAATCATCTTATATGCTTCAATAAGATCCCCTCTTAGCCGCCTCCTTTCTAACGAAAACAACCTCAAATCCTTCAACCTCTCTTCATAGGACCTGCCCTCCATACCAGGCAACATCCTGGTAAACCTCCTCTGTACCCTCTCCAATGCCTCCACATCTTTCTTATAATGTGGGGACCAGAACTGCACACAATACTCCAAGTGCGGCCGCACTAGAGTTTTGTACAGTTGCAACATGATGCTGCGGCTCCTAATTCAATCCCCCTACCAATAAAAGCTAAGACTCCATATGCCTTCTTAACAACTTTATCCACTTGACTGCCTACTTTCAGGGATCTATTGACACATACACCAAGATCCTTCTGTTCCTCAACACTATTAAGAGCCCTACCATTAGCCCTATACTCTACACATTTATTGTTCCTGCCAAAGTGCATTTCCTCACACTTTTCCACATTAAACTCCATTTGCCACCTCTCGGCCCAGCTCTGCAACTTGTCCAAGTCACTCTGTAAACTATAATACCCCTCTTCACTATCTACCACTCCACCGACTTTAGTGTCATCTGCAAATTACTGATCCATCCCTCAATACCCTCATCCAGATCATTTATAAAAATTACAAACAGCAGGGGCCCCAAAACAGACCCCTGAGGCACACCACTTGTCACTGAAGACCCCTGAGGCACACCACTTGTCACCGAATAACTTTGTTATCCTGGCAGCAGTAATGATGCCTCCATTTTGTGGCAGTCACCATGCCAGTGGATTTAAGTCACTATAACAAATCAAATGGTGGCTATTGGACAATACATGTTAAAATGACCAACCATTCTGACGTGTGCACATATGCACAATATGCATACAAAGAAAGTTATGCTGCCATATAAATATAACAGAGCAGAATAATTTATTGGAAGGAAGTTAGGTCTGCCTTGACAGCCTGGAAACTCTTTTGCACAATATATTGCACAACTATGGTAGAAATTGTCTCAGCTTGCATGACAGCAGTCAGAGCTTTCAATGTAGCACTTAGATGTTGGGTGGCTGCTTCAAGTGCTGCAATGGAAGACATGACATTGGCTAGCATGCACTGCACAATTTCTTTGTCCAAAAGTGCGTTGATGGAGTTGACCACCACCTCTGTGTTGGAAAGGCTAAGTTCCAAGCTCTGATCGAAGCAGTGTGACAAGTTGTTGCTGGCTTTACTTTGCTCTTTGTCATTGACTTCAGCCAGCTTTCTAGCAAGCTTCACAATGTACCACGAGTTTTGTTGTGTATAACAATTAGTAGTTTTCCGTATTACCCTTCCGAAGTCCACGTGTGTCTTCTGCAACAGAATTGTTTCTGGTGAGTTTGCACTGTGCTAAAATTGATCTCTGCCCTGGTTGTGGCCACTCATGTTTGGGATGTCATCACGTGTCTCCTCTAAATTACACACAGTATTACTGTATGCACTTAGTGTTTGTTTTTATGTCTTCAGCATCACGTCTTCTTACTGTTTCTCCACTTTTTGGTCACATTGCATTTCCCGGTCACCTGAAGGTAGAAAGGGACAAGGCACAGGGTGTACGAGGAAGAGGTGCATGCCTATATTATCTGCAACTTGTAAATCAGAAAACAGAGCAGAATGATGGGAGGTGGGATGTAGGAAAGAGGATTAATATGAATATATCATCATCTCAATGGTTTCAGTGCCACAGCCTCAGCAATAGGCATTCACAAATTACCAATTCCTCCATGGGGTTGAGGCAAGTATGACAACTAGGCAAATATGTCCCCCACTAGATAGCTTCTCTGGTTGTGTGGCACCTTGTTGACCAGAGAGAGAGGAAAGTGGTTAGTGGGGCGTTGTGCAATGAATCTGTCATGGCTGAATTTCTGGCAGTGTGTGCAAACTTTGAGATGTGGAAGTCAGGCTTTGAGTAGTTCTATGTGTTGGTTATGAATCCATTGGCAAAGATTATTGGTATATTGTTGATGGGGATCAAACAATCAAGGACCATGCCTATTGCTCAGAGGCAACATGGGCTCTACAAGTCTTCATGTTCCCAATGTGTTGATAGTGACATTCAAAGCACTATGCTTGCAGTCATGACGTAAGCCCAAGGATTAGTCATTAAAAGCTATTGTCAAGGATAACCACCATAGTAGATCCTTGGATTTGGGTATTTTTTATCCTAATTAAGAGCTTTGATATGAATGTATTGTTACATCTGAGGGGAAAGATCAGCTACTTGTCATTCTCTAGGATGATATCATCCTGCTCGAAGTGGGCTTGGAATGACATGCACAGACTGAAGGCAAGCCAAGGGTGACAAACTGCATAGCTGTCTTGCAAAAGGTGGGAGACCATTCATGGGGAACATCCATTGATTGTTCAATTTTATTTATTCAAAGAAACAAGGAGAAGTTGATAATGAGGGTTGCAGGCAATGTCTTCTTGATAGCTTTGATTAGAATGAGAAGACAGGCCCATTGCCATTTGGCATAGCTCAGGGAAGACCATTGCTCTGAGGAACAAGAGTCAATAGGGTGCCTGGAAGTCCCATATATTGATGAGGAGGAACCAAGTCCACAAAGCTTTTCGGTGTGTCCAAGGGTCTACAGAAGACATAGCTCATACCTGGAGATGAGTGAAATATAGCTCGCTGGCACTTTCATTTTCTAGGGATATGGTTGCTTATATCTGCAACATTCTCCATAAGGAATTCATGCCAAATGGACTTGAAAGACATGCAATGATTGCCGTATTGAAGATTTTTGCAGGCAGATACTTCCAGTCTACACCGATGACCTTTGTGGAATGTCACAATCAGGCAACACACAAATGTAGAAGGGAAAGTGATAGGAGCTCTTTTCAGTAAACACACCATTATGTTCTGCTGCACATGGATGAAGCAAGCCAGGCTGCCAGAGGGTTGGCTCCTTGGTGATATGGGTTACTCCCAAAAGACCTGCCTAGTAATGCTCATTTATTAGCCACACAGTGCATCTGAGGACAGATTCAATCCTGCATATTCAGCCGCAAGTTCCTTACTAAAGCAAATTATTGGCTCTTAAAGATGCATTTCCAAATTTCAGACCAATCAGGTTGGGCTTTTCAATAGACTGAGAGTGTCCCACATCACCGTTGTTTACCATGCTGTAGTATACCTAGCACAGCAACAGGAAGATATATTGTCAGAGGGGAACATGGAGGAGCTGGACATCTCCTTTAATGGGAGATGAGGAGAACTTGGAAGTGGATGAATATTAAGGGAGCATTCAGGAGATATGCCTAAGCATTGCTTTCATAGCATGCCAGTTCTCAACACTGTCCATCTCACAAAGCCCAATCTTTTCTATCCTCTGTAAGTCAAGGACTGGACAATCAAGTAATGAATTTCATTTCAATTTGTGTGCTGTGCCATTCCAGAAGGAATCTAGCTGGTCAGTGGCACACTACAATCCTTACAAGTAAGTAGATAGCTCCAATAAAGTGAACACACATATCTGACATCACACACTCATTCCCCTCTAGCAAACATTTCCAATGTTACCAAGTGAACAAAGAACAAAAAAAAGAACAAAGAATGGTACAGCACAAGGAACAAGCCTTTTGGCCCACCAAACCTGCACTGATCACATTGCTCTATCCAGACCAACCACATCTATCTCTTCACTTCCCCGCCAGTTCATGTATCTATCCAGATAAGTCTTAAACGTCACTAGCATGTCTGCCTCACTTGGCAATGCATTCCAGGCTCCCATCACTCTCTGTAAAATACTTGCCCTGCACATCTCTACGGCACGGTGGCACAGGGGTTAGCACTGCTGCCTCACAGCACCAGGGACTCGAGTTCAATTCTGACCTCCGGTAACTGTTTGGGGGGAGTTTTCACATTCTCCCCACGTCTCCAGAAGTTTCCTCTGGGTGCTCCAGTTTCCTCCCAAAGATGTGTGGGTTAGGTTGATTGACCAGGTTTCAGGAGATTGGCAGGGTAAATATGAAAAGCTACTGGAATAGTGCAGAATCGATGGGCCAAATGGTCTCCTTCTGCATTGTAGGGATTCTATGATTCCATGAACCCTTTTCCCCCTTACCTTGAACTTGTGCCTCCTTGTAATTGTCATTTCTGAGCTGGGAAAAAGCTTTCACGTGTTCAACTTATCTACGCCCCTCATCATTTTATGAATTTCTATCAGGTCGCCACTCAGCCTCATTGTTGATACCCTCTATATCAGGCAACATTCTTGTCCAGCCCCCACATCCTTCTGGTAATGTGGCAACCAGAATTGGATACACTATTCTAAATGTAGCCAACCAAACGTTTTATACAACTGTAACATTACTTGCCAAATTTATACTTGACGCTCCAGCCGATGAAGGCAAGCATGCCATATGCTTTCTTCACCACCTTTTCAACATCTGCTGCCACTTTTAAGAATTTCTCTTTTACTTCCAGAATACAGTATGTTTAGCCCCTGATGGTCCTGCCATTATTTTATAGCTCTCACCTGAATTGGATCAGTCAAAATATATCATCTTGCACTTGTCCATTGGAAACAGTGTCTAACCAACTTCCATCATACAGCATTAGGCACGGAGAGGGCATCTTGGTGAAGCAGAACTATACTACACGCCTAGTCTGTAGTGAATAAATGTCTGCATGGTTGCTGTTTAAATATGGTACTAGGACCTTTGACTGCATGAGGGTATCAGCAGGCAGGCAAATCCCCATCCATCCTGGCAACAGATTCAACAATCTTCTTGTTGATGCACAATTCATGAACTTACATCTATAGAATTTATCCAGTTAGTTCAGTTCAATTTCAGGTAATGGTAGCCTCAGAATGATGAGAGATGGTAACAATATTAAAGGTCAAGGTGAGATGATAACAAGAGTCTCTCTTGTTGGAGATGGTTCAATAAAACAGAGCAGGCTCCTCCATTTTAAAACCCTCAATCTTACTTGATCTGCTGTTTACCTTCAGCTAGAAGGCCTCCAAATGTCCTTCCAGCTTTGTGATCTATTCACTGTCCTTAATGGGCAATTAAGGAGGATTACTCAATTGAAAGTGACAGTCAGATATTGATTCACCTCATCCCTAATGCAACAAAGTTCAGGACCTAGAACAAAGCTGGCCATCTTCCCCACCATGAAGGGAAAATCTAGTCCATTGTTGGTATAAGCAAGAAGGACTTTTGCATAAATCCATGCTTATGTTGTACTTTCCTTATTCCAGTGGTAAAAACAAATTATAATTGGAACATTTATTGGTCTAATTTCAAGCAGAAGTTCAACCTAAAAGGGAATTTCACCGGTAATTCAAAGTGAAACAAAAATATGCAGCTCCCTCAGTTGAAATCTATATTTTAAGCCTCATTTGAAAACATACCAGTGAGGTAATGATCTTCTGTTTCTCCACAATATATCCAACCTTTCTGGCATCTGGAACCTGAATGCAAATCAGAAGAATGTCTTATATTACAGGGAATCAGTCAGAATTGTGAACATTTCTCTGGACAACAGAAGGATTTACAATAAACTGCATTCCTTCCTTTCTGTTTTCAAGTTAACTTTTGCAATTTCTTTCTTTCCTTGCATCCACCCCTCCTCCTCTGCCACTATTGGTTTATACAGGGTTACATTCCATTAGTGATGACAGATTCTTTTATCTCACCAGGTTGTTATTCTTCATGTATTAGACAATGATTGTTGTCTAGCTATTTAACTGTGAGAGGACAGCAGCCAAACTGAATCATATCCTCACCTGATATAAATACACTTTCCTGCAATGCTCTGGGCTTCAGAAGCAGGAAAACTGGCTGACATTTTTCCTCTTTGTCTTAGGAACAATGCATTTAATTATAACATCCTCATGGCATGGCTGTGATCAGCTATCTAACGGTAAATGGGAGAGATGAAGCTGTGGTTCAAAGAATGGGATGGGAGAAGCGAGTTTCAGTTTGTGGGGTGCTGGCATCAGTGCTTGGACCAGCATAGTTAGAGAGGTTGAGAGGGCTTTAAACTAAATAGAGGGGATCATTCTGGAGAGTGGATATGTGGGTCTACAAAGCGAAAAGATATGACATCTATGTAGGTAATGATACTCAGAGTGTAACAGGAAGGGATAGAATGTACAAATATTAAAAAAAGTAACAAATAGGTTAAAAATGAAAAAAATTATACCAAGACAAATTAATGGCTCTTCACTTAAATGCACGTAGTATTTGGCACAAAATAAATGAATTAGTAGCACAATTTAAGGTTACTGATTCTATAGCTATCTTATAGGCTCCAAAAAGCAAAATGTGGAATTGTTGTGGGTGGAGATAAGGAATAGTAGGGGGAGAAAGTCACTGGTGGGTCTATAGGCCCCCATATAATAACTTTGAGGTGGGGCAGGCTATAAACAAGCAAATAATTGATGTGTGCAAAAATGGAACGGCAATAATCATGGAGGATTTTAACCTGCATATTGATTGGTTGACTCAATTCGGTCGCAGTGGTCTTGAGGAAAAGTTCTTAGAATACTTTAAGGTAGTTTCCTTGAACAGTATGTTACAGAACTTACGAGGGAGCGAAGTTATCTTACATCTGGTACTGTGTAATGAGGCACATAGAATTAAGGATCTTCTTGTGAAGGATCCTCTTGGGATGAGTGATCACAATATGGTTGAATTTCTGATACAAATGGAGGGTGAGAAAGTAGGTTCCCAAACCAGTGTCCTCTGCTTAAGCAGAGGAGATATGATAAGATGAGGTCAGAATTGGCTAATGTAGACTGGGGGCGTAGACTGTTTGGTAGGACAACTGAGGAACAGTGGAAGATTTTTAAGGAGATCTTTTTCAGTACTCAGCAAAAATATATTCCGGTGATAAAGAGGGACTGTAAGAAAAGGGATAACCAGCCGTGGATATTGAAGGAAATAAAGATAGTTTTAAATTAAAAACCGATGTGTACAGAGTGGCTAAAAATAGGGGGGAATTAGAAGATTGGGAAAGATTTAAGAAAACAACAAAGAATGACTAAGAAAGCGACAAAGAAAGGAAAGATAGAGTATGAAACTAAACTAGCTCTAAATATAAAAAATGATTGTAGAAATTTTTACAAATATATAAAGAAGAGAGTGGCCAGAGTGAATGTTGGACCCTTGGAGGACGAAAGGGGGGATTTAATGGTGGGAAATAAGGAAACGGCTGAGACTTTAAATAAGTTTTTTTGTGTCAGTTTTCACGGTGGAGGACGTAAATAGCTTACCGAATATTAAAGGTTGGTAGGAGATGAGTGCCTCTTCTTTAGAGTACAATGTGAGCCTAGCTCTATAGGAGTCTAAACTAATTAGTCCTTCACTATGCACGCACGTCTTATTGTGTTGATCGCTTGTATTAGTGAAAACTGTGAAGGCACACACACCAGACATGTATACATGATGCAATCACCCAAGACCTTGTGACAGAGAACTTGAAACCTAACATGGAGTACCAGAACACACTAGTGAATACCCCCACCACGCAAGGACTTGGGAGGTATATCAGACACACACAGACAACTGCTGCGACATGTGTGACTCTTGATAGCTAGACACTATTGAATACACTAACCTCTAAACGTCTTGGATATGCCATTCATCGTTGTAGTGCACCCTCTGCACACAATTCTATATTTGGATGTTATCGTACGTCAGTTCTAATAATCAAGTCTTGGGTTGTGTGGTACTAGAATACGTGGTAGTATGTGGAGATGAGGCCCTTAGTACAATTACTGTTCTATAGAGGTAGTGCTTATTAGACTAATGGGACAGAAGGTAGACCAGATGGCATGCATCCCAGGGTACTGAAAGAAATGGCAGAAGTAATAGCAGATGCGTTAGTAGTTATTTATCAAAATTCGCTGGACTCTGATGAAGAGGGAAACCTCAAAAGCTTGTGAGTTTACTAGCAAATAAATTGGTTGGATTTAAACCTGGTGTTGTCAGACTTCTTACTCTGGGTAAGTGCCAGAAGATTGGAAAACAGCTGCTGTTTAAAAAAGATAGCAGACATAAGGTGGGTAACTACAGGCCAGTTAGCTTAACATCCGTAGTTGCGAAAATGCTAGAATCCATCACTAAAGAAGAAATAGCAGGACACCTAGAAAAGAACAGTTCAATCAAGCAGATGCAGCATGGATTCATGAAAGGGAAGTCGTGTTTGACAAGTTTACTTTTATGACTTTTAAGAAGATGAGACTAGTGCGGTATGATGCAGAGATGCCGGCGTTGGACTGGGGTAAACTCAGTAAGAGGTCTGACAACACCAATTTTAAGTCCAACTGATTTATTTAATAGTAAACTTGCTAGCTTTTGGCCTTTGTGCCTTTGTCAGGCGGATGTGCCTTCCTCATTCGCCTGACGAAGGCACAAAGGCCAAAAGCTAGCAAGTTTACTATTAAATAAATTGGTTGGATTTAAAATTAGTGTTGTCAGACCTCTTACTAGTGCAGTAGACAGAAGGGAACTGGAGGATCTGGTGTTTTTAGATTTCCAGAAAGCTTTCGATAAGGTGCCTCACAAAAGTTGCTGCAGAAGATTAGGGTACATGGAATTGGGGGGTAAAGTGTTAGCATGGATTGAGGATTGGCTATCTAACAGGAAGCAGAGAATTGGAATAAATGGGTGCTTTTCTAGTTGACAGTTGGTGATTCGTGGCATGTCACAGAGATCGGTGCTGGAACCTCAACTGTTTACTATAGACATAGACCAACTGGAGGAGGGGGCTGAGCGTAGGGTGACAAAGTTTGCTGATGACACAAAGATGAGTGGAAAAGAGAATTGCGTCAAGGACATGGAAAATCTGCAGGGAGATTTGGATAGGTGGAGTGAGTGGGTGAGGATCTGGCAGATGGAGTATAACGTTGACAAATGTGAAGTTATCCACTTTTGGAAGAAATAATGTAGGATGGAATATTATTTAAATGATGAAAAGTTGCAGCATGCTACTGTGCAGAAGAACCTGGAGGTCCTTGTGCATGAATCGCAAAAACTCAGTCTGCAATGCAGCAGTGATCAAGAAGGTGAATAGAATGTTGGCCTTTAAAGCGATGGGGATAGAATATAAAAGCAGGGAGGTCTTGCTGCAACTGTATAAGGCACTTGTGAGGCCGCAACTGGAGTACTGTGTGCAATTTTGGTCGCCTTATTTGAGAAAGGACATATTGAACTTGGAGGGAGTACAGATAAGGTTCACCAGAGATGAGGGGGTTAGCTTATGAGGAAAGATTGAGTACATTGGGCCTGTAGTCATTGGAGTTTAAAAGGCTGAGAGGGAATCTTATAGAACATAGAACATAGAACATTACAGCGCAGTATAGATAATGAAGGGGCTAGATAGGGTAGAGGTAGAGAGATTCTTTCCACTTAGAAAGGAAACCAGAACTAGAGGGCACAACCTCAAAATAAGGGGGGGGGAGGTGCAGTTCAGAACAGAGTTGAGGAAGAACTTCTCTCAGAGGGTGGAGAATCTCTAGAATTCTCTGCCAGTTGAAGTGGTGGAGGCTACCTCATTGAATATGTTTAAGTCACGGGTAGATAGATTTCTGATCGACAAAGGAATTAAGGTTATGGGGAGCAGGCAGATAAGTGGAACTGAAAAACCAGATCAGCCACGATCTTATTGAATGGCGGGGCAAGCTCGAAGGGCTAAACGGCCTACTCCTGCTCCTATTTCTTATGCCCTTATGTTCTTATTGCCACATGGTTACAAGGAGATCAAAACTGGGAACTAAATATTCAGAGATATGTGACTTTTCATAAGGATAAACAGGAAGGAATGGGTGGTGAGGTAGCTTTGTTAGTGTGATATAGAATAAGTAAGATGGCAAGAAATGATCTTGGATTGGAAGATCTAGAATCCATATGGATGAAAGTAAAAAATAATAAGGGGAGGAAGACAGTATAGGTCCTCTAATATATCTATACTCTAGGATGAAAAATAAATCAGGATGTAATGAAGGCATGTAGAAAGGCAGTACTTTAATTATGTGTGAATTTAATCTTTAAAATGGATTGGGAAAATTAAATTGGTAGAGGTAGCCATGAGGAAGAATTCATAGAGTGTATTTAGTTCAGTTTCCTAGAGAATTCCCTGTGTTGTGGATCCCTTCCACTGATCAGGCTACTCTGAAATTGGTTAAGTATAATGAGGCAAGTTTAATAAAAAAAAACCAAGAGTAAAAGACCGCCAAGGAAACAGTGGCCATACATGAAAGAATTTAGCATTCAGTTTGAGAATGTGAAACTTGGGTCTGAAACAACTGTGCTACACTTAAATAGGATTAATTATAAATTCATGAGGCAAAATTGGCTGGAGTGGGCTGGAAAAGGAATTTCACTGAAATGGCGGTCAATCAACAATGGCAGATACTTATGAAAATAGTTCATGACTAACAACAAAGACATATCCCAGTAAGGAAGAAAGATTCTACAAAGGGGATAAAACAATCATAGTTAATCAAGGAAGTTGAAGATATGTTTAAATTAAAAGAAAAAACATATAGGCTGTGATTCTCCTGAATTGGGATGAAGTGCCCACTTCTGTTTTGCTACACAGCATTTTCAGGTGTGATTCATTCACTTGAAAGGTGCAGATGAGGTCATTTTGAGCAACTTGCTGGCTAGACCTGTTGTTTTGAGACCGGGCCGCCATTTTTAAAGATGCTCGAAGACAGGCTGTCCCACTCCTCAAAAAATGAAATTATGCTGTCCCTCCCCACTGAGCAGGCAAGCACCACCGATCTCTCATCAAAGAGGGGCATCCTCCCTTCACATCCACAAATAATATATAATCCACTTAACACAGGCATGAGAGTGACCCAACCTCCCCACTAAGCCTCCTATATCAGCTCCACACCCTCCCTTAGCGTCCCCCATCAGACATCCCAATCAGCCTCAAAACCCCCAGATCCCCAACTCAGTGCCCCTTTTCCTCAGATTCCCACTCAGCCTCCCCACCTCACCTCAGAGTCCTGCTCAGCCCCCTCTCATTGTCATCTTGCATCAACACCCTGGCCTGGCACGTTAAGCTACAAAGAGCTTCAAGAACACGAGTCAAGTGGCCTTGTGCTCCTCTTCAGTTGCCAGGCTGCAGAGGAAGGGTCCTTCAGGTGTCCTAAGGGGTTGGGTAGGCTTGGGCTGCCAATGGCTTGACTCCACAACTCTCTCCGGGGATGAGGGGTGTCATCCCCTGATAGCTGTAGCAGATCTGGCATGATGATTTCAGTAAAGTCTGGCAACACTAATTTTAAATCCAATCGATTTATTTGATAGTAAATCTGCGAGCTTTCGGCCTTTGTGGCCTTCGTCAGGCAAATGAGGTGTTCTGGTCTTCAAAAGCACACATATCAGCACAGACAGTTTACAGATTGCTGATTAGAATGTGAATCCTTACACCTAACCTTACATCTTGGCTTCACGTCACACTATCTGTAACCCCCATGACTTGCCTGGGTTAGCAAAAAACCTCACTTACTGTGCTGTCTGGAGACAATACACATCCCTCTAACCTCTGCTGTTAGCCACTTTAAGACTTGAATAGCAGGTTAGGTGTAAGGATTTGCATTCTCATCAGCAATCTGTAAACTGTCTGTGCTGATATGTGTGCTTTTGGAGACCAGAACACCTGATTTGCCTGACGAAGGCCACAAAGGCCGAAAGCTCGCAGGCTTACTATCAAATAAATTGGTTGGATTTAAAATAGGTGTTGCCAGACTTTACTGAGTTTACCCCAGTCCAACGCTGGCATCTCTACATCATGATGATTTCAGACTGCCTTGCAATTCTGCCTGTCAGCTGTGAAAAATCTGAACATAAGAATGAGAAGCATCTGGCCCCTTAAGCCTGCTCTGCCATCCAATAAGATCATGGCTGACCTTTTCATGGATGCATCTCCACTTACCACCTGCTCACCATACCCTTAATTCCTTTATTGTTCAAAAATTTATCTATCCTTGCCTTAAAAATATTCAGTGAGGTAGTCTCAATTGCTTCACTGGGCAGAGAATTCCACAAACTCACAACCCTTTGGATGAAGAAGTTCCTCCTCAACTCAGTCCAAAATCTGCTTCCCCTTATTTTGAGGTCATGCCCCCTTGTTCTAGTTTCACCGACCACTGGAAACAACATCTCTTCTTCTAAAATATCTATTCCCTTCATAATCCTATATATTTCTATAAGATCTCCCTTATTCTTCTGAATTCCAATGAGAATAGCTCCAGTTTACTCAGACTCTCCTCATAAGCCAACCCTCTCAACTCTGGAATCAACCTAGTGAATCTCCTCTGCATCCTCTTATATCCTTTCTCAAGTAAGGAGATCAAAACTATACACAGTACTCCTGGTGTGGCCTACTAGCATCTTAAACAGCTGCAATATAATCTCCCTGTTTTTAAACTCCATCCCTCTAGCAATGAAGGACAAAATTCCATTTGTCTTCTTAATTATGTGCTGCACCTGCAAATCAACTCCTTGTGATTCTTGCACAAGAACACCCAGGTCCCTCTGCACAGCAGCGTGCTGCAAATTTTTACAATTTAAATAATAGCTCATTTTGCTGTTATTTCTACCAAAATGGATGACCTCATATTTACCAACATAGTATTCCATCTGCTAGACTCTCGCCCACTCACTTAGACTATCTATATTTCTTTGCAGACTTTCAGCATCCTCTGCATGCTTTGCTCTGCCACTCATCTTGTGTCATCTGCAAATTTTGATATGCTACACTTGGTCCCCAACTCCATATTATCAATGTAAATTGTAAATGTCTGCAGTTCCAAAACTGATCCCTGAGGCGCACCACTAGTCACAGATCGCCAGCCAGGAAAAAAAAACATTTACCCCCACTCTTTGCTTTCTGTTCATTAACCAATCCTCTATCCATAGTAATATATTACCCGTAACACCATGCACTTTTATCTCATGCAGTAGTCTTCGGTGCGACACCTTGTCAAATGCTTTCTGGAAATTCAGATATACCGCATCTACTGGTTCCCCATTGTCTATTGCACATATAAAGTTATCAAAGAATTCTACCAAATTAGTCAAACATGGCCTTTCCTTCATGAACCCATGCTGTGTCTTATCAATGGGACAATTTATATCCAGATGTCTCCCTATTTTATCCTTGATGATAGATTCAAACATTTTCTTTACTACAGAAGTTAAGCTAACCAGCCTATAGTTACTCGACTTTTGTCTATTTCCTTTTTTAAACAGTAGTGTCACATTTGCTATTTCCCAATCTACGGGAACTACCCTAGAGTCCAGCAAATTTTGGTAAATTACCACTAATGCAATTGTTATTTCCTCCACCATCTCTTTTAGTACCCTAGGATACATTCCATCAGGGGCAAGAGACTTGTCTACCTTTAGCCCTTTAACTTGCTCAACACTACTTCTTTCATGATAGTTTCTAGGTCCTCACCTGCCATAGCCTATCATCAATTTTTGGCATGTTATTTGTGTCTTCCACGGTGAAAACTGACACAAAATACTCAGCCATTTCCTCATTTCCAGTTATTACATCTCCCTTTTCATCCTCTAAAGGACCAATGTTTACTTTAGCAACTTTTTCATTTTATATATTTGTAGAAACTTTTGTTATCTGTTTTTATATTCTGATTAGTTTACTTTCATAATTCATCTTACTTTTCTTTGTAGCTTTTTTCATGGCTTTCTGTTGATTTTTAAAGATTTCCCAATCCTCTAGGTTCCCACTAATCTTTGCCACTTTGTATATATTTTCTTTCAATTTGACAACCTTCTTTATTCCTTGGATATCCATGGCTGATTATTTCTACAGTCTTCCTTATCATTGGTATATACTTTTGCTGAGTACTGTGAAAAATTTTTGAAAGTCCTCCACCAATCCCCAATTATCCCACTATAAAGTTTTTGTTCTGAATCTACCTTAGCCAACACTCCCCTCATCCCTTTGTAGTCTCCTATGTTTAAGCACAAGACACTGGTATTGGATTTTAGCTTCTCACGCTCCATCTGTATTTTAAATTCAATAATGCTGTGATTGCATCTTCCAAGATGATCCCTAACTGCAAGGTTATTAATTATTTCTGTCTCATTACACAGGACCAGATCTAGGATAGTTTGCTCCCTCAGAGGTTCCATTACATACTATTCAAGGAAGCTGTCATGGATACATTCCTCAAAGCTACCTTGACCAAGCTTGACGAATTAATATGTAGATTAAAATCCCTCATGATAATTGCTGTACCATTTTTACATGCATCAATATTTCTTTGTTTATTTTTCGCCCCACCATGATGTCATTATTTGGTAGCCTATAGACTATGCCTATCAGTGACTTTTTCTCTTTACTATTTCTAATTTCCACCTAAATAGATTCAACCTTTTTTTCCTTAGAACCTGTATCATCTCTCACGATCTGATGTCATCCTTAAATATCAGAGCTACACCATCTCCCTTACCTTCTTGTCGGTCCCTCCAAACAGTCTGATATGCCAGGATATTTAACTCCCAGTTGGGACCATCCTGCACCATGCTTCTGTAACAGCCACCAAATCATACTCGGTCACAATAAAGTAAACAGGTGAACAGCTCACTTTAATCTCCATGCCCTGGTCACATGGCAGGCTTTTAAACCATGGCAGCACCCCATTCAGCAGCAGAAATTTCCATTTCTCCCTGTCAGAAGCTGCAGGTGTGAGCAGCCTCTTTGGAGTCCTCCCACAAAAGGAGATGTCAATTTCACCTGAGGCACTGGGGGGGTGGGGGCAGTGGTGCAGGGGGGGTGGGTGGATGCAGTTCCCAATGAGAGAAGTTAAGCTAACTGGCCTATAGTTACCTATTTTCTGTCTTCCTCCCCTTTCAAGGAAAGGTGTTACATGGGCAGTTTTCCAAACTTCTGGGACTTTTCCAGAATTTAAGAGTTCTTGGAAGGTGACTACCAGTGCATCCACAGTTATAGCACAGCCATTCTATGGCTGGAACCCTTTAGCAGTTTTGGCCCTCCTATCTGAGCAAAGATATATACTGGTATTGGAAGCAGTCCAGAGAAGATTCAATAGCTTGATCCTGGGTATGGAGGGATTTTCTTATGAGGAGAGGTTAAGTAGGTTGGGCCTTTAATCATTAGAGTTTAGAAGAATGAGTGGCTATCTTATTAGAACATATAGGATTCTCAGAAGACTTGACAAAGTAGATGCTGAGAGTCCAGAACCTGGGCGCATAATCTCAGAGAAAATGGTCACCACTTAAAGATAGAGGTGAGAAGGAATTCCTTAGAGAATAGTTAATCTGTGGAATTTTTTATTATAGCGAGTTGTAGAGGCTGAACTGTTAAGTAAGGGCATACATTTAAGGAAAATCTACCACTCTGACAGGGTCAAAAACAAACACCGGAATTCCAGAAAATATATCTTTTGGAAAGAAGAAAGTTCCAGCAAGATCTGGTCCAGAAGAAACCCCAGGGACAGTTGGGTTTAAAAAGAATTTGTACAGACTGACTGAATTTGTTGTCTCTGAATCTAGGATGCATCTGCAACTAGTTAGTGGGCGATTTGAAATACAAATAATGTATGTCAGATTAAGGGGAAATATTCTGAACAGTTCAACTTCACTGCTTCTCTTTGAAACTAGATTGAATTAGAAAAAATCTTGCTCTTCCCACTCTCTCCTCTTTCACTCATCATTCACTAAAACACAAAGAAAGTTTTTTAATAACTGGAGTGTGTGGTAGCCTTCAATTTGGGTATACTGACCTCCTTCACTGGATACATTTGTTAATGCAGGAAACAAAATAAATTAGAAGCCCTGATTTCTATTCATCCTGCAGCATTGCCTTTGCTACACTGCTTTTCACATTTTGTTTTTGCCACTTTTTTCAACAGCCCATAACTTCTGAAGGGATTGATTATAGTTGTTTGGTTCCATTGTTGCTGGATACTATCTAGAACCCACATCAAGAAACCAGTCTACATGTGTTGTTGGTAGCCTATCTGACTATAGGATGCATTGTACCTGAATTTGTTCTTGCCCTCACCCATTATTAAAGACTACATAGCCAGCAAGAATTACTGAGTAACACTCAAGTTGGGTGATTCTGTATTTTGTTCTACCATGACCAAGACCTGCCAATTCAATAGTCAACATAGATTATGCAGTAATCCTGAAACACACAGATTTGTTGGGTGCAATTATATTGTTTCCACCCACAAAACCATGTGGCTACTTGTATAAAGCTTATATCTTCTGGTAAATTAGCTAGTCAGTTACAGAACTAAGCTGAAGTGCTAATACACAACTTCATAAAGAGCATCCCATTTAATCATATCAAGTTCTGGTTAGAAAATTGGCTGAGTGGCAAGCGATAAAGAATTGGGATACTCCAATAGGTAGAATGTGACAATGGTTTGTTGGGTGCCTCAAATATACACTGCATTTATTAGTGACTTAAGATGATAAAATAACCATATATTTAAATTTGCCAATGACACAAAGATAGGTAGCATTGTACATAGTGTAGATAGAGGGATGAATTTACAAAAAGTTATTAATAAAGTCAGTGAATGGGCATAACTGTGGCAAATGCATTTCAACATCTGGAAATGGGAGATCCTCCAGTTGGGTTTAAAAAGGATAAATAGGTTACTTTCTTAAATGAGGAAAAGTTAAAAACTGTGGAGGCCCAAAGAGACTTGCAAGTCCAGGCACGTAGATCATTATAATCGCATGATTTGGTACAGAAAATAATCAAAATGCCAGTAGAAAGCTGGCCTTCAGATTGAGAGGATTAAAATACAAGGGGATAGAAGTCATGATTCAAGTATACAAAGCCTTGGTTAGTTCACACCTCGAGTTACTGTGAGCAATAGTGTACACTACACCTTAGAAAGGATATGATGGTGAAAGGGTAATAAACCACACAAGTTTAAAAATCACATAAGCTGCAAGTTAAACCTCAATCACGCAGAGAAAGCTATGTGCAAATGACAGATTTTGATTAAAGTAAGCCCAGATAAAAGTCAAGGACCATCTAATTGAATGATGTGCAGCTGCAGTTCATGTCTGCTCATTAGAACAAGGTACAATGGAAAGGGAGGTTGAGATACCATTGAAGAGATATAGCTATCATTTCTTGATGATACAACATACACAATTTTTAATTTCATATGTATATCGAAGCTGAGAATTTAATTGCTGATATATTTCAGAATTTTTCACTCTGAATGCTCTGAATGGTCTTTCAGGCTCCTATAGCTATAGTAAAATTCATCTTCAAATCACTGTTATTTTGTCTGGCTACTTGAGGGAATGATACCTTAAACAAAGTAAAAAAAAACCATGATAATAGGCCCGAAGAGATTTGGCAACAGGATGAGATTTCATTCAGGCTTATTGGGGATGATGGTGAATATGAATCATCTGATTGATACTCTGAGCTGAACTATTGTCAACCTAGCAGCAGCAGCAGCTGATTTAGTGTGTAAAATCTGAACTCAAATTAAAGTGGATCAGATAAAGGGATGAAAAGGTGATGGGAGTCCCCAAAGGCTTTTTTAAAAAACTGTGTGAGCACGCAGTGGTCAACAAGACCATGGGCCATGGTGAAATCTGAGAGACCGAATGTCAAAAAAGCTGCAGCCGAAAAAGTGGAACTTCAATTTATTACTGAAATGGGAGAAGATGCAGTGAAAATACTCAAAACCTTTTCTTTAAAAACAAAGCTGAGAAAGCCGAGCTGTCTCTTAAATCAGGTACCAATTAGTATCTGTCTCAAGGAAGGGTTGAATTACAGCTATAAATTGAGGAGTTCTGCTGGGCTTATCAGGACATTCGTAGATTCGTTTATTTTCATTTTGAACTCAAGCTTTTTCCATCTGAGGAGTAACTTTATGGGATTTTAATTACAGGAATTTTAAGGTTAAAAACAGAACCATGAGAATGCTTACGGAATTCATTGTTGTTTTAAAGTGAGCGATAAGTTTCTCTGCTTTGATGTTTTCTGCATAATTTTGTGATCATAGTTTGTGATTCAAGTCAAATAGATTTTAGGAAGTGACTTTTCAAAGGTTATGGGCCGAGATATTCATGTTTCAATGGCACAAGCAGGATTTCAGGATATTTTGAGAAACATGGGAATTTTAAACCAGATACAAATTCGCACAAGAGATTGAGATAGTTTTAATTGAAATGGTTGATTAAAATCTGGGATATTTGAAATGATTATGACAAATCCTGTGTTGGGTTAAAACATTTTGTCAGGTCAAAAGATTTACTCTTGAAACAATTAGAACCACGAAAAGGATGATTCTGAATTAAGGTACTGGTGAAGATAAGGAGAGAGAGAGAATGATTCGTGGCCCATAGGTGATGATGTAATGATGTCTATTTAAGAACTTCACTCCACCCCTTTTAAACTAGCAGAGAATTAACCCTTGTCTGTTAACAACTGAAGATTTTTTTATTGCAAGAACTGGGGCATGCAAAATTTTAAAGTTAGGATTTGTCAATTGTGTTCAGACTAATTAATCTATTCTGTCCCAAGCAGGATGGATCTTCATGTTTTTGTTTTGCAGGTAACTGCAAATAAAACAAAATTTGCAGTAACTTCAAGATATTCAAGAAGGTATTTGTAGGCTTTCAATATAGCAGAAATTAGCAGCCTGAATCAAAATCTGAGAAAAGGTGGGGGAGGAGTTACAAAAGGTAGAATGGGTGGGAGTGCAAGGTTACATTCACTTTTGAACAACTTTTAGCAACAACACTGGCTTTAGGACTGTCAGACAATAATGGGAATCATTAAATATTATAGTGACCCAGCAATATTCTAATTGTATTGTGTGGTGTAGGTGTTAAAAGTTAGTGAACTGATCACAATGCTGGGAGAAGTGATTCTAAACACAGAGCACACTTGCTGCAAATTTTGAATATGGGAAGGTTGAAAACTGTATCAGATGTGAGGCAAGCTGAATAGGAAAGCCTGCTCCTGCCATCAGACTGGCAGATTATTATAGTGAGAACGAGGGAAATAACCCAATGCAATAGATGAACATTGAAGGAAAGGACCATGTATGTAACGTGCAGATAAGATGTGAGGAAGTAAACAGGAAGGGAACATAATAGATATTATAGGAAGCTGATAGTTGAACAGGGTACATCAGAATTGAAAGTAGGATTCATTTGATGGATAATGAGAACAACAAGGGTGATAAAAAAGAGACATGTTAAGGGATTCAAGAAAAAAAAGTAAAAACAGAGGTTAGGTGGTAGCTATGAATGCAGCAGCATTGTTATTTTTAAAGGAGATAAGGTAAGCGCTAATGGACATTTGAAAGCCCAAAACACTGTTTGAATCTGGGACAATTCTGACATAGGAAAATGTGCAGTTAGCAAGCTACTTTAAAAAGATCATATTTAAGACAAAGAACAAGCAATCAAAACAGGCTACTTCCTGGAATCAAATAGAGGATTTGGTTTCTGTTTTAAAGATATTATGAAGCAAACTGAATAGAATTAAGTAATTGAGAAAAGAGAGGCTGGAATCTAAACAGCACAAGGGAATTGGGATATTGAGTGCAATTCAATTAATTGGACTATTTCGACTTGGTATTGATGTACATTCTAGTGAAAGGAAATATAGATGGGGTAGTAAACTAATATCTTTCTTTTAGTGATATCTGTGTCCTTGTCTATGTCTTTAGGAGAGCAGAATTTGATACTTTAACTGTCACCCGAGGCATTTGGACCATATCTGAATAAATGTGCAAAGACTTCAAAATCTTTTGACAAGATCACCTGAGGGTCATGGTGTTAGCATGATATTGAGATATTGTATAAGCGTGCAGATGGATTACATGGGAAGTAACTAATATGTAGGAAATCAGTTCAAAATTGGACCCATTTAAGTATTTGGATTTAAGAACAGGTCTCTGACGTGCACACTACTGGACAAACAACATCGCATGAAACAGTTAATGAGGCTAATAGTCAAACAGCACTATTAAATGATCAAGGCACTGACACACCCTCCATAGAGAAATTGAATTCAAAATAAATGGGACAGAGTTAAACACATCAATACCTGTAAACATCAGTAAAATAAAGAGTAAAATTAAAATGAATGAGTAAATAATTAGGGTTGGAACAATTTAAGGATTAGTAGCTAATGAACCTGGTAAGGAATGTGCATTAGGTGGATGCAAAGCTGGAGAATATTTTAAGTCTATGCATAATGTTATTTTGAAAAATATTGAGTGAGATGATCTGCAAGTGGGAATTGTCAGGTAGAAAGAAGTATCAATCCAATCATTCAGAAGTAGTATGTGTTGGATGCTAATAAAGGTGGGACTGGAGCATAGTGATCTCCAACTGCAGTGGCATGGACTGTACAATTACAGGTGATTCATGTGCACTTGTAAATATAAAAACAAGAAGTTGACGGAAGCATTATACTCCATTACAAACGTATGAGGACCCTAACAAACCTGACAACCATCCAATTGGTGGGGACCAGATTAATGTTTTCAGATTTCTATTTACTCCGATGACTATGGTGGAATCACGTAATTCAATTACCAGCCAGAGGAACAGGAGAGTGGATAAAGAAACCCAACATCTGAATATTGGAACAAGTGACCTCCACCAGCCACCATAAATCACTAAGCCAGATTGTGGATTATCTGAGAAACTATGTGAACCTGGTATTATAGTCTCCCCATAGTGTAGCTATTCGAAAGGGAGGTAAAAGGGGCAGCCTGTTCATAACATCCTCGGAGATAGGGCTCAGAGATGAAAAAGACTCAGAGGGCAATTTGGATATTAAAAGGATATACGATTCAAATATTGGGTTTGTGGAAATATTTATTCAGTACCATGGAACCTGGCCGTGAAGTCACTACTGTCAAGAACTATTTAAACATGCAATATATAAGACGAGATGGAGATTTTAGATGTTACCAGCTTAATACCTGTGGATATCAAATCCTACCCAATGTTCAAACATGGTGGAGCATCCTCCGGATGGGTTAGTCAGGATTGGAAAGGCAAAATCTTTACCACGTGATTCAACAATGGTATCTCTAGGGGTGTCCTACATGCCACAGTCATCCTAATACCATTAACTGGGTTGAGATCCAACTGCAGAGAATCACTGATGATAAGACTTACAGAGTTGATTCTGAATCATGGATACAAGATAAAATGAGCATACTGAGAGATATCGGGGAATTGTTTGGGAGTGCAAACTTGGTAATTAATTAATTACAATTGTATGAACTGAATAGCTATTCATCTTGGCATGCTATGGAAGTTGGAAAAGGACTACAGTATTGACCTTATGGAACTGAGTGTGCACACAACACTGTAGGCCTACAGGGTGAGGAGCTCCTAGAAACATTTAGTCATGTTATCAAAGGAATGATCAATACCATTGAGGCCCAAGTCAAAGAATAGGCATGTGACAATCTCGCTAGAGATCTGATTGATGGGCTTAGGTTTCACATTGAAGATTTGAAATTTGAAACCATTCCCCAACATTTATTTATCTCCCTGTACAAATTGAACTATCTTAACATTCACTGGGGCAGACGTGAATTAGTAGCTATTCAATAGGATATCCAGCAAAAGGGGCTATAAAATTCATTATGGTGGCACTAGAGGAAAGTATATCCAATGAGATCTTTAAGGACAACTACACATTTGAATCATTAGGGACATAAGAAAGGGTCTGGGTTCACTGAGCTGGATCTAAAGGAAATATGACCCATAAGGAGGGCCTGGCATATGACAGCGTAAACTCAGTAAAGTTTTCCAACACCAATTTTAAATCCAACCAATTTATTTGATAGTAAATAAGCGAGCTTTCGACACTATGGCCTTCGTCAGGCAAATGCAGTGTTCTGGTCTGCAATAGCACTCATATCCACACAGACAGTTACACATTGCTGATTAGAATGCGAATCCTTACATCTAACCTGCTATTCAAGTGTTAAAGTGGCTAACAATGTGTGTGAAGGGAATCCTGAGCATTGGTTAGAGAATTGTGTATTTCTCCAGACAGCACAGTAAGTGAGGTTTTTTGCTAACCCAGGCAAGTTACGGGGGTTACAGATAGTGTGTCATGAAGCCAAGATCCCTATTAAGACCGTCCTCGTGTGCGGAACTTGGCTATCAGTCTCTGCTTAACGACTCTGCGCTGTCGTGTGTCACGAAGGCCCCCTTGAAGAACATTTACCCACAGGTCGGAGGCCGAATGCCCATGACTGCTGAAGTGTTCGCCCACAGGAAGGGAACTGTTTTGCCTGGTGATTGTTGAGCGATGCTCATTCATCAAACGTGAGGATACCATTCACCAGGTACACAGTACATACTCTTGCAACTCGGCCAACGTTGTCTACCTAATACGTTGCAAGAAAGGATGTCCGAAGCATGGTACATTGGGGAGACCATGCAGACACTACGACAGCGGATGAATGAGCATCGCTCAACAATCACCAAGCAAAACAGTTCCCTTCCTGTGGGCGAACACTTCAGCAGTCATGGGCATTCGGCCTCCGACCTGCAGGTCAATGTTCTTCAAGGGGGCCTTCGTGACACACGACAGCGCAGAGTTGCTGAGCAGAGACTGAGAGCCAAGTTCCACACACATGAGGACGGTCTTAATAGGGATCTTGGCTTCATGACACACTATCTGTAACCCCCGTAACTTGGCTGGGTTAGCAAAAAACCTCACTTACTGTGCTGTCTGGAGAAAATACACAATTCTCTAACCAATGCTCAGGATTCCCTTCACAACATTGTTAGCCACTTTAACACTTGAATAGCAGGTTAGATGTAAGGATTCGCATTCTAATCAGCAATCTGTGACTGTCTGTGTTGATATGTGTGCTATTGCAGACCAGAACACTGCATTTGCCTGATGAAGACACAAGAGTGTCGAAAGCTCACAATTTTACTATCAAATAAATCGGTTGGATTTAAAATTGGTGTTGCTAAATTCTTACTGAGTTCTTACTAGCCCAGTCCAACGCCGGCATCTCTACATCATGACTACTATCGATACCGCATACTGCCAGATCCAAGTGGAGAGGATCTCCAAGAGAATTGCACATATCGACACAGACATCAAGTTTCTACAGAGATGCAAGAAAGCAGACAGGATACCAAAGGGACTACAGATCATGAACCCACTCAGGTCAACCTATAACACAGACTACGCTGAGAGGCTTTGCCGTCGCACCTCTCTCACACTCCTCAATCACCTCATACACCAGCTCTATAGCAAACGCCGCACCCTGGAAAATAAAATGGAATACATATTCTCAACTTGCGCTCAGGACGCAGATCTGCTGCGAAACTTTGCCAAACAAATGAGACAAAGAAACTACACCATTTACATGCACACCAAGAACAGGAAACTTGAAAAACTCGGCATCGCCACCAGCAACAACCAAGCATCCCTTGGCACCACAGTAGAAAACAACACTACCGCAGAGAGGTCCATTGTTAACCTGTCAGACTACACACTTCAATCAGAGGAAATCGAAGTTCTCAGCCGAGGGCACAATTTCTGTCCCACCACCAAAATGGACCCCATCAGTCTTGCAGCGGACACAGAGGAATTCATCAGGCAAATGAGGCTGCGTGAGTTCTTCCATAAACCCCAAGAGGCCAATAGCGGACTCAATGAGATAGCTAATGAACCAGAACAGCCGACACAGGGATCCACAGTGCAGCAACCGAAGAGGAATGAATCCAATTGGACTCCTCCGGAAGGCCGCTGCCCCCGACTGGACATGTATGCCCAAGCCATCAGGAGGTGTGTGAACAGCAGATTCATCAACTGCATTTACAAGACAGTCCCGAACATCACCCAAGCACAAAGCAAGGCCATCCGTGCTCTCAAGACCAACCGCAACATTGTCATCAAACCAGCAGACAAAGGAGGCGCCACCGTCATACTGAACAGAACGGACTACTGTGAAGAAGTGTACCGACAACTAAACAATGAGAAACACTACAGACAGTTACCAGCAGATCCCACCAAAGAACACACTCGTCAACTCAACACTCTGATCAAAACCTTTGATCCGGACCTTCAGAACACCCTCCGGGCTCTCATTCCACGTACTCCCCGCATTGGAGATCTCTACTGCCTCCCAAAGATACACAAGGCAAACATACCCAGCCGTCCCATCGTATCGGGCAATGGGACCCTGTGTGAGAACCTCTCCGGCTATATCGAGGGCATTCTGAAACCCATTGTACAAAGAACCCCCAGCTTTTGTCTTGACACTACGGACTTCCTACAGAAACTCAGCACACATGGAGCAGTTGAACCAGGGACACTCCTTGTCACAATGGATGTCTCAGCGCTCTACACCAACATCCCCCACGACGATGGTATTGCTGCAACTGCCTCAGTACTCAATGCCAACAAATGCCAGTTTCCGGATGCAATTTTACAACTCATCCGCTTCATCTTGGACCACAATGTCTTCACCTTCAACAATCAGCTTTTCATCCAGACACATGGAACAGCCATGGGGACCAAATTCGCACCTCAGTATGCCAACATCTTCATGCACAGGTTCGAACAAGACTTCTTCACCACACGAGATCTTCAACCAAGGTTATATACTAGATACATTGATGACATCTTTTTCCTTTGGACTCATGGTGAACAATCATTGAAACAACTGTATGATGATATCAACAAGTTCCATCCCACCATCAGACTCACCATGGACTATTCTCCAGAATCAGTTGTATTCTTGGACACACGCATCTCCATCAAGGACGGTCATCTCAGCATGTCACTGTACCGAAAACCGGCAGACAACCTCACAATGCTCCACTTCTCCAGTTTCCACCCTAGACACGTTAAAGAAGTCATTCCCTATAGACAAGCCCTCCGTAAACACAGAATTTGCTCAGATGAGGAGGATCGTGACAGGCACCTCCTGACGCTGAAGGATGCCCTCGTGAGAACAGGATATGGCGCTCGACTCATCAATCGACAGTTCCGACGTGCCACAGTGATAAACTGCACTGACCTCCTCAGAAGACGAACACGGGACACGGTGGACAGAGTACCCTTTGTTGTCCAGTACTTCCCCGGAGCGGAGAAGCTACAATATCTTCTCCGGAGTCTTCAACATGTCATTGATGATGATGAACGTCTCGCTAGGGCCATCCCCACCCCCCCACTTCTTGCTTTCAGACAACCGCACAACATCAAACAGATCATTGTTCGCAGCAAACTACCCAACCTTCAGGAGAACAGTGATCACAATACCACACAACCCTGCCACAGCAACCTCCGCAAGACATGCCAGGTCACAGACATGGACGACATCATCAAACGTGAAGATACCATTCACCAGGTACACGGTACATACTCTTGCAACTCGGCCAACGTTGTCCACCTAATACGTTGCAAGAAAGGATGTCCCGAAGCATGGTACATTGGGGAGACCATGCAAACACTACGACAGCGGATGAATGAGCATCGCTCAACAATCACCAGGCAAAACAGTTCCCTTCCTGTGGGAGAACACTTCAGCAGTCATGGGCATTCGGCCTCCGACCTGCGGGTAAATGTTCTGCAAGGGGGCTTTCGTGATACACGACAGCGCAGAGTCGCTGAACAGAGACTGATAGCCAAGCTCCGCACACATGAGGACGGTCTTAACAGGGATCTTGGCTTCATGACACACTATCTGTAACCCCCGTAACTTGCCTGGGTTAGCAAAAAAACTCACTTACTGTGCTGTCTGGAGAAAATACACAATTCTCTAACCAATGCTCAGGATTCCCTTCATACACATTGTTAGCCACTTTAACAATTGAATAGCAGGTTAGATGTAAGGATTCGCATTCTAATCAGCAATCTGTAACTGTCTGTGTGGATATGAGTGCTATTGCAGACCAGAACACTGCATTTGCCTGACGAAGGCCATAGTGTCGAAAGCTCGCGAATTTACTATCAAATAAATTGGTTGGATTTAAAATTGGTGTTGTAAAACTTTACTGAGTTTACCCCAGTCCAACACCGGCATCTCTACATATGACAGCGTGACAGAATACTGTTCAGAATCAGAGCTTTACATAGTGTGCGCTTATCATTTCCCTCCAGCAAGATAATCGTTGATATTTTATCATTGAAGAAGTCATTTAAAGCAGATGCAAGTGGGCTATAAGCAGCGGTGCATAATCACCACCGAAACATAATCATATCAAGAGGTTTACTTTGTGAAAGTAATCATAGTTTTTGTCTGCAAATAACAGATTCATTGACTGCAGGAGAGTTCCACTTGCCAGGAAAAACATCAGGATATATATTTACAGCTGATGGCATGACTCATTCTTATGAGACACTGGGAAAAGTGTTCTGACAGGTCATGAGGGAAGCTATGGAAATTACCCATAAATGTGTCAGGTGCCCCAAAGAACAGACTCATAAGGGACATATCCAGGTGATACTAGCTCCCCAGATTGCCATCAGATTGAAACAATCAAAAACACATCTTTTGTAAGACGTATTTGTTCAAGATCAGGAGGGAACCGCCTAACAAATTCGTAAGAAATGATAGGATGGTGACGACCATAGTGACGGGGATAATGTTATTATGGGCACCATAATGTGCTGTTATCAAAGAAAATCGGTTAAACCGCCGGCACTGGCAGCACCTCAGTATGCACCTATGGCTCTCTATAAGGAAGAAGTGAGAAAATCAGAAGCTGAAATTTACAGCAGAATTGTTTAACATGCCTCCTGACATCTGGACTACAGGATTCGGAGCAGTAATCTCAATATCATATTGGCCTTTTTGGGGATCACCCAATGGCCAAAGAGGGGGCTGAAAGGGTTAATAATCACAGAAAATTTAAACAAAGTTTAAAAATCACATTAGCTGCAATCTGAACCTTAGTCACAGAGGGAAAGCTATGTGCAAATGACAGGTTTTGATTGAAGTAAGCTCAGGTAAGGGTCAAGGACCATCTAATTGAATGATGTGCAACTGCAGCGCATGTCTGCCCATTCGAACAAGGAACAATGGAAAGGGAGGTTGCGATATCATTCAAAAACAGAAAATGCTGGAAAATCTCAGCAAGTCTGGCAGCATCTGTGGGAAAGAATAGAGCCAACATTTGGAGACTAGATGACCCAGCATTTTCTCTTTTTGTTTCCAATTCCAGCATCTGCAATTTTTGCTTTTATCTTGAGATACTATTAGTCAGAAATATAGCTATCAATTTTTGATGATATAACATGCATAAGTTTTGATTAGACATATACCCTTACGTATGCACGATGTAACCTTAACTATTGGATAGAGGTAACTCCTACATGTCTAGTGATGTATGCTAATTGTAATTGATGATGTGACTGCTCTTGACATCAGGCAACATTTGACCAAATATGGGGGTATTCAGCAATGGCTGACATTCCCACTTCCAACCTTATGATGGAAGGAAGGTAATTGATGAAGCAGCTAAAGATGGTTGGGACTAGGATACTAATGAGGATATCATGCAGTGATGTCCTGGAGCTAAGTTGATTGACTTCCAACCTCCACAACCATCTTCCTTTTTTTCAGGTATGACTCCAGCTAGTGGAGGTTTTTTTTTCTTGATTCCCATTGACTTCAGTTTTGTGAAGGCTATGTGATGCCATATTTAAAAGACAATATCACAAACTCAGAAATATGGTCACAAAGGAACAAAGTTCAGGATGAATGATGAACTGCAGGATAAGATACCATTCATATGGCTTGAAAAGGCTAAAGCCAAGACAGGATCATCGAGCAACATCCAAGATCTATCCAAGTTTCATTGAAGCCTTTGCACCTCTGCCATGTCATTATCCCAAAGCCCTGACAAAGAAAATCCTAGGCCCTTGTGGGTGGCCATACGTTTGGGTGCCTCCGACCCTTCTCAACGAATACTTAGGACAAGATAAAATAAGACTAGTGGTTGGAATCTTCAACCTGTCCCGGATTGAAGACCAGATACAATGTGCATCATTAAATTTGAGACACCTAGCCTTCAAATTGAGACTGTGAAAGCAGGGCAGCCAGTTCTCAAATTCAGCTAGGAATTTATCCCACTGAATCTTGGGAGAAGAGGCACACAAAACACTCCTACTCTGACCTCATCTCCCTGAATCAATGCATCATGCAGCAGGATTTCTTAAAACTAAAGGTGAGCCTTCACCACGGAAACTGCCATCTTGACTAACAGGATTCTCTTCTTCACTTCTTCCATTCTTTTTAGGATATATCACAGTTTGTTGATACGAGTACCAAAATCTGTGCTGGGGAGCTGAGACGTCATTCACAACTTCATTCATAATGGCAGCCATCTTCTTGATCACCAAAGTCTATGCTGTCAAACTAACACTGCAAACTGAGTCTCACCCTAACTGCCTCACTCATACAAGGATTTTCTTGATTTAACACAGCTCCCCTTTGCCAAAATTCACCCATGAACATAGCACAGATTATACAAACCAAGATCTGAAAATTTTGGGTTGTGCATCAGGATAAAAAACGGATTTGTGGATGGGCTTTGATGGTGGGTTATGGGCCCAATAATAATATCAAAATATATTCAAATGAGGTTCTCGACATTACACATTAGAAAATGCATCCTACCACTGACATAGGGCAAGAGGCCGGAAGTTGAAGAACAATCCCGGCAACCTTTCATGGTGATGTAAAATGGCCTTCTCGCAATATTTGGCACTCCCAATACCAAAGCTGTCCAATGCTAAAAGGAATGGAAAATCCCAATCACAGTCTCAGCCCCACTCCTCTCTCCTTCAAACTGAACGTAAAATTCAATCATATTATGGTTGCTACTATCTAGTGGTGCCTTCACTATGACAGCATTAATTAATTCCATCTTGTTGCACAATATTTTGCTAATCTAACTTTTCCAGTCTATATATGTGTCTTTCTGACAAGCTCCAATTATTTCTTCCTTTAAGCTCCATCCTACCACCCTGTAATTAATGTCGAGAGGCATGTACATGACTCTCTTCAATGACATGGCCTCTATGTTTCTTTTATCCACCCAAATCATTTCCATTTCCTGAACTTAGATCATCCTTAGGCCAATGGCCTGAATAGAGCCTGAATTAGTGTTGATTACTGTAACAAAAAGCTAAGCTAGTGGTGATTCATCACATTTATACATAAGAAAGAGACCTCTAAAGCACACGATCAGATAGAGGTGCACTATAATGGTCAAAGATATTGGCTAGGATTCTCCCAAAAAAAACCTAACTGCCCAGTAGGCGTGAAAATGGGAGATCATCCAATCCTTTTTTTTGGTGTATTTAGTTTCACGAATCACTGGCACTCTGCTTCACAGAGTGCTTCAAGGAGATTTACACCAGTAAGTGGGGCTTGGGAGTTGGAGGCCTCATCTTGCTGAAGAGGCCAGCATAAGTACACTGAGCAGGCTACTGCACATACGCCAATCCATCAGTGGGGAGATCGGCACATGCGCACTGGCAATTGTCTGCCAAATGCTTCCTGATATCCCTGCAACGGCCTGCACATCCAATTGCTATCCTACCCGATCTCACCACCACTGCCCTCCCCTTCCCCCCTCATCTTCAGCCTACCCAGTGTGGGGAACACTGGGATACAGGGTTGCAAACTGGAAAGTATTGAAGTAGATAAGGAGGATGTGCTAGATATTCTTGAGGGTTTGAAGTTAGATAAGTCCACTGGGCCGGACGGGATTTACCCTAGGATTCTCTGGGAGGCGAGAGAGGCGATTGCAGAGCCTCTGGCTCTGATCTTCAGGTCGTCGTTGGTTACGGGTAATAGTGCTGGAAGACTGGAGGATAGCGAATGTGGTCCCATTGTTCAAGAAGGGGAAGAGAGACTTTCCGGGGAATTAAAGGCCGGTGAGTCTTACTTCTGTTGTGGGCAAAGTATTGGAGAGAATTATTAGGGATAGGATTTATAGTTATTAGAGAGAAATGAATTGATTGGGGATAGTCAGCATGGTTTTGTGAAGGGTAGGTCGTGCCTTACTAACCTTATTGAGTTTTTTGAAAAAGTGACCAAAGAGGTGGATTGGGGTAAGGCAGTTGATGTGGTATATATGGACTTTAGTAAGGCGTTCGATAAGGTGGCCCATGGAAGGCTTCTGCAGGAAATGCAGATGTATGGGATTGAGGGTGATTTAGCTAATTGGATTAGGAATTGGCTAGCAGATAGAAGACAGAGGGTAGTGGTTGATGGAAGATATTCATCGTGGAGTTCGGTTACTAGTGGAGTACCTCAGAGATCTGTTTTGGGGCCCCTGCTGTTTGTAATTTTTATAAATGATCTGGATGAGGGTATTGAAGGATGGATTAGTAAATTTGCGGATGACACCAAAGTCGGAGGAGTTGTAGATAGTGAAGAGGGGTGTTCTAGTTTGCAGAGAGACTTGGCCAAGTTGCAGAGCTGGGCCGAGAGGTGGCAAATGGAGTTTAATGTGGAAAAGTGTGAGGTAATTCACTTTGGCAGGAATAACAAATGTGTAGAGTATAGGGTTAATGGTAGGACTCTCAATAGTGTTGAAGAACAGAGGGATCTTGGTGTATATGTGCATAGATCCCTGAAAGTTGGCAATCAAGTCGATAAGGTTGTTAAGAAGGCATATGGAGTCTTAGCTTTTATTGGTAGGGGGATTGAATTTTGGAGCCGCAACGTCATGTTGCAAATGTACAAAACTCTAGTGCGGCCGCACTTGGAGTATTGTGTGCAGTTCTGTTCCCCACATTATAAGAAAGATGTGGAGGCATTGGAGAGGGTACAGAGGAGGTTTACCAGGATGTTGCCTGGTATGGAGGGCAGGTCTTATGAAGAGAGGCGAGGGATTTGAGGTTGTTTTCGTTAGAAAGGAGGCGGCTAAGAGGGGACCTAATCGAAACATATAAGATGATTAGAGGTTTAGATAGGGTGGACAGTGATAGCCTTTTTCCTAGGATGAAGAAAGCTAGCACGAGGGGACATAGCTTTAAATTAAGGGGTGGTAGTTATAGGACGGATGTCAGAGGTAGGTTCTTTACCAGAGGGTGGTAAGGGTATGGAATGCCCTGCCTGCTGCAGTTGTAGATGCGTCAAGTTTGGTGGCATTTAAGAGGTTAGTAGATAAGTTTATGGATGAAAAGGGAATGGTTTAGGTTAGAGGGTCATTGCTTTTTCTTAATTGGTCAGCGCAACATCGAAGGCCGAAGGGCCTGTTCTGCGCTGTAATGTTCTATGTTTTATGTTCTATGTACCCAATCCACCCTGTTCCTTGATCTTGGGCCCATCCAACCAACCACCCCACCCACACCACTTCATGGGCTGCCTGAAAACACCAGCTCCCTATTGCTAGTGGGCCATTCCCCCACAACCACTGATTGCTGGACCCCCCATCCCCCGCAAGTAGGTCCTGCCCCTTTAGCATTGTGAGAAGTCTCACAACACCAAGTTAAAGTCCAACAGGTTTACTTGGTAGCACAAGCCACTAGTTTTAGGAGAGCTGTTCCTTCATCAGTTGAGTGGGATTTCAATTCACAAACAGGGCATATAAAGGCCTACCATATAAACCTATTGCATTGATGTTGTGAGACTTCTTACTGTGTTTACCCCAATCCAACACCGGCATCTTCACACCCTTGGCACAGACCACTGCCTTTTGGGCAGTGTCACAGTGCAAGGCTGGCACTGCCCAAGGGGTGCCTCCCTCTCGCCCCAATCTCCTGGGGAGGGGCCTCAATGATCTATGTCACCATCAGCAGGGTGATCATGCTACATTGAACATCCCTTTGATAGGCAGCAGTTGTAATCCCCACCAGTAGGAACCTCTTCTAATGTTGGAGAAGGGAAACAGGGGGACCGAGGTGTGGGTAACAGGGGTGGGACAGGATACACACTAATAGGCTTGAAGAACACAGAGTCAGGCTCGAGAATGATACTGGAACAGTGATTTAAAGATTATAATCAACCTCACACCAATTTTTGGTGCAGGGCTGATTACATTAGAAAACATTATTTGAGAGACACAAAACAGCTGGATATGAGTTGCAAGTCTTACTACAGACCCATGTCTCCCACCCCACTGTGCTACCAATCAGCACAGAGGACAGAGAGAATTGTCCCCATTGTTTACTGGTATCTGATAAAGGAGCACTATGTTTTTGATATCTGAAAGCTATTCAAAACAGTTTTAAGTTGTAAAAACAGGAAATGCTGGAAATACTCAGAAGGCTAGGCAATATTTGTGGAGAGAGAAAATGGTTAACGCAATGAGCTTTTCAAAGATGCTGCCTTGTCTGCTGAGCATTTCCAGCATTTTGCATTTTACTTTAAGATTTTAAGCATTGGAAGTATTTCAGTCAAGGTTCTGTCAGACACTGAAGTCTTATTTTGTAAGTGCCTTTGACTCAAAGTATTTACAAACTTTGATGTTCCACCCACACTTTGGTATTTTGTTACAAATGATTTCTGGATAAAAATATATTGAAACTCAAATGAGTATGAGAACAATGTGAAACCTGCTTTACCTGTTGTGAGACTTAGGCTTGGCTTATGATTGAGAGATTGGATAACATTGGAGGAAAAGCTCAATTTTCAATTTGTAAGAAAACTGCTAATTAAAGTGGACAAAAAGGAATCACTAGTTTTGGAAGATATTTTAACTGAATAATTTTCCAGAATTATAGCACTTTATTTACTGAACTATAGGCTACATCACTATTGCATGAAGTTTTAACAAGACTCTGTATAGACATTATGAAGATTATTATTAATTTTTCATGAGAATGTGGCCTAAACATAAGGAAAATCTATATGCCATTTTGTTTTATTCGTTCTTAGGATGTGAACATCATTGGCAAGATCAGCAATGCTGTCCCAGATTATTCTTGAGAAGCAGTGGTGAGCTACATTCTTGAGTCAATGCTGAGTGCTTGGAAGGAATACCAGGATTTTGATCCAGTGACAGTGAAGGAATGGCAATATAGTTCCAAGTCAGATTAGTGACTTTGATGAGAACTTGCACTTGCTGGTGGCACCAAATTCACAACTCTTGTTCTTCTAGGCAATTCAGGTCACAATGCTATTGGAAAGTGCTGTTGTAACATCCTTGGAAAATGCTGCAGTTCATTTTTAAGTGTTTCATACTAGTATTTGTTGGTACATTCTCGAAATCAGACATAAAATTATCCACTGAGACAGAGCACTTTCTTGAAATGAACCAGTCAATTCAGTCTCCTTTACACAGAACTTTGTAGCAACATGAAGCACACCCAAAAATGTTTAATCCACCATTAATCTTTCTCAGTTGTTCTCATCTGACTTGCAACATGGCAGCCTATGCAATAGACTATGACAAACTATTTGAATATGATGGGTAATAAAAACCAAATTCAATTCTGCCTAAACTGTTCTCAATTGACACCCATAGTACATCTTCTAGCTGGAGTCACTAGATTGTGATCAGGAATTCTGTTTCCTCTCCCTAGCACAGTAGCTTCATGTTATGCAATACATGCTGAATGAGGCAGTACCAGGTTCAACTTAGAGAACCTTCACATTTGAATAGTCTACCCAACACTCACTATGTAAAACTTAACCATGCGGAATGGACATTGGGGAATGGTACGGAAACGTGACCAGTTACATGTTGTTTGTATTAAATTGTGTACTGTATTGGGAGAGGTTGCTGAAGCCCAAGAAGCTGAATCTCTATAGTGCAGACGGAGGTCATTCGTTCCATTGAATCTGCACCAAATCTCTAACAGATGATCCCTCCCAGGCCCTTTCTCATGACTGCTAATCCATCTAAGCTACACATGTAAGGAGCAATTTAGCATGGCCAATGCCCCTAACCTGCACATCTTTCTACTGTGGTAGGAAACCAGAGCACCCGGAGGAAACTCATGCAGGCATGAGGAGAACATGCAAATTCACACAGTCACCCAGTGCTGGAATTAATCCTGGATCCTTGCGCTGTGAGACAGAAGTGCTAACCACTATGCCACCATGTTGCACCCTTCCGTAAGAACATCCAATCCCCTTATATAGAATTTAACGACTTCCTGATTTATTCTAGAATTTTTGAATCCACATATCTACTCCAGAACTTCTTCTAAGATCAATCTTGAATTTGCTTTCAACTAACCTTTATCCATTATATCTCATCTAGAATCGAGTTCAAGTTAAGATATTGTTCCAGATTAGCGTTTTTTAAATTTTAGTCAGCATCTTATATATCTCAGTATTGTCAATTCTTGTTTGCCTCCCATCAAAGAAAAATGATTCTATTGTTACTAACCTTCCAATCTGGGATCAGGATTTGTGATCCTTCTCTGTACCATTTTCAAACTTCAATGTTTCCCCTTCATTCACAGAATTGGACATATTATTCGAGTTGTAAAGTGACTGGAGCATAATGCAACTTGAGCATAACTGCCTCAGGTCTTATGTTCAAGCGGTTTGACAATATTAAAACATTGTATAGGCTTTACTGAGTGTTGCTGTGCAATGACAAGGTGTGGTTAAGTGATAAGGAGCAAATGCAGACTAACAAGAATTGAGATCTAATTACTTAATGACATTAGGCTTGCGGGCCTACTGAGAATCAATATTCCTTCTAACTTCTGCTTGCAGTTGCAATTGTTTGGCCCTTTTAAGATTGACACATGTTGCAATGGTGTAAGTTACAGAATATGTCTGTTAAGGAAGTCTTTGTGATCTTCTGTATGTTAACAACAAGATTTTATTAATTACTTATAAATAAATGTAGTAAAGAGTATAGGTAAGGAGCTATCTCATGTCTGCTCAACATCACACTGCCCTTAGATCTGGGTAATGTGCTTTCTTACATCACTGTGTTGGTGGTACTGTACTCAGTTCCACATTAACTTGTACCTACCAGACTCTTATACTACACATCTCCCCAAATCTTTTTCTCATGGATATAGAGTTACATTGTTATGTCTTTTGCATTTATCCTTATCATTACAGTTTTAATGCTATCATAATATTATTGCTATCATAGCAATATGATATGATAAGACATACTCTTAATGTCATTTTTCCCTTCAAGTTAGAGGTCCAGGAAGTTGGGAGGTATTCACTGTTCTGTAAGAAGGGTGACAAACTCGCTGATGTTGACTTCATAATGGCAATTTCAGGTAATTTTGAACGACCATTGACTACAATTAAAAACATAGGCTCTTCAAATGGGCTGGTATAACCGACATGTCCCTATTGCCATTCCTTTTCTGGTTATTCCCACAGGTGTAATGGTACTAATGGTGGCACATTCTCTACTTTGCACAATTAGGGGTAGCACAGTAGCACAGTGGTTAGCATTGCCTCACAGCGTCAGGGACCCAGGTTCGATTCCTGGCTTGGATCACTGTCTGTGTGGGAGTTTGCACCTTCTCCCCATGTCTGCATGGGTTTCCTCTGGGTGTTCCGGTTTCTTCCCACATTCTGAATGACGTGCTGGTTAGGTGCATTGAGCTGAACAGGTGCCAGTGTGTGGCGACTAGAGAATTTTCTCAGTAACTTCATTGCAATGTAAATGTAAGCCTTACTTATGACTAATAAATAAACTTCACTTTACTATTATAAACACACTCTGTTTTCCTCAATTTTGGAATCTAGTTCCAGCCACCAATAATAACATCTGGCCAGCTCCTTCATTGTTACTAACTGGCCTTCATGTAGTTGGTTTAATACACATTTTATTAGTAAAATTGGAATGATGACTCTTATTCCCTGGGGAGACAACCTGCCTGTATGGATAATTCACTTCTTCAGGTGGAATACAATTTTAACTCAGGGTTTGCTCCTCTGGTCTTTCCTCAAAACACCATGTCCATGACCACTGATAGTACTGAATCATTTCTGATATAATTACTTTGCTCTCCAGTTATAGGAGTGTTATCTACTTGCTCAAAGTCAAAAATATTTGCAAATGAATTATTTATTGATAACTATTAGGTAAGGATAATTGGGAGAGTCCATCTGCATTTCCATAAAACTTGACTGACAATACTTGATCATATATGTATGTGCTGACAACAGCAATGCCTACCTCTGCATTCTGCTCGCTGCCAGAGATGGAATCCCAGCATTAGGGCCAAAAATCGTTGTTAGTGTTTCGTAGAATTCCTACTGTGCAAAGGCGGCCATTCAGCCGATCGATGATGCACATGTCTCTGACAGAGCATCTTACCCAGGCCATATCCCTGAAACCTCATGTATTTACCCACTAATCCCCCTTACCTACACATCTTGGAATACTAAGCATGTTTATCGTGGACAATCCACCTAACCTACACATCTTTGGACTATGGGAGGAAATCGAAGTACCCAGAGAAAACCCAAGCAGGCTCAGGGAGAACGCACAAATTCCACACTGTCACCCAAGGCTGAAATCAAACCTAGGTCCCTGGCACTATGAGGCAGCAGTGCTAACCACTGTCCCACTGTGCCGTCCTATGCTGTTGTATTATAGTATTTATAACAGGTTATCTGCTTCAAGAAATAGTCTTATTGTACTTCTTGCTGTTTCAAGAATTAAACTCTTATGGTGAATTATGATTTTGCACCTTTTTAGTTAATCATCCAAGGCTGAAATCAAACTCAGGTCCTGGAGCTATGAGGCAGCAGAGCTAACCATTGTGCCATTGTGCTGCTGAATCGTCAATAAAGAAATTCCTCCGGTAAAGGAATTGGTAGAACAATTTTCTCACAAAAATAATTCCTAGGGCTTTGTTCTCTGTCTGTGCACAATTGCTTTTGGCTTTATTCAAAATCCTCAACATCAAGACTATCAGCTTCTCTTGACTTGTAGGCATTATGTGGGAAACCACTGCCTCAACCCTGTAACATGATATGTCACATGCCAATTGCAGGGGTAAATATGAATCAAATGTGTCAGGACTTTTGACTTCAGCAGCATCTCTTTGGCTTGCACAAATGCTCTCTCACATTGATCTACCCATTTCCACTGTTACTTTGACAAAGTAGATTGTACAAGGGATTTAGCCAGATTAAGGACAAACATTCCATAATAATTTAATAAACCTGAGAAAGATTGAAGTTAGCTCACATTCTAACATGGAAGTAGCTTGGTAATGGCTTTGAACTTAAAAGGCAACTTACGCAGTCCCTTGGTATTAATAATATGATCCAGATATTTGATCAAAGATTGGAAAAATTCACATTTGTTTTTTCAGATGCTTAATCTGTAAGCTTTTAATGTCTTGAGTGCAGCATCTAGATTGAGAAGATGTTCTTTCTCATTCTTTCCATTGACCAAGATGTCACCTAAATAACATTAAACTCAGGCTGATCTGCTAAAGGTCCCGAGCTCATTGGAACAATGCTGGGATGAAAATGATGTCAAATAGTAGCTTTTATATTGAAATAACCCTTTGTGTGCCACAATTGTCAAGAATTATTGTGAATCTGGATCTGCGTTCATTTGAAGATACGCTTGACTGTGATCAATTTTACTGAAGTATTGGCCTTCAGTCAATCCAGCAAATAAGCATCAATCAAAAGTAGAAGGTACTGCTCTGCATAAGTACAGGATTAATACTGACTTTAAAATTGCCACAAATGCATAAAAGTCTGTTTTTTTTTCATTGTGGGTATGATCGGCGTAGACAATCACTCATGTTAATAGACTCAAAGACTCCAATTAGCCATTCTAATTCTGCCTTTACCTAGGGTCTGACTGTGCATGGTACTGGCCTAGCCTTTAAGCATCTTGCCTGACATTCTTTCTTGACCTTCAACTTTACTGAAATATCCTTAATGCTTCCCAGTGTAGATTTGAAGATCATGGCATGTTTCTTCAATATTTTGGTAGATCTGATTTGAAATCTGTTCTGAGATTTACCTTGGTCCAATTTAATCTGATATTTTCCAGGCAAGTTCTTCCAATTAGTGCTGGATAATTTCCTTTGACTATGTGCAAGGACAAGTCTGCTGACTGTCTATTTAATTGCAATGCTGCATTAATACAGCTCTTCAATGAAGAAAATTTCCAGTGTAGGTTTTTAACACTATCTTCAAGGTTTCAGAGCAATATGTCAGAGATTTTCTTGATAAACAGTTTTTAGTATCAATGGAATAGCTGACCCAGTGCCTATCTTCATCTTCATTGACTGTTCATCCAATAGGAGTGATCTATTATTGGTTTGTTTCAGTAGCCAGTACATTTAATAGCAGTTCACCTTTGGATTGTGTATCAAGTTTCTTCTCACGTCTTTTTTGTACCACATGGATGCTTTTTCCTTTATTCAGCCTCCCATTTGATTTATTTGGCTCTTGCCTTCTGCAACTTTTGCCTCAAGCTTGTTTCCTTTTCCAACAAGCACATTCAATGTGGTCCTTTTTTGCCACAATTCCTGATGTCTTTTCACCAACAATCTGTGCTAAATGCCTGGTTTTTGCACACCTACGGCAAGCACAATACTTTGTCTATGTTTGAGTTTTGGCAGACATTTTGTGAATTCTTGTGCTCAAAATCAATTGTTGAGCTTTTCTGGCTGCTACTTCCATAGAAATAGCAACTTCCAAAGCTTTCTTTAAGATCATTAACAACCGCTTCTGAGTAGCCTCACTCTTTAAACCACAGACTAATCTATCTCCGATGGCATTGTTTAACACATCCCCAAATTCACAGTATACAGCCAGTCTTTTCAGGGCATGCTGTGTCATAAATTCGCCTTCTTCTTGGTTGCACTTATGAAACCTAAAACTTTCAGAGATGAATAAAGATTTTGGTGAAAAGTTGGCCCTGCAATATTTTCACTATTTCATCATCAGTTTTTGTGTTTGGCTTTTCCCGTTATACTAGACTTGCTCAGAAGATTAAATGTTTTCCCCCTCATTATGCTCAGGAAAGCTGGGATTACTATATCTGCTGTTATCTTGTTCGTTTGGACAAAATAGTTGCATCTTTCTGTATATGAGCTCTTTAGCGCAGTATTTTCATCCAATGGTCCCATGGTTCCAAAATTCCTTGCCATTTTTCACTAAGGAAAGAATTGCATGCACAAAGTGCCAGGAATTTTTAGCATTATCTTGCTTCCTTTTCCCCCAAAACAAAGCATTTCCTGAGCTCAGCCAGTCTGCCTTTGCGTTTTACAATACCCACAGCTTTAAATTTGTTGTTGCAGGATACTTGCTACTCATGGTAATATTATGGATCATTTCAGGCACAGCACGTAGCAAACAATTTTGGAAAAAAGTTTGCTTCGGATTCCTCGATGATTTTCAATTCTTCTGGTGGCTGCAACCATTATTTAGCTCCCCATTGCCAATTTTTTGTAGTGATGATTTTAATTGTTTATTTTTCTTTTAGGTTTGAGAAAGCTGTTCAGCTTTTTTTTCAGGTACCAACAAATGCTGTTCACCTACCTTGTCGACAGTTTTTGTATGGTGGTTTTGTAATTAGATCTGCAGGCCTCAGAGGTTTAAACAAATGAAAAGCTTTCTTTAGAAGATATTAACACTACAGGCTGCTATGTTACACTGCCCGTTTGCCTGTTCAAATGGGCAATGACCTCAACCGCTCCCAGCCTCCCCCACCTCTACCTCGCTTCCCTGCTTCCACTCCCCACTCCTTGCCCTATGTCCAAGTTGGCCGCCCTTCAGCCCCGTAGCTGTGGCCTACTTCTTGCAATACCCACTCTACTATCCAGTTGTCTTTGCTCTCTCCTAATTTTGATGCTGACTGACTTTGTTCTATTTTCAGTTTGTCCAACCAGAGGCATTGATTGCTGATAGACTGACTACTGCACCTATGGGTAGCCAGCACAATGTGAAAACTTCCTTTGATTGGACAAACTGGAAGAACAGCTTTTTTCAAACCTAATGTGGATCCCCTGGATGTATTCAATGGAAGTCTGGGGTTTTGCAGAGCCTAGTTTGGGAAATGCTACTGCAATACAATGACATGGTAATCAAATTTCTTTGTAAAATACAGCCGGCAGACTTTAAAAACTGGATTGTCAAACATGATGTTGAGATATTATAGAAATGTTTTTTGAAAAAGACTTCTACAAAAGCAGCAGGCTGAAAAGAAAATCATAGAATCATAGAAACCCTGCAGTGCAGAAGGAGGCCAATCGGCCCATCGACTCTGCACTGACCACAGTCTCACCCAGGCCCTATCCCCATATCTCTACATATTTACCCACTAATCCCTCTAATCTATGCATCTCAGGACTCTAAGGAGCAATTTTTAGCATGGCCAATGAACTTAACCCGCATATCTTTGGACTGTGGAAGGAAACTGCAGCACCTGGAGGAAACCCACGCAGACACGAGGAGAACGTGCAAACTTCACACAGACAGTAACCCAAGCCAGGAACGAAACCCAGGTCCCTGGAGCTGTGAAGCAGCAGTGCTAACCATTGTGCTATCGTGCCACCTGAAAAGATTTCCCTCTCACCTGAAACAAGTGCAGTCACCAGTTTAAGAAATCAGCATATGATAATCTATCAATAAATCAACTAATCTACTAACTCGTATGAACTGCTACACCTTCTACGTCTGATTGCACCGAAGGATCCAACCAACTTAACTCAGCCACAATATTTAGCAAACTACATCCCAAAGACAAATAAAAGACTTTTAATTGCATACTCTTCCAACTTTATTACTTGGACTCTAACCTTCCTCATTTCTGATGTGTTTATGTGTGTGAAAAGTTGCATTATTTATTATTTTTCCATGGGCTCTTTCTTTTTCTCTAGAAAGTCTTACTTGATTGACTCCTTATTGTGACCACCCAAAGTGGCTGGATAGTGGGAGGAAGTTCACTCTTCCTCACCCAGTTGTAACAATGACTGTTAGGCAAAGTCCAGTTTTTAGGAATAAAAGTAACGCTTCCTAGAACTTAATTGGTGATCATTATTATAGTCCTTTCACCAAATATAGGAAACTAATTAGGACTAGACTATTATTGATCAAATGAGCATCTTCCATGCAGCCATTTATTATACAACTCCATGCTGCAATATGACCTTTAAATTCTGTTCATTATAAATACATCAAGCCAAACTTGAATCTTCAGATTCATTAAATTCTTATAGGTTGATTTAGACCCATTCTGAATCAAGTGAATCTCACACATTTGGGGTTTCAAGTAATATTCTTTTGATATTTGACAGATTTTCTTCTTATATATCTGTAACAAGCCAAGTCTAAACATAGGATTCTCCTATAGAAATAAGAGCTAGTTATCTTTTCTTTCTGGATTTATCTAGTTTATTATTTATACTTTTATATCTTTTGTATAAGAATTACAATTGTAAGCTTTCTTTATGTAATAAATTTGTGTGTGCTTAAATGTTTAAGGGAGGAACTTTCCCAAAAAGATTCTAAGGAAGTGATCTCATTGACTCCTCCCACCAGTCAACCAGCAATGTAAGCCAGTAAAATCAGACAAAAGAAGAAAAATCATGTTTGTGCCCAGTTTATCACTTTTCACAATATTACTGGATCATTCTGCCAGCAAAATAGCACAAAACTGATTTCAATATTCAGCAGGAAATTTAAATGTAATTAGTGAGTCCTGGGCTCACTTATCCTTTCCTGCTCACTACTGGAAGTTCTTACCGGTGAGGATTACTTATGGTTTCCACAAATGGGACCTGACATCATGGTGTCACCAGTGGGGCCATTTGAAGCCCCCTTGCACGTTCAGGGATAGGGCCCTCAGGGACTATTCTGGGAAGAGGCTGGGGGACAATGTTTGGAGGGGTATGGAGTACAAATCTCTCAGTGCACTGTGTACGCACTACACTGGGAGATTGGAGTGCCCTGGAGCTCAGCAGCCAGCTTCCTGGTGTGAATAGGCTCCACCCACTCCCCCCTGCTGGCAAGAGTCACATTTGGTCTCTTTTTTTTTTTAAGTGCTGTATGATTGCATCTGGGAACTCATCCAAAAAACGAACACAATTCTCTCATGTTTTCATGCTCGTCCAGCACTTAGAATCTATTTTTGGCAAAGTCGCCCCCTAAAGTATCAAAAAAGTCATAATATGGGTGTGTTCCACACTGGTGTTTTGGGCTAATTTGGCACAACAATCTTAATCTTCCCACACACTCAGTTTTTTTGACAGCAGGGAGATTTTCACTGGTCGAGGAGAGGGGACGCAAAACCTAAGCTCGTAGGGGAAACCAACTTCACAGTGATCAGGCACCATAGTGCAGGACACCTCCCTTTCTCAATGAATTGGGAGAATTTATCCTACTCTCTCCACAGGTATCAGACCCCCTCCAAAATCAGCAACATCTTCTCCTCCAACACAAACATGGATCGTCAGTATGGGAGAATCAAGACCTTTCTAATGAGTTTCCTCCTATGGTGGACCTCCTATGCCCCCTCCCCCTTGCAGAGATCACCCTACATAAACCCTCCCCTGTCATTGTGCATATCTCCCTCCCAGTCATAGGCCCACCTCCTCAGGCCACACCCTGGACATTACCCTGGCACACTTATGGTGCCCAAATGAATACTGTCAGTATATCAGGCTGGCATTACCCGATGGACACTGTCAGACTATACCCCTGACTTCTCGGCTGCATCAATGATTTTTGATCCTCCAGCATGACGGTCACATCTGGTCTCTGCCAAGAAGGAGGGAAGGAGTTGTGGGGCTGGAAGATGCCGCGTGGGACATGTTAATGTAATTCAAATGAAGATATTATTATGCAAATCGGCTTTGTTCCTTTTCAGGACTCAAAAGTTGATCCCATCATTTAAACAGGGCTGGAAACATTTCCTTTGGTGCCAAACCAGGCATGAATAAATTTCTGGTCTTGTACACAACCTTATTGGCATGCAACGCCAATCGATTGACACAACAAGACAGTAAGATCGTGCCCTAATTAAAAGTAAATGTAAAGTTTATTTATTAGTCATAAGTAAGGCTTACATTCACACTGCAATGAAGTTACTGTGAAATTTTCCTAGTCATCACAGTGAGGCCAGCACCTGTTCAGTCAACGCACCTAACCAGCACATCTTTCAGAACATGCGAGGAAACTAGGAGGAACTCAGAGGAAACCCACATAGATATGGGAAGAATGTGCAAACTCCACATAGACAGTCACCCAAGCCGGAAATTGAACCCAGGTTCTTGGCTCTGTGAAGCATCAGTACTAACCACTGTTCTACCGTGCTGCTCCGTTTCACTTACGCTTCTGTATCAAAGATTCATGACCCCCCATTCCAGTTCTGTTGTGGTGCAGTATTAATTTCATAGTAAAGGTTAGGAAAGTCCTTGAGATGAAGGTTGGGGGTTAGATTGGGAAACGGTTAGGGCAACAGAACGGCTGAATAGAATAGAATGAATTTTGTATTGCTTTAGGAATGGCTGGCACAAAGTAGATGATTTAAATGGCCTTCTCCTGAGCCACAAAATTCTATGGTTGAATTCCCATGGTTGAATGGTCCCAGATAAAATAGCTGGTCTGTCATGATAACAACTGGGACATTAGATTTGGTCTGTGCTTCTCTGAGATTGAGAGGATGAAGGAGGAAATATGTCACAATCAGATTTGAATAACCTAATGCACTGGGAATGACAATGTAAACTCAGCCTTATCAACCTTGCAAAGTCATCCTTACTGACATGTGGGGGCTTGTGCCAAACTGGGAGAGCTGTGCAATAGACTAGTCAAGAAATCCCTTGAAAAGGCATACTCACGGAATCACACCTTAAGGCAATGTCCAAGACACTTCATCACCATCCCTGAGCACATTCTATCCCACTGATAGAACATACCAACATACCAACGGTGACATACTGGTTTACAGTTGGGAGAGAGTTACCCTGCGAGTTGTCAATATCCAGATCCCACAAAGTCATATGGTATCAGATCAAAAGACAGGCAAAGAAACTTCCTGCTAATTACCACTTTCTCTCCCCACAGCTACCCCCTCCCCCACCCCACTTCCCCTCACACACCCTCAGCTGATGAATTAATACTCTTCTGCATTTAACACTGCAACAAAGAAGCTTTGACAGTGACAAGGGTTCAGATTGTACTTTGGAGAGAGGACTTCAATGTTCACCATCAGTGGCACCATTTCAGACTAAACAGGTTGAGTCCTAAGGATAATATCTAGTAGACTAGTGTCATGAAAGGGAAAAAAATCTACTTGATTATGAATTCACCAATCTACCAATCATGGATGCATCTGTCCATGACAGTATTGTCAGAATAACGACCTCATAGTCCTTCTGGAGACCAAGTCAGTACTGATCAGTATTTAAAATTTAAAATACTTGTCAGTTTTTGAAAACTCTTGCAACCAGCCTGCACATGTATGCCAATACAATAACTGACTTTATTCGTAAGTATGTAGAAGACTGCGTGCCAAAGAAGCAAATCTGTGTGGTCCCCAACTGAAAACCATGGATGAACAGGGATATCCACTGCTTGCTGAAGTCCAGGTCTGAGGCGTTCAAGTGAGGCCATACTAACTTTTACAACAATGCCATATACGATCTAGAGCCCCAGGCTAGCCCCGCTGACCCTCACTGACTATGGAAAGGTCTACAAGACATACCAGATTACAAGATGAAGGCATGTAAAATTACCAGCTCCAATGCACCTCTCCCCAATGAACTCAATGCATTCTTTGCCCATTTTGAGCAAAAGAACAGGAAGAGCATGCCCTGCACCCTGGAGTCCTGGATCAGCCTGTATCTGGGGTCACCATTGCAGATGTCAGAACAGTTTTCTCAAAAATCAATTCATGGAAAGTGGCTGGCTGGATGGGGTACCCAGACTAGCACTCAGATCCCGTGCTGATCAGCTGACATCTTCAACCTCTCTTTACAACAATCTGAGGTTCCTATTAGCTTCAAAAAGACGATCATCATCCCAATACCTAAGAAAAACTAAGCAGTGTGCTTTAATGACTATTGCTGGTGGCTCTGACATCCATCATTATGAAGGGGCTTCAAAAGGTTAATTATGGCACGAATCAATTCCAGCTTACTATCTGGATCCACTACAGTTTGCCTACCATCACAACAGGTCCACAACAAGCCCACCTCTCTGGCCCTGCACTCAACCTTCGAATACCTAAATAACAAAGACACCTATGTCAGACTCCTATTTATTGACTAGAGATCAATGTTCAACACCGTTATTCCCACAAAACTCATCTCCAAACTGAATGGTCTGGGCCTCAACACTTCCCGTTATGACTGGATCCTGAGCTTCCTAACTCACAAGCCACAATCAGTAAGGATAGCAACATCACCTCCTCCACAATCATTCTCAAACACCGGTGTCTCACAAGGCTGTGTTCTTACTATACTCCTTATACACCTATGACTGTGTGGCCAACTTCACCTCCAATTTGATTTTGAAGTTTGCTGATGACACTACTATACTGGGTTGGCTTTCAAACAGTGACAAGACAGAGTACAGGAATGAAATAGAGAATCTGGTGAACTGATGTGACAACAATAATTTCTCCTGCAATGTCAACAAAATAAAGGAGATTGTCATTAACTTCAGGAAGCATAAAAGACAACACGCCGTTATCTACATCAACATGGATGAAGTAGAAAGGATTGAGAGCTTCGGGTTTTTAGATGTTCAGATCACCAATAACCTGTCCTAGTCTCCCCATGCCAACACTACAGTTAAGAAAGCAGACCAACGCCTCTACTTTCTCAGGAAATTTGGCATCTCAGCTATGACTTTCACCAACTTCTGTAGATGGACCATAGAAAGCATTCTTTCTGGTTGTATTATAGCTTGGTATGGCTCCTGCTCTGCCCAAGACTTCAACGAACTACGAAAGGTCATGAATGTAACCCAATCCATCACGCAAACCAGTCTCCCATCCATTGACTGTCTACACTTCCTGCTCTTTTGGTAAAGCAGCCAGCATAATTAAGGGCCTCACACACCCGATGTTCTCTCTTCCATCTTCTTCGTCAAGAAAAAGGTACCAAAGTCTGAGGTCACATACCAACAGCTTCTTCTCTGCTGCTGTCAGACTTTTGAATGGACTTATCTTGCATTAAGTTTATGTTTCTCTACACCCTAATTATGACTGGAACACTACATTCTGCACTCTCTCATTTCCTTCTCTATGAACAGTATGCTTTGTCTGTATAGCTCGCAAGAAACAATACTTTTCACTGTATATTAATACATGTAATAATAATAAATCAAATCAAATCACATCCTGTTTTCATATTTAGCAATAATCCTCCCATTGTGTTATGTTGCACTACCATCATGCTAAATAGGATAGATTCGACAATGAAAACAGGGCATTCAGAAGGAGCTGTGTGATATCAGCAATAACAGGATTGAATGCAATCGCAATTTGTAACCTTATGGCCCAGAATGTTACTACTCTAACATTACCATAATTCCAAGGCATCAACCATGGTTCAGTGAAAAGTTCAGGAGGGCATGCCAGACGCAACAAATAATGAAAGCAAGATGTGATAGACAGAATTAAGCAATTCCACAATCAATGGATGCTGACCTATCACATTCAACCATGAATGCTGGTAGATAATAAGTAGGAAGAGGAGGTTCCCAAATATCCCCATCGTCAATGAAGGGGGCGCAGCACATGAGGGCAAAAGACCAAGTTGAACTACATGCAAAATCTTCAGCTGGCAGATGATCATTTTAGCTTCCATTCTGAGGTTCCCAGCATCACAGATGCCATTCTCTAGCTAATTTGATTCATTTCACGTGATACCAAGAAATAGCTGAAGTACTGGATACTGCAAAGGCTATAGACCCTGACAACATTCCAAAAATATACTGAAGATATGTGTTTCAGAACTAGTTGCACCCTAACCAAGCTATTCCAATAGAGCTACAATACTGGCATCTACATGGCAATGTGGAAAATTGCATGGATATGTCTTGTATGTTCTAGATCACCTAGACCAGATTACACCACAGTTTCTAAAAGAGATAGCTGAGGAAATTGTGGAGGCATTTTTGATGATCTTTTAGAAATCATTGCAGGCAGGGAGGGTACCAGAAGACTGGAAAATAGCTAATGTAACACTGCTGTTAAGGAAGAGAGGGAGGCATATGAAATTATAGGCATATTGGCCTGACTTTGTTCATCGGCAAGATTCTAGAGTCCATTATTAAAGATGGGATTGCAGAGTACTTGGAAGTGCATGATAAAGTAGGACTGAGTCAGCACAGCTTTGTCAAGGGGAGGTCACATTTGACAAATCTGTTTGAGTTTATTGAGGAGGTAACAAGGAAGTTCGATAAAGGAGAACTGGTGGACATAATTTCTTCAGATTTCCAAAAGACCTTTGACAAGATACTGCATAGGAGACTGTTAAATAAGTTAAGAACCATAGTGGTAAGGGTAAGTGGTAAGGGCATGGATAGAGGATTGGTTGACTGGCAGAAAGCAGAGAGTGGGGATAAAGAGGTCTTGTGAATGACTAGTGGTATGCCTCAGGGGTCAGTGCTGGAACCACAACTTTTCACAATATACATTAACAATTTGGAAGAAGGAAATGAAGGCACTACTCTAAATTTGTAGATGATACAAAGATATGTAGAGGGACAGGTAATATTGAGGAAACAGGAGAGCTGCGGAAGGACTTGGACAGGTTAGGAGAGTAGGCAAAGAAGTGGTAGATGGAATACAATGTGGAAAAGTATGAGGTTATGCACTTTGGAAGTAGGAATGGAGGCATAGACTATTTTCTAAATGAGAAAATGCTTAGGAAATCAGAAACACAAAAGGACTTGGAAGTCTTCGTTCAAGATTCTCTAAAGGTTAACATGCAAGTTCAGTCGGCATTTAGGAAGGTAAATGCAATGTTAGCATTCATGCCAAAAAGGCTAGAATACAACAGCAGGGATGTACTTCTGAGGCTCTATAAGTCTCTGATCAGACCCCATTTGAAGTATTCTGAGTAGTTTTGGGTTCCATATGTAAGGAGACCATATGTGCTGGTCTTGAAAAGGTCCAAAGGAGGTTGGAATGAAGAGCTTATCATATGAGGAATGGTTGAGGACTCTGTGTCTGTACTCGTTGGAGTTTAGAAGGATGAGGGGAGATCTTTTTGAAACTTACAAGGTACATAGAGTGAACGTGAATATGGAGAAGGTATGTCCACTAGTAGGAAAAACTAGAACCAGAGGACACAACTTCAGTCTAAAGGGACAATCCTTTAAAAAAATGAGAAGGAATTTCTTCAGCCAATGAGTGGTAATCTGTGGAACTCTTTGCCACAGAAGGCTGTGGAGGCCAGGTCATTAAGTATCTTTAAGACAGAGATAGCTAGATTCTTGATTAATAAGGGGATCAGGGGTTATGGGGAAAAGGCAGGTCAATGGGGATGAGAAAAATATCAGCCATGATTGAATGGTGAAGCAGACTGGATTAGCCGAGTGGCCTAATTATGCTTCTATGTCTTATGATCTGTACACAAAAAGCAGAATAAATGTGCAGGTTAAGTATATTGGCCAGGCTAAATTGCCCTTTAATGTCCCAAGATGTATAGGTCAGGTTGAGTAGTGGAGTAAACGGAGATAGGGTGGGGAGACTGGGTAAGATGCTTTGTTGTAGAGTTAGTGCAGACTCAATTGGCTGAATGGCCTCTGCCTGTTCTGTAGGGATTCCATGATTCTATGAAATGCAACCTTGCCAATTACTAACCTATCAGTCCAATGTTAAACATTGGCAAAGCGTGGAAGAACATGTTGACAGTGATATTAAGCAGCACTTACATAGCAAGAACCTGCTCCCTTATACTCAGTTTAGGTTCTATCACAGGCTCTCAGCTCCTGACCTCATGCTATCCTTAGTCCAAGCATTGATAAAAGAGTTGAACTGAAGCGGTGAAGTGAGAGTGACTGCCCGTGATATCAATGCAGCATTTGACCGAATGTGGCATCAAGGAGCCCTAATAAAATTGAAGTCAAAAGAAACCAAGGGGAACACATTCTATTGACTGGAGTCATACTCAGCAGAAAGAAAGATGGTTATGTTGTTGGAAACAATCATCTCAGTTCCTGGACATCACTGTATGAGCCCCTCAGAGTAGTGTCCTAGGGTCAACCACTTTCAGCTGTTTCATCAATGACTTTGCCTCCAACGTAAGGTCAGAAATTCATGGATGATTGCATAATGTTTAGCATCATTCACAACTCCTCTGGCACTAAAGCAGCCCATGCCCAAATGCAGCAAGATCTGGACAACATTCAGTCTTTGGTTGTCAAGTGGCAAATAACATTCATGCTACACAGGTACCAGGCAATGGCCATCTCCAGCAAGAGAGAATCTAACCATCATTTCTTAACATTCAATGGCATTGCCATCACTGGATCCCCCACTATCAACATCCTGGGGTTACCTTTGACCTGAAATTGAACTGGACGAACTGTATAAATACCGTGGATACAACAGCAGATCGAGGGCTGGGAATTTTGCAGTAAATAACTCAACCTCTAACTCCCCAGAGCCAGTCCACTATCTATAAGATACAAGTGTGGAATGTGAAGGAATTCTATGCACTTGTCCAGATGGATGCAACTTCCACAACACTCAAGAACTCAACACCATTCATGACAAAACAGCCAACTGACGGACACTCCATTCACCAACTTCAACTTTCAATCCCTCCACCACCAATGCACAGTGATAGCAACGTGTGTCATCTATAAGAAGCACTGCAGCAAGTCATCAAGGGTCCTTCGACAGCACCTTCCAAACATACGACCTCTACCATATAGAAGGCCAAGGGTAGCAGGCCATGGGAACACCTTTGAAGCCACACTCCAACCTGACCTGGGAACTTGCAGCAATTAATTGATCTCAATACCCTTGACCCTTGGAGGTAAGAAAAGAACTAAACAAAGAGGTGAGGAAGGAGAATAAAAAAAGGCTAAAAAAAATCTTAATTAGAAAGACAATGAGATGTGTGAAATTGAGGTCTTATGAGAAAAACAGACCTCTACAACTATATAAGAAGGAATTAAGTCATGTGTTGTAAGTAAATGCTTTGCAATGCTTCTAAATAGTTATTACAAAATGCAACAACTGGCATTCATTTGAGATCAACTAAATTCCTTATGTGATGCAAATTGCTGCAGGAAAATACAATACCTCATTTACGAAATGCAGTAGTAAAATAATAGCGTCTTTGATAATATTGCTGCTGCGGCACACATAGCTAATGCGGATATCCTTGGCTCCAGTATGTCCTATTCAAAACTTCTTTAAGGGGCCATAGTCACCTGACTATCTTGTAAACCTTTCTGCGGAAGGAAGACTTCAAATGTTGCGTTCACGCAAAATAAAAGTAATAAATTTAGCACAGAAATATTTTCCAAGTTCTTTGATAGGTCAGTGAGCAAAACATTATTAATTACTACATGTAGACTGACAACACTTAGTTCCCACTTATGACCATACTTGATCTCTTCACTCCTGTGTGTTTTCAAATGGTCCAATATCCAGTACTGAATGAGTCAAATTTCCATCAGTTAAACAAAAAACAGAAAATGCTGGAAAAATCCAGCAGGTCAGGTAGCATCTGTGGAGAGAAAAGCAGAGTTAATAGCGTGATATTTCAGCCTCGTTAAAGCGAGACCAGAAAATCCTTCCAGAGATCATCATTTCTGTTGTCTGCCCCTCACTTGCACTGATTTCGTGATGGACTGAGTGATAGAAGTCCTTAATATTTCAGGTGGTCATATTTCATCACAACCTGACATGTTAACTCTGGTCAATTTTTTTTTTTTGACAGAAATGATAGGATTCTGCACTTTAACCTTCTCTTCTTTGGCAGACCCTCAGGGTTAAGGATGACTTGCTGCCACTCTGGGGAGGTAAGTTCTGTGGTAGCTGAATAATGCAATCCTGGAGCCGCAGACTATGTCACAGGTTTGGCGGGTGGCGTTTGATGATCTGGGTGTGTGAGGAATTTTGGATTCTGCGTTCTCTTTCCACTGTTTACATTTGGCCCCACATACTCTACCCAGCTCAAGATGATTGGCATCTTCACGGGCATGCTTCTTCTCAAATTTATACATTCCAAGGTAAGTGATTCCCACATGTTGGGGGGGGATAATGCATTTATTTACGGAGGCTTTCAGACTACGTGATCGTTTGCCATTGCAGGACTTGGAGTAAAGCATTTGTTTCAGGCATGGGCATGAGGACAATATTACAGGCGGTTGAATGTGACCAGTGCCTTGATACTGGGAGAAGATGCTTATGATAGTATGCCTATCCTGCAAGTGGAGATGGAGGATTTTATGGAGGCAATGTTAGTGATATTTCTCCAAGGATTTGAGATGTCCACTGTATATTGTCCACATTTCTAATGCATACAGCAGGGTGGGGACCATGGCTACACTTCAGACCATGAGCTTGGTGTGGAATTTGAGGTCTTGGTTTTTGAAAATTCTGTTACTCAGGCATCTCAAGACTGCGTTGGCTCTTCGGAGTCGATGATGGATTACATCATTGCTGCTTGCCCATGCCGAGAGGAGGCTCCCAAGGTACAGGAAATAATTCACATTAACCAGGGGCTCACCATGGATCTTAATGGTTGGAGGGCAGTTTTATGTGGTAGAAGCGGGCTAGTAGAGAAACTTTGTTTACCAATGTTTAGTCTGTCGCCATTCTCTCATTGCTTGGTGAATGTATTGACAATAGTTTGTAACTCAGCCTGAGTGTGTGCATTCATAAGCTTCATCTGCTAGGGTGGTTTTGGTTTCAGCCTGGAGGCATTGGAGATTGAGCAATTTCTCACTTGTTTAGTAGACTAACTGCACTCCAGCGGGGAGCTTCAAAATGAAGAGGTGGAGTGTTGCTGCAAGGAAGATGGAGAACAGCATTGGTGTGATAATGCAGTCTTGTTGACCACAGTTTGCAAACATATTGGATCTGTGACAGTTCCATTGGTGAGGATTAAGGCTTGCATGTTATCATGGAGTAGGTGGAGAATGGTGATGAGTTTCTGTGGACAGCCAAATATAAGGAGAATATTTCACAGTCCCTCATATTTGACAGAGCCAAAGGCTTTTGTGAAATCAAAGAAGGTGATGAACAGAGAGTAATGCTGCTCCCTGAACTTTTCCTGGATTTGTTGCACTCTGAAGATTATGTCCTTTGTGCCGCTTCCTAGGTGAAAGTCGTACTGAGACTTAGGGAGGAGCTCTTCGGCCACTGGGAGGAGATGGTTGAAGATGATTCACACAATGACCTTTCCCGTGGTGGAGGGTAGAGGATTCCCTCTGCAAGTTCTACAATCAGACCTGTTGCCTTTCTTGAAGATGGTCACAATTATGGTGCTTCTGGGATCTCCCGGCATGCTCTCTTCCTTCTAGACAAGGGTGATGAGATTGCAGATTGTTGTCAATGTATTGCCACTGCACTTAATATTACAGTGGGGATTCCATTTGCACTGGAGGCCTTGGTGTTTTTCAGCTATCAAATGACTTTTTGACTTTACAGCAAGCTGGAATTGTTCTGAGATGGTGGTGGATAGCACGTTGTGAGATAGTGTTGAGGGCTCTTGCATGGAAGACTGTGTCTTGGTTGAGGAGAATCTTGAAGTGCTCTTTCCAATGTGGAAAACTGCCCCGGTATGTCCTGCACAGAAAAAGCAGGACAAATCCAACCCCACGAATTACTGCCCTATCAATCTACTTTTGATCATCAGTAAAGTGATGGAAGGGATCATCAATAGTGTCATCAAGTAGCACATGCTCAGCAATAACCTACTCCGTGATGCCTAGTTTGGGTTTCGCCAGGATCAGTCAGCTCCTAACCTCATTACAGCCTTGGTTCAAACATGGACAAAAGAGCTGAACCCCAGAAGTGAGGAGACTGTGACAGCCTTTGACATTAAGACAACATTCAACCGAGTGTGGGATCAAGGAACTATAGCGAAACTGGAATCAATGGGTATCAGTGGGCAAATTCTCTGCTAGTTGGAATCGTACCTGGTATGTAGGAAGGTGGTTGTGGATGGCCAATCATCTCGCCTCCAGGAAATTTCTGCAAGAATCCCTCAGGGTGGTGTAGACTCAACAATTTGCAGCTGTTTCATCAATGACGTTCTCTCCATCATAAGGTCAGAAGAGGGGATGTTCGCCGATTATTGCACAATGTTCAGCACCATTCGCTACTCCTCAGATATTGAAACAGTCCATGTTCAAATGCAACATATAGATATAGATAGATTGGGAAATTGGGCAGAGAAATGGAAGATGGAATTTAATCCAGATAAATCTGAGGTGATGCATTTTGGAAGAAATAATGTAGGGGGGAGTTATATGATAAATGATAGGACTATTAAGAGTATAGAAACGCAGAGGGACCTAGATGTGCAAGTACACAAAGTCCTTGAAGATGGCAGTACAGGTGGAGAAGGGGCTTATGGTATGCTTGCCTTTATGGGAGGGGTATAGAGTTTAAAAGCTGGTGTCTAATGTTGCAGTTATACAGAACATTGATTAGACCACATTTGGAGTACTGTGTCCAGTTCTGGTCGCTGTACTACTGGAAGGACATGGAGATCCTGGAGAGAGTGCAGAGGAGATTTACCAGAATGCTGCCTGGTATGAAAGATCTTAGCTATGAGGAGAGATTGAGCAAATTAGGGTTGTTCTCCCTGGAAAGACGGAGAATGAGGGGAGATCTAATAAAGGTGTGTAAGATAATGAAGGGCATAGATAGAATGAACAGTGGTAAGCTTTTTCCCGGCTAAATACAAAAATCACGAGGGACCATGAGCTTATAGTGAGAGGGGAGAGGTATAATTCAGATGTTAAGGGAGGTTTTTCACGCAGAGGGTTGTGGGAGCTTAGAATGCACTAAGTAGGGTGGTGAAGGCATGCTACAGTTGTTTAAGGCTTACCTAGATAGGCACATGAGCAGACTAGAGATGAAGGGGTACAAAAGACTGTTCTAAATAGGGATCAAAATCCTCAGGACGTTCCTGGGAATCAATAGATTCTATGAGCCGTCCAACATATTGTATGGCTCATCTGTCCTATGCTTGAGATTCTGGGGATCTTATGTGGATGTCTGAAGAAGCTGTGTATGTTTATTAATGTCTTTTTTTTTACATCCACAGGTGTATCAGTCTGCCTTGTTGGCCAACACAGGGGGATACATGCAGTGGGTCGTGTGAGGGCTGCTCTTGGATGTTGCTTCACGTTATTAGTGTACACTTAAACTGGACCAACTGACGGGCAACACGACAGCTCAGTGACTATCACTGTTTGCTGTGCAGTTACCTGGGCTGGATCTCCGACTTGGATCGGTGTCTGTGGGAGTTTGCAGAATCTCCCAGTGCTTGCGTGGGTTTTCTCTGGGTGCTCCAGTTTCCTCCCACACCCCAAAAACGTGCTTTCAGGCTGATTGGTTGAACAAATTGTCCCTAAATTAGACCTCCTTCAATATGGCACATATAAAATTCCCTAAATTTGCACACCTCTATTGTGGAGTCCAAGAGGTGTAGGCAAAAGTCATAGGTTGGGATGAGGTGCTCATTGAATGTTAAAATGGTGACATGGGCTTGTTGGGCCGAAGGGCCTGTTTCCTGTGCTGTGTTTTTCTTTGTTTTTTGCAACAAAATCTGCACAATATTCACGCTTGGGCTGACAAATGACAAGTAACATTTGCGCCACACAAATGCCAGGCAATGACCATCACCAATATGAGACACTCTAACGAGTACCATGTGACCATTACTGAATCCCCACTGTCAACATTCTTGGGGTTACCACTAATCAGTAACTGAACTGGACTCACCACATAAACACAGTGGCTGCAAGAGCAGGTTAAATGCTCAGAATACTGCAGTAAGTAACTCATCTCCTGACTCCCCAAAGCCTATCCACAAGGCATAAGTCAGGAGAGTAATGGAATATTCCCCACTTGCCTAGATGGGTGCAGCTCCAACAACACTCAAAAAGCTTGACATCATCCAGGACAAAGCAACTCACTTGTTTGATACCAATCTACTAACATGCAATGGAGAAAGATAGGGTCACATGACAGAGCAAGGTTTATAACTGGGGCAGGGGTAATTATGATGCAATTAGGCAAGAATTAGGGACCATAAGATGCAAGCAGAAACTGTCAGGTACGGGCACAAAAGGTAAGTGCAGCTTTTTCAAGGAACAAATACTGTGTGTCTGATAGGTATGTCCCTGGCAGTAGAGGAAATGGCCGAGTGAGGGAACTATGGTTAACAAAGGACGTTGAATGTCTTGTTAAGAGGAAAAAGGAAGCATTACGTAAAGATGAAAAACAAGGTTCAGTTGGGTTGCTTGAGTTGCTAGGAATGAGTTTGAAGAAGGGCTTAGGAGGGCTAGGAGGGGCATGAGAAGTTGGATAAAAGAAAACCTCAAGGCTTTTTACTCTTGTGTGAGAAATAAAAGAATGACTAGGATGAGGTTAGGACCAGTCAAGGGTAGTAGTGGGAACTTGTGCATGGAGTCAGAAGAGATAGGTGAGGTGTTGAATGAATACCTTTCTTCAGTGTTCACTAAGGAGGGGTGGGCTATTTTTGAGGATTGCGTGATACAGGCTGATAGGATGGAGGAGGTAGATGTTCTGAGGGAAAACGTATTAGCAATTTTGAAAAACTTGAGGGTGGATAAGTCCCCTGGGCCAGATGGGATATATTCTAGGATACTTTGAGAGGCAAGGGATGAGATTGCAGAGCCTTTAGCTTTGACCTTTGGGTCCTCACTGTCCATAGGGATAGTGCCAGAGGATTGGAGAGTGGCAAATATTGTTTCTCTTTTCAAGAAAGGAAATAGGAATAACCCTGGTAATTATAGGCCAGTTAGTCTTACTTCAGTGGTCAGTAAGTTAATAGAAAGGGTCCTGAGAGATAGGATTTATGACCATTTGAAAAGATTCAGTTTAATCCAGGATAGTCAGCACAATTTTGTGACAGGTAAGTCCTGCCTCACAAATTTGATTGAATTCTTTGAGGAGGTAACTAAGTGCGTGGACGAAGGTAGAGCAGTTGACGTCGTATATGGATTTTAGTAAGGCATTTGAAAAGGTTCCCCGTGGTAGGCTCATGAAGAAGATTAAGGAGATGTGGGATAGAAGGAAATTTGGGTAATTAGATAAGTAACTGGCTGTATCATAGAAGACAGAGGGTGGTGGTGAAGGGAAAATTTTCAGACTGGAGGCCAGTTACTAGCAATGTACAAAGAACAAAACAGAATGGGAAACAGGACCTTCGGCCCAACGAGCCCGTGCCGCCACCTCGATGTTCCCACTTTTACCCACGATTCCGGTTAATGTTTATAGATCTATGCATTGGAACTAAATTTGCAAGACAATTTAGGGAGAACTTGTTCTGCCAATCAGCCTAAGAGCACATCTTTGGGATGTGGGAGGAAACTGGAGCACCAGGAGAAAACCCACGCAAGCACGGGGAGAATGCCCAAACTCCCACAGACACAGGCCCAAATCCATTTATCTACACAGCACAGCAATAGTCACTGAGCTGTCGTGTTGCCCATCAACTGGTCCAGGTCAAGCGTACACTAACGATGTGAAGCACTAGAATACTTGTGAAAAATCTAACAGCAGCCCTCTCACAACCCATCGTGTGTATGCCCCTTGTTAGATAACAAGGTGAACCGAAGTATCTGTAGGATAAAACAAATACATCAATATCTTCGACAATTTACACACTTCCCAGGGAACTCCCAAGGCGCGTAATCCCTATTTTCAATCAGTTTTCTACATCCCTCCATTCCCATTCTGTTCATGTGCCCATCTAAGTATCTCTTAAATAACTCCAGAGTGCCTGCCTCCACCACTTTATTTGGCAGTGTGCTCCATACCCCCAAAACACTCCCTCTAGCATCCAAATTATACCTTATTCCCCTCACCCTAAGCCTGTGACCCCTCGTGCTATTTCAGTCCATCCTAGGAAAAAGCTTAACTCTGTTTACTCTATCTATACTCTTCATAATCTTGTACAACTCTATTAGATCTCCTCAATGTCTACGTCTTTATAAGGAAACAGCCCCAATTTGCCTGACCTTTCCTCGTAACTCAGACCTTCCATACCAGGCAGCATCCTGGTAAACCTCCTCTGCACTCTCTCCAGAGTCTCCAAGTCCTTCCGATAGTAAGGTGACCAGAACTGGATGCAATATTCCAAATGTGGTCTAACCAACGTTTTATGTAACGTTGCAATATTAAAGGCCAGCTCTTGTACTCTATACCCCTTCCTATAAAGGCTAGCAAACCATATGCTTTTTTCACAACCTTCTCCACCTGCTCTGCCACCTTCAGACACTTGTGCATCTGCACCCCCAGGTCCCTCTGCATTTCTATACTCTTAATAGGTCTACCCTTTTATCATATACCTCCCCTCTACATTCTTTCTCCCCAAATGCATCACCTCTCATTTATCAGGATTGAATTCCATCTGCCATCTATCTGCCCAAGCTAGTGCTGGGTTCTCTGTTTTTTGTGATTTTTATCAATGACTTGGAAGAAGGGTCTGAAGGGTGGATTAGAAAATTTGCTGATGACACCAAGATTGGTGGAGTAGTGGATGAGGTGGAGGGCTCTTGCAGACTGCAAAGAGACATTGATAGGATGCAGAGCTGGACCTAAAAGTAGCAGGTGGAGTTTAACCCTGATAAGTGTGAGATGATTCATTTTGGTAGGACAAACTCGAATGCAGATTACACGGTCAACGGCAAGGTTCTGAGGAATGTGGAGGAACAGAGAGATCATATTGGACACATTACCAACTTTCAAGCGGTTATTGGATAGGCACATGGAGCACTCCAGAATTATAAGTAGGGGATAGCTCGATCTTGGGATTGGACATAACTTGGCACAACATTGAGGGCCGAAGGGCCTGTACTGTGCTGTAATGTTCTATATTCTATTCAATCCCTCTACAACCGACAGTCAGTAGCAGCAGTGTGTACTATCTACAAGATGCACTTCACCAAAGATCCTTACACTTTCCAAACCACGACCATCTAGAAGGACAATGGCTACAGATAAATGGAAACACCACTACCTGCAAGTTTCCCTCCAAGTCACTCACCATTCTGACTTGGAAATATATCGCCATCCCTTCACAGTTGCTAGATCAAAATCCTTAAATTCCCTCCCTAATGGCATTGTGGGTCAACCCATAGAACATGTACTGCAGCGATTCAAGAAGGCAATTCACCACCACTTTCTCAAGGGCAACTAGGGATGGACAATAAATATTGGCCAGCCAGCGTCGATCATGTCTCACGAATGAATAAAAAAAATTCTTGTTGAATCAGTCTTGCTGTTTCCTACTCAAGAGTTGTCTTCGCAGATGGTGACTACGGTGGCTTTTAAGATGGACAAGATACTGTGGACACTCCATAGTTGTGGCTCTTTGGTTATCACCAGGTTAGCTGTGAGGCACCGGCTGAGTAGATCTTCCTTCTCAGAGTCTTTAAATCCAGCAACATTGAGTTCCCTGCAGTAGAGTGTTTTCTGCCTTTGCCAGCTTGAGGCTAGCATGATGGATATAGTAGATTAGTTGGTGGTCAGTCCAAGAATCATTGCCTCTGGTCCTAGTGCAGGTGATGTGGACATCTTTGCAGTCCCTCACTGGGATTATGATATTGTCTATTAGCTGCCAGTTTGAGGAGCGTTGGTGTTGCCATGAGTCTTCTGCTTGTCCCTTTGGCAATACAGGGTCTTCATAATGACCTGGTCATATTCTGGACATTTTGTCAGGAGAAGGACTCCAATGGCATTTGTTTTCCCCATGACTTGCTTTCCTTACATGCCTTTTCAAATGTTTGCATGTCTCCTGACTCTAACATTGAGCTTGCTGAGGACAATCAGCTTGTCTCCCTTCGGGATGCAGGACAGCATTTGATTGAGGCTGGAGTAAAATGCCTCTTTTGTCTTGTCTGTTGCATCTAGGGTTGAGGCGTCGGCATTGACAGCTGTTTTGGGAGCAGGGTGAGCCATCAGGCCATGAGGCATTTGCTTACTCACAGGGGAGTTCGTTGTGATGTTTAATAGAGTAGATAGAGAGAAACTGTTCCTCTCTAACTGCAATGGCAACATGAAGAGAAACTGGCAGAAACTACACTGGCAACACGAGGAGAAGCTTTCTCACGCAATTAGTAATTGGGATCTGGAATACACTGCCTGCATGTGGTTGAGGCAGGTTAAATTGAGGCTTTTGAAATGGAATTTGATCATTATCTGAAAATGAAACATATTCAGGAAAGGGGACAAAAAAAGGGGTGTGGCACTGGTAAATTGCACCTTTGGAGAGTAGCACAGACTTGATGGGCAGAATGGCCTCTTTAGTCATGTCAAGTCTTACTATGTCATGATTCCAGGAAGAAGACGCGATCAGTACCATGGAAATGTAGCACAACAAAAATCAGCACTTAAGGAAGGAGGGTAAAAAGAAGCCTTGTACCTAATATGTGTTTTAAATGCATGCCAGATTTAGAATTGAAGTGTAGCTACAAGAGCAAGCTAGATGTCGAAGGAAAGTGTAATCACAGACAGATTTTTTTTTCAATTTAATATTGATATATATGTTTAAGGTAGGGTCTATTAGATATTCAGTTAAAATCAGTGCTGACTAGAAAATCTTGAATTGTAACTGATCTTGTAATTGTAACAGAGATTTGTACATCTCGGAAGACAATAGGCTGCACCCATCATGTATATCACTTCTGTATCGAACATCATCTGCTGTGACTGTAGAGGCCGATTCGTGAAAAGCAGTTGGTAAAATGTGAATAGTGTTGGCCTGAGGTTGACTAATATTTTCCCCTTCTGGCGGGTTGTCTTCCGCCATCTGGTCATTTCTTTTGTCCTCTTGTCAGGAAGGGCATGGACAAAGAAGAGGACAAAACAGTTTATTTGCTAGCACCTAATATTCATAGTTTAACTTCCACTTTAATATAAACAACTCCCCAGACATCAAGAATCAGATCGTGAGTAAGTATGAGAAAGCATAACTGCTTCCACCCTTTCCACCTTTCAACTTACAGTGATGCAGGAGATGTCCATAACAGGCAGAGTGGTTATCTCTGGACTCTTGCCTGTGCCAAGGGATAGTTTAGAGAAGAACAGAGAAAGGGAAAGTTTGAACTCATGGCTGCGTGGATGGTGCAGGAGGGAGGGGTTCAGGTTCCTTAACAATTGGGACTCATTCTGGGATAGGTGGGACCTCTTCAAGAGAGATGGTCTACACCTGAACCAGAGGGGGACTAATATCTTGGGGGGAAAATTTGCTAAGGCTATGATGGGGGCTTTAAACTGATTCGGGGGGGGGGGTGGGATCCTAAGTAGTTGGGGTGCTGAGAGGGATGAGAGTAAGGGGGTTATAGAAGAGAGTTGTAAAACACAGCGGCGTACGGGTGGGGTGGGGCATGGTTTGAAATGCGTATACTTTAATGCAAGGAGTATTCGCAATAAGGGGGAGGAACTTGCAGCTTGGACCAGTACCTGGAACTTCGATGTTGTGGCCATTTCAGAGACTTGGGTAGAGCAGGGACAGGAATGGATGTTGCAGGTTCCGGGGTACAAATGCTTTAGTCGGAGTAGAGAAGGAGGTAGAAGGGGGGGAGGAGTGGCATTATTGGTCAAAGACTGTATCACGGTGATAGAAAAGAAGTTTGATGAGGACTTGTCTGTTGAGGTAGTATGGGCTGAGATTAGAAACAGGAGAGGAGAGGTCACCCTGTTGGGAGTCTTTTACAGACCTCCTAATAGTTCTAGAGAGGTTGAGGAAAGGATTGCAAAGTCAATTCTGATTAGGAGTGAAAGTAGTAGGGTAATTGTGATGGGGGACTTTAACTTTGCTAATATTGATTGGAATAGCTATAGCTCTAGCTCGTTAGAGGGGTCAGTTTTCGTACAGAGTGTGCAGGAAGGTTTTTTGACTCAGTATGTAGATAGGCCAACTAGAGGTGAGGCTACATTGGATTTGGTGCTGGGCAATGAGCCAGACCAGGTGTTAGGCTTGGAAGTTAGTGAACATTTTGGTGATAGTGACCACAATTCGGTTACGTTCACCTTAGTGATGGATAGGGATAGGCATGAAGCTGGGGGCAGTAGTTATAGCTGGGGGAAGGGTAATTATGAGGCCATCAGGAGAGAATTAGGGTGCATAGATTGGACTAGGAAACTACAGGGACTGGGAACATCTGGAATGTGGTGCTTATTCAAGGAGCAGCTGCTGCGAGTCCTTGATAAGTATGTCCCTGTCAGGCAGGGAGGAAATGGTCGAGTAAGAGAGCCTTGGTGTACGAAAAAAGTTGATTTGCTGGTTAAGAAGAAAAAGGAGGCTTATGTCAGGATGAGGCTTGAAGGCTCAGTTAGTGCAATGGATAGCTATAGATTAGCCAGGAAGGAGGTAAAAAGTGAATTGAGGAGAGCTAAGAGGGGACACGAGAAGATGTTGGCTGATAGGATTAAGGAGAATCCTAAAGCTTTCTTTCGATATGTTAAGAATAGAAGATTGGTTAGGGCAAGATTAGGGCCAGTCATAGACAGCAGTGGGAAGTTGTGCGTGGAGCCTGAAGAGATTGGTGAGGCACTGAATAAATATTTCTCTTCGGTATTCACGCAGAGTGCTGGAAATGTAGCTATGGAGAACACTGAGGTACAGGGTTGCAAATTGAGAAGTATTGTAGTAGATAGGGAGGATGTGCTAGAAATTCTCGAGGGTTTGAAGTTGGATAAGTCCCCTGGGCCGGACGGGATTTACCCTAGGATTCTCTGGGAGGCAAGAGAGGAGATTGCAGAGCCTCTGGCTCTGATCTTCAGGTCCTCGTTGGTTACGGGTGTGGTTCCGGAGGACTGGAGGATAGCGAATTTGGTCCCATTGTTTAAGAAGGGGAAGAGAGACCTTCCAGGGAATTATAGGCCAGTGAGTCTTACTTCTGTTGTGGGCAAGGTATTGGAGAGAATTATTAGGGATAG